>CP126891.1:185806535-186406535 GCA_030440675.1 Furcifer pardalis | reverse complement strand
AGTTACTGGGTCAGATGTGTTTCCTGATCCCTGTCCTGGAACCTACAAATACCTCGAAGTCCAATATGAATGTGTCCCTTACAGTAAGTACAAACATTTTGTTCTTGTTCATTTCCTGTACCTTTCAAAATTGATGCTGAAGCCATACTGGATGCACAAAAAAGAGCATATATTTATGGCTTGAGGTCTATTATGCATGCAAAGCACATACAACTAGGGCTTCCAGTTAGCTTCACACAATGTGGAGGGGGGGGGGGAGCCACTGTCTCATGATGGCCAAGTGTCTCTCTGTGTTCTTCATTGTTTGGCTTTTAAGACTTAAACTTTAAGTCTTAAAAGTCAAACAATGAAGAACACAGAGAAACACTTAGTTTTAAACAGTTGATTTCTGCCACTGAAAGACTAAAAAACAACAAACTTAAATTGCCTGTTTAAAAGACCAGATAAGGATTTGTACTTTTGCCCAATATCAGGTCCTGACAAATAGGCATAGCTTTGAGTGTTCTTGACAAAAGAAAAACAACAACTAACTTCAGATTTAACCTTCAGCTGCTTGAAAACACACAGGTACCATGAATGTATCTAAGACTTAATCTAGAAAATATATTTTAGAGGGATTTTTGTTTTAAAATCCAAATTGAAGTTCATGAACTTTGTCATTTGCGAGTAACTGCATAATGTTACAGGTTTATCCCTTCTAATCTGCCAAATAGTTTTATTTGAATATATTTTACTTTGATAATATGTACAGGAGATATAGAATTAGATACATATGTAAGAGTGGGCATATTCATTCCAGTCAGACAAGTCTTCTTAGTGTTTTCCTCATACCAAAAACCAAACCCTTGAATGAACGTAACAGTCAGTAGGAAAGCGTAAGAACCTTGGCCATCTACAGAACTTGCAAAGCCTGCCTTAGGTTTAAAGAGCTAATTCATCCAGCTTCTAAAAAGCTTTTATTGTCTCCTTCACAGTGCTATTGCTCAAAATCAATTAGAGCTTATCTTTGTATTTTCTAAGAGAAAATTGTATTTTCTAGTAACAATAAACTTGATCAACATATTGACTGCATGGGCATTTATTATAAATGCAGCATTAGTGCTTTTAATATAAAGCAGCCATCTAACTCAGTACAAAAATTGCAGCCTTTATTTTGTTATAAGACAAACACTCCCCATGCACCAGTTTAGGGTGAGTAGAATTCATGAATTTTCTCATCTGAAAAAATATGGAATGATCTATGTGTCAAAAAATTATGGTCATACAGTGGAACCCCGCATAATGAATGTTTTGTATAACGAAAATTTCGTACAATGAAGAATTTGTGTGGCAATCGCAATACCCCGCATAACAAAACCCTGTATAACGAACATTTTCTTTTCGTTCTGCAGGGTATTGCCCATTTGATCTGCATAATGGAAAAAACCCACATAGCAAAGAGCTCCGTGGAATGGAGCTGTTTCGTTATGTGGGGTCCTACTGTATCTTGATACTTTTCTTAACTCTCCCTCCCTCCCTCTCTCATGCACGCACGCACGCACGCACGCACGCACGCATGTACACACGCTCTCTCTCTCTCTCTCTCTCTCTCTCTCTCTCTCTCACACACACACACACACACACACACACACACACACACACACACACACACACACACACACACACACACACACACACACACACACACACACACACACTTTTCTGTGTGCATGCACCTAGCCATTATTCAATAACAAATCCCTGTATTGCCTTTACTATACATCTGTTAAGAGCCGAACACATAACCATTTTATTTCTGCTCTTGCTGTGTATTTCTGTATCATTGTGAAGTGGAATCTTGTGGTTTTATTTTTCTTTGCCATCGGTAGGACTGGAGGCCTGCTGCATATGCCGAACCTTTAGTAGTATCTGAACTGTGTTTTATCATTGGAGGCTCATTGTAACTATTTTTCTTGTGGCATTTCAGATAGGAATCTTTTGTCCTTATTTAACAGAAAACAATTTTATTTCATAAAATCACCTTTACATTAAGATTACCATTTATTTTCCTAAATTTCTAGAAAGAGGCAGTGACTCTAATTCCAGGCTATAACATCATTGAAATGCTAAGATGTTTCTGTTTCCTTAAGACAATTTCCTGTAGGACAAGGCACTAGTTTGATCTAAGTATTATTTTCAAGTTTCAAATAATTTTCCATGCTGTTTTAGGAATTCAAGTGTGGCTATAGCCTGCTGATTGGGTTTTCCTATCTACAGAAAATTATGTTTCTTTTGCAGTTAACGAAGGGATAGTCTGCACGGCACTGCCCATACAGAACTCTTAACATGTAGTTATTTTACTCCCTTTTAAGTATGTATAACTCAACATGACTTTTGCTTATGCTCATTTCACTGTAATACTCTTCTCAGTTGCTATGTGTTCAGGTCAAGATAAATCAGCCTTTTTCTAATTCATGAATCAAATTCAGAGTTTAATTTGAAGGGAGATACAGTCATACCTTGCATAATGAATTTAATTTGTTCTGCGAGGTTGCTCGCTACGCAAAAAATCACTATGCGAGTCTGACTCGCATAACAAATTTTTCGCTATGCGAGTCGGACTTTTCCCTATGGAAAAACTCGCATAACGAGTGTTTCTATGGGGAAAACTCGCATAGCGAATTTGTTTCGCTATACGAGTTTTCCCCATAGAAACGCTTGTTATGCGAGTTTTTCCATAGATAAAAGTCCAACTCGCATAGCGAAAAATTCGTTACGCGAGTCAGACCGCTTAGCGAAAAACTTGCTCGTTATGTGAGTTTTTCGCTAAGCGAAACGCTTGTTATGCGAGGTTTGACTGTACAGTAATACCCCGGGTAACGATTGCACCAGATAACGCTAGAATCAGATAATGATGCAAGTTTTTTGGGGAAAACTTGCATCAGATAACAATTCTGGATAATGATTCCGAGGCAATGGTCTGTGGGTGTGGGGTGGTTTGGGTAGAACTACCCAATCCACCCCCCACCCGCAGCGGTCTCTGCGACTGCAATAGGGTCAGGGAAAAGCACGCGCCTTTCCCCCGACCCTACTGCAGTCGCAGAGACGTGATTGGTTCTCTAGAATGCATTCCCGATCACGTCTTTTTCCTCCTTGTATTTAAACTACAGGGAGAGAGAAACTGCTTGTCTCTCTTTCCCTCCCTGTATTTAAACTACAGGGAGGGGGAAAGAGAGAGACGTGATTGGTCTCTCTCTTTCCCCCTCCCTGTAGTTTAAATACAGGGAGGGAAAGAGACAAAAGCAGTCTCTGCGACTGCAGTAAGATCGGGGGAAAGGCACGCGTTTCCCCGACCCTACTGCAGTCGCAGAGACCGGTGCTGGTTGGGGGTGGCTTTAAAGGCAGGGAGGAAAAGAGAGACCCAATCGGATCTCTTTCTTTCCCTGTCTTCCTTTAAAGCGGTTTGTCCCTGTAGTCAGGGCTTTTTTTTTTTTCGTTGTTCGATGCATGCATCGGACAACACTAAAAATCGGATAACGTCATGACTTGTGGAACCAAGTCATAACGTTATCCGGGGTATTACTGTATTTGAATTTGATCCCATATGAATTACCTTTTCTTGTTCTTGTCTTCCTATTATATGCTATTTAAAAATCAGGTGATATTATAGTAATGCTTACTTTGTTAAGTATGTTTCAGTTAAAGATGGAAATATACTTGAAATCGTTCACCCAACTGCATGTGTGCACACCATAAGCTCAATTGAAATAAGATGTGCAGGAGTCTATCATAGCCTTCTTCAGTAGAAGCTCTAAATAAGGGGTGCCCCAACTTTTTGGGCCGGGGGCCTGACCATGCCCCCAGAATAGCTGAGTAGCCCAAACCACGCCCACGGAACAGGATGTTTTTGCACAGCATGGACGCTTTGCACATGTGTGAAAAGCGGCCATTTTGCATCCTGCTTTGGCGCATCCACTTCTGCACATGCACAAAAGCAGCCATTTTACTTCCTGGTTTGATGCATCCAATTCAGCACATGTTGAAAGCAACCATTTTATTTACTGTGACAAAACAGGAAGTAACAGGGCCACTTGTGCATGCACATAAGTGGCCATATTTACTTTCTGGTTTGCCGAGGGCGTTGTGGGCCTGATGGAATGGCTTCAGGGGCCATATCCAGCCTACGGGCTGTAGTTTGTGCACACCTGCCCTAAATTTACAATCTCAAGCTATTGGAGTAAACTTCAACAAAAGCATAGTAGCATTTATCTGTTAAGGATATTTAAGGGCAACTTTGACTGATTCTACTTCATCCTTCGGCCAAGATATGTATTTAATATTGGTAATACTACTGCTTAGGTTGTAGTAGCACTCCAGAAGTGAAATGAATGATCAGTAGGTAGAAAATACAGAGATGCAAAGCACTGGAAAATTACACCTTATATGGCCTTGTACAACTTTGATTGCCTCAATTGACACTGTAAATCAAAGCTGCATCTAAACTAGTATATATTTGTTATATTAACTTCTTTGATTATTAATCGTCATTTGGAATGTTCTAAGGAACTACATTTGCTTTTTTGAACCTCCCTCATTTTCCAAACCAAGCTACTTTAAAATCCGGTTTTCTTCTCCTGATGAAGCTCAAAACCTTCTCTACAGCTTTTCTTTTTCAGAGTTTTGCTTTCTCTCCGTAAGAAGAGAAGTTTTTAGTAGACACCTTGCATGCTCTGAATGCTTTGCAGCACTCATGCTTAGCTCCCTGCTGGTGCCCAATACTCTGATGCAGCTGAAACCCCCACCATGTTTGTGACTGCAAGCCTTTAAACATGGTTCTTAATATCATTCACTTGTTTGTTTCTTTGTTTGTTTGTTGCACCCAAGCACCAGATGTGGTAAGGTTCTCCTCCTCTGGGTTGAAGTTAACGCACTTACAATCCATGCTATGTTTCAGGTTCAAGGCCGTGAAGAAGGGAAGAACTGAGACCTTCTCTCTATCAGGCAGTACTCAACTTCTGTGCTATTTTTCTGCCCAGACCACTATTATACAGTACATTCTCAATTACTTTTATTTTGAGCATGATTAGTCAGCATAAAGGGATCTGACCATAGAATTTCTAAACAGCTGTCCTAGTTTTTCTTAGTGACCAACACTTGACCTGTAGCAGATGAACTTTTTTCCTGTATGGCCCTACCCTGCTTAGTTCATATCAGGTTTCCTTTTTTGTCTCTTTGAACTAAGAGACCCTTGCAGGTTGAGTAATTTGCTCTACGATTTCTTAAACTGTGAAGTTGCACCAAGGTTGTTGACTGGTGACATACATTGGTATGGCTCCTGAACTGCATGGTCCCTAGACTGAATGCTTGGAAGCTCCACTGGATCCAGAAACAGTACTCAAATCTAAAAGGAGCATACAACATTAATTATGCTTCTATAGGGTGGCCAGTAAGTTCCTACCTGGTCCATAAGTCCCTACCCTTTTTCTCCTTGGGCATGCACACCATCTCTCCAGTATTTGCCCCATGTCTCTGCCTGGCAGCCCAATTGGAGTGCTTCCCCCCACCCCCAGCAGAGCCCTACTCTTTGTGTCTAAACAACATTAAAGGCAGCTGTTACTGTGGCATTTGGAACAATAACCCCTGCTATGTTGAGGGAAATGTCTCACAGAACATGGCATCACATAATATTATGCAGTGAGAATGAGGGACAGCTCACGGGTTCACAGGATACATAAGATATATGGATGGGTAGGGACTTATGGGCCACTCTGTATAGTTACTTTGTAATATAGCTTGCCATGTAGCCTAGACTCATGGGATGGATAGTATCTTGCTGAATATACGTGTCAAGTTCCGGCTACGGAAGGTGTTAGGTACCATGATGCAGATGCTGGTCATGTATAGTTGTATGCCTTGTCTCACGATTGGGGACACAGCTAGAAAGCAGTTAGTTAACTTACTAGCTTCCACAGTAGGAGTGCTATACATGCAAATATTGAAGAAATCAGTAACAATAAGTGCATATAGAAGAAGGGGAAGAAGGATACTCTTCTTTATTAGTCATCTGAGCTCAAGACAAAATAATTTAGCCTCTTGCTTTGGGTAATACAATATCACTAGTTTATGTATGTGGAGGTGAGGAATTGGAAGGAAAAAGATGACTATCCCAGGCTTGGCAGGAAGGTTGAACCGAGTCAGAGTGATGCATGGCAAATCAGATCACCATCTGAGAGTAACTTCACCATTGCTTTCCTATGTTCCTATTTTGCATGACTGACCAAATAGAAAGCTAAGGAAATGACCAGGAAAAGAAATCTTAAGGTTAAACCTAAAGCCACAGCAGTGGCGTCGCTAGGGGGGGGCAGGGGGGGCCCCCGCCCCCAGCGGCACTTTCAAGGGGGCGGCATCCCCGGGGGAGACAGAGGAGGAGGAGGGCACAGGCATGTGTGAGTCTGCGCGTGCGTGTGTGTATGAGAGAGAGAGAGGCGCGATGCAGCCTTTTATGAAACCCTTTGACTAAGGGCGATCTCTCCTCTTCCCCCTCCCCTCCTCCCTCGCAGCAGAGAAGGAGGAGGGAGGTGGTGCTGGTAGTTCCTGTTCCCAACAGGGGGTTCACAGCCATGTGGACTTCAATTCCCAGAAGCCTCAGTCAGTATATTGGCTGATCAGTGCTTTGGGGAAATGACTTAGGATTCTGGGAATTGAAGTCCACAAACCAGCATTTGGGAAATACTGATTGGGCGAAAGGGAAGTTTCTGCTCGTCGTCACAGGGAGAAGGAGATGGGACCAAGGGATTCCTTCCCCCCCCACGTCTGCCTGCTGCTCAGATCGTCTGTTGCTATTACCAAGATTCTCCCTCAAGACACAGTAAGTTCTGCAAAAAGAAAACATAACTTATTTCCTCCTCCGTCCATCCACCTGCAACTCCTACTTTTTACTGAGGGAGCAATCTCCTGCCCCCAATTAGTCTCCTCCAACCAAACTCTCAAGGCCACCCCACCCCCCCACCCCCACACACACAAACACTTCCTATCCCGGGTTGGGGTGGGTGGGTTTGCAATTAATGGCTGGCTCATTTCCCTCCCCTCGCTGTTTAGTTTGATCTTGGCAACTATCAGCCGAAGCCATAAATTGGGGGAGGGGGGAGGTGCAATGTGGCAGGCACAACTAGACACTGGAAAGTAAAGGTAAAGGTCGCCCTTGCTCAAAAGCCTGTCATATCTGACTCTAGGGTTTGGTGCTCATATCTGTTTACATCCAAAGAGCCAGCACTGTCTGTGTCTGCAAATGTTTCTGTGGTCATGTGGCAGGCACGACTAGACACTAGAGTATACAGAACACTGTTTACCTTTACCACCAAAGGGATACCTATTTATCCACTTGCAAATTTCTTTCTTTTGAACTGCTAGGAGCTGGGAGAGATGCCAGGAGCTCACTCCATCAGTATTCAGGTCTTGAACTGCTGACCTTCCAGTTATCAAGTTCAGTATCTTAACTGCTAAACCACCAGTCCTTTTTGGTCACAATTGGGGGGGGGGGAGGACTTTGATTTCCGTCATCCTTCCTTACTTCCTTTCCTGGCTCCTGGGCATGTGCAGAAATACTGGATATAAAACACCACCCCACCTCCATCTTTGCAAAGAAAATCTCAAACTGGGTCCCTTTGCTGCCCAACGCCTCTGCTACTTGGTGAGTGGGTAAGAACATGTGCAGAGTTCCAACCTGGCTCCTAGGCATGTGCAGAGTTCTTGTTTTACCCGGAAGTTCTATGTATGTTTGATCTTTTCCTCCTCCTTCCTTACCTGTGCCTAGTCCCCAGCTTTCCCTTAGCTGGTCACAGGCTATTGAAGGAGGAGGAGGAGGAGGAAAGGATCCAGCATAAAACTTGGGGGATTTCTCTCTCTCTCTCTCTCTGCCTCATTTCCTAAGACCTGCAGATGGTGATTGCAGCCATGGAAATAAAAAAGCAACTGATTCTTGGGAGACAAGCTATGAGAAACCTGGGGAACATAGTGAAAAGTAGAGACATCACCTTGCAAGCCAAAATTCGCATAGTCAAATCAATGGTATTCCCGGTGGTAATGAATGGTTGTGAAAACTGGACCATTAGGAAAGCTGAGCGCAGAAGAATAGATGCCTTTGAGATGTGGTGTTGGAGGAGAGTTTTGAGAGTACCCAGGATAGTGAGGAGAACAAATAGGTCAATCTTAGAAGAAATCAACCCTGACTGCTCCTTAGAAGGTCAAATAGTAAAGATGAAGCTAAAGTACTTTGGACATCAAATGAGAGGAGATGTTCCACTTGAGAAGGCCTTGATGCTGGGAAAAGTGGAGGGCAAAAGAAGAAGGGGCGGGCAAAATGAGATGGCTAGATGGTATTGTAGACGCAATGGGCACAGAACTGAGTTAGTTGAGGAAGATGGTGGAGGACAGAAGTGCCTGGCAAACAGTGGTCCATGGGGTTGCAAAGGGTCTGAATCAACTGTGCGACTGAACAACAACAAAGACAGAAAACAAACAGCTGCTGCTTCTGGCTTTCACCCTTGCACCCCAAGGTCAAGCTCTCCTGCAATGCCTCTCCCCGCCGCTCTCTTCTCCCAAAACCTGAGTCTCCACAGTGAGCAGCTCCAGCGAGGTTCCCCTTTCAGATCCCAGCCTTGAAGATTGCTGTTCAGGTCTTGCCCCAAAAGGCTTTCTTGGCAGGTCAAAACCAGCCCTGGGTCTTCTTGGTGCTCAGAAGAATGTATGCTCGTTCCTAAACCTAACAAAATACCGGTAGGCTTCTCCCCTCCACACAATTCATCACGAGGTCCCATAGACTTCCTCCCATACCTATCCACATTCATTCATAACCCTCTGGACTCTGGAGAGTAATTCATAGCCCACCTGGACCCCTTCAGAGAGGGCAAGAAAGGTATGGGTGGTGGTGGTGGCAGCGGCAGCTGCAGCGGGCAGGGGAGGAATGGTGGTGGTGGTGTGCGCTTAGCAGCGCTTCCCTTCTGGCAGTCCTTTGGAGCCTCAAATCCCCCGCACAGGGGCAGACAGTCATGGGGCACCTCAGCCCCTAATGGATGCCCGCTCACCATTGTGTCCAGCTCCCGGGCCAGCTGTTTTGGTCTGCATAAGGTGGGGGGGCTCCAGCCCCCCACCTTGGAGGGGCTACAGGTGGCTTGCCCCTGGAGGTGGGGGCCTGGAGCTCCCACCCTCCGCAAACCAAAATGGCCAGCCTGGGGGTTGGCCTGTCTGCCTCTGTGGAGGGGACTTCGAGACCCTGAAGGTCCGCCGCATGGGCAGCGCTCCTAAGTGTACCCCACCACCACCATTCCTCCCCCCCTGCTGCTGCCACCTGTACCTTTCTTGTTCTTGGATGCGTGCAGGAAAAGTGTTAAAGAGGTGCTCTTCCTCTGAGGGGGGCGACAAATTTGGCCCCCGCCCCGGGCAGCTGAAACCCATGCTACGCCACTGAGCCACAGGTAATTTGTTCCATCCAATTGGCTGTGGAAAGGACATAGAGTGTTACAGGGGGAGAGGCATTCTTTATACTCACACTAGACAGCTGCTTGAAGAAATGCTTCTCACTGTCACACTGTGTGGGCATTTCCAAAGGAAACAGTAGCACAAATGTGGAAATCTTCTTGTCCACCACTGAGTAAATCAGTCTGGAAATAAGCATAATAGGAACGAGACTTAAGATGTTCCCAGAAATAGGTACGATCCTTCACTCAGAGGTAAGTCCCTAGTTGGCTTTAAGGGAATATACAATTGGAGCCTAAGATTTGCTGGTCCTAGTAGCACTATTACACAGCTTTTGACCCCCCCCCCGATCCCCCCCCCCCCGCTAAACTCTGACCCCACTAGAATCAGTTGATGTGCTGAATGGTTGCAGTCCTTTATACAGTATTGGAACACAGGCTAGCAAACCCTTGTATAGTGCATTGTGTTTTTCATACTTTTTCAGTAGATATGATGAGTTTTTTTCTAGGTTCTAACAGGCTTCTAGAAATAATATACTTGATGATGAAATACTCAACTCTTTTTTGAAAAATCAATGTTGTTGCTAGTGGTTCTTCCCCTAACCACCAACATCTACCACACACACAAATGTTCACATGCGCGCACACACATTCAGGCATTTTAAAGAGAAGGTGCTTTAGCTGAATTGCTATTAACATCTATGTTGTGGAACAAGAATATAAGGCATTGCTTTGTCCTTAAGTAAGAGTGTTATTGATTAAATTACAGAGGAATTGAGAGCACCCCACTTGACATTTCTCTCAATTACACTGCACAGTATATGTTGATACTTTGAATAACCTAAGTCAGTCCTTTTAGGATTTCATAAGCACATCAGAAGCACCACTTCCTACATCTGTGCGTGATATTTTGTTTTAAGCCTTGCTTGGACCATGGAAATCAGTGGAAAATATTCAAAAGTATTTTATGCTGTATCTGTACTGAATGGACTTTTCCGTTTCTGGGTTTTGTTTTGTTTTAGCAAACCCATCTATCTCTGAAAAGGTACTGCTGTACACAGAGCAAACATGTCACTAATATTTTTTATCTATGTCTTTATATGATTTATCTACTCCTATTTATTCCACACAGCTACAGTATTGTTTTAATTTAATATGGAATACGCTCAAACACAGAATCGTCAAAAATTGTTAGTATTAAAATTATGAACATTCTGTTCTATTAGCCTGAATATTTAGTAATTAGACATTTAGTCGCTTAGCTGATGATGCAAAATTGTGGGTTATATCACAGATCAACACTAGGAAAAACTCTTAATTGCTTTCCCAGTCAAACTTCACCTAAGATCATTGAAATTAATAGAACTGAAGCAAAGATAATGCCACACTTTAAACATGCTTATCTTTTGTTGGCTCATATTCTATAATATCAGTTTAGAAAAATGTAATGGGTCTCCTTGTAAAAAATTCAGATGGTAAATTTACAGGGGAATTTGGTGCTATTCACTTTCTCTCCCCCCCCCCCCAATTGTTTATGGTACTTTACTTCTTCTTTCTAGAAGTGTATGCTTATTTCTTTAAACAGACATTTCAGTTTAAGACTGAAAAGTTACTGCCTTCTCATGATGAATATTTAGGAATACAAAATTCCAAGAAAAAATAATAGAAATAAGCCAGTTCTGTTAGAAGTTGGGAGAGAGGAAGGAGAACATTGGATAATGCTAACAGGAATAATGTTATACTCATGGCACTTTTTAATGTATTAAGTAGCCCAGAGACAGTTCCTTAATTTTGAAGCATGCCATCCTTTAAAACTAGAAAATCCCATTCAGCAAATGATCAATACAATTTGTTCTGTCAATATGAATCTTCTCAGAAAGAATCAATTGGTGAAAGAAATAAACAGACCAAATTCCAAACAAGCCAAGTACACTAGTACCTCAGATAATGTTATGACGTGGTTCTACAAGTCATAATGTTATCCGGTTTTTAATGTCGTGCGATGCATTGATCGCACAATGTTAAAAAGAGGAAAGGGAACAGGGGGCCGATCTGGTTTGCTTAGCAAGCCGGGGGGAGGGGGCGTTTCTGAAAAGAAGGGCCCAAGCCTCTCTTGGGTCCCTTCTTTTTAGAAACCTCTGTCTGGCTTGCTAAAGAGCTTAGCAATCCAGGCCCGGGGGGGGGGGGGCTTTCTAACAGAGGCATGGCTCCCTTATCCCAGCCTCTATTAAGAAGACCCCCCTGCCTGGATAGCTAAGACCCTTACCAAGCCAGGCGGGGGGAGGGGTTCTAAAAAGAAGGTAGGATTCCCCCACCACCACCTTCTTTTTAGAAACCTCCGTCTGGCTTGCTAAAGAGTTTAGCAATCTAGGCGGGGGGGGGGGGGCTTCCTACCAGAGGCTTGGCTCCCTTATCCCAGCCTCTATTAAGAAGACCCCCACCCCCCGCCCGGATAGCTAAGACCATTACCAAGCCAGGTGGGCGGGGTTCTAAAAAGAAGGTAGGAAGTTCCCCCCTACTTTTCTTTTTGGAACCTCCGTCTGGCTTGCTAAAGAGCTTAGCAATTCAGGCCGGGGGGGGGGGGTCCTAACAGAGGCTTGGCTCCCTTATCCCAGCCTCTATTAAGAACACCTCCCCCCCGGGCCTGGATAGCTAAGACCCTTACCAAGCCAAGCAGGGGAGGAATCCACAGCTGCCGGGTGGCTGGGAAAGCCGACGGGGACTCCCCATCGGCTTCCCTAGCCACCCGCTTCTGCCTCGGCAGCTGTGGGGTGGGTGGGGAAGCCGACAGAGGAGCCCCCTGTCAGTTTTCCAGCCACCCTGCCTCTGCAGCTGCAGGGTGGCTGGGAGGCTGAATGGAGAACCCAGTTCAGCTTTCCAGCCACCCTGCTGCTACTGCATCGGATAATGCTAGCAGATTGTTATCCAAGGTATTACTGTACTTTAATGGATATTTTCTTAGGTATTTTTTTAAAATGTACATTTATTTTTGGTATAGTGGATGAGGATGACCACATTAATTGCCTCCTTAACACAAAGGTCCTTGTCTTTCTTGCTTTCCTCCTCATAGCCTTCCTTCATCCTGTACACTTTAGGTGATGTGAGACATTTCAAGTGTATTGTGGACACAGCTATTGCTTGAGGACATGATAAAACTACAGTATGAAAATATTGTACCTCCCAAGTACCCATTTTAAATGAATGGAAGAGTGGCAAAAAAAACAGGCTAGATAAGCCATGTCATTTGTTAGTCACCGAAATGCAGTGAGATTATGCAAAGTGCTAAAGTTGTGTGAATTGTTGGAGAGATAGCTTTCAGACTTTAGTCTGGCTGGACATCCCGCTACGGTAATGGAGTAGAGCGTTTAGCCAGCGACTCAACGTTGAGTGTCAGGCAGCGGTTAACTAACCTGACTCCCTAAAGGGTCCAAACGCTATGGGTGGATGAGCCCCTTTAGTTGGGGTGATGACCCCCTCAGTGGAGGAAATGCCACTGGAAACCATCATATTGGCCCAACGGCAAAATGAGCGGAGGAGAAACTGATTCCCAACAGTCATGAAGGTGGAAGAGGCCATGCGAGATGGACTGGCTGTGAAGGTGCACCTTTATAATATCCTCAAGGCTGTGGCAGTCCTTTGGAGTCCTGGTGTTACATCTTACATGTGGCGCTTCATGTGTGCCATTGGTGATGGCTCCAAGATCATAGTGTGTGGGTCACTTCATGGCAAGATGGGATTCACCTTAAACAAATTCAGGCCAGTGACATTTTTCCTGCTTCAGGAAAAAAATTCCATTCTCGGATACGAGTTGCAGTCGACAACGAGCTTTCAGACTACCATCAATATCCAAAAGTGGCATGTGCAATGTGTGTTTGTGCGTGCATGTGTTTGAGTGAGAGAGAGAGAGAAGGGGAAGGGAGAGAGGGGAAGAAAAAGAAACACCTTCTTTACTATATTGTACTCATTCACTATGACTGTGAAATAACACTGCTTTCCTTCCCAGACAGATAGTCTGAAACAGTTTTGTCCCTGAGAGTGCACCAGCAAACCACCATAAAAATGGAGGTCTCTACTCTTCCATTTGAACTGGAGGTGGGGAGGATACAGAAAGGGAAATTGTTTCTCTCTGCCTCATTTCCTGTGATTTTAAGGCGATGTTTCTTTCTTTTATATAATCCTAGTTAAAAGGGAAAAAAATGAAGACATTGAACTACCAAAAAGTGAAATAATATTCTATCCTTAGCTACACAGCCTGCCTCAGGAAAGCATCTGCCAGCTTTCTCATTTAGCTAGTGTGAAACAGAATGCATATGTGTGAGTGAGAGAGAGAAATTTTTCTCCCTGAAGGTTGCTTCCTATAATATGGCAGCAGCAAGAAATGACAGGGCATAAGCACATGACAGGTGATGTTGCCTCCTGCATGGCAGGGCAGTGGTGGTGATCAGTCTGTCAGCATTGAGACAACCTGTGCATGTAGACAGAAGACAGATGTATCTTAGAGCAAAAGAAGAAGGAAAAAAGGAAGGAGACTGTATCTCAGTGGAAGGACATAGTTTGGGATTACACTTTCAGCCTTGCTGTTCCTTATATGTACAGTGAAGATGATCCCTGAATGCTTAACCTGTCTGCACTGCATGCCCTTCTTTTCTGCTTGTGACACAGTTGTGTCATAACCACATTCCTACCACATGTGAATGGGCCTCCATGGGACTTGCAGGTTACAAACAAGCTGGGGAACATAAAGATGAAACAAACTGCTGTACAAAGAAGTTATGCAAATAAATTTGGTCCCCCCCCCCCGTCCTTTCAAAGAAAATTCCAGAAGCAGGAAACTTTTGATTTAATATTTTTAAAAAATATTTTTTTGAGAATCATGACCTAATTTCTGTATTATGTAAAATATAATTATATTGCATCTTTTCAGATGTTATGCTGACTTGCAGGTTAAGCTCCATGCACCAAAAATTGGCCTTGATTCTTTAGTCATAGTTCTCTGCTAAAGTTTGGGGAGGACACCAAAGAAGTAAATATGGGGTTAGAGAGCACCTAGTTTTAAACTGAACCCTTACCTGCCCAGAAAGATTTCATCTAAGTGTGGACAGGGCCTATATTGTCAATCATGGGTTGTATTTGTAGGTAATACCTTTGATAATGAAAGATGTATACATGAAGGTGAAATATGGGTTAGAACTGTGAGGATCTGGACATTGAACTGAATTGTGTGTATCTTTTGAATTTGGAGGCAAAGCAGCCCAAGTAAGCAAGTAAAGTTATATAATAATGCCCAGACTTCACTGATTTTGTTTCTGATTCAATATGGGAAATATATATTGTACTGAACAATTACATTTTGATAACAATTTCATTGTCATAGCTCCATTCTACTTAATCCTGGAACTTGTAGTTTACTGAGCTACTTAGAATTTTCTGTAGCTTGTGAGTGTACAGTTTGTATGGGTGGGCTCCAAGTTATTCAGCAAACTAAAAATCTCAGGGTTACACAGGATAGAACAAGGGCAATTAAAGAGTCATGAAGCTGCAACACTGGGATTGGGGCTTGCAGTTCATAATAATATTTGCCAAGTGGCTAGTTGTCAAAATTAAAAGTTTAGTGTTTCATTGCTGATACAATACAGGAATTATCTCCAAGCTCAGTAGTGCCTTCCAGCAGAGGAAGAGGGCTGGGCCTAAAACTCCCAGCAAAACTTGGTGTGCATGAAGACTCATTTCTAAGTCACTACTTATATACAGTAGTGCGACCGTTAAAGCATAAACAGATATAGATTTTTCATACTTTCTAGAGAGACTGTGAGTGATTTTGCAAGAGTATTGACCTCTTAACAAAGATTTTCTTGATAGTGAAGTATAATACATACATAGTAGCATAACACATCAATAGAAATGTTTAGTATAGATGAAGTTGACAAAGTTTTCCTTGGGAAAGGGAAGAGTTTAAATATCATATATTAGTCAAGTTATCTGATCAGCAATCGTAATAAAGATATACTGTACTGCATTAGTCAAGTCTTTTATTATTTATTCAGGTTGACTAAGTAAAACGACATCCTTGCATATTCTATATCGCCTCTTTAACCTACTAAAACAATTGATCCATGCTCACTTACGTAACTGTAGACTCTTTTTCTTGCTAGGTTTTCCTGTTGTCTGTTTCTCTCTATCCAATATAGTGCAGTTCTTATGCTCCCTGTGTTTTAACATCTGTGAACTAATTTAATCTTCACCTAATAGTTAATTTGTGTTAATCTTCTTTTTTTCCCTTGCACTTTCTTTCATTTTTCTTCCGATGCTTGAAATAGAAGTGGAGCAAAAAGGTAAATAACGTATATAGTCCAAATCCCCCAGCTCCTTGTTATGTGCCTTATGGATGTTAACCTCCTCCCTTCCCCTCCCCACAACACTCTGATACTATGATTATCAGCAGGATCTCCTATGTACCCTCATAAAGAAGTTGACTTGGCTGCTAAACTGACTCAGCTACTTAAAGCAGGTGATGGGATTTAGTCTCTTGAAGTAACTGCTTTGGGATGGAGACTCCCTTTGCTTTCTTCCTCCTGTTCTCTCTCTTTCCCTGTTTTTCTCTCACCTGTGACTACTACTCCTTTATCAAACACCATCTTGCTTGGCTTCCAGAACCCTTTCCATAGCATGCTATAACTACAGGGGTTCCTGGTCTGTTTCATCCATTGCTTTAGTTGTCCTTTATTTTTGTTGCTCCTAACAAAGATATCCATGTATGATGTCTTAATTTATGTAATATTTTCAAGGGCAACTTTATTTTCAGCCTTTACAGTTTCCTTTTTAAACTTTATGACTTTAAAAGCACGAATCAGTTGAACTGCTGCACTCGAGTTAAAAGGTCTGGAGAATAAAAAAAATTGTTATAAATTCATTGATAACCCATAGAACCTTGTGTGATAATAGGTGAACACCTCACATGTTGGTTGCTATAGTAACTTCTATGAACTGTGGGTGACAAAGGGTAACACATGCATTAATCATTTAAAAATACTATTGTTGGTTTAAAAGGACATTTTCTTCTTGATAGTATTTTTCATTTTTTTTAATCTACACTTTATTACGTAGAATGTATATAAAAAAATTAAAAAATAAACTTTTTCTTCTCTCTGTTACTGCTAGTTTTTGTTTGCCCTGGGACGTTGAAAGCAGTTGTGGATTCCCCAAACTTATATGAAGCTGATCAGAAGGCAGGTGCCTGGTGTAAAGATCCTCTTCAGGCTGCAGATAAAATATACTTCATGCCGTGGACTCCGTACCGTACAGATACTTTGATAGAATATGCTTCTTTAGAGGACTTCCAAAATGGACGCCAACAGACAACGTACAAGCTTCCAAATCGAGTGGATGGTACCGGATTTGTTGTATATGATGGTGCAGTCTTTTTTAACAAGGAAAGAACCAGGAACATTGTAAAGTTCGACTTAAGAACTAGAATTAAGAGTGGAGAGGCTATTATAAATTATGCCAACTACCACGACACTTCCCCTTATAGATGGGGAGGAAAGACTGATATTGATTTGGCAGTTGATGAAAATGGTTTGTGGGTAATTTATGCTACAGAACAGAACAATGGAATGATAGTAATTAGCCAGCTAAACCCCTACACACTGCGTTTTGAAGCAACATGGGAAACAACATACGACAAACGGGCAGCATCTAATGCGTTTATGATCTGTGGAGTTCTTTATGTTGTAAGATCAGTGTACCAAGACAATGAAAGTGAAACTGGAAAGAATGCAATTGATTATATTTATAACACAAGGTTAAGCCGAGGAGAATATGTAGATATTCCATTCCCGAACATGTATCATTACATTGCTGCCGTGGATTACAATCCAAGAGACAATCAACTCTATGTATGGAACAACAACTTCATCCTACGATACTCTTTAGAGTTTGGTCCACCTGATCCTGCTCAAGGTAAGAAAAATCTTGTATTTCCAATATCTATGTAATTTGAGGTACAGTAATTGCTAGTGAAATTACATTTTATTGTACAGTATTTGAACCTGACAATTAAAAAGACCTTATATGCAGTAAAATTAAAATAAATAAAAAAGGTGAGGATTTGATGTTTTCAGAGAGTTATAATGAAGAAGTCTTTCAGCAAAAGCAAAAAAGGAAAACAAAAATGTATTGTGGCATGATTGAGACTAACAAATTTATTACAATCTGAGGTTTTGTAGATGAATTAATAATAAGACAATTACTTATGAATTAATAATAAGATAATACTATTTATTTGGGATTAATCCAAATAATGTTGGTACTGTTAGTACCAACCAGTAAACCCATTGAATCTGTCGACCATATATAAACATTAAGGGACCTGCAGTGGCTCAGTGGTTAAGAAGCTCACCTTGATAGCTGGAAGGCTGGCAAGTCAGACATTTGAGACCCAGGTACTGCATGATGGATTGAGTGCCCATCTCTGTCTTAGCTCTTGGAGACATGAAAGTAGCCTCATTTGGGCGTTCCCTGAGGGGAGTTTCTTCTGCAAAAATCCTTTCAATCCAGCATACAGTGGAACCTCAGTTAACAAGCAGCTCGCTTAACACAAAAATCACATAACAAAAGGAAATCCGTAGAAAATAGTGGCTTGGTTTACAGATTTTTTCCCCAAACAGATTAATTGATTTTCAATGCATTCCTATGGGAATCCATCTTTCAGTTAACATATTTTAGTTTTCAGTGCATTCCTATGAGAAATTGCATGCAATGCATTCCTATGGGAAATTCAGCTTAAGTAATTTTTACTTTAAGAAATGTCCTGGGGAACGCAATAATTATGTTAACCAAGGTTTTGCTATAATTTCTGACACAAAATTATTATTATTCTATAAACATTAACTTTACACATTCTTTCCAAAGTTTAAAATAAAATAAGACAATGCAGTTGATAGATCCATTTTTACCATGTATGTGAAGAAAAGTCTTTATGAACGTGATTCTCAAAAGTGTTGAAGTCCTAAGAAGATATAGCTAATAATCATTATGCACTGTCAGATCAATTTCTACTTAGGGTGGCCCTTTTTGGAGTTTTCTAAGTAGAGAATACTCAAAAGTGATTCATCATTCCCTTCTTCTGGAAACACCCTGGGACTGGGCAATTTGCTAAGGCTACACAGGTTGTTCCTTTTCCCAGAAGGGACATAGGGAGTCAAACTCCCAACTCTGGTTCTGGAGCTAGATACCTAACCACTGACCTGTCCAGCCAGTCAAAAATATAGTATGGCTACCATATATACCTCGGCTAATGCTAAGACTTGGTTCCACAAGTCTTGGTGTTATCCGATTTTTAGTGTTATCTGATGCATGTTAAAATCCTATGGGATGTATCGGATAAGGTTAAAGCTCCATAGAGATACATTGTAACCACACAGGCTTTAGCGGTTGTTATCTGATCCATCCCATAGGACCTTAACATTACTAAATCCAATTCTCCTCCCCAGATTACTTAACGTTATGCGATTTTAGCGTTATCCGAGGTAAACGTTATCCGAGGTATTACTGTATAAGCCATATTAGTCTGTTTAAAGTATATCGAGAGTAAAAAAAACAAAAAAAGGAAAACAAAAACATTGCGGCACTTTAAAGACTAACTGCTGTATTTTAATGTTAGCTTTCGTGGATCAAGTCCACTTAGTGACGAGGTGGACTTGATCCACGAAAGCTAACATTAAAATACAGCTGTTAGTCTTTAAAGTGCTACAACTTTTTTGTTGTTTTGTTTCGTCTACTCTCTCATATGCTCAAAAATAATAGTGTACCATCAAATCAGTTCAGAATTATGGTGACTCTTTCCAGTGGTTTACAACTCCATTCTTCTAGGGACAATTTGAGATTGTTAAACTTGGCCGTGACTATAGGCTGGCTCTTCTCCCTGGCAGCACATTCTGGCTTTCTAATCAGATAACTAAACCACTGAGCTATCTAGCAAAAAATATTGGGAAACATATGTGAATAAAATAGAGTAGAGCCATTAAAATCTGTAGAACGTATTTTAATTGGATCACTACATTGATCAGTTCACTGGTCATGAGGAAAAGCCTGTGACTTTTTTTGTCTTCAGCCTCCTATATTTGCAAAATCAAAGAGAAAAAACATATTTAAAAGGAAAAGGGGTATTCTGAAATAAACTTCTCTTTCATATTATTGGTGATTGTACCTTGTACTTCAATCAGCCCATTTCAACCTGCGGAAGTTTCAACGTTTCTCTGGTTAGCTGGGGATAATAAGAATTGCAGTTCCAAAATATATAGAAGACACCAAGCTGAAAAGGCTAGGATTGGTTCTACTAAGTAGTATTACTGGGTCCTTGTTGGGGTCTGGGGAAATGAACGTGTCCTAACATGCAGTGTTGATTGATGCCATGGGGCAAGTGTCTCTACAACAGAAGTTACAGCCTATTCTGTTATATTGTCTAATGTGGGGGCATTATGAAAACCTCAGCAATCTTTATTTTACTTGTGACGGGAGCAATAATGAAGCATTGACCTACTCTTCGTCCACCTCCTGCCTTTCATTCTGTCTGCTTGTCATCCCCTGTCTGCACCATCGCCTCCTGCTACAAAAGTGATTCTGGCACAACCTTCTCTACACTTTTGACTAACAGGAATTATTTTGTCACACACATCTCTGTCGCTCTCCTGATCTTACTTTCACCCCAAGGCTAAATATCATGCCTGACCTCAAGCACTGGCTTTTCTCAGAGATATTGCTTGACTTAACCTTCCATAATGGAAGAGCTGCAGCCTGAATATCATTCCTGCCATACGAAAGCTGAGCCGTAACTCTGGTTCATTGGCTGCAGTTCTGTCCAGTGTGTTAAACCTCTTTGTCTCTACACATAACTTCACACATTGTGGAAACCTGTTAAAAAAACAATGACAACACTAAGAGACAAGGTTTTGTTTGGGCTTTTTATCAGTTTATTTTTCAGGACTCTTTTGCTGGCATGCTGTAGCATACCCAAGAAGATCCAGCGGCAAATATTATTCACATTGTTTCCAGTCTCTTTGTATTCCCTAACAAAATCTGAATCTTAATGAGTCCTTCTTGTGTTAAATGATCTTGCTCAAAGTCCTAGTAAGAGTTTTGGCTCATTATTTATTTATTTTCTTGTGGCATGCAGACCTGCATGTCTGTTTAAAAAAAGTTATGTATTTTTTTATAGATGCAGAGGACATAATGTTACAGGTAAATTCAGAGTCTCTTTGGACTAAACTTCCATTAAACATTTCTTTGAGATTTGGATTATATGCTTCATAATATTTTCTAAAATATAAGCCAACTACAGTATTTAGAATTACTTTATGGGGATTTGTTCCCACTTAATTTAGTAACACAAAAGTAGCAGGAAGTTGTTGTTTGTTCAGGTGTGTTCTCTTTGATTTTGAAGTCTTTCCTATTACAGTCAAACCTTGCATAAAGAGCATTTCGCTTAAAGAGTAACTCGCTTAAAGAGCAGAATTTTCTCTGAATGGTCGCTTCGCTTAACAAATAAAACCAAACAAAAACTCAATTAACAAATAAATCAGGGTTCGCAATCCCCCCCCCCCCACAACTGGTCACTTACAATGATGTTTCACTTACAGAGCAAACTCGCTTAAAGAGCAATCCTGTGGAACGCATTATGCTCTTTAAGCGAGGTACAACTGTATGCAGTCTTTTTTTATGCACTAATTATTTATTTATTTATTTATTTATTTATTTATTTATTTATTTATTGGATTTCTATACCGCCCTACTTGGTGTGACCAACTCAGGGCGGTGTACAACATAATTAATATACAGTCGATCAATAGAGTCCAACAATAAAGGCAGAAACATACAATATATAAAAAATATTGAATATCATCTGACCTCTTGCTAAATTTATTGTTGATATAGTCGAAAGTGATTAAAAGATTTCCAGTCCATATGTATATTTCACAATTACATTTGTACCTCCTTAAAGAGGATAATGCGTTCCACAGGATTTCTCTTTAAGCGAGTTTGCTCTTTAAGCGAAACACCATTGTAAATGACCAATTCGGGGAGGGGGGGTATTGTGAATCCTGATTTATTTGTTAAGCGAGTTTTTGGTTGGTTTTATTTGTTAAGCAAAGCGAACATTCAGAGAAAATACTGCTCTTTAAGCGAGTTATTCTTTAAGCGAAACACTCTTTATGCGAGGTTTGACTGTATCTGTTTGGGCATGAAGGCAAAAAGTGCAGCCAGACAGGTGAAAGAAAATTAAAAGTATAAATTATCTAGTTATATTTTATTCCTGAGACACATCTGCATCTGTTGCTATTACTATGTCTGTTGTTTCAACTTCCTTCTGTCCCTCCTTAAATTGAAATGTTGCATGTAGGTATTTTCTTGCCAATACAATTGATTGCAAAACAGAGATGGGAACTTTATCATTCCTACCTGTAGTATACTTAAGCAACTATACCATTTTTCCTAAAGATCATTGCAAGCCATGCTGTAGCTGACAATGTTGGGGAATTACTATCTGGCAAGATCCTCATCTGTTTTATCCTAAGTGTCTATCCCAAACTAATGAATTGGCTGACATTCACGAACAGAATGTAGCACCATTTTTCACAAAGTTAAGGCTTTGAGTCATGTCATTGTCCCAAGTTTTCCTTTGGAATCCCTTTCATCCTGGGATTACCAAAAGTTTTATCTTTTTTTAAATTTTTACTAATGCACAGGCCACGTCATTGGCACTGTAATCTGTATTGGCAAAGAACAGCTGCATGTGGAGGACTGAATGAAATTATCTGCTCTTCTAACCTTGTAGTTGGACTTTAAAAGGAGTTATTGTGATCTATTTTACTAACATTAAATTGTAGGGCAGAGGATGGCTTAAATGGGATAGAGACAAAACAGCATTACAAGATCTGAGAGGATATTAATTACATTATTGTTAACACAGATATCTGTCATGAAGAATGTCTTAATCAAGCATGTGGAGTCTAGAATTTAAATGCTAAGGAAAATCTTCAGATTCTTCCCACAATGCCCCAGGAAGTATATCAGTGGTGGTTTATTGACATTTTTTGCAAGTGCTTCTGATGCTTTTGACAAAAGTTAATTGAGAAAACATTGGAAACTTAGCTGCATTGTAATTGAAAGAAAATTACAGAGGTTTCATGAGATGTCAGGCAGCTGCTTGCAGAGAAGATGGACAGATTTGAATCGGTTTTTCCAGCAGGTAGGTGAAGTAAGAAGTTTAGCAGGACTACACAGGCAGCACTCAATCAAATAAGGGATAAAACACTGCTCCCAAAATTTTATAGTTTGAGACTAAAATATGAATTAGAAAACACTGGTTTTCAAACATTTTTGACAGTATACAGCTAAAAATAGGGAACTCGCACAAATAGTCACCATACAAAACTAGGGGGATGCGGTGGCTCAGTGGTTAAGAAGCTAACCTTGTTAGCTGGAAGGTTGGCAGTCGGCAGTTCGAGACCTGGGAACTGAATGAAGGAATGAGCATCTGTCTCTCTCCCAGCTCCTGCCAACCTAGCAGTTTGAAAGCAAGAAATTGCAAGTAGATAAATAGGGACCAGTTTGGTGGGAAAAGATCTTGGGGACATGAAAGGAGCCTTATTTGGGGTGTTGCCTGAGCAGAGTTACTCCAGTAAAAATCCTTTCAACCCAAAATAATTTCTGACATGAAATTATTATTATATAATACAAAACTGGATGGCTTTGTATTTTTACTTAATTCCTAGTAGCGGGAATGCCTATAAAACATGTTCAGGATGAAACTGATGAGAGCCACACATAACACATGCAGTCATAAATCCTTATGGACATTTTCAATGGTGTGCTAGAATCCATTGTCCTTAGAAGCAGCCCACATTAAAAGATTTCTGTTTCAGTTTTCTGTGAAATATGTTCTTCTGAAAAAGTCTGTGGAGATGATGGGATGATTAGTGCTGTCACCATTTCAGGAGTGCAACGGGATTTATGACAGTCTTTATTTTGCCACTCTCATAAGAACTAGAAATTACGTCTCTCTTTCAGAAAGAGAGAGAGAGAAAGAAAAGGGGGAAAAAGTAAATGAAACACTCTTTTCAAGTCTTTTGAAAGACAACCTGGTGCCTCTCTCCTTGTTTGCATTTTTGGCTAAATTCAATTTACATTCTAGAAAAAATGTTTTTATAAGTTCTAGCCTAAAGACAAAAGACATTTAAAGGCTTTTTTAAAAAGCTCAAGCCTTTAGGGGGAAAGTGGCAAAGGGGGAAAAAATGTAAATCTCAAATAAGTGTCAGATCCAGTTGTTTCCAGAAGGCCTGACATGGAAAGGAGTGAATACATGTCACAGTTTGTAAATTCTTCCAGGCAGGGGCCTGTCTCATCTTTGTTTATAAAAGTGTCAGGCACACCTGTAGAGATGGCAGAACTAGAGAGAGGAGGGAGGAAGAAGGGGGAAAAACAGATTGAAATTATAACTTCTGGTACAGCATGAGGGATTATAATTTTGAATTTTTCTGTAGCCAGGGACTTAGTGGTTAAGATGCTGAACTTGACGACTGGAAGGTCAGTAGGTCAGTAGTTCGAGACTCACGACGGAGTGAGTTCCCGTCTCTGTCCAGTTCCTGCCAACCTAGCAGTATGAAAGTAAAATTGCAAGTAGAGAAATAGGTACTGCTTCAGTGGGAAGGTAACTGTTTTGTGCACTTCGGTGTCTAGTCATTTCTGCCACATATCCACAGAAATGTCTGTAGATGCAGGGATTGCAGGCCTTTTAGCTATAAACAGAGATGAGCACTGAAACCTAGAGTTGGATATGACTAGCCTTCGAGCAAGGCCAAACTTTACCTTTATCTAATTGGTTATTAACTGTCCTGACAATATATACAATTAATGATTTTCTCCTTGGAACATGTAGGGATTTTGTCCCTTCTTTACTGAGGCAAATTACAGTTAAAATGTTTTTACTATTATATGTAAGAGATAGCTGAGCTACCATCTGTATTTTGCTCCCCTTCCCTCTGTGTTCATAAAGCAGACCTCCACAATCATCATGCTGAACATAGTATCGTATCCGCCTTTCACGTATTGGCTTCCATGACTCTCTGTAGTCTGGGAGTAGCTAAAGGTTGGATGAGGTCTCAGTTAAGTATCTGTCAGGACCCATTAAAAGTTCTGGCTATATTTTACACATCTGGCATAATGGTAACATCATGAGAGGGTTTAATGGAGGTGTAATTTCATATACATTCCAGTAAGACTTCTCTCCTGAGAATTATTCAGCTCTGTAGAGGAAAGGAGTGTCTTTGTCTCGCTTTTACCACCTCTGCTGCTCCTACAGATCTACAAACCATCTCTGCGTGGAGCAGATGAAAACCAGAATTATCACTGCTACTGAAAGAAGACTGAAGAGCTGATTAGGATGCTGTGATTTTTGTTGTCAGTCTCGGCACATAATCAGAAAACTGACTACTTTTATGGAATAATTTTCGTTGCTAATGTAGTCAGTATTCTAAAGAGAGTGCAGCCTACCTACTTGACCCTACTCTTATCTTGCTTTATATCTTGGAAGAGGCATGTATTGACCATTTGGGACCTGAAGGTAGAGACACTCTTGTAGTGAGGAGGTATATCAAGTTGCCTTGAAGGTGTCAGCTGTAAAGTCAGTTCTGAACAACACTTCCAGGATTTACCTTAAATCCACATCCCTCTTTTTTAGAAAAAAGATTGGGGACAGATTAGAAGTTGAAGAATAATTACAAAAAAGTAGCTCTACTATAGTTAGAACTTGAATAAAGAGCATAAGAGAGATTACATTTATAATTGATCTACAAAACAATAGCGTATCTTTGTTTTACTGTTACATACATTTGGAAAGGTAATTCAAATTAAAACAAGCATTGAGGCTAGAACACTTCACTTGCCTCAATTTACAACAGTGAATGTGCTGATGTTGTTGTCAGTTTAGAATTAACAAGACCAGACTTCGTACTGGAAGTGGTTTGTTCGGAACCACTTTTCTTGACATAGATGATTAAACTGTGTACTTGCCATTGGCTTGAAATAGTTCTTGCATTATCAAAAACAATGGAAATGGGGTATTTAAAGGCTGAAATGTTGAAACACTAAAACAAAACATGCATGTGAGTCTGTTTTCCTTTGGGACCTAATCAGGCATGCTGGAAAACTTTCAAGCAAGAATGACTGTTGGGTGGGAGGATGTTACATTAATTATTTCCCTGTTAGTAGTTCACTAGGTATTTAGTTGGAGGCTTTGTTTTGGTCTGATAGCCTGGTTATTTAAAACTTACTTTTTAAAAATGTATGACTAATGTTTGTTTGTTTCTCTGTTTTGATTTTTTTTTTTTTACGTATGGAACTTTGGTTTACCACTTCGCTAATGAGTGGGTAAAGTGTAGCCTCGAGATATGTTTGAAATACAGCTTCCATCAGCCATAGCTAATTAACCAGTGGCAATGAACTCTGGGAATTCAAATCCAATAACATCTGGAGAGACTCGGTTTTCCCACAGGTGGCATTGCTCAATATGATTTTTCCAGATTTCCTTTACTAGAAGTATTAATGTAGGCTTGCCTTGCACTGACATTTCAGTATCGATACTTCCTTGCAGTGGTGGGCTCCCAAAAAAATTACTACCACACTGCGGGCGTGGTATGGTGGGCGTGGCCAGGGGGAAAGCCCTGTGTTGCACCCGAATTAGAACGACTTTATTTCAAAACTTGGATGGCCAGGGCCAGCCAGAATTTCTGCTACCAGTTCTGGCAAACTGGTGCAAACCTGCTGATTCCCACCACTGCTTCCCTGCCACCTCAGTTGCCTTCTTGGTAGTAGCCCCAGTAAAATGCTTTTCTACAGGAGATGTGCTAGGTCCCCTTTCTCTTCACTTTTAAAAGGCAGTGGACGATAGCGTCGTTTGGAGATGCATTCGGAGACATTCCTCAGGGAGTAATTTTTTCCTCTCATGCCTCCATTGCCACCTAATGTGTATTCAGGTTTTTAAAATGCAGTTTATATTGTGCGTGGGATTTTGTTTTATGTCTGTATATGCTGCCCAGAGTAGTGTATTTGTCACTAGATGGGTGGGATGCAAGTTTGTAAGTACGTACGTTTATACACAGAAAGAGGGGGATTGTGGGATTCTTGAGCCAAAATCGGGCATACTCTGGTAACGGCAGCCTTGTGTTGCCAGCTAATCTTTCTCACACTAGGTCAAGCAAAAGGAACTGCAGAATGATCTCACCAAACGGTGCTTTCATTTTGGCAGTTTCACATCTGGCCTAGATATGGAAGAAAAAGAAGTAAGTAGGTGTGTCAATTTATTCAGTAGATGCCTTTACGCAAATATATATTCATTGGTACCTTGCTTAAAGAGCATAATGTGTTCCACAGGATTGCTCTTTAAGCGAGACCAATTGTGAATTCTGGCAGGGGAGGGGATTGCGAACCCTGATTTAGTTGTTAAGTGAGTTTTTGGTTGGTTTTAGTTGTTAAGCAAGGTGACCATTCAGAGAAAGTTCTGCTCTTTAAGAGAGTTAGTCTCTAAGTGATGCACTCTTTGTGTGAGGTTTTACTGTATATATATCATATGCCATAATTAGGTTGAAATGCTGTGCACACATACCCTAATACACCCACATACACAGACTCCCTGTCTGTATATATGTCTATAAAACTTGAAAGGGAAGAATAAAACTAATTTTTATATATTATTGTAAAGTTACTCTAAAATTCTTTATCAAGATCCTCCCAGAAATAGTTCCCTTTTTATATTTATAGGTAGCAGGTGGCATTGTTATTAGTACTGCTCTCTTTCACTTTCATTTAAGCCTGTGAATTACTGTCTAGGAAAAATATATCTCTTGGAAAGAAGTTATATTTGCAAATTAACAACCAAGCTTTGCCATTTATACTCCCCTATAACATTGCTTTTCTCTCTGCAGTGCCTACGACCGCAGAGACAATGACCCCTTCCACAGAATTGTACAGAACAACTGTATCAACTACAAGCACTACTCCACAAAAAATCCCTGTCAGCACAACTTTGGGAACAAAAGGTCCCAGACTACCACCGGCAGTTTCTACAACCAAAATTCCTCCCGTTACTAGCTTTTTCCCTTTGCCAGAGAGATTTTGTGAACCTGATGTGGCCAGAGGGATTAGCTGGCCGCAGACTCAGAGAGGGATCGTGGTGGAACGCCCTTGCCCCAAAGGAACTCGGGGTAAGTCTTTACAGCCAGATCTTAATGTCAGGTCAAATAAACATTTCACCATCTGCCCTGAGCTCTCTTTCCTGTGATATTGGTTGTTTTGAGGGAAGTGGCACCTCCTGTTTTTTATTCACCATAAAGTATGCTTTTTTGCCCTTATTTTATTAATACTTCTTTGTCTTGGTACCAGGATCCTGCATTTGTGATCTATTCTTAAGATAGAGAAGTCGTAGTCCAGTGCTATAGACAGAGCTACTGCCCTTTCGGAGGGGCCTAAAAATCTGGCTGTCAGGGCAGGTGTGGGGCTCCAGTAATACGGGGTCCCATGTTGGGTAGTTGATTTGATTTTATAGCCATCCCCTCTCTATTGTTTAAACTTTTTAAACCTTTCAAACTTTTTAAATCTTTTAAATTTTTGAGTTTTTTGTAAATTTATAGTTTTAAATTTTTTTAAATTAATTTTGAACCTTCAGGTTTTAATTTCTGAATTTGTAGGGGTATAATGGGAGTGTTTGGTTTGTATTGTATTCATTATGTATAATCTTTCTCTTTTTTCCCCCTGTAAGCCGCCTAGAGTCAGGTTCGCCTGATTAGGGCCGGATAATAAATCTGAATAAATAAATACAGAGATGCTTGTGACAAGAAAAACATTTTTATTTCAATTTGTTTTCTCCATCCTTTTTTTATTTTTAGGAACAGCCTCCTACCTCTGCATGGTTTCCACCGGGACATGGAACCCTAAGGGACCTGATCTTAGCAACTGTACCTCGCACTGGGTAAATCAGCTGGCTCAGAAGGTGGGTTAGAAGAATTTGCTAATCTGATACCTTGCCGATGACTACCAACATTATTGGGCATTGATAGCAACAGATGCTGCTGCCAGATAATTCTGGCAGGCCCAGGACCCAACTCTTTATGCACATGATTGAGTAAATGACATATGCTCCATGAATACCATGACTGTTTCTCCATTTTTTGGCAGAAGGTTGAAAAGGATAAAGAATATGCTTAGGTTCTGATCTGTGGGCTTTGTTAGGATAGTTTTGAGCATTTCAGGAGCTCCAGAAGTGAGCTCCCCACGAACAGGAGCAAAATCCTAATCTGTTTTTGTGAACTGCCTCCTCACTGTTCTTGTGCCAGAAGGCAAAGCATATGTTCAGCTGTTAAAAGGGAAAGCAGAGGAAGAGGTTACTGTAGGATTTTCCCGCCTTCAGCAACGGGCCTTTCTTTGCAAGGGTTATCAGTCTTCGAATCCCCATGGGTAAACTATTTTACAGTTTACATGCCTGCTAAGGACAAGACTGTAACTCTGCTTTTTTTCCCCACTTGGCTGAAGGTGAGCCATTTGGTTTCTTTTCCTTTTTGGTAGAGGTTTCAGATCTTTGCAGATGGTTCCTCTCTCATTCCTGCCACTCTGAAGACACATAAAGAGGGGACATGAGAGGAGATTTTCTCTGGCCAGTCCCAGGCTATGAAATTCCTTCTGAAGGGAACTAGATTGACTTTTTGCTTTTCAGCTACAAGGAGATGCTTTTTAATCAGGTGGGACGATCATTGATCAGTGTCAAGCAATGGTGCATCTCTTTGAAATTGTTATATTTTAAATTGCATTTTTGATTTAATTTCAATGCTGAGCCCCAATTATGTTAGAAGGTAGGATGAATTCAGGAGGGGAATACAGTAAGTACTTTTGGAGAATCCTCAATGGCATTGTGCATGCTTGTTTGGAATGTATACAAATTCTTAGCACATTTCAGAGTGAACATGGATATTCTTGTATCCTTCGGCTTGATCCAATTCAGAAGGTCAGATTATTTTATTAAGCATGGCTCTTTGAATTTTACTGAGCAGCTGCCTTGTCCAGCTAGCATAGGCCCAGATCGACAAGGTTCTCGACAATCCTAGTTTTGTTATCAGTTAGGTTAATTATTTTGGGAAGATCTGGTCTGAGGTGCTTTTCAGCAAGTTGTTGAGTGACTGTAGACCAGGGGTGCAGAAATTTTTCAGGCAGACTATTCATCTAGTCTGCAAAGCCCTCATTGCTCCTGGAAGCAGAAGTAAAACGTGCCCGTATGAAGTGGCACCAGGGAACGTATACGGCCCCCGGGCCATTGTTTGGGCACCCATGCTGTAGACCATGAAAATTAAATTTATATCATCCCTCAAAAAAGTTTCCCACTATTTGAAACATTTATAAAAAGTTGTGACATTACACATTTTTGTGAATTACTTTCTCTCATACCAAAAAACAACAACCTTGTTGTGGAAATAAAATAGAGAAGAGGGAGACCTGTATCCTGCTGAGAGCTAACTGTAAGAAACAATTGTTACAAATATGCAAAAGTAATGAAATCCAGTTGGCAGAGGCAGGAAGCAGGAAGAACAAATTCCATTGGGTGGATTTCTCTCACTTTACTAGCTATATAGACAACAGCCTCTGTAATAAATCCTAAGAGGCAGGTCATGTTTCCTCCAACTTCTAGAATCTCAAACAAACATTCTCTTTTTATGCAACGTGCTTGGGAAAATGTAGATGACAGCTTTTAAAAGTGCCTCTGAGAAAGGATGGACTCCACTGTGCAACAGCATTTGCCTCCAGTGTAGCCCTTTTCACCGTGGAAGGTGAGGCAGCCATTCACTACTAGAGATGAAAATCAGGCACATGAGATGGGGTACAGAGAATGTGTTCCCTGGCAACACTGGATATTTAGCAGCCAAGGCGGTTGTGGCTTTCTATGATATCCTGCAGTCAGTTTCTTGTCCACAAAATTGCATTACCAATCAGGAAGCTTGCAAAACCTCATTCTCAAGGTTCATACCATCTTCTTGTTGGTATTGATCTGTCCCTCCAAAAGAGAGAGGGGAGAGAAAGTGTAGCAATGCACAGCATGAATTATAGTACGGTACATATTTGGAAATGATCCTTGGTGTTATAAGCTATTTAAAGTAGTGGTGCCAATTCCGGCAGGCTGATCCTGCCCCCGACACACAGCTTTGGGGGCTGGAGTCAGGCTGCTCCTGTTGCTGACCATTTTGATGTCAGTGGTGGTGGCGGTTGCACTTCGCCCCAGCTGGTCCGAGCAGCCTCTGCTCAGTCCCAGCACTGCAAAAGCCTTTTGCAATGTGGATTGCCACTCTGTGAAAAATTTTCGAGCCTTCTCTGTTTCAAAATCCACAGCACTGGAAGGGTAAACTTGGCATGCCAAGGGACTCTCCTAGTGTAGTGTGCCCAGTCTAGTGCACCAAGTTTACCCTTCCTGCGCAGCAGATTTTGAAACGGAGAAGGCTCGAAAAATTTCTATAACACATCGATCCATGTTGCCAAAGTCTTTCACACTGATGGGACTGAGTGGAGGCCGCCCAGACCAGCAGAGGCAAAGCACGACCACCACCACCATAAGTGACGTATTGGGATGCCAGGCAGTGGGAGTGGGTGGGGGGCAGTCCAAAGAGGGCCAGGGTTCTCACCATGGGCCTGATTATTATATGCACGGGCCTAATTGGGCCTGTGGGCCCTAGTTTGGGCACCCCTAATTTAAAGGTATCTATGGAATAGGGAAGGGATTTTTAAAAATTAATAAATTGTTTCAATTCTGTCTCTTCTGTATATAATGAGACACTGTCAAGTGAATTCTGAGCTTTTTCAGAGTTTTCTAGGTCTAGAATATTCTGGTGTTTTGTGATTTACCATTCCTTTCTCCCTGGGGCACTCTGGTACTGTGTATCTTAAAAAGCTTCTTACAAGCCTCTGTGGAAATTTGAGTTCCAGGCCGTTGGCTCCACAAATAGGTGCTCCAGCTACCCATCCAAAGGTATAGAACCAAAGGAACTTGTTAGGAGATAATGCATTACAAGGCAGAGGGTTTCCAATTTTGCCAGTGGTTTTCCACTTGACTGGGCACATGACCCAGGCGTGTCTGCATGAGCAGTCCTCATGCACTTCTCAGTTTATGCTCTGATTCCAACAGGATTCTGATCTTCAAGGAGTAGACCATATGAAGGAATCTTGTAATGATAATTTAAATTGCTATTTCAGATCAGAAGCGGAGAGAATGCTGCAAGTCTTGCCAATGAGCTGGCTAAACACACCAAAGGACCAATCTTTGCTGGTGATGTGAGTTCTTCTGTCAGATTGATGGAACAGTTGGTGGACATTCTTGATGCCCAACTGCAAGAGCTGAAGCCTAATGAGAAGGACTCTGCTGGACGGAGTTATAACAAGGTAGATATAAACCTAAAGAGCCTTCTCTGTTTTGCTTCAAAACACAGTTTGTCTCGTGGCTTTGTTTGGTTTAGCCCAAATACAGTCTTGTGAAATGTCTGCTTGTTTTGCATTAGTCCCTAAAGTAGGCCCACGTTCAATGATTTGAAGAGAAATTATTAAAGACTTTGAAGCTGTATCGCAGTGACTCAAAGTTGGCACACAAGGAATGAATGCGAACGCAAATGTGGCCATTCCTCTGTGGACACAGAATGGGTATTAATGACACCTTTGCCACAAGTTTGAAATTTGGGGATCAAAAAGAATAAGCTGATTTACCTCTGGGGCCATCGTGATAAAGGAAGCATATCTGAACTAATGCCTTTTTTACTGTAATCATTTCAGATATGACCTCTTACTAATATGATTGGGGATCCTAGAAGTTATTTAAAAGACCATGTGATGAATTAACCCAAATTCACTGGAATATTCATGCCCTTCATTAGCCACATTAGAAACAGCTAGGAAGTCCTAATTAAACATACCTAAAATTATTCTTTTTTAATCAGTAGAATTGATTTCTAAGATCAACACATGTGTGTTTGTGAAATAATTAAGTAGCAGCAGCAGCAGCAGCAGCAGTAGTAGTAGTAGCAGCAGCAGCAGTAGTAGTAGTTATAGCAGTAGTAGTAGCATTAGTAGCAGTAGTAGTAGTAGCAGTAGCAGCAGTAGCAACAGTAGTAGTAGTAGTAGTAGTAGTAGTAGTAGTAGTAGTAGTAGTAGTAGTAGTAGTAGTAGTAGTACACTTTTTGGTCTAACCTCTGGTTTTTGTTTTTGTTTCTCTCTCTCTCTCTTACTAACAAGCTCCAAAAGCGAGAGAAGACATGCAGGGCTTACCTTAAGGTATCTCTCCTGTGCTGTCAGCTTGCTTTCTCCTTGCTTTGGCCACACTTCTGCTGCCACACTTCATCCTCTTGCTGCATGATCCTATGTATTTAAACCTTTGATACATGTGTACTATGCCCCTTCATCACCAACCTTACAAAATGTTGGCATTGCACAGGTATAATATTCCCAGAATAAGATGATATACAGCCAGCGTTCCTTCCTCTTTTCTTGGGAGGAAAATACAAGAATAATAGTGGGCTTAATTGAATTGGATATAACAAAAGTCTTGTTTTTCTACAGACTCATGAGGGGCAAGAACAAAGCCCGTAATAAAGGCTAATAGTTTTTCCTGTGTAATTTGGAATATCAAAACCTGTAAAGCCATTTGTATCAATGGATCTTGAGTTGCAGAAGTATATGATAGATTGTATCTGATACATCTGCATGGCAAAATGTAACAACACCCCCACCCACATAGACTTTCAAGTACGGTAATACCTCGGATAACGTTTGCATCGGATAACGCTAAAACCGCATACGTTAAGCAATCTGAAAAAAATTGCATTGCATAACATTAAAATCCTGTGGGATGCATCGGATAACATTCGCTAAAGCCTGTGCCGGTTACTATGTATCTCTATGGAGTTTTAACGTTATCTGATGCATCCCATAGGATTTTAACATCCGATGCAAGCATTAGATCACATTTAAAATTGGATAACACTAAGACTTGTGGGACCAAGTTTTAGCATTATCTGAGATTTTAGTGTAACTGATATACTGCTGGAAGATTTTCCTGGTTTGTAAGTGAGGAGAAGGGTTAAAAATGCTGAAGAACTTCAAATATCTTGCAAGCCTTGCATTGTGTCTTCTTGTTCGTGCCAGTATCTATATGTTGTGGTTCTGACTGGTGATAGGGAGAGCTATCTAGTGAAACAGCCTTCTTGGTGTTGCTCTCTAGAAACAAAATGGAAAACACATGCTTTGTGTGTATGCTAATTGGAGTAGTAGTAGCGTTATTGGTATAGCAATCATCAGAATAAAGAAAATAGTGAACAGACTCCTAAGCTATGGCAGATATAGCATTCTCAGTTGCTTAATAACTATTCAGTGATTTGGAAGGTGCTCTCTTATCATTCATTCTCTTTTCTTTGGAGCACAAATCTCCTTGTTTTCAAAATGGAACAATTGCTTTGAATTGTCATACTAGATGTGGTAGAGCTAAACAATTGAAATCAATGGCGCAATGTACTTTTGGAAGTGAATCTTCATCAGTTAGAAATTCTTTGAAGACATTATCTGTTGCATCCTGAGTTATATGGCTCTTGAAATTTCCTAACTTAAGACAATTTGATCCCAAAAGTTACGTCATTTGTTTAACCATACATCAGGATTTCAGCCTTCATTTATTACTTATTGAAAGTATTTATTAATCACTTTCCTACCCACTGAGTCTGCCAGAGCGGTATTGCACAAAAGAATTTTTAAAAAATAAAAACAAACCAAAAATGCTTAAAGCCTGCCTGAAAAATAACAGTTTTAAAAGCCAGCACATATGGAAGAATGGTATTTGGGCTAATCACAGAAAGCTTCACAATGGTGGCTGCAGCTGTAATAGTTACTTATGGCTAGCCAGAGTGGTTTTACTTTCCAAAAAGGAGAGAATGAGAAGGGACAATTCCCAATCCATTGGCCAACTTGTAATTGCTTACATATCATGGTTTCTCCAGAAAAAATCCTTTCAACCCAGAACAATTTCCGACACAAAATTAGTACCGTAATACCCCGGATAACGTTATGACTTGGTTCCACAAGTCATGACGTTATCCGATTTTTAGCGTTGTCCGATGCATGCATCGAACAACGCTAAAAAAAAAAGCCCTGACTTCAAGGACAAATTGCTTTAAAGGCAGGCAGGGAAAGAAAGAGACCTTTTCCTCCCTGCCTTTAAAGCCACCCCCACCCGCAGTGGTCTCTGTGACTGCAGTCGGGTCGGGAAAAGGCGTGCCTTTCCTCCGACCCTACTGTAGTCGCAGAGACTGCTTGTCTCTTTCCCTCCCTGTATTTAAACTACAGGGAGGGAGAAAGAGAGAGACGTGATTGGGTCTCTAGAGAACCAATCACGTCTCTCTCTTTCCCCCTCCCTGTAGTTTAAATACAGGGAGGGAAAAGACGCGATCGCGTCTCTCTCTTTCCCCCTCCCTGTAGTTTAAATACAGGGAGGGAAAGAGAGACAAGCAGTGTCTGCGACTGCAGTAGAGTCGGGGGAAAGGCGCGTGCTTTTCCCCGACCCTACTGCAGTCGCAGAGACTGCTGCGGGTGGGGGATGGATTGGGTAGTTCTACCCAAACCACCCCACACCTGCAGACCATTGCCTCAGATAACGCTAAGAATCATTATCCAGAATCGTTATCCGATGCAAGTTTTTTCCAAAAAAACTTGCATTGTTATCCGATTCTAGCGTTAGCCGATGCAATTGTTATCCGGGGTATTACTGTATTATTATTATCTGTGTCAGTAATTCTGCTCTACTTTCATAATTTGCCCTGTGTCTCTTCAGCTGTCTATGTGGCTATTTTACCCTGGGAATAGAGTAAAACTTTGGGTAAGACTCAAAATTGCCCTGTCACCGTGAGATATTTCATAAGGTTGAGGGAGGAAGGAATGGGGCAGTTTCATCTTGATAGCCCTGTGTTAATTGCTCCTTTTTAACCTGGCTAATGAGAAGCAGGGCAAAGATTACGGGAATAGGCTGAATTTTTACTTGCAAGTCTTGCATTGTGTCTTGTAGTTCACCTTGAAAAATAAGTGTCGTTGTGTAAAATTTGTGCTGTTGAGAATATGTTTGCCATTGCAGTGGCATAAATCTTGGGTAGTATCCAGCCATGGTGAGACATTGTGCAAGAATGTCAAGTATTCTCTTAAAAACTATGTTGGAGTTGAAAAGATCTTGAAATGCTGAAAGTATGGTTGAATTGTGCTTGAAAATTTACTCTCAATCTCTCTCTCTCTGTTTCCTTGTCAAGAAAAAGTGCCATTACATAGTAGAGTATGTTCATGCCCTGGAGACAAGCAGATAAAAATAAAAGAAGTGAATCAGGCTCACGGATATATATATATAATCAGCACTGCATATATATAAGCACGCAATACAAATGGCAGCACAGCTTTAACTTCTGACTGGTATCATTTTTAGTTGGTCCCAGATTAGCTTCTCAGTTTGAAGAAGAGTAACAAAACCTCTTTAATTTTCAAGTCAGAAGCTGGCCAATGCTGTGCAAATGAAGCAGGACTTTACTTTGTGACAGAGGATTCATTTGTAACTAAAATCAGAGGCTCCAGTGGTGACTAATGAATATGGCCTCTACAGACCAATGTCTGTTCCACTCTATTTAGTGGCTGAAGCAGTATCAGTAGGAACAGTTTGACTGTGTGTTTCCCATCAGAGAAAAGGAAAAAGGAAATTCTTTCATGCCTCTCCACAGTATCTTCCACTTGCCATTGTGGAAGTTCACCATACAGAGGATATTAAGATGGATTAAGCTAATTAATCTTGACAATAGCCCCAACTAACTTTTCCTTAGCCATTCGGGCACAATGTTCTGGGTACCACATATCTCTCCCCCCCCCCCCCGTGTATGTGATGCTTCCTGTTTTCAGTCCCCTTGTTTTTAAAGCCATATTATCTATGAGCTTAAATGACACATAATTGGCTATATGTGACAAAGTAAGCATGGTGATTCAGCAGCACAAGATGTATTCAGCCCGTGACTACATTATGTATAAGTGCAAGAGCCGCCTTTCGTCTGGTTGTTTGATGGGTGTGATGAACAGGATTGTTTTACAGGATGAAAAGAATGGCTGCATTCAGATTGTCAAGGACTGGCTTAATATGCTGGGATAAGCACAAGCTCTGTGGACTAACTCACTGCCCCTTTGCTGCTATTCCTTCCCTCCTTTTGCATAGGCAGTGGTACAACCTGGGTAACAAAAGCTAGACATAGGCTTGGATCCTGTTTGGTTTTATGCATTCTCAGAGCTCCAGCTACAGAAACTGCCATGGCAGACTCATAAGGAGCAGGTCACATGAAACCATTCACCCATCCAGCCCCTGTATGTAAGTATTAAACAGGATGTAGACCAGTGTTTCCCAAACTATGTTCCATGGAATACCAGTGGACTTTAATTCCCAGAAGCCTCAGTCAGTACATTGGCTGATGAGTACTTTGGGGAATTGACTTAGGTTTTTGGGAATTGAAGTCCAAAAATAAATTTTGGGAAACGCTGATGTAGACTATCATGTCCTACTATATGGGAATTGTAAACCATGGCTCTTTGGAAGCTATGTTAAGAAGCCATTAACCATAATCTCTAGTTTTCATATAATGGAAAGTCCTGCATAGCTTCCTAGCAGCTATATTCACTCGTGTACATGGGGAAAGAAGCCAAAGATAATATGAGCACATAGCTTATGCATATCCTGGTTTATTGAGCAAGGATTTGATCATCTGAACCAAGGACCCTGCTCCCTTCCTCTTTAATTATATGTTGTAAGCAGCGTAATTTACCTGTAACTCTTGTGAGATCTGACGACCGCTGTGCATTTTTCTGTACTGAATGAAAGGGGAAGTCTCCTTCTCCTGCAGAATGTCAAGTGTGCATCACAACCCAGTAGAGACTGGGATCGCCACTGGAGGCTTTCATTTTAAAGCACAGGCACTCACGTTTTGCATTCTTCAGTGTGTTAATAAAATTATTTCTCACAGCTGCTCTAAGGCATGCCACACTGATGTTCTTTGTTCTAAGGGAATGCTGCAGCAGTATTGTCTTTAAATCAGTGTAAATAATGTTGACAGCTAAATATTACAACTGATCATGTTAGGAACTCTCTCCTGGTGCCTGAGACATAGAATCTAATATTTTTCTAATGAATGCAGGCTATCGTTGACACGGTGGACAACTTGCTAAGGGCCGAAGCACTTGAATCTTGGAAAGATATGAATTCTTCTGAGCAAGCACATGCAGCAACAATGTTACTTGATACGCTAGAAGAAGGTGCTTTTGTCTTGGCTGACAATCTCTTAGAACCTACAAGAGTTGCAATGCCAACAGACCATATAGGTAAGTGAATGGGTTTTGGAAAACTAGGCACCATGCTGCAGTAAAGAGGAAAGTGTACAGGAAAAGTATTGATTGGCAATATCCACATAACACCACATTTGATGGAAATGGTTAATCTGCTCAGGAATGGGTGAAAAAGAGCTTGCTTGCTAGATTGTGTAACTAATGCTAATAACCAACTCCAAATTTGTATTCATTTTGCGGAAACCAACAGGTGACACATAAATAATCCTAATTTCACTTTAGTCAAAAATCAAATAGTGGGTTCAAGGTCAATAACTATTTTCCTACCTCATAATCCCATCAATTACAATGTGGATGGGTAACCTTTGACCTTCCACATTTCCAGTGATAAGGGGCTCTGGTAATTATTATCTGAAGCATCTGGAAAATAATACTGTCCTACAAACAGGTGAGCACTGAACCCTAGAGTCGGATATGTCTGGCTTTCGAGCAAGGGCGACCTTTACCTTTACTAAAAGTAGTATTGTAAGGACTGGTTGGGGACTTGCTCATGTTTACCCTGTGAGTTTCATGACTGGTCAGTTCTTTCCATTCCTCCAGCACTTTAAGCTACTACACTGCAGTGTTTGTTGTTATTAGATCAGCAACACTGTGCTGAATACCGATGCTAAAAATTCACACAGCACAGTTTTGCTCTCCAAAAGTTAGACATTTCTTCTTGCTAAGAAATCCTAGAACTTTCAAAGTGGTGTCTTTTAGGCTCACATTAAACCAGGTTGGATGTCATGTTCTCTGAACTGAAATACTGCTTCTTTTGTGGCATCTGCACTTAAGTTTAATTAAAATTTAAAGGGGGAAAAAGAGATGGTACCATGTTTCTGAACTCATCAGTGCATATCTGCAGTGTACAAGCAAACAAAGGCAGGCAGATAAGAAGTCTTTTCAGTCCAAAAGCCATATTACAAACATGATTTCAGGACAACTCTTCTCCTTTTTTTGTTCAACCTAGTCCTGGAAGTTGCAGTGCTCAGTACGGAAGGGCAGGTTCAGGACTTGAAATTTCCTCAGGGCAATGCAGGTGGCAATTCCATCCAGCTCTCTTCAAGCACCGTGAAACAGAACAGCAGAAGTGGTATGTCTTTTGTGCGCACACACGCATTTGCGTACACACACACAAACAAACAAAAGCTTAAACAATATTTTCAGCTGTAGGAACTTAACTCTTACTTCACTGTGTGACTACATTCTCATCAACTTTTGAAATAGTTCATCGGAGGTTCTCAGTTGTACATAAAATGCTTAGCTGGCATTTTTGCTTAGAATCAGTTCTCTTGGACTAAATTTTTATATTATAGTTGAGGAGCTGGGGTGGGAGATGCTATTGAACACATGTTGTGCTCTTTCAAGTCAATATATTGGTAGCTTTCTTTATTTTTCTCAACAAAAGGTTTAGCGAAACTGGTTTTCATCATTTACAAAAGCTTGGGCCGGTTCCTCAGTACTGAGAACGCAACCATAAAACTAGGAGGCGAGTTTGCTGGCAGGAACAGTACCATTGCTGTGAACTCGGACGTCATTGCTGCCTCCATCAACAAAGAGTCCAGCCGTGTCTTCTTGACTGATCCCGTTCTTTTTACCCTGGCACACATTGATGTGAGTTGTAGTACTGAATTAATGGCAAAGTCATAAAATCAGCAGGAATGAAGAGCAAAGTCAGGGTGGGCAAAATCTTCAATTTGAATTTTAAGGTCAGAGACGCAGGTTTATTTAAGTCTACGAACATAAAATTAAATGAGCCTGGTTCCAGTGATTATTAGAACTTAAGTGTATTCTTAATGAAAGCTAATTCAGTAATCAACTTGAAAATGTAAATGGATCTAATTTGTTCCTAAGCGAAAATTAACTCTTACCTTAGCAACAGGGCATAAAACTCTTACTGTTTTGGTTGTTTAATGTGACAAAATTTAAATGGCAGTTAGAACATTTTGCTCTAATTTGATATTGTCTTCTGGAGCCCATTTACCAAGTACATTTAAGTTGATGCAGGGACTGTTTCCTGTGATTTAGCTTGACAGTGTTGGTCTGTCTTCAGTCAGTTCCCAGAGACACTCTTGTTCTCATCAGTTTGTTGTTTATGGGAACTTTTCCTTTAACTTAAACAATGGATCAGAAAAGTCTATACAATACAAATGATCTTTGTACTTTTCCCAATGTGTTTTTCAGTTCAATTAAATTCGGTTTAAGATGTCAGCTTGTCTCTTATGCTTGTTTAAATCTGGTCAAAACTGAGAATGGAAAAATGAACACTTAGCTAAATCCTCAATTTTTCAAGAAACTCTTTGTAATTACTGTATCTTTGTAGTACTATAAGATGAAAACAAATGGCCACAAGGGCATTTTTTGAGTATTGAATTGCACATTGAAAGATTTAATTGATTATAATGAAATGTGGTAATATGAAAGATGTTTTAGTGTATTTTAAATGGTAAAGTCTAGTTTTTAGCTTGCTGGCAAGCTTGTCCAATATCGTCTCCTAGCTCATGATGGACAAAATATCGATAGACTTTATCAAGGATTGCTCTTAATTGCTGTATAAGGAGTTTGAATAAATGTCTTTTGGTTAGTGTGTTGAAATTATAGTCTTCAGAACATGAAGATTTCCATGTAAATTCAGAAAAATTGCACTATATAGCTATTTCTGTTTGTCCAAATCTAATTTTCTTTGTCCTTATGTTTTACAGCCCAACAATTATTTCAATGCTAATTGCTCCTTCTGGAACTATTCAGAACGGACTATGATGGGATATTGGTCGACTCAAGGCTGCAAATTGATTGACACAAATAAAACACATACTACGTGTGCATGTAGCCATCTGACCAACTTTGCAATTCTCATGGCCCATAGGGGAATTGTGGTAAGTAATGCCATCATTACTTTAATTGCCAAGCTAATAGAAATTTGAAGACACAGATACAAATGTAAATGCTGAGCTATCTAAACAGACATGTTATTGTTGAATATTTGTCAAAAATCTTTCACAGTAATCCATCATCTTTGTGTTCTATGGATTCCTATGCAAAATTGGGGGGGGGGGAGGATAAAATAATGTATCTGATCAGCCTTTATATTAATGCTGACCTTTTTCTTAATATAAAGCAGTGTTTCCCAACCTTTGGTTTTTGGACCAATTCTCAGAAACCTAAGTCAGTACATTGGCTGATCAGTGTTTTTGAGAATTAACTTGCACTTCTGGGAATTGGAAGTCCAAGAACCAAAAGATGTTTGAATGAGGAAACACTGATATAATGGCTATTCCTTCTCACTAGCCTCATTCAAACACTTGTTAATATGCTCAATTAACAGGTGGGAGCAAGGAGAACACTTGCTTTGCCACTTATGTTACTGTTCTTGTCCTGTTCTATATGTTGAGGATGAATGCCTTCATCAGGGAGCCATTGTGCCTATGTAGAGTTCACTCTCAGTGCTAAAGATGGTGATAAGAGCCTCAGTATTGTCTCTATTTGCACATCCATTTAACACATTAAGAAAAGGCTCAGATAAATTGAATGTACAACGGCAATTTTCTGTGTTGTAGCAAATAAATTGTGACTGATGTTAATTACTAATTATGAGATCCTGGATCCTTATATTCCTGCTTTCTTCAAATCTCTTTCAAGTATTCTATGGCTCTCTGATATGGTCACAGTTAAGATTACTTGAGAGCAATTAAATATTTTGCCCACCTGGCTTATTCACAGCTTAGTCAATGGATGGATCAATGGATAGGGTGCTATGAAAGTATTAGAAAGAACTGTTAAACTAGGAAGTCCAGAATGATCTATAAATATATACTGAAAGGTCTTCCATTTACTACTGAGCTACGCAACCATGGAGATGAGAATAGGAGCCTGACATGTTTTGCTTTAATTAGAGTGCCAAAGAATCCTAGTTCTTTTGTGTTTCTTTTGTATCTTAAGCATTGTTTATATGCATGGTTGTGGATGTCTCGCACTCCTGTAGTTATTGAAGTTTTGCTTTATAGTGTGCCATGTCACTGGAAATAAGAGCAGAACTGCAATGTTTAAAGTTACCTCAGAATTTTTTATTTGCTTTGTAAATAAAGTTTATTCAGATCTTTACTGTTGATTTTGTTTCTTTTGATAAGCTAGATGCCTAGAAGATAAAATGAAAGGAGATTCTAGGTGCTAGCTAGATAATGATACTTTACTTTCTACTCATTAGTGATGACATTAATTTTCTTCCTCCTCCGTTTCTAGTACAAAAATGGAATGCACGACTTACTCTTGACTATCATCACCTGGGTGGGAATTGTGATCTCCCTTGTCTGCCTAGCAATTTGCATCTTCACGTTCTGCTTTTTCCGTGGCCTTCAGAGTGATCGAAACACAATTCACAAGAACCTGTGCATCAATCTCCTCATTGCAGAATTTATTTTCCTAATTGGCATCGATAAGACAGAACATCCAGTAAGTCTTGTGGGTTTTTCCCCTCCCGACCTCTTCAAATAATTACAATATGGCTTACTTGGTAGCAAACACAGGGGTCCAACGTCTCTTCCTCTTATCTTCGCAAACTTATCCTTTCTACATGCACTTCCCTCCTTTGTGAATGGAGGGTTGCAATGGAAATGTGGCAAGCAGTGAAAGACTTGATCAGCCCACAGTACTGCTTATCTGTTGAGGTAGGGTAGAGGAAGGGCAGTGTGGGACCCCTACCTCCACTTCATGCTTGAGACACAAATGCAAGATTTTGAACTTTGTGTTCACGGCAGAAGTTTGTACATTCAGTTCCATATAACAGTTCAACGCACGAAGGCTCATATTTGGTTCAGTGGTCCTCGTTTTTTGTGAAACATGAATTTATCATAGTATGGCTTAAAAGGATTAAACTATGATAAAAGAGTTACTGCTGTTATTTTAAAAGGAAATACATTTTTCAAATTCAAAATTGCATTATTTGGTAGATGCTTTAATTGAAATTAAAATGAACAGAACAGGAAAATAATGGAAGAGGCAACCCAAAAAGCGAATTGGAAACCGTAGAACTACGTCTTATGTAGCAAGATTTTAATCCAGTCTCATGTATGTGCATATGTATATGAGAAATAAATAAATAAACTATATATCCAAGTGCTAAATATTGCAAAAAGCCTTTTCAGGTTATGTTGCATTCACAGGTTGTGTTGCAATCCTATCTGCATTCTCAGGTTATGTTGTAAACCTGTCTGTATTTCTTCCCAGCCTTACTTTTTTATTGGGTTGTGAGGCCCAAAGTGCTTCCACAATTGTAATGATGAATTTTTGTTAATGAATGAGTTGACACTTTCCTTGTCATGAAACTGGCACATGACTAGAAATGCAATCCACAGCAGTTCAGTTATTTTTAGCATTAGAATGTGCCATCAAGTCATTTCCAACTTACACCAATCCTATGAATTAATGGCTTCCAGAAGTTTCTGTTGTTGGCAGCCTTGCTTATTTATTTATTTATTTATTTATTCGTTTTTGTATACCGCCCTCCTTACCAGGCAACTCAGGGCAGTTTAACATATCATAAAAGATGGACAAGTTAATAACATATTAAAAATTAAAAAACTAACTCTTATAGGTTAAAAAAGTTGAGGGAGAGAAGGGGCTCAAACCAGCCAGTAAGCTGAGGTCATTGTGCAGCCCATACCCCATTCCTGCCCCGCCGACCATGTTTTTAAATTCTTTCTAAAGGATAGCAACTCCATCTGGAGATGTAGCTCTGTTGGCAGGAGGTTCCATAGGGCCAGAGTGGACACAGAGAAGGCCCTCCTTCTGCTGCCAGAGAGATGCACCTCTCTGGCCAATGGAACAACTAGAGAGCCTCTCCGGTCCGCTCTTAAGAATCCTGGCCCACTACCATGTAGGGTTTTAAAGATGATTACCAGCACCTTGAATTGTACCCATCTCATTTTTGTCCTCTTATTCCTGGTGCTTTCAACTTTCTCTACTATCCCTGTCTTTCCCAGTGAGTCTGTCTGCCCATGATGTACACAAAATCCTGTTACCTTAGTATAGTCATTTTTTTCTACTTCTTGTAATTGAGGTTTGATTTCCCTAGCAGCCTATATACAGTAAAACATCAGATAACGCTAAAACTTGGCTCCACAAGTCTTGATGTTATCCAATTTTTAGTGTTATCCAATCCATGTTAAAATCCTATGGGATGGATTGGATAACGTTAAAGCTCCATAGAGATACATTGTAACCACATAGGCTTTAGCGGTTGTTATCCGATCCATCCCATAGGACCTTAACGTTATTCAATCCAATTCTCCTCCCCAGATTACTTAATGTTATGCGATTTTATCGTTATCCGATCCAATCGTTATCTGGTGTTTTACTGTATATTTCTGGTGGTCCATGGTATCTGTAAAACACCTCCCACACAGTGGCTGAAATCTTGTTTCATAGTAAGTTACAGTAGGATGGTTGCAATGTTCTTTATCATAGTAAATTGTGACTACAACTGATCTATTTTAATCAGTGGAACTTTCAGAGGCGTTAACTGACCTAATTTCCACAGATTAATTAGACTAACTGAGCTAAGCAACAGAATCTCAATCTATGTTTGAAATAAAGGGGGGGGGGCTTATTTTTGTAGGCTTTCATCACTGCCCAGCTTTCACATCTGTACAAAATAATCAGGAATGTCATAGGAAAGTTAATTAGGGACATTTGACTGTAGTGATTTATACAATTACACTAACACCCGTGTAAATCACAATTGCATCCTGGCCAGTGTATCTTGGTTGTTTCTTCCTATTCTATTGTTGCATCCTAATGATGTGGCAGAATGGTACTCAGAAGTATAATACAGTCCAGTCCTTGGAGTAGGGGGAAACTGGTATTCTTTTCCTTCTCCTCTCAGTTCAGATTAGTGCTTTCCTGCACCTTAAGTCACAAGACAGGCTCAATGTTTTTCTAAAATAATGTGCCTTTTTGGGCCAGTTAGTAGGATTTTGTTCAAAACTCAACTACAGAGCAGAAATTGTAACTTGGGTTTTGATATGACAGCAGAGCTTCCTAAAGAAAAAAATGATATTTTATATTAAAGAAAACAGAATATTCTAACAATGGCATAAGGGTTTTCAAAATAAGATACAGTATATGTAAATAATAGATCTACTAGCAATTTTTTTTTTACCTTGCTGTGCCAAGTCATCCTCAATATAAACCCTACATCAGAATGTTAACATTACACTACCAAAAATTAATGGACTAGTTTCCATACTTGATACTTCGTTACATTGGGCATGTTAATAGGCACATACTTTTTGTATCTTACCTTGCGGAATGCAAAGCAAAAGAGACCAGTTCCTAGGAACACAATACAGTTTTAGCAGGTTGGAACATAAAGTCCACTTTCAGCAGGGCCTTTTTTTTTAAAGTTTGAGATATACATTTGCTTTGTCAGTGAAAACCAAATTGCTGCTGTTAATTCCAGATCAAACATAGTCTGGAAATGCCAGATTCAATGGGAAGCTTGAAGGTGTTGTAGTTTGCATTTAATTGTTTCTGTTTCTTTGCAGATTGCATGCCCAATATTTGCAGGCCTCTTACACTTTTTCTTCCTGGCAGCCTTTGCCTGGATGTGCCTAGAAGGGGTGCAGCTCTATCTCATGTTAGTAGAAGTATTTGAAAGTGAATATTCTAGGAAGAAGTATTACTATGTTGCTGGGTACCTCTTCCCTGCCACCGTTGTTGGTGTTTCAGCAGCTATTGACTATACCAGCTATGGAGCAAAGAATGCGTAAGTAATTGCTCGTCACATGAGTATTTTGAGTAATGTTTTGTTGAACCACATCATTGATTGATTGATTGAGTTTGTAGACTACTCTAGATTATAGGCACTCATTGAGCAGTATCTAGTATCTTTGTTAGCCATCCAGAGACGCTTTGCAAGTGGGGTGGCATACAAGTCGAATAATAATAAGAATACAACTTAAAATGACTCATAAATACAATGTACAATAAATAGAAAACAAATAAACTCCTGTTAATAGCTAAAACCTTTCCTTAAATAGAATTAGCAAATTAAAACAACTTTGAAGATCTCAGGTAAAAGGCACTAATAAAAAGCAGCTTAAAATAATTCTGGAGAAAAGGTAAATAATATTTTGCTTCTCCAGTGGGAGTTAAGTAGGATTGTAAAATGAAGTAAATTTTTGGCTTGCAAGCAAGTGTTATATTAGATTGCTTTGTTCAGCTGATCATCTGCCTAGAATGTTCCCTGGTTGGTGGCAATTTAACATTTTAGTCCATATGTTTCATATGATAGTATTTTTATTCAACAAGAAGAGTTAAAATTAGCCACTGTCTTTTATTTATGAAAATCGAGATATTTATAGAAAGTGACAGAAGGTAGGTGCATAATATTTCTGGGGTATTATGTTGCTCAAGGCATAAATGTGCCTTCCAGTAGGGCTTACTTTGTACAGTATTTTGATGAAATTAGTTACAGTATTGGCAGATACTATAGAGTAGAAGAAGGCTCCTTGATTTTGCCAATGAAGAAAGACAAATAAAAGTGATGAAAGATGGACATGTATTATATGAAAAACGAATCATGAAGTGAGGGGAGTTCTGATAAGCTGATGCTTAATTTAGTTTAACACTATTTCTTGTTGTAACTTCCGATTTCCATTTAGAAGCTTGGTCATTTTGTTGATCCCATGCTGCTTTGGAGGAAAAAAGAATATTTAGATTGCAATTTAGCATCCCATACCTGGCAGCAAGCCCTACTGAATTCAATGGAATAAGTTTTGGAGTTAAGCCTTGTGAGTTGGGGACAGGCATTTTCTGTGTGCAATGGATGGTAAACAGTAGATACTAAATGCTAAAGAGAAAATGTGTAGAAATTAAACACAACATCTTGTTGTGTAAACACACACACGCGCACGCACGCGCACACACACACACACACATACACACACACACACACACACACACACACACACACTTCAGAGCTCCCAGGGTTGTGTTAGAGGTTGCAGACTACTCTTAAAGAACATAGATTGATTTAATGAAATGCTGTGGCAATGACATGTTGAATAGCTTCTTACGACAGCTGTCATAATCCAGCAAAATCTTCATTTAAAGTTTTAAAAGGTGGGGAGTTAAATATTAGAAAAGGTGGAAGGACAAAGCTCTTAGCTGTTGCATTTCAGAAACACTGGCTGTTTTGTTGAAGCTAAATAGACATTAGAAGTCTGTGAAACTAAAAAGGCCATTTTTACTTCAGATCTTTATGTTTGGGATCAAGGTGGGTATTGGTTTTATGCAGAAATCAGATGGTAGATTCTGTGCTGTACACATGCACTTTATGCATAGGAATGGGAAAATATCACAGATGGGCAGAATATACATGCAATAAAAAAATAAAAATGCATACACAGAACATGTTTTCTCCCATATCTAGCAGGATGGCTGGTACTGAAGGTTTTGCCTTGTTTCTCAACCTTGCTGGCATATTGAACAAGACTACTGAGATGGCTAATCATTTAAAGACTCCCACATACTACCACCACCAAACTAGGATAATTATTTCCTTGTTGTCATTAGTAGTGAGGAAGTAGCCATTTGGATTGCCCTTTGAATTTGAGACATTAAAGCCTCACACTACTGTTGCTAACAGTTCCAGAGTAGTGGTCTATCCCTTGTAGTCCTGCTGATCTGCCAGGTTGGTGGGAAGGAGGAGGAGTTGGAGTCTAATGCTAGAAGTAGAGTAAGTCATCAATACAGTGCTGGTCCACGGTATCAGTGAAGTAATACTTTTAGTACCCTAGTAAAACAAGATTTTTATACCCAAAAACAAATTCTTCCAGTACCCATTTCATGAATTTTTCTTTTTAAAAAAATCTGCACATCTAGACTTTCTGTGCTTTTTTGGAATTATTACACCAGATTAAGCATAAGAAAGAGAGTTACGTGTACATTTGCAGTAATGGGTTTCATATGGATCTCTGCATAGAACTACACTAGTACCCCGAATAACGTTATGACTTGGTTCCACAAGTCCCGTCGTTATTCGGTTTTTAACGTTGTGCGATACATTGAACACACAATGTTAAAAAAAGCCCTGTTTCCCTGGAGGCTGCAGGAAGCGAGAACATCGGGATTTGAATCCTGACATTTTGGCTTGCTGCTGCCTCCAGGGAGGTGGGAGAACTTTGGAAACAGCTTGGAGCGGGTTTCCCCACCTCCCTGGACCCGGCGGGGGGGGGGTCAGAGACCCCAAAATTGGTAAAAAAAACGTCCTTTTTTTTACCAATTTTGGGGTTTCTGACCCCCCCCCCGCCGGGTCCAGGGAGGTGGGCAGACCCGATCCAAGGTGTTTCTGGGCTTCCCCGACGTCCTGAGCCAGTGCAGCAAGCCAGAATGTCAGAGTTCGAATCCCGATGTTCTGGCTTCCTGCACTGGCTCAGGACATCGGGGAAGCCCAGAAACACCTTGGATCGGGTCCCCACACCTCCCTGGACCCAGCGGGGGGGTCAGAAACCCCAAAAATGGTAAAAAAAACGGACGTTTTTTTTTACCAATTTTGGGGGCTCTGACCCCCCCGCCGGGTCCAGGGAGGTGGGCAGACACGATCCAAGCTTTTTCTGGGCTTCCCCGATGTCCTGAGCCAGTGCAGCGACCCAGAATGTCAGGATTCGAATCCCGACATTCTGGCTTCCTGCACTGGCTCAGGACGTCGGGGAAGCCCAGAAACACCTTGGATCGGGTTCCCACACCTCCCTGGACCCAGCGGGGGGGTCAGAAACCCCAAAATTGGTAAAAAAACGGACATTTTTTTTTTACCAATTTTGGGGTCTCTGACCCCCCCCCCCCGCCGGGTCCAGGGAGGTGTGGGGACCCGATCCAAGGTGTTTCTGGGCTTCCCCGACGTCCTGAGCCAGTGCAGCAAGCCAGAATGTCAGGATTCGAATCCCGACGTTCTCGCTTCCTGCAGCATAAAAGAGGGTGGGGGAAGTTCAAAATTAGCGCACATCAGCTCTAGGGAGGTCGGGAGACCCGATGCGCGCTAATTTTGAACTTCCCCCACCCTCTTTTATGCTGCAGGAAGCCAGAATGTCGGGATTCGAATCCTGACATTCTGGGTCGCTGCACTGGCTCAGGACATCGGGGAAGCCCAGAAAAAGCTTGGATCGTGTCTGCCCACCTCCCTGGACCCGGCGGGGGGGGGGGGTCAGAGACCCCAAAATTGGTAAAAAAAAACATCCGGTTTTTTTTACCAATTTTGGGGTTTCTGACCCCCCCGCTGGGTCCTGGGAGGTGTGGGGACCCGATCCAAGGTGTTTCTGGGCTTCCCCGACGTCCTGAGCCAGTGCAGCAACCCAGAACGTCGGGATTCGAACTCTGACATCCTGGCTTGCTACACTGGCTCAGGACGTCGGGGAAGCTCAGAAAAAGCTTGGATCGTGTCTGCCCACCTCCCTGGACCCGGCGGGGGGGGGGTCAGAAACCCCCAAATTGGTAAAAAAAAACGTCCTTTTTTTTTTACCAATTTTGGGGGGTCTGACCCCCCCACCGGGTCCAGGGAGGTGTGGGGACCCGATCCAAGGTGTTTCTGGGCTTCCCCGACGTCCTGAGCCAGTGCAGGAAGCCAGAACGTCGGGATTCGAACTCTGACATCCTGGCTTGCTGCACCGGCTCTGGACGTCGGGGAAGCCCAGAAACACCTCCAGAGAAATCAGAGGACCCGATCTACAGCTGCAGGGTGGCTGGGGAAGCTGACGGGGACTCCCTGTCGGCTTCCCTAGCCACCCGCCCATGCCTCCGCAGCTGTGGGGTGGCTGGGTAAGCCGATGGGGGAGCCCCCCGTCAGCTTTCCAGCCTCCCTACCCCTGCCTCCGTAGCTGCAGGGTGGCTGGGAAGCTGAACGGAGAACCCCGTTCAGCTTTCCACCCGCCCTGCTGCTAAGAACGACTGTATCGTATAACGTTAAAATCGCGTTACTCGGTACAAGATTTTCCAGAAAATCTTGTCGCGTTATTCGGTTTTCACGCTATTGGGTACTCGCGTTATACGGGGTATTACTGTACTATTAAAAGGTTGCCTCATAGCTAGAAGATGTCCATGTAACTACGTGCTCAACAGATGTTTTATCGTTTCTATTTGTATGATATGGAGAGTATATTATCTGCTTGTGTAAAGTTTCTTCTCTCTGTTTTTTAACAGTTGTTGGCTGAAGGTTGACAACTATTTTATCTGGAGCTTTATTGGGCCTGTCACCTTCATTATTCTGGTAAGTCTGCTACCTCTTTTTCTATCCATCTGTCTGCTTTCCCTATAGATTGCTTGATTTATTTCTGCAGCAGTCACTGAAATGCTTTGAAAGCTAAATAATCTAGATAAATTATATAAAAATCTGTTTTGCAAGCAAAGTGACTGAATGAATGTACAAATTTTGACCTCAGATATTTGGACAGATTTGTACCTTATTTTGGTATTAATTAGGAACCCTTTCACACAGGTAATGCATATGTACATCTGACCATATATGCTTCTCTGGACTAGCACAGATCTTTGGTATAACTATGGTTATAACTGAATTATGAATCTTAATTGTATTTCATTTGTTATATTGAGGTGGGAATCTTTTTATTTCCATATTCTGCATTTTTCTATCAGATATATTTTTATTTATTGAGATTTTTCCTATTGGCAAAATCAAAGCCAATACTGTCCTCTTCAAAGGGACTAAAGTTGAATAAAGTTGATGGATTATAATTTATCCAACTGCTTCATTTCTTTACTTATTTGTAACTTGCTGCTCCTCTAAGTTTCTCAAATACACTCTTTGTGTGATTTCCAGGTGGCGTCCTTTCCAAACACTGTTTAAAACCAGACTCCTTTTGTCTGGTATTAAACAGTGCTTTCAGATAATATAGATTCCATAATAAAAATATTTACAATTATGTTCTATACATTTTTTAAAACTATATGTTATGTGATTCTACTGGTTATACTTGATGTTCATTGATAACATTTTGTCCAATAAGAGATTATACTAATATCCTGGTCAGCCTTTATTTATAACCTGTTCAATTAATTCCACTCCGTAGGGTTCAGTTGTCTTTCCTTACCGTGTATAAGAAGTGAAACAACATTGTGTGATCAGAAAGTATTTATTGGCCAGAATCTTAATGAGGTTTGCATGACTGCTGCAACTGATTGCAGATAGTTGATGAGAGACTGAGGTGCATCTTCATCAGACATGCACCCATTTTGTACAACAGAAATGCATCCCAGCGTCCCATCAGTTAGCTACAATTATGCAAAGCAAATTATGGAAACTCTACAGTAACACCAGTGGGATCCCAGCCATTGCACAAAACAATTTGTAGCATTGGTCCAAAACAACAAGAACAAAACTCCATATAGGCAACTAACAGTCTCATGTTTGACATTTTCATTGTACCCTGAGTGCCTTGTTTAAAAAGATATCTCCATGGAGTCTGAGGACTTTACCTGTAGGGCAAGGGATGAGCTACATTGGAAGGAGGTAATCCCTTCTTGCTACTTGCCAAGCAGGAGAATTTGCTAACCCTTGACAATGGCACTGGGAAGAGCATAAAGGACTTCTATAGGAAGAAGGCAGTGGGAAAACCTTTGTCATAGTGTAATTCTGCTCTTGCTAGCCTAGCCGAAAGTCAACATGCTTTTTCTCTCAAATTCAGGAGACAAAAGTTCAGAATAATTTGCATATTTTACTACAATTCATCAAACTAATCTCAGCAAACTTTGTTTCCAGCTTGTAAATCGCCACCAAAAATCGGGCTACCCTGGCTGTTTAGTGTTATCATGATTAGACCATAGAAATGCTGTTTAGCTTGATGACTGGCATAGTTACAGATGGATGTAGTAGTACTCATGAATAATATTGTAGCTCCAGCAGTATGAAAGCGGCTTGCAGCTTTATTGCTTTTTGTGACCCAAAGAAAACCTTTGATAGAAACAGTCTTTGTATTAAAGCATGGTTGCTTGAAATCTGGATATCTTGAGATTCTGCACTCCCGCTTCCATCTGCACCAGATATTCCCAAACTATGGCCCAGGGGCAGGATCCGCCCCCAAGGCCATAGTGACCGGCCCCCTGAACCACGTGATCAGCTTGCGGACTGAAAAGTTTGGGCACCCCTGATCTGCATGGTCAAAGGGACTTGTTTAATTTGATTTATGAGGAAACCTCATGTCATAAAGTACAACCTAGAGTAATTTATCTTGAGGTGAGAATTTTTTTATTTCCATTTCAACCCAGAATAATTTCTGACACAAAATTATTATTATTATTTTGAAGGGGATTTATTTTAAAAACGGTCAAGAGTACAGTAATACCTCATATAACATTAGTATCGAATAACACGAAAATCGCATAACATCAAGGAATCTGGGGGGAAGAATTGCATCAGATAACATTAAGATCCTATGGGATGCTTCAGATAACAACCGCGAAAGCCTGTGTGGTTACAATGTATCTCTATGGATCCCATAGAGGATCAGATAACACTAAAAATCATATAACACGAAGACTTGTGGAACCAGGTTTTAGTGTTATATGAGGTTTTACTGTATTAGGTATTTTTAATATCTGTGTGGTGCTAATTCAGCAAAGTATATAATCCATTTTACCAAGTCACAAGAATATCAGAAGTTACCAAGTAACTTTTACACTAGGTTTTAAATCAGATCTCAATTAAAAACATGCATGACTGTGGAGTACATTTAATAAGGGAGTACATTTAATAATGAGTGTATGTATGTATGTGTTTGTGTACCTTACTGTGTGTGGGAACAGCATAAGTTAGAAATTCACCAACATAAGATATAAGAACTGCTGCTCCTTCAAAATGGCAAATTGTAGTTTTTAAGACTTAACAAGTGTTCCACTTCATTCTACCATCTTATGATTCTGCCACTATATTTCTAATTGTCAATGACACGTGTATGCCAACACAATCTGGAGCAAAATAGATGGACACTTCATTGAACAAGTTTTTCGTAGGTTTCAAATACCATAAAAACATGGTAATTTAAACAAAAAGCAGTAAATACTCAAATCTTAGAGCTGGCAATATTATATAAAAACATTAAAAATGAAATATTAAAGAATGTGTATACATTTTAGTTAGTTAACTAATTAGAATACTAAAATGAACTTTATGAATGGAAATAAAAATAAAATATTGTAACAATGTATTGTTTGTAAGCCGCTCTGAGTCGCTACAGCGAGTGGGCGGCAATATAAATTTGAACTAATAAATAAAATGCCAACTTTAATAACATTCATTAAATCTGTATCTTAGAATCTGTCCTTGACGCTGTTTTCTTTCCATTCCAAAAAATCATGTTCTTATGTTCAATTTATTCTTCTCCCTTTCTCAATAACATAATACTTTGTGTGGGCCCTGGGCTTTGCTGCAGATACTAATGTTCCTTCATAACCAGGTCAGAATGAAGCACAGGGTAAGGGACATTTAATCACATTGACCACGTACAGTCAGTTGACTATTATTTACTGGCTGTGACATTATTATTCTCCTGCAAATCATTTAGGCCAAGAAGTGAAATGCCTTGGGGAGCAGTATTCCAAACTTTAAAAAATTTGAAACAGCAGGTAGCAATCACTGTGCAGTTCCTGGGAGTAATTTTTCTCTAGCAATTGCTTTGCCCTCTAATCGTCCTGACCAAAAGAAAGGAAGTGTCATGGTTCAAGAATGGTTTAATGTGAACAGTACAACTGCAGAAGAGCCATGAGGGTACATTAATGTGTATAAATTGTTGGCATCTCACGTTTAAGATTACAGTCCTTATGAAAATATGGGAACAGTTGTATTACTTCTCCAAAGGTTGTGGCTATTGCTGCTTAACAGTGTTCTTAATGATGGCAGTGTGCCATAATATTCATTATACTATTGAAAGTTAGGTTGGGACTCTGAACAGCCTCAGCTAGTATATCTGTACATTTTGTAGGAGTTGTTTTCTGAGATAAAGTATGTGATTAAATTAAGTTGTATTTGGGATTGATGCTTCAAGCATACTGGCTGGTATTTTCTAATTTCTTGATTGCAAATAGCTATCTTGTACTTTTTCCCGGTTGATCTTTAGCTATTACATTCAATGGTAATATCTTTTCTACTCTATTAAATTCTGTTCTGAAGAATTATGTACATCCATTTGAATTAGAACTGTATTGTTTTTAATGTGCTTAAAGATACTAATTCTTATGCTGAATTGTGGCTTGCAGTTATCGCTGTGCTGCTGTTCCTTGATCGGGTTTTAATTTCCTTTATTTTGCATAACTGCTTTTCTTGTACCTGTGATGCATTAAACTAAGCTTTCTTCTAAGGCTTGTCTTTATAGGCTGTGCCATATTTGCAGTATTTAAAATTCCTAGGGCATTTCAGGGGAAGGAATGGGACAGGGTCAGAGAAGAGAAGAACAGTTAACTCTTATTTCGTACTCAATACCTGTGGGGCGCCAGAGTTATAATATCGATGGGGAAAGGGAGTGTATAAGTAATGAGCAGCAGAAGCCCATTTGTATGCCTGAAATGATTTAATAAAAGCTTGGATCATGACACGTCAGGAGCTGTTCCTGTCACTTGGACAGTTCCATCTGCACCTTTAATAATTGATTCAGTTCAGTGAGAGTTCAGCGTGCACATTCATTGAGGAGCCTCCTTCAGACAACACATGTCTGGCTGCCGGTTCCACAGAGGGACGGGTTTGTGCACGGCTAAAAGTAAAGATCTGGAGATACATGAGCAATTTTAGAGCTCCCTTTGCCAGGTAACGAAAGCTCCAGGGAGGACAAACAGGGTCAGAACATGTGCAGTTCAGCTAGGTTACTTCAGAGTGGTGTTTCTCTTCTTCTGTCTTATCATATCCATGTCAGCACTTCAGGCTGTGTGGAATGAATTTTAAGCTTCCAAGCTCAGGTGAACATGATTCAATTGAGCAGGTTGATGGCTATGAAACAAACGGTGCACTCCTATAAACTCCGACCTGAATAGACTGTATTTTGACTTTTGTTTTGCTCCTCTGGATTTCATAACCTTCAAAAATGGGTTGAGGTTGATGAAACTTGTTTTGTCTTGTCAGGCTTTTGCAAAAGAATCTTGGGGAACCGATTTATTTCTTTAGAAAGTGCCACTAACCCAAAGGGTCTGTAGTTAGTCCTTCTGTTCATGAATAATGAAATTTACTAGCTGCCACTTAAAATAAATGATATTAGTTCTACTCAGTGATATTATTCATTCTTCTGTTCATACGTGGCTGTAGCTGCAGATCTCAGTACATGAGCTACATTTTAAAAATTACAAGGGAACATTGCCCAGATGATATTGTAATGTTAAAATAGCAGAAATTTTTATGTAAGGCAGTTAGAATCCGCTAGCTGAAAGAGGTACTGTTCATGATTTTCTGTGTATACAGCATTGTAAATTGCTATTAAAATGTTCATGCATTAAGAAATTGTAAACTCTCATTTTAAACACACACACACAACTAATGTGTGCAGTTAGCAGAATGATTTAAACAGCAGTTACAAATAAGCAAATTAATTCTATATGACTTTTTAAATAAAAATTAGAAATTCAAATTATTCATTTTAAAAATATATCCTTTGTAGCTCCTCCGCCTGCCTTTTTTTTCTGGAAAAGAGAAGGCACTATTTAAGAGGGAATGATAAAAGGTGATGCCGTATATACTCAAGTATAGCCGACCTGAATATAAGCTGAGGTACCTAATTTTGACCTGAAATCCCAGGGAAATAGATTGAGCTGAGTATATGCTGAGGATGGGAAATGCAGCAGCTGCTAGTGAGTTTCAATAATCAAAATACATGAAAATATAGTAGAATTAATTTAAAAAAATTGCGCATCTCAGTCCGATGTGGTCTTGAGACCTTCATGGTCATTGACCCAAGTATAAGCCATTTCCTCTTTTGGGGGCTCGTTTTTGGGACTAAAAAACTAGGCTTATACATGAGTATATACAGTAATCACACCTGGGAGAAATAAATGTATCCACTTACCCTAAATACATGCCTTAGTTTTAGGAATTCTGTTAAGAATAATAATCTTAAATAAGAAATGGAGAAGGAAAATGGAAGACACGCCTCCACTTGTAGAAGACATTTCTAAGCTGTGGAAGTATCATAGCTAGATGGTGGTGGTGATGATAATAATAATAATTATACATTCAAATTAGAAGTTTTCTATCTTTTTGGCATTTTGTGCCCCTTGTTCTACTCTAAGCCAGTACCAGAACTGTATGGTGCCAATAGATATCTTGTTTTCATCATGATATTAAAGGGGAATGGACTTCTAATTCCAACTGAAACAAGAACAGATTGAGCTGATATGATTTTAAGACACCCAAGGACACACTGATTTGTTATCGCATATTAACCAAGAAACTATTATCATCAACATACTGGAATATGATGTTTAGTGTAATCAGTGGCTGTGTATTCATAGCATTCATAATGACAGCATATGCTCTGACAATACGAATCAGGACATTTGAACCATATTTATTATTAAAATAATATACATTCATTACATCATTCTTATTTTGCATTTTTGATGTGTATTGATTCATTCTGAATAGATTAGAATTGCTTCACCATCACTTGCTGTAGCTAAGGAAAATCTGCCTCTTAGGAGTTTCATTTCATATTAACTGAGTTCAACGCTTATAGGTTATAGGAACCAAGGGCCATTTCATTAATCAAGAAAATTCAGGCTTGAAATTGCCATCAGTTTGCCATCAATATAGAGCTGCAGCCAGTCATGAACTCCAGATGAGTTTATCTGCATGAGAAATACATTTGTTATAGCTACAACTTTACCTTTTAGATGGGTGCCACTCATGTCTGAAAGCATTGAAAGGCTACTTCTATAAACACAGGGTTGTGTCTGAAACATATAGTGTTGTGTCTCAAACATATCATAATGTCTCATTGGGTGAAGGTGGTGGGAAAGAGACTTATTCCTCTAACAGTCTTTTTTTAATCACAATAATTAACACTGCTGATGAACACCGTTAAATTAACACCATTATACTGAATGAAACTGACTGGACTTTGACTGATGAAACTGACTTGACTTTGACTGTTCTTGATCTAATTCCTGTGTGGAGCCACATTGTAAAGACTGTGTCATTCGCCTGCAAAATAGTTCAGAGTATGATACCCCCTTTTCCCCCTCCTCTTTTGTTTAGTCTAGACTAGAGCATCATCATTAATCGACCTGTTGCTTGAAGTAGTTTAATTTCCATTGCTATCTGTTTTGACAGCTCAATCTTATCTTCCTGGTGATCACACTGTGCAAAATGGTGAAGCACTCAAACACTTTGAAACCAGACTCTAGCAGGTTGGAAAACATTAAGTAAGTACTTTGTGTTGGAATCCAAGAACTGTGATTATTCTTCTGATTGTTCCAGCTGATTGAAAGCTCCCCTCCATTAGAAACACATGGCTTTGTCTCCCAGCAACCACGGGATGTCACTTAGATGCAAACAGCACCAGTCCTGCTTTCGTCACATTTGTTGCTATAAATGTCACAGGCAAGGGTCAAAACTGAGTAAGTTCTACCTGGAATGACAATTAAGAAATAGCTTTGGTGTCTTCATGGAAGTTCCAGCTCTATGTAACAATTTTATTTGCTTTTAAAATGCATCTCCAAACGATGCACCTCTTTGCATGGCTGATGTTGTTCTGCACAGTTTGTTTTTGCTAAATTATTCTTGGCTGTTAGGGATTCTCAGCCGTTTCCCCAATTGTAATCCCATTCTACTTCACTGTTGTTATCGTGAAGATTATCCGTTTCATGCCAATTTAAAAAGTAGTGCTATCCTGGTTTTATTCTGTATTCCCTTTCCAGAAAGTAGACCAACGGGTTAATGTAATTAATGGGACTTTTACAGTGGTGGATCACAAATCAGGCCAGAGCTAGACAGTATAATGACATAGTTTACAACTTTAGCCCAGCTAGATAAAGTCTTTTGGCCTTGTGTTGCCTGCTCTTGCATTTGATTATTGTATATAATGTTACTGCAGACTGAATAGTTTGCCCAGACTGACTTTGGGGGGACAGGCTCCCCCCCTCTTTTATTTAGAACAAAGCTCACTATAGCCATTGGGACTTTGAGCCAGAGTTTTACATTTTCTTTGAACATAGACTAGGGCAAGAGCAGATTTACATCAGAACTAACATTAAAATTAGATGTTGCTTAGACAGCTCACAATATCAGCTTCATTGCATGTTGCATGTTAAGAGAGAGAGCGCTAATCTTTAGCATCTCTCTCTTTTCTTCCTTTTCTTCCTCTTTCTGTCTTCTCATCCACACCAGTAATTACCGTGTTTGTGATGGCTACTATAATACGGACTTACCTGGGTAAGATAGAACCCTATGTTAAATTTAAAGCATGATTTTTATTTTTATTTTTTAAAAAAACTTTACAAATTTGGACAATCATGTGCATTGTCCCTAATTTTAATTAACAACTTTTGGCTATATGCTAAACTATTATATGCCTTTTGTTATTTTAAATTGCTTGCATCTGCACTTTGAATCTTCTAATTTTGACTATTTTTTGTATAAAATTACTAAAAATGCTTTCTTATTCATTTCAATTTAAATTCTGTCTAATAATTTTGTTTCTCTTTTCTGCTTATAATGCTTTCTAGCTATGAAGATAATAAGCCATTTATCAAGTAAGATCATTAGTTAGATATGGAATGCACTGAACAAACTCCCTTTCCCTTCCATTCTTCGCTGTTCTTCACAATTTCCTCTCTCCCCCTCCCCTAAAAATATTCATAAAGGAATATCCTTTACAGTGCAGTCCTATATGTGGCTACTCTGAAGAAAGTCCAGTTTAATTCAGTGGGACTTACTTCCAGATAGTTAAGCTTAAGATTGCACTGTCAAGATTTTATTTTGTGGCTAAATCCACATATTTGTCACATTTCAGCAAGGTGCTTTTGTTTGAAAAAATAGACTATCTAGTCTCAGTTTAGCAGTCTTCAAGCTTTAGGTTATTGGCTTTTGAGCTGCCATGTAGCCTTTGTGTATTTGTGTTATTGGTGTTTGTGTGTGTCAAATGCAAGCATAATTCTTAAAATGTGGGCCTCCACCATCACTTTAGTTAGACATTCAAATTTCTCCATTATAACACATACATACTTATAAACCAAAGGGTTTGCCGAAATCTTGTGCTATAGCTTTGCATTTCAAACAACACTGAGAATTTTTTTGCAGTCTTAAGTAAAAGAAAGGTCATATCTACCTCTGTTTTTTCCACTAGATAATAACTGGATATGTACTCCCTTTAACAGACAAAATAAACTTCTGTTTCCTTTAATAGATGAAAGCTTGATGCCAGTAGTTCTTTATTTTTTTAAAAAAATTGAATATGAACCATTCCAGAGTCAACCAAAACAAATACAGTTTTAACGTGCAACTTTGCAGTGTGCATTTTGCCAAAGAAAGAGCGTTGTTACTTAAATTAATTTTCTTTTTCAGGTCTTGGGCCTTGGGTGCATTTGCTCTTCTGTGTCTTCTTGGCCTAACATGGTCTTTTGGGCTGCTTTACATCAACGAGGAGACAATTGTGATGGCATACCTTTTCACAGTATTTAATGCTTTCCAAGGAATGTTTATTTTCATCTTTCATTGTGCACTCCAAAAGAAAGTAAGTCATTGCACATATTTACTTTCTCTGCATATCATCCAAAAGGCCTCACTTAATATGCTTTAATCTTATTATTATTATTTTTAAAAAACACCAAAACCAAAAGTGTGTGTAGACAGAATGAAATATATGTAAGCTATGTAAATTTCAAAAGCATCCAAAGACATTGAAAGTCATTATAAACAAAAACTGAAAGGCAGTTTAACGATCAGATATAAAACTCATTACAGAGCATAAAACAAAGAAGTAAATTGTGTTTGATTACTAAACTAATGTACTGCAGTTATACGGTGGTGGATCCTCTCATCTGAAAAATATTGATGGATGAAGCATTATGGCTAACAATCATCAACCTTAGTGGCACATCAGTTCATCTCTGATGTCTCTGTCTGTTAACGGAGATGAGATGAGGCATTTTCCAAATGGAGAGATCAGTTTCTGATCAATGTTAGTTTTCAGTACAGTCAGTCATAAGGCCTTTCCATTCTATTTCCACAATAAACTTCCATTTTTAAAAAAGCACAAAACTGAGTTTAAAGATGAATTTACATTCATGTTTTCTCAGAAATTACTCAACCATAAAGAAATTGGATTTTTTGGTGTATATGTTTCCAAATGTGTTTCTATCCTAATATGATCTGTTTTAAAATGTAGTTCGCTGCATTTTTAGCTGATACCTGGACTGCAAAGTTTTAAGAGAAGTATAGAACCTACTGAATAATTATATTATGCTAAGCTTCTTAACCTGGAATGGACAGATTAGGTCAGTTTGCATTAAAAATTGTAAACTACTAAAATTTGGTAGAAATCATTACTGTTTGCTTATTATTAATTCTAACAGTGATTGCTACCCACTAATAGTGAAGTAAATTCTGCTGTATTATGAAGTAAACTTAAGTGAAAAGTTGAATTAAAATATGAGACTTAGAACCTGACTCACTTATTACCTGTATGCTTAATAACTTTCCTTAACAGTAACACCATGTTCTTTGGCTTCTGCAATTAAAAATAACTGCAGTAGTGTACATAGAAAAGAGTGTGTAAAAATAAATAAAAAAATGTGATGTGAGAAAAGATTGACGTGGAATGGGAAAAATAATGGAAATCAGAAGAAAAAGTACTCTCAGTAACTCACAAAGAGCACCCTAGGCATAATAGAATTATATTTTACATCAGTGTTTCTTAAAAATCAGATTCATATTTAGACATTGGAATGTCTGGTTTATAAGACATTCCATCCACTTGAGATCCATGGATGTTAAGCTATTTTAAATTTATAGGATGCAGTTTTAATCAACATTAAATCAGAAGCAACTTTCTGTATTCAAAATGAAGCTTGCATTTCAAGTTTTGTTTGGACTTGGCATGCCCTTCAATTTGTGTGTGGCCATACAGATTTTTTAAAAGTGATCATTGTCAATAAACAGTTCTGACAGTGGTGGGCAGCAAAAAAAATCGCTACCACATCATGGGTGGAGCCTACGTCATGGGAGGAGCCTATGTCATGGACAGAGCCTACGTCTTGGGCAATCTAGTCATGCCTGCCATATGGCCATGTGTACGTCTTCAAACAAATGCAGCACTGGCTCTTTGGCTGTAAATGAAGATGAGCACAGGACCCTAGAGTCAGATATGACTGGCTTTTGAGCAAGAGAGACCTTGAACCACTTTCAGGAACAAAACCTGATGGGCCAAGGCAGGGAGTTGAGCCTGCCCACCCAGTTTCACTCCCCCCCCCCCCCGCCGCCCAAAGGCCACCCAATTTCACCACCTCCTACCCAGAGACCACCCAATTTTGCAACCCCCACTCCCTGGAGAGGGGGTGCGAACCTGTTACTGCCCACCACTGAGTTCTGATCTGTCTCTTAAAACTAAAAGAATGGGATAAACATCTGAAAATTCTTTAAAGAAAATTGTTACGTTTCCCTGAACATGGACATTATAAATTGATATTGCTGAAATGATAGAATACAAAGTCACACTGCTCTTTATTTCTTATTAGAATTATGCATTGTTTTTCTATTAAGTGGAGTCAGCATAAAATGATGTTTAAGTGCCAGTCAAGTGTGAAAAAACCTTAACCTAGCACGAGATTATTCTTACCTGAAAGAACATTTAGGTTGCCATTTAAAAGTTTCAGTGTCTTTCATGGGATATCATTTTGCTTCTGTATACATAGCTAATGCACTCTTCTTATTCTGTTATTACTAGTTGGTCACTAAATTGAACAAAGAGATAGAATTGTGAAAGTGAAAACTATTATGTTTCCAGTCCTGACAAGATGATAGTGCTGTTACCTCTATTTTGAACAAGGTGTAATTTAGAAATAATGACAGTGGATTGTGCTGCATGGACAGATAATGTATATTCACAGCAGTATAGACATTAGGCAAAATCAGCCCCAGGGAATGGTTTTGGGGGTGGTGAGAAGAATTTCTGGTTACTCATTCTGTTTTGTAGTATTTTGAGGCAGTTAGAATCTTACATATTTCCTTGATATGTTACTATCATTTGTTAAAACAGGGCTGTACATTTTTGTGAACTTACCTACTTTTGACATCACGATACATCTTGATTTATTGCCTGAGGCTTCAAATATGCTCATTCACAGATCTATTATCTTGAAACCAGTAGCTTTATTCCCAGCTCTCCATATCCAGCTAGAAAGATAAATGAGGGAAGAATCAAGATTCCATCCTTCACTTTCAGAATGGCTTTTGGGGCAGTTTTTAAGCCGAGGAATAACTACCTGTTACTCCCTCCCTAATATCAATGCAATAACTGCTGGGTGAGGAAATATTAGGGTTGAGATTAATTGTGCAGCTGCTAGGACTCCTGGTCGACCATGAAGAGTGGAAACAGAATCTCACATACAAGTCATCACAAATCTCATCTTCTGTTATAGTCATATTCTGCAATAGAACTAAAACATCCTGCAGAAACTATAGTAATCAAACATGTATATGAATATTATATGATTTCATCTTGGACAAAACAAACTGGACTAATTTCATTTGTCAGTCCCAGCTGAGAAAACTCATTGAATGAATTGGACTAGTTGGTTACATCACTGTTTACACAAGTCCCATTGATTGCATCTATTCTACTGAGGATTAACAATTACATTTAACTTAATGTAGCCGTAACTGTAAAGATTCTAAATGATGTTAGTATTTGGTTGTATCCAAGAAGTAGTTACATATAGGGCAGTGGTTCCCAATGTGGGATACAGGCCCCACAGGGGAACTTCAGTTCCCAGAAGCCTAAGCCAGTATATTGACTGATCAGTGCTTTGGGGAATTGACTTAAGCTTCTGGGAATTGAAGTCCAAACACCAGCATTTGGGAAACACTGGTATAGGGCATATATTTATGAATTAGTCAGAAAGAAGTCTTTCTGTTTAGGGTAGGGTTTGGTTGGTTGTTGTTGTGGGTTTTTTTTTTTTTTTGTATGCACCTTTGGCTTTGAATTTTTATGAACTTTCTTTTTTTTAGGATTATTGGTGTTAGGAACCATCCAGTGTGGCCATCTGATTAGATGGGTGGTTTATAAATTGAAGCAATAAATAAATGGTGTATGCTAAACTACTCGAAGATTTGAAACCAAGCCCTTTTAACCCTTACGTGACATAAATAAATCACCAATAATTTTACTTAATTTTACTTAAATGATTGGACCTTACCTATTGTTTACTTATTTATTAATTATAATTAATAAATAAGTAAACAATAGGTAAGGTCCAATCATTTAAGTAAAATATTTGTTATTTGTTCAATTGGAAGTGTAAAATAGGTTCCATTCCAAAGGCCCATGGCTCACTATTGTTTTCCATCTGAGATCTTTTGGAACTCTTAATGTTTTTTTTAAAAAAACCTAAACTCATATGTTCACAAAATATATGTTTCTCATATACAGGTACGTAAAGAGTATGGCAAGTGTTTCAGACATTCATATTGTTGTGGAGGATTACCAACTGAAAGCCCACACAGTTCAGTAAAGGCATCAACTACAAGAACTAGTGCTCGCTATTCCTCTGGCACTCAGGTAACAAAACAATAATAATTGACAGCACCTTTTAATGACAATGTCTTTTAATTAACTTTGCTTATTAAAAGCCTGCTGAGATGTGTTCTGTTCAGATACACTAACTGTTCTCATAAAATTCCCGGTGGCAATTGCATGCTTTTTCGTATTCTCGACAGGAGTCTAAAGATGGTGGTTGTTTCTGTTGTCGTTGTTCTTGTTGTTAAAGTATTAGGTCATAAGCGACTTCGTACTGATTCCCACTCTTGGCTAGAGAATGTCTAAAGGACATGGGCCTTCATAACATAATCAGTAATGGGCATTTGCCTCTAAAAACATGCCTCTAACAAACTAGTTTTCCTGAGATTTTTCTGAATGTATCTTCTGGCCTCATAGCAATGTGTAATAGTCCCGCAAACGCACACCAATGATATAATTTAAATTAGCACTCACAGAGGTGTAAATCTTCAAACTTTATCCCATCAGCTATAAATGATAAAGAATGCAAATCAGAGGATCTTCAATAAATAAGCACATTATTTTTCTCAACATTTTAGATCTAAATTTACTGGAACTAAGCTGATATCGGTCAAACTGGAGGGAAGGAGGCTAGCAGCAAAAATCAGCTGACATCCTAAATGGTTTTCAAAGAGCCAAGGACTAGTTTGAACCAAGCACATTAACAGCTTATTCTGTCTAACTATGTGCTTTTACCTTGTTACTTTGGTGTATGGCAAATGCTACACAAAGGCAGATTAGTGGCCCAGTACTATGCACATTTACTTTTAAGTCTCATTGTGTTTATTTGGGTTACTGCAAAGTAAATTCATAGAGGAGCGTGGCCTACAAGTAGATAAATATGCCCTGTTGTAGCTTGAGATACGTGACAGCTGTCCCCAATTTCCTTTACATTAACAGAGCCGAATAAGAAGGATGTGGAATGACACTGTGAGAAAACAATCTGAATCTTCCTTTATCTCAGGTGATATCAATAGCACTTCGACACTTAATCAAGGTCAGTTCCCAGGTATCTTTTACTCTACTTTTTTAAAATTGTACTTTTTAAGCAAGTATATAAAAGAGTTAGGTTGGAGCAATTAAACCAAATAAGCAGACGTTTGCTCTGAAATGGGTGGGCTGAAGGACTCGGCAGTGCAAAGGAAACAGACGTATGTGCAGATTGCACAAATTAAATGTATAAAATTACAGTTCAACTCTGTCTTGAACACATTTAAAACTTGGTTCCTTCATTTTCCTCACTCAGGATAGAAGCGGACATTCTTATTCACGGAAAGTGTATTTAAATAAGTCTCATCAATAATTTAACTTAAAAGCAAGAACATAATTTCAAACCTTTGCTAAACCTTTGTAGTCTAAAACTGAAACAGAACTACCAGTGCAGTAACATTTTAAATGCATTAGATTTCCATATGTAGACATTTTGCCTGTGAAATCAAATTGACATCAGCTCTCTACAAAAGACATCTGCATGTATGTTTTTTTCTCTGTATAGTCTATGCTGTACAGCATTTGTCTGCCACATGACAGCCTCAAGACTGGGGTGGGGGTGGGGAATCTATAGTTCTGGTCACAGTTTTATCACTTTAACTCAAATTGAATGTTTTCAGTCCTTTAAACTTCTTCACGTAGATATACTAAATAATACTGAAAGCCACCTATCATCTCCACTTTAAATTTAACCAAACTTTCTCCATACCCAGCCTGTCAGTTCTTTTTTTTCCCTAAAGAAAATAGGATATTAATCAACAGTTTTTCTTTAAAATATAAACTCAAACGTTGGATTAACACTTCTTTAGCTCAAATACAATTTATGAGAAAAGCTTTTCTGTCAACAGCAACAACAAAAAGGCGTGGAAGTCCACTTTAGTTCTAGTGTTTTTGTTTAAAGTACTGCCACATTAATGGCTTCCTAAAATTTCCTACACTGGTACATTGTTGCAAAAGAGAATATATAGGTGGCCTACTTTACACCAACATTGCAAATCAGATAGTATGTCGAATTGCTTTCAAACTAGGTGTCAGTGCCCCCCCCCCCCAATCACAATTAGTGGTAACTCGAATTTTGTTTTAAATACTTCACCTAGAATTGTACTATATAGGGCAAGCTCCTACACCCATGTTTTCCCCATTGGCTAATTTATATGTGAAACAAATATTCTTAATACACTATCGTACAAGCACATGAACGAACATATCTACTTCATTAGTATTCTCCTATGTCTAGGCCAGACATGAAATTGCAAAAACGAAACACCTTTTGGTGAGTTCATTCTGCAGTTACCTTTGCCTGACCTAGTATGAGAAAGATTAGCTGGCAACACAAAGTTGCTGTTACTAGTGTACTACCGGATTGCAGTTCAGAAATACCACAATCTTCAAAGAGGTTCTTTCTGTGTATCCCAATTCATTAGCAAAAATACCTATACAGTAATACCTCGGATAACGCTAAGACTTGGTTCCACAAGTCTTGGTGTTATCTGATTTTTAGTGTTATCCGATGCATGTTAAAATCCTATGGGATGGATCGGATAACGTTAAAGCTCCATAGAGATACATTGTAACTGCACAGGCTTTAGCGGTTGTTATCCGATCCATCCCATAGGACCTTAACATTATTCGATTCAATTCTCCTCCCCAGATTACTTAACGTTATGCGATTTTAGCGTTATCCGAGGTATTACTGTAATACTATTTGGAAAGGCCTTTATGAAGTATTTCTAACTTGTCCCAAAATAATGTGCGATTGGTTATGATCAGAGACAGTTTTCTTACCAAGATAGCCTAATCAGTTTACTGACTCAATAGCATCACCATTCTTTCATTCTAGTGTGCATTTATTTTATTTATTTATTACATTTATATCCCACCTATCTGGGATATTTTCCCACTCTGAATTGTATGTGACAAAAGGAAAAACAAATAAAAATATAATAACAGTTATGCCCCACTATATATGAGGGACACCATTGAGAATATTATCTACTTGCAAGTTGAACTGCCAGTAACATGTTATTGGGGGGGGGGGAGGTGTTTGTCATTATTTATAATTTTATCTGGCTGGGTTTATTGTTTACGTTTAATTTTGTGTTGGTATTGTACCAAAAAAAAAAAAATTAAGCTGTTGTATGCCGCCCAGAGTGTGAGAATATCCCAGATGGGTGGAATATTAAATAAATAAATAACTCCTCTGGCTTCCACTTTATTCTCGTGTTTGCTCTGCATAGCTGATTGGCATCACAGTAAAAGCAGAGTTACACTTGGAAGCTATGATATACTCTTCACAAAGCTCCCTTTGCAAGGGTGCTCTTTTGATCAGTGGTGCTCCTTATTTGTAGAGAAACAGTGTGGCATTTTTATTTACAGTAATACCCCGGATAACGATAGCGCTAAAACCGCATAACGTTACAAGATTTTTGGAAAAATCTTGTATCAAATAACGCGATTTTTAGCGTTATCCGGAACAATCGTGTGGGGGGGAGGGGTTGGATTGGATTGGGTAGAACATCTACCCAATCCAACCCCCCCAGGACCCGCTCGCACAATGTTTGGAAAGGGTATGGGGCCCCATACCCTTTCCAAACATTGTGCAGGCGCGCGCCTGTCAAACGCAGCTTGGGGAGCATACGGAGAAAATCTCAGTATCCTCCCCAAATCGCGTTTGACGTGCACGTGCCAACGCGCCCAATGTTTGGAAAGGGTATGGTCCCCCATACCCTTTCCAAACATCGTGCAAGCATGCACCTATCAAGTGCGGCTTGAGGATACGGAGAAAATCTCCATTTCCCCCCCAAACCACGTTTGGCGCGCACGCGACAATGCGCCCGATGTTTTTTTAGCATTGTTCGGTGTATACCCTGGACAACGCTAAAAACCAGATAACAACATGACTTGTGGAACCAAGTCATAACGTTATCCGGGATACTAGTGTATCTATCTTTAACAAAACCCTTGGCATTCCCAGAGCTAATCTTGTTCTTTCAACTGTGGCGACTGTCCTTTTTTTTTTTTTACTATGATGCAGTGAATAAGATAGTAAACCATAGGAAGATGGAATCAGAGAGCACTCATAAATTATGTTAATTAACTGAAGTTATCATGCAGCGGAAAGTCTGCAATGTACAACACTGAGGAAGATTATTTGAATTGACCTTCTTTGTACTTAGATTGCATCCTTTAAAAAAACTTGTAAACATCAAATAAATGAAACCAAACACTAAATAAGATTAACATAAGCTGTCAGTAAAGCAATTCCCTGAACTCCAGGATTTTTGCTACCTGCAGTAATAATATTTCGAGTAGTGATAAAGGCATTAATATTTAAAATGTAATATCTGCCGCTATCGCCACAACGAGAACCTAATCAATTTAAATTTTATATGTAAATTTTTAGTCTATCTCAATCTGGACATAATAAAATATTCAGCATCCCCTATGCACTGTCATTTTGCTGAACAGATCAATATTCTCACCTAACTTTTATTTATCACAAATACTGCAATGTAATTTCTTCTCTTCTGACAACCATAATGATTTAAGAGATTCAAGATCAGTGCCTTTGGTTTTAACGAATTATTTGGAAACTTTGTCTGCTTCTTTAGAGGCATATGCAAAAGTAGTGATGCATTAGAGACTGAAAGTGCAGCAGAATCTGTTTGTTCTTGCTTCCGATGTGTTCATTTTAAGATTATTGTTATAGAAGGAACAGACGTAACTTAAAGATAATTGGTTTTTTAAAATCCTTCCAGATAATAGAGCCGCATGAATCCATTTGTCATATAAGAATCTATGAATGATACACCCTCCTTCAGCATGTGCTCCTGTTTTGCATATAATTAGATAGGCTTTCTGCAGCTTGTCATTACTTACCTTTGGCTGAAGATGTTTTTACTTGCTTTGTGCTTTTTGTTTGTTTGGTTGGTTTTTTGTTAAGTTAGCAATAAACTTTGAATGCTTTGCATCACAGATTGCCCAGTATTTCTAAATTAACACGATTTAATTTCTCTGATCTGGAACCTGCCTGTATTTAAGGTTATAGACATTTAGCTGTGACATCCTGAAACAGAACATTGGTTTCTGTATTTAATTGCTTTTCTTGTTTTTAGCAGCGATTTTGTATAAATTAGCAAATGTCGTTCTCAGCAGGTGTTTGCTTTGGGAATTTGGCCAGCACCTGTGAATTACTGAAATCTACTCTCTTTCTTCAAATTAGTAGTTCAAATACACTCAAAAATGTTCAGCTGAATTAAATTTGGCAAGAAATACAAGACTCGTGATGAATTTTTAAAATATCTATATATACTTTATTGGAACTGTCAGGATCAAATTAAAAAGCTGATGTCTCTCTTTTCTGTTTCTTTGCTGTAGGAATGACTGGCAATTACCTACTAACAAACCCTCTTCTTCGACCGCACGGCACTAACAATCCTTATAACACATTGCTCGCTGAAACCGTTGTATGTAATGCCCCTTCAGCTCCTGTGTTTAATTCACCAGGTGTGCCCACATTTTGGGATACGTTGATCTTGCATTTGTTTCTTAACAATTTGCTGAGAGCCTCTTCTCTTAATTTAGCCAGAGGCCAAGAACTGCCTTCAGAATTCCTGTCACTTGAGAAGTCATGCTGACATGTAAAACTGCACTATATTATAGTGATAACGCCTTTTGCCATATTAGTGCTTGCCAATAATCATCCATGTTTTTAACGCAGGTGGCATAAATCTTAATATACTATTACAGGACTGACACCCCATGGTCTGAGAGCCCATCTTCAAGATATATATCACATAGAGGTATCATGTCTATGCAATATAAAATTAATCACAAAGATTGCTGAGAAAGATCTGCTTATGGAATTGATTAGACAGTTAAACCCACACAACACATATGGACATTTGGATTGTCCTGGTATAGGAAACTATACTCATAGTCACATTTGGAGGCAAACTATAGTATAGTGCAGCTTTATAGGAGGTTTTATTTTCCCTTAGGAAAGTCTTAAGTCTTTGGCTAGAAGGAGGAGATAGCATAGCTGAGTGGGATGGATAGCCCAGCCCTCAGATTCTTTGTACATCAACTTGGACAGTGATGGTGAACCATGGCACTCCAGCTGTTCTTGAACTTCAATTCCCAGAAGCTCTGATTAGCAGGCATGCTGACTTGGGCTTCTGGTAATTGAAGTCCAAGAACAGGTGTAATGCCAAGGTTTGCCACCAGGGAAGTAGGACATAGTTAGGATATGTTAGGATAGTTAGAAAGCATGTGCTTTCTGCCATGCTACAAGCATCAGTGGCTTACATTACTCTGATGCAGTCTTCAGCTGCAGGGGCATTAATTCAGTGCTGCAGGCAAACATACTTGCGTCAGGATGCCAGGGTTATATCACTAACTTCTGTTATACTGTACTATCCTACTGTATTTTTCTAATTAGCAAGACAGTTTTAAAAATAATGTATCATTACTGTAAATTAGTTGAATAAGATATCAACTGTACTAGCCTTTAATGTTGTTACCTGTCAGATATCCTGATTTTTAAAACCTTCTGTGTTCATTCTCGTGTTTTCTTACTTTCCTTATGCTTTCCTCTAGCAACCTACAGAGAGACAAGTATGGGAGTAAAACTTAACTTTGCCTATCAAATGTAAATTTTTTCAGCATGATTTTTAATGGGCACAATTAAAACATAACTAGCAGTCATGAAGTAGACTCAGCGGGCAAGTGGTTCACAATTTGCAAATGAAATTTTTCGATGCATAAACAGCGCATACCTACAAATGATAGTAACAATCTCAATCACAAGCGGTCTATAGCAAAACCGCCTAGGGCCTATTGGTAGCTGACATCCAATGAAATAATTTGCTGCTTAAAACCAAGCGTTTGAAAGCAAACAGGCTTAATAATTGACTTTAACATTTCCATATTCCCACAATCATCTCGTTACTGGCTGTGAAAGACTTCAAGTGTAGTACCTGATCTGGGCAACTAAGCTTGCTTTTGTAAAACTGGTTGAAGTACATTCAAGTGTGCTTAAACTCTGCAGTAAATCATAGAAAATTCATTTTAGATTATTAAATATGTTTCAGTATCTCTTTAATAAAGAATTAGATTATTGTGGGCAGGGGAAGAAGAGAAAGAGAATGCCTTCATAGAAGAAATTAATACCAGCATTTAATCCATGTGTTAATTCTCTCTTATGAATGCCATATGTTCCATATGGATAAAGCTTTTGCAGGAAGATCTAGGAACGTATATAAAATTACCCAGTTACAAAAAAGTTTTTTAATCAAAGTCTAGAGAAACTTTCTAAAGAATTACTATCCTTTTAATAAATTCAGTAAGTGTGAATGGCTGGAACAACATGATGGAAGATTAGCTGCAGCCATTTCTCTTCAAAATTACTATTGTAACGAAAGAAAAGTATTTATTTTCTGGGGGGAGGGGGAGGGGCATCAACCCAATCATTCTGTCTCTATAGAAAACAAATTGAATTTTCTTGGTTAAGCTGCAGCTTTAAGTGCAGGTTGAAAGTAAAACAAGAAGCATTTTTAAATGCTTAGACAAACGTTGCTTTCTCTATAACTACTCCAAGCCTTGCATATAATGCAACAGCCTCACAGTGGTCAGTTTCATTCCAAACACGCTACTTCATTCATTCATTCTTTATTTCCTAAACCTGCTCTGGAATGATTAAAGTGATTCATTTAGGGTTCCACTAGCAAGTCAACTAATCTCCCATGATACATGCCATTCAGTTTTCTTTCAAAGCATTCTTTTTCTTTTCTGCTTGGGAAGCAAAGTGGTGTCTTAGTTTACATGTCTTTGTGTCGCCAGAAGAATGAATTTCTTTATTGCTAGAAAAAGAGCATGCCCACCATAAAGTTCTAGTACCTTTTTTATTTCCTAAATTTGTCTTCATTTTATTTATTTATTGCATTTTTATACCGCCCATCTGGGATATTTCCTACTCTTTTTCCAGCAGATGTAACCAGTTTCTCCATTTCTCCAGCAGCTGAAAGTTGTCAGCTGTGGCTGATAATTTCCTCCCATTCCACAGCAAATATTTCTCCTTTGGTTAATTTTTGTGTCCCATGCTTATAGAAATCCCTAACATTTCTGCCTTTGACCATAAGCCCATAGTGTCTGTGGGCCTAACTCTAAATAGACCATGTTGGTTCATTCAGCGCTGTCACTGTGACTGATGCAAGCTGCAGGCGAACTGTGACCTTTGTGAAGTCTGGGGCAGTTGCTGGCAAAAAGAATATTAAATGCAACTCCCCACTCCTATAAAAAAAGTGACACCACTTACATTTAAAGGGGGGAGCTGTTATTGCTGACAATCTTGATTTGCTGAACCCTTGCTCTAAGTTGCTGAGATGCTCAGTAATTCTTCATCATGTTACAATAAATCATTTTACTTTCTTTTATATATCAGCTACTCTTAGGCCAGATAGCCTGAGCAGACAGACATGATGTGAGTTGTCCAAAGTGAGTCATTCCACCTGCTGTCTTCCGTGTTCTTGAATGGTGCTTGTGGCCCTTAGACCCTTTTAGTGTGAAAGGTGGCTGTCTGTGCTTTAACATGAAATCTCTGTAGTTGTCCATTTTTCTCCATCCTTTTCTTTGTTCCATCTTCAGCTAAAACATGCACACATACACAAAAGAAATGTTAGAAAATGTTATATCCAAGTAGTTGCTTGCCAGTTATGTCGATTTATTGTTATGCATTTACCTTTGTTTTGTATGTGGCCTAATTCCTTTTTTATTTTGTTGTCTTTTAATTTAGTGTCGTTGAGGACAAATTCTGTTGATCCCCCCCCCCCCTGTTGTACATAAAATATAAATGTTTCAGAATGAATTGCTTTGCATAACATATGCAAGGGCATGGAGTGACCTTCCTCTTCCAACTGGGAGGAGTTATAGACGTGGGGGCTAAATTGCTGCATTGGAAACCTTTACATTTGCTTTCATATGTCCAGTTGTAAGTTATTACTGAAGTAAAAGAGCAGTATTGCTTTGTAAAATTCTCTCTCTTTCTCTCTTCTATAAGGCATATCACTCTTTCTCTTCGGAAACATCTAGTTACCGTAATATTTCTCAAGACTTCCAAGTACAGCTTTGTCCTGAACTACATTAAAGGCTTTTAATAGAATAAAAACCATGAACTCCAGTATAGACAGTGACTGAAGTGTCTCTTCCCCATCCCTGTTTTTTTTTACCAGGACATTCACTGAACAATGCCAGGGATACAAGTGCCATGGATACTCTACCGCTAAATGGTAATTTCAACAACAGCTATTCTTTGCGAAATGGAGACTATAATGACAGTGTGCAAGTGGTAGATTGTGGACTAAGCCTGAATGATACCGCATTTGAAAAGATGATCATTTCAGAACTAGTGCACAACAACCTGCGGGGCAGCAACAAGAACCATAACCTAGAGCGCACGTTACCCATCAAAGCTGTGATTGGCGGGAGCAGTAGTGAAGATGATGCCATTGTAGCAGATGCTTCGTCTTTAATGCACAGTGATAATCCAGGGCTGGAGCTGCACCAAAAGGAACTCGAGGCCCCCCTGATTCCTCAGCGGACTCACTCCCTTCTGTACCAGCCACAGAAGAAAGTGAAGACTGAAGGAACAGATAGCTATGTCTCCCAGCTCAGCGCTGAAGTTGAAGACCACCTCCAGTCCCCCAACAGAGACTCCCTTTACACAAGCATGCCCAACCTCAGAGACTCTCCTTACCCAGAGAGCAGTCCTGACATCGAGGAAGACCTCTCTCCCTCCCGGAAAAGTGAGAGCGAGGACATTTACTACAAAAGCATGCCAAATCTTGGAGCTGGCCATCCGCTTCAGATGTACTATCAGATCAGCAGGGGCAACAGCGATGGCTATATAATTCCCATTAACAAGGAAGGATGTATCCCGGAAGGGGATGTTAGGGAAGGACAAATGCAACTAGTCACAAGCCTTTAATAGTGTAGCAAAAAGAATGTTGAAGGCCACATGCAAGTATTAAACAGACTTAATTGGCCCCATGCAGTCTCCCTCATATCTGCTTGAAGTGACAATTCTGTTGGCCCTGTAGTTTCTCCCGTGTAAAGGAGGAAACTGGACTTTGCAGTTCTGTGAATTTTTTATAAAACAAAGCTTTGTATATACACAGAGTATACTAAAAGAATTATTTGTTACAAAGGAGAGAAAAAAGATACCATCAAGGTATTTTAAGATATCTTGCTGCTGACATAAAAGAGATTGTGAAATTACACACACACACACACAAACAATGTTCCAGCCATTTTACTGCAGCAGTTTGTGAACAAGATTTGTAAATATGGCTGCATCATTTTTGTAGACCTGCATTGTATTATATACAAGACGTAGGCACTAAAATCCTGTGGGACAAATATACTGTACCTTACAATTCCTGACCAGACTTGTAAAAGCAGGACAGAGATTCTGCATCAGTTTGCAGTTCACTGCAAATCTTTTTCCATTCAAGCAAAGATTGAAAACATGTCTAACCACTAGCAATCAAGCCACAGGCCTTATTTCATATATTTCCTCAACTGTACAATGAACTATTCTCATGGGAAAAAATGGCTAAAGAAATTATATTTTGTTCTATTGCTAGGGTAAAATAAATAAATAAATACATTTGTGTCCAAACTGAAATATAATTGTCATTAAAATAATTTGAAGAAAAAATAGTGAAATGCTCTTGGTTGCACATATGCTACAAGCCGGGTTTTTTCCTTACAATTGTTTCATAGTACTGTAAAATGTTTTTTAAAATGCAATTTCTATCCATTTTCACTTTTTCCACTGTAAACAGTGTTCTGCTTTGACCTTATCATTTTTTACGTTTTAAATTTATTGCCAAAAAAAAAAAAAAAACTTTCTTGGAAGAATTCTTCTAAAAGCCAATTAATGCCATAGCTTCTGGCTTGCACAAATTTGGTAAAACCAACAATCGATTAGTGAGTTATAAACCCTTTTTGTTTTTTAACCTGGGGGAGGCAGAATAGAAATGGAGTGGCCAGATTAAAACCCAAAATAGTAATCTCAGCCATTGTAGTGTATTGAAAGGTGCCTGACCCTGATCTTTTTAAGCTAAAAGAAAACATAAATATTCTTCTTCCAGTGTCCTGCCTATATTTAGTAATTAATTTATTTTATGATAAAAGATTAATTAAATGTACATTGTTTCAGATTTTTTTGTTTTTTTCCAATCCCTTTGTGTAAACCTGTTAATAATGAGCCCATCACTAATATCCAGTGTAAAGTTTGACACCTGTTTGACAGTAAATAAATGTGAATTTTTTCCCCAAATAGGCAAAATGCGCTTTTTTACATATGAGTCATAAGCTTGAATACTTCCTGTGGGAGCTGACTAAATTCCAGTTCTCATTTTTTAGGAGCTACCTATATATTTGAATTGAACAGAGGTTATCGCTGCTATTTGATAATCTACTCATAGCCACATATGATCAAGATCAGAAACACAAGGACTGTTGCAAAAGTGTTTAATAGTCCCCTCCATTTACATAACTGATTCTAAAACTTCATATAGGCATCTGATTTATTAAAAAATAAAAAAAAGGTTGCAAACTGCAGTCATAATTCTAGCTGCTGTAATTATGTGTCTATAAACTAGTGTTAAAGACAAGTTCTTGTCAAGGGGAAAAATGCCAGTATTGCAGCATTTGCAGAACTGCGAATATTCAAGGCTTTTCAAAGATGGTAAATCAGCAATGGTTTGCAATATGCAATTTAATTTTACTTTTAGTACTACTGTTAGCAGATGGGGAATCAAGACAAGAAGCTGATATGTTGCCCAAAGTTTTGTAACATATCTCCAGCAAAAGCAGGATTTAATTTTAGGTATATTCTTTTCGAACTGTCTGCTCATTCCCCTGTATTATGTTGCCTACAGAACAGTCAAATTCCAGCTTTCATTGGTAATAGTTTGTGTTTAAGTAGAAGTCTAATTTTTCTCCCTTGTTGTTCATTGTGCAAGGATCTCCCCTTGCTTTTTTGCTTTATGTTGTTTCTACTACTAATAATTTTGTGTCAGAAATTATTCTGGGTTGAAAGGATTGTTGCAGGAGAAATTCTGCTCAGGGGACGCCCAAATGAGGCTCTTTTCATGTTCCCAAGAGCTGGGACAGAGATGGATGCTCAATCTGCCAACCTGGGACTCGAACTGCCAACTTACCAGCCTTCTAGCTAGCAAGGTGAGCTTCTTAACTACTGAGCCACTGCAGCCCTTTGTTGTTTCTACTGTAAACCCATAATTCTACTAACAAAGTGATAAAGCCCAATATAAAGTTCCATGAGGCCATGACTGAGCTGAATGAGACATTCAAAGCCAATCTTTTCAATGGTCTTTACATATTGTTTAATAATTTTATTTCAGTAGCTTCTTAACTACTCTGTAATTTAGGAAATTACCACAGATGAAACCACCCTAATGGCAGAAAGTGAGGAGGACCTAAAGAAGCTCCTGATTAGGTTAAAAGAAGAAAGTGAAAAAGCTGGTTTGAGACTCAATATAAAGAAAACCAAGATCATGGCAACAGGCCCTATCAGTCCCTAGAAAATAGATGGGGAAGAAGTAGAAGCAGTGACAAATTTTTACTTTCTTAGGATCAAAGCTCAGTGCAGATGTTGATTACGGCCATGAAATAAAAAGGTGACTGATTCTTGGGAGGCAAGCAATAAGAAACCTGGGGAACATAGTGAAAAGTAGAGACATCAAATTGCAAACAAAAATGTGTATAGTCAAAACAATGGTATTCCCTGTGGCAATGTATGGTTGTGAGAGCTGGACCATTAGGAAAGCTGAGCGCAGAAGACTAGATGCCTTTGAGATGTGGTGTTGGAGGAGAGTTCTGAGAGTCCCCTGGACAGCAAGGAGAATAAATAGGTCAATCTTAGAAGAAATCAACCCTGACTGCTCCTTAGAAGGTCAAGTAGTAAAGATGAAGCTAAAGTACTTTGGACATGAGAAATGAGAAGACTCAATTGAGAAAGCCTTGATGCTGGGAAAGGTGGAGGGCAAAAGAAGAAGGGGGCAGCCAAAAGTGAGATGGCTAGATGGTATTGTGGACACAATAGGCACAGAGTTGAGCGAGTTGAGGGGGATGGTGGAGGACAGGAGTGCCTGGCGGACAGTGGTCCATGGGGTCGCAAAGGGTCAGAATCGACTGCGACTGAACGACGACAACAATTTAGGAAATACTAGCAAATAAACACATGGTTTCTTTTTTTAATAAACATAAAAGAAACGGACATCACATAGCTTAAAATAAATCTCAATGTTACAAAAAAGAATAATACAAATCAAAATGCTTAATAATATATCTACAATGTGCACCTTCCACTATGGGACCTTATTCTCTTATCCATGATTCCCTAAACCAGTGATGGTGAACCTTGGTACTCCAGCTGTTCTTGAATTTCTATTCCCAGAAGCCCTGATCAGCAGGAATGCTGACTTGGGCTTCTGGTAACTGAAGTCCAAGAACATCTGGAGTGCCAAGGTTTGCCATCACTGCCCTAAACCAACTTCTTTATTTACTTAGTCATATATTATCCCCTATTTCCCCAATGTTAAATATTCTTGACCAGGCTTAATTCCTTTAGATTTATGAAATTCATAATAAATTCTCCCCAAATATCTATAAATTCATTTTCTTTGTGAAAACCTTTTTAAAAAATTAGTTCACATGGTTTATAATTTATGGCCATATTCCATAATTCTTGATACCATTCTTTCTTTCAAAAATGCATGTACATTTTTCAATTCTTAGCCATTAACCATCTCATAGCTGTTAACAATCAAGTCCATCTTATGCTTTTTTTTGTTCAGTTGCACAGTCGATTCCGACCCTTTGCAACCCTATGGACCATTGCCCTCCAGGCACCTCTGTCCTCCACCATCTTCGTTAGCCCGCCCAGCTGTGTGCCCATTGTATCTACAATACCATCTAGCCATCTCATTTTTGGCCGCCCCCTTCTTTTGTCCTCCACCTTTCCCAGCATCAAGGCTTTGTCAAGTGAATCTTCTCATTTGATGTCCAAAGTACTTTAGCTTCATCTTACACTTATCCACATTAAAATCACCCTATTCCATTAGCAATGCAATCCTACGGCACATTTGTAACTTTAAGGATAATATCTAACTAATTTCTTCAGAAAATGCTCAACTCTTATTCACCACCTTACATTCCCACCGCAAATGAAAATAAGTCCCAGAACTTTCCTTACACCTCCAACATTCTTTTTTATAATTGTGATTCTAATGGTTTATTCGAATTGGTGTCATGTACCACCACTATAGTGTCTTATAACACTGTTCCTTAATTCTCCCTGACATAGTCTTCATGATTCTTTGGTTCCATAGTCTTTTCCACTCTGCCTCTTTAATTTTAACCTTTAAATCTACCTTCCACGTTTCTCTCAATAATTTCTGCACCATTCCATACTTCATTAAGATTTTATATACCTTACTAGCTATCCCCTTTATTGGGGTTGCCTTTTGTTCCATTTGATTTATCATTTCTTCATACTTTGTCAGTTCTTTACCATGGCCATATTTCTTTAAACATTCTTTACTCCATTTCCCTATCTGTAGTCCCTTAAACAAGTTTAACTTTAATGCTGTGTATATCCTTTCCCTTTCTTCTCTATTCCTAGTCTTTTCCATCCAATCCTTTATAGTTCTAAACCCTCTTCCTTTCTGTTCCTTTTCTATTCAAATTAACCAGGAAATTCTTTAAATCCCTTATATCTACCAATGGAAAAATTCCTAGACATGTCTTTTTAAACTAGCAGCCATATTTCTAAATGCTTTCTACAAAATGGGTTTTGTATTTTCCTTATACAGTAAAGCCGCAGGTTATGGAATTAATCTGTTCTGATGGGGTTTCCTTATAGCGATTTTTCCATTAAGCAAAACATGGTTTCCCATAGGAATGCATTGAAAACAAACAAAAAAAATCCAGAGATTAGAAAAGAGCCAAATAATAATAATTTTTTTCTGTTGAAAATTCTTTCTAAATTGGTGAAAACACAGTGAAAAAATCCAAAATGCCCTTTAGAAAGCGTTTGAAACAGAAAAAAAATGTTGCTTTTTGGCATTTTAGTGAGCTCTAGTGTTGATTTTTTTCCCAATGTGTATTTGTCACATTTTTGGCATCACCAATTAGTGCTCACCCATGGTAATTGCAGGAAAAGTGCCGCAAATCATCTGCTTAGGGGTGGGGGGAATTTTAGGCACTTCATGGTTGCATTGAAAGCTTCTGCTGGAGCTAAAATGCAATGAAAAAATTCCAAAAGGGGAGCAGAAAAGCTCCAAACTCCCTCCCACCACCATGCAAAGTGTTGGAACACCCCAAAAAAACCTCTCCATAATGTGAGGTTTTTTTCATGTAAATCGGGACATGATTTCCTCAGAATTTCCTTCTGTAAGTTGAGGTTTCCATTACCCGAGGCATCCGTAACCTGGGGTTTTACTGTACTGTTCAATTTTACTTCTTGAAGGATAGACATTGTTTCTTACAGGCTAACTGTTGCATTTCATTGCTAGATATTACTTAAGAAAAAAATGATTCTTTAATCCCATCTTGCTTTAAATGTACCAAATTTTATCCAAAAATTATTAGTTAATTAGTTATGTGCTGTCAAGTCTTAACCAATTTATAGGGACATTAAGCTGGCTAAATAGCTCAGTGAGTTAGGTTATCTGGTTGTGGAGCCAGAGGTTGGGAATCCAATTCCCTGTTGTGTATCCCAGAGGAGCTAGTCTGTGTGTCCTTGGACAAGTTGCACAGTCCAAGGATGCCCCTAGAGGAAGAGAATGACAACCTATTTCTGGGTACTCTCAAAAGTACTCAGAATTTACTTGAATGGCACATGTTTATTACTATTAATAAAGTTTTCAAGGTACGTGATATTTAAGGAGTGGCTTTGCCAGCTCCTCCCCCAGTGAGTTTCCATGGTCAGGTGTAGATTCAAACCCTGGTCTCTGGAGTGCTAGTCCATCACTCCACTACACCATGTTGAGTACTGAAAAATCAGTAAAGTAATTAATCAGCTCAGAGCTCCATATGTACTTTGACATGTGCTTAGGTGTTGCCAACTAATGTGAATTTTTGTTCCCTTATGCTTTCCAGGGCATAGTGGGAGAGATTGCTTCTAGATAAAGGGGCTGTCACTATTGTGCAATAAATAGAGTGAGTAGCCAATGAAATCTACAATACATTGGTTTCAAACAGTAATTCTTACATCTTTTGTGCACCTCATGAGCTGACCTCGCTTGCTCTCCATTACATCTCATCTTGCTTCTGGATATTTGCCCGTATCCTACACCATCTCAACATCCATCTGTATGTCCCTTCAGCCTCATTAGATGTTTTAAATGGTTGTAGAAGATAACCCACAACTTGTATATTATACTAACTATAAGTAAGATATCTACCATCTTTAGTGGAACTGGAGTGGGCAGTAGAGGGTATTGGACTGCAATTCCCCATAATCCTCCATTGGCTAATGGGAATTCTGTGCCCTAAACTTTTTGAGGCCAAAATTTCCACTCCCTTTAATTCATTAAAATAACTCATGTTGTCCACAAGGCTTCCCAGGCACTCTCATCACATGAATTCCATGTTTTTTAATGACATGAAGATCACTGATATACTAGATATCATACGAAGATCGTCATTGGATAAACAATAATTATCTAGGATTATTTCATTATCAGGAAGTCTTCTGGATATAGTTACAAAGTTCATCCTGGTTAAGATATTTAGAAAATGTAGCTAGTAGCACATAGTTTTTAGGGTGTCCAGAGAATATTGTACAGTCATATATAGTTAGCAGAGATGGTCCTCTTAGCTAGGTGTAATTAATGCATGTAAGCTATGTGTACAGAGATCTGAAAAAGAACAAAGAAAGTGTACTTCATTGGATACATCTGGTTTGCAGGTACAGTATCTACAAAAGAATCTTGTGGCTGATAAATAGAAATCATACACTACATCAGAAGTGCCCAAATTATCCAGCCCTTGATGCCAATTCATCTGGCCTGTGAAGCCCTTGTTGCTCCTGGAAGCTGACGTACGGGTGCCCATACAGGCATGGTTTACTTCCGCTTCCAGGAATGACGAGGGCTTTGTGAGCTGGATGAATTGCATCAGGGGCCGGATCCAGCCCATGGGACGTAGTGACTGGCCCCCTGAACCATGTGACCAGCCCACAGCCTGAAAAGTTTGGGCACCTCTGCACTAGGTCCAAAGTTAGAGGTAGTATTAAATCGTTATTTAATCAATAATGAGACCAAATTAAGTCATTTTTATTTGAGGGAAGGGAAATGTCACCCTTTAATAATGATGAACTATGGCTTGAGATTTGAATGTTGAGGCTATGAGCAAAAAATAATCTTGAAAGTAATATATTATTTTGTTTACTATCCCTCATTGTTATTAATTATGTATAGTCATTACAAGTGTATGTGATGCTATACAGTCAAACCTCGCATAAAGAGTGCTTCGCTTAAAGAGTAACTCGCTTAAAGAGCAGAAATTTCTCTGAATGTTCGCTTTGCTTAACAAATAAAACCAACCAAAAACTCGCTTAACAAATAAATCGGGGTTCGCAATCCCCCCCACAATTGGTCATTTACAATGGTGTTTCGTTTAAAGAGCAAACTCGCTTAAAGAGCAAGCTTGTAGAACGCATTATGCTCTTTAAGCGAGGTACAACTCTACGTGTGAAATTCCTGATGGAATTAACTGAATGGTTAAAAACAAAATGAAGAACAAAATACAGGTGTAAATAGATTGGAATTGACAAGCATATTTAATTCATAGATGGTGTTCATTTACAATTCATTTATTTAATATTCTATTATTTATTTATTGTTTATAATACTTGCTGTGTAAGAGCATATGTTTTTGACCTCCATTGTTGTGAAGAAGTTTACATTCAGTCTGATATCCTCAAAGTACTCAGATAATTTCTAGATTATTATTTTAAAGAAAAAATTCTTCATGTTATATTTCTTGGATAATATTGGTTATTCCTTTTAGTCATCCAGTGACTAAGGTAGAAAACCAACAGCTGTGGCACAGAGAAACACAGTGGAGATTAGCTTAATCTCTATAGTCTCTGACCATTCACCCCCACTGACTAGCACTTTGTATGGTAAAAACACTTGTGAAACATTTAAAGTAGTAAAAAGTAGGTTACAAGCAGAAAAAATAGGAAAATTGAGTCTTCAGCTTGCAGAGATCCTTCTATTCTTTGCTGCCTCTTGGCAGGTCAGAGGAAGAAGACAGACTATCAGCAAAACAATGAAGCAAGTTAACAAACAAAGATATAAGGTGGGGTCTTGCCTCAAATGCAAGACCAGGAAAAGAACTAATCCAAGTTAATGACCAAAGACAATCCTATTAGGCTGTAAAGCCCACTGATACCCAGTATTAGTGCATGCAAGATTGGTTTTTTCTCAACAATGATAATACAATATTAAGCTTCAGTCAGTGCCACAGTGGAAAGGGACCTAAATAAAACAACCTTGTCATTGACAAAGTACAGTTACTACCATAACAATAAATGAGTTTTCTATTGCTGAATTTGTGCAGCGGTAGAAAAAACAGTCAATGGAAAAGGAAGCAAATACAGTCAAACCTCGCTTAGCAAAACATTCGCTTAACTAGTGGGTTTTTTTTTCAAAAAATGAGCTGACTCACATAACGAATATTTTTTGCTATGAGAGTCTGACTCGCATAGCGAAAATATTCGCTATGTGAGTCGGAGTTTCCCCATAGAAAACTCGCATAACGAGCGTTTCTATGGGGAAAATGCACAATAAAAAAATTCGCTATGCGAGTTTTTCCCCTTAAAAAGCTCATTATGCGAGTTTTTCTATAGGGATTTTCGCTATGCGAGTCTGACTCACATAGTGAAAAACTCGCATAGCGAGCAGCCTCACAGAACGAATTAAATTCGTTATGCGAGGTATTACTGTAAAGGTAAATAATGTTAGCCCTCCTTAGCCAGACTGTAAGAGCAAATGAGCTCTGCTTGCTAAAGTACTTTGTCCACAACAAAGTGCTCTTCCGATCCTAGATATTGATAGAATGTTTACTTTCCACAGTCCTTTGCCTTTAGATATACAGTAATACCCCGGATAACGATTGCATCGGATAACGCTAGAATCGGATAACGATGCAAGTCGGATAACGATTCTGGATAATGATTCTTAGCGTTATCCGAGGCAATGGTCTGTGGGTGTGGGGTGGTTTGGGTAGAACTACCCAATCAACCCCCCACCCGCAGCGGTCTCTGTGACTGCAATAGGGTCGGGGGAAAACACGTGCCTTTCCCCCACCCTACTGCAGTCGAAGAGACTGCTTGTGTCTCTTTCCCTCCCTGTATTTAAACTACAGGGAGGGGGAAAGAGAGAGGCATGAATGGGTCTCTAGAGAACCAATCACGTCTCTCTCTTTTCCCCTCCCTGTAGTTTAAATTCAGGGAGGAAAAGAGTAAAACGCAATCCCATCTTACTCTTTTCCTCCCTGTATTTAAACTACAGGGAGAGAAATTGCTTGTGTCTCTTTCCCTCCCTGTATTTAAACTACAGGGAGGGGGAAAGAGAGAGATGATTGGTTCTCTAGAGACCCAATCACGTCTCTCTCTTTCCCCCTCCCTGTAGTTTAAATACAGGGAGGGAAAGAGACACAAGCAGTCCCTGCGACTGCAGTAGGGTCGGGGGAAAGGCGCGTGCTTTTCCCTGACCCTATTACAGTCGCAGAGACTGCTGTGGGTGGGGGGTGGCTTTAAAGGCAGGGAGGAAAAGAAAGCGGTTTGTCCCTGAAGTCAGGGCTTTTTTTTTTTTTAGCATTGTTCGATGCATGCATCGGACAATGCTAAAAATCGGATAATGTCATGACTTGTGGAACCAAGTCATACCGTTATCCGGGGTATTACTATACTGAAGGACAAAACTGCCAATGCAGAATACCTACATGATGACAAGTGGCTAACATAAGAAAGAAAAACAAAATGAATTGTCTTAACCAAGAGTGACTGTTTGCCCATCTAATGCATGATCTTGTGTGTTGATTGTGTTCTCTAAGATATTAGGCATGACTTTTTCCCATCACCCAACCCTTTTAAGATGAAGCATGTCAGTCCAAAGCACACCCTGATAACACTCAGCTATAGAAGCTGTTGCACATCTGCTGCATGGCTGTGGTACAACAGTATGTGTCATGCCAAAAGATATTCCAGTTGCAGTGATGAAGCAGAAAAAAATCGCTTGGGTCCATGAAAATCCTGATTTCTTTGTCTGCTTCAAAATTACTTTTAATGTAACTTAATGGGAAGTTTTATTTGAGGCTTAGCTTGCTTTTGGCGTGCTACGCAAGATTGTTCAAAAATGGTTTAGAATAGACTTCCTTCATTTCTATTTGCATACTGTAAAAAACCTGCGTGAAGTATGTTATTCATTAACAGGTTTTGAATGAAGCATTATAAAAGATCTCTTAGAGGAATTCTATAGACAAGCTGAGCTGTAAGTTTTCTTAATAAGTTGAACTCTTCATTTGCCACCTGTGCATCTGAGGTAATATTTATTTCTATCCCAACTTGGCACAAGAATTTTATGCTTTTTATGAGTGGGAAGAGCAGCTGTTAAAGGTGGTGGAAGCCTTTTAAAAAAAACACTTGCAGAGACACTGATTGATATGAAGCAAAATGACTGAGCCAAAACAACATATTTGCCCCATCTTTGCTGACATGAATTTTCTATGTTAGGAAACAAAAGAAACTTTATTTAATCAGCTGTTTCAAGACAACACATGTATCCCAGATTTTCTTCTCCATGGCTTGTAAAAATATTTTGTATTTCTATAATTGTGGCCCTCAGGGTAGGGTGGGTAGGAGACAGGAACACTGAAATAGTAAAACCCAAAAATTGGAAGGTTAATACAGTAATACCTCCGATAACGTTTACCTCGGATAACGCTGAAATCGCACAACGTTAAGTAATCTGGGGTGGAGAATTGCATCGAATAACGTTAAGGTCCTGTGCGGCTACAATGTATCCCTATGGAGCTTTAACATTATCCTATCCATCCCATAGTATTTTAACATGCATCGGATAACACTAAAAATCAGATAACACCAAGACTTGTGGAACCAAGTTTTAGCGTTATCCGAGGTTTTACTGTATTGTGAAGATATAGGGGCCATGTAAGAACATCTGCCATTTGGGGAATATGTGCCTTACGTTTCTCCAACACTGCCAAAATCCTGTTACAGAGTTATGCAAAATGTAACATTTAGCAGTGATTTGCACTAAATTAATAAATCTCCATGGACATTATCTGTTGCAAGCTGAGTCACATAACTCTGTTTTTAACGGTTAGTGGCCCAAATCCTGAATCAGTGAGGATTTGGTGAGTCGGCTCCTTTGTAGGTTGTATTGTTTGAATGGGCCTATTTTAGTGCAGTTTACGATGCTAAGCAATGGGATTTTGGCCGCCATCCACTGAGATTTCATGCAGGATAAAATTCAAAATGGCTAAACTTTGAGGGGTGTGTGTGTTAATTGAAAGCAAAAATGAAGTGCATATGTCTAGAGTAGAGAGTGAAGAATAAGGAAACAAAGTTGGCACTTAAAGGACAACTTGGTTTCATCTGTCTGGAAAAATGGTACACACTGTTTATAGTTTCAGAAGGCTCCAACTGTATGCTGTCTTGATTGTTCTGTAGAGTGATTGATGCTACATGTAAGCATCATTAATTCATGGGCTAATGAATTAATTCATTTGTTCATTAATTCATGGGCTAATGAAATATCACAAAACCAAGGGTGATTTCTTCACAGTCTGTTTTGTTCTGGCCTTAGTATTCTTTGTTTTCTTGCTTCATGCTCCCTCTAGTTCGTAATTTTAATTAGCATCTGTCCTCTCCTTTTGTAGTACCAGAACATGTGTCATTCTATACAAGTACAGTATAGGAACCTCAGGTTATGTTTGTTCCTTTAAGGAAGAATTCTATGCAGGACTGATAGGAAGATCTAGTTCACAGCAGCCATTTGGATTTTAATGTATTTTGGATTTTGGTGGTTTTCTTCTTGAACACAACTATATACCATGGTTGCTAATTCAGCTACATGGTACAAGTTATCGCTGCTCCAAATTATCAAACACTTTGCTCCAAGTCCATGAGATTGACTTGTAACTCATGAAAGAAGACATTCCTGGTAGAGACCTCACAAAGGGCCCTCTGGAAGACTAAATTGCATAGCCCCTAAAGCGCATTTTTTTTTAATATTATGAAATTTGGGGGATCATTTTGACGTTATTTTTATTAGTGTCAACGTATCCCGGTTTAAAGATACTGGACAAAAGGGTTAGGTTTGTCCACACTGACAATCTGTAGTTGAAGGCACCTTAGACCACAGGAGAGGTAGAACCATCTCTCATAAGTTTCCATTCTTTTCCGGTTCTCATTTTTCTTTCCTTCTCCATGCTACTTACTCTTGTGTTGAATAAAAGGGAAAGCAGATAAGCAGCTCTTATTTTTTATGTATTAAGTTTGCTTAATTTAGTTTGAAACGTTCTAGCAGAACTTCCTAAAATATGGAAGAAGTCACTAGTTTGTTTTGTTGCTTCCTACTAACTCCTAAAAATTAGAATTTTATTAAAAGTACCTTTCAAAAAAAATTCATTGTGAGGTCAGATGTTTTCAGGAAAATGTTACTGAACTCATCCAGAATTCTCTATTCTGTTTCATCAGTTCCCCAAGTTGAGTAATCCTGGGTGTTTTAAGAGGAAAAATAAAGTAAATTAGATTGAGTTTCCTTAATAAACTTTAACCAAAAGGCACTCTCTTGTTTTAAGTCAATCCCTTATCACTGCATCTTAGAAAAATCTTTGTGAAGCTGTTAGGAAACATCTGACAAGATCCTATGCTGAGATAACTTTCTTCAACATTGATTTCTTGCCAGTCATTCAGACTACCTGCAGTATTGAAATGTTAAATATAAATAGTTTTTATGGGTTTCAGAGATGGATTTTGAAGCCATGCTCTTCATTGCTAGTTTCCCACAGAATCTTAAATTTAAAGTCATGCTAGCTTACTATTAGAATTCAGATTCAAAGCAGCTTGCAGACAGCTAAAAACAGAGATTTAAAATAAACTAGAATTACAAACATTAACTTAAGATCGTTATGTGATGGCAAGTGTTGCTAGCAGAGAACTGACCAAGTATTTATTTATTTATTTATTTATTTATTTATTTATTTATTATCCTGCCCATTTGACATGTTCTCCCAATGTGGGCAGAGTATAATAGTTAAATGTGTTTTACAAATTTCAAAAAAAAAACCCTACAAATAATCAAATAAAAAACCCTAACCCAATCAACACTCAATGTATAATATAAAATTTAAACAGAATACAATAAACAGCTAGGGCTTTCAGAGTAAGTGAAATATTTAAAGCAGGGGTTCCCAAACTTTTTCACTGTGGGCTGGGCCACGCCATGTGGTTCACTGTGGGCTGGGCCACGTCATGTGGTTCCTCCCACTGTAAATGCTGCCATAAAATGCATCTGTGGCTTTCGTAAATGCATTTATGACAGTCGCAGATGCATTTACAGCAGCATTTACAGCAGGTACGGGTGCATTTATGCATGAGTGGGCATGTTTTACAACTGTTGTAAACATGTCTACTTCTGCTTCTGGTAGCGGTGAGGGCGGCGGCAGGCCACATGAAATGGTGCCATAGGCCAGGGCCAGCCCATGGGCCATAGGTTGGCCACCCCCGATTTAAGGAGTGGTTTGACCAGTTCCATACCCTCTAGATGTTTCCATTGCTGAGATGAGATTTTGACCCAGGCTTCCTGAGTTCTAGTCCATCGTTCTATCCTACACCACACAAAGCAAGATTGCATTCATCCTAAAATTAGTTACTAAAAGGTCATATAAGCCTTTCTATGTCATAACAGCATTTCGAATTGTGCCAAGAAACACTAAAAGCCATTGCAGCTGTTATAGAAAGAGAAGTACAGAGGTACCTCGCTTAAAGAGCATAATGCATTCCACAGGATTGCTCTTTAAGTGAGTTTGTTCTTTAAGTGAAACACCATTGTAAGTGACCAATTGTGACTTCTGGCGGGGGGATTGCGGACCCCGATTTATTTGTTAAGTGAATTTGTTAAGTGAATTTTTGGTTGGTTTTAGTTGTTAAGCGAGGCGACCATTCAGAGAAAATTCTGCTCTTTAAATGAGTTACATTCTAAGCGAGATGCTCTTTATGCGAGGTTTCACTGTATATTGTCTGTGTAATTGGCCCCAGTCAGCAAACTGTTCATCAGTGGCTTTTGAACCAGCTGAAGTTTCCCAATATGTTTCAAAGGCAGCCCTGTGTGGAGTACTTTGCAGTAATCCATTCAAGATGTGACTAAAACTTCCATTTGTAGCCATTTCATTTTCCAGGAATGGGTTCAACTAGCATACCATCTTTAATTGTGCAAATGCAGTTCTGGCCATTACCAAGACTTGAGCATCTGGGATCAGGAATGAATCTAGGAGTACACCAAAGCTGTGAGCTGGAATTCTCAGAAGTTGTGCAACCCTAAGCAGTGTAATTTGAATCACCATTTTGTTTGATCTTTAACAGCCCAGGAGCACTTTGTATGGATTAAGCTTTAGCTTGCTTACATTCATCTAGTCCAGGGGTTCACAATTTACAAACCGCAGGCTGGATACAACCTGTGAGGGCAAAACATCTGGCCTGCGGTGACAACCCCCGGAAGTAGAAGCAGACACATTTACAACAGCTGTAAATGCACCCATGAGTGCACAAATGTGCCCACACATGTACCCACCATAGTTTATGGCAGCGTTTACGGTGGAGGGAAACCACGTGTCCAGACCACTCAGCTGTCTGAGGGGGCATGGTCCAGACCGTAGTGCGAAAAGGTTGTGAACACCTAACCTAGTCTATTTCTAATTTCAGATACCAGTTAAGAACCAAAAACATTCTTCAGATTCAGACAGTAAGAAGAAATAGAAATGTGATCATAGAAAACAAATAAGAAAAATGGGAGAGGGGAAAAAATCTTGTGAAGACTTTCATAGGCTATAGTATGCAGAAAGTGTATGTAAATGAAACTAGTTTGTTAACAGTAGTTTTGAAAAGGGGGACCTTACTTAGAATCATGCTCATATTGCTACCAACACCAGTTCTTGGTGTTCCTCATTCTCATCCTTTTTTGGTGACTGTAGTCAGGCATAGAGATTGACACATAACTTCCATCTCTAGTTTTGTTTTCAATGAGTTATGGAAAACAACCACTCAGGGTTTGGTTGCAGAGGATATGAAGCACAAGAAAGATGGCCCTTTCCTTGATATCTGCATTAAAGAGGCAGAACCAAAACAAATCCACAGCCAGGAAAGAGTGTTGTATTGGGGGGAAATTTGGCTTTACAATGAATGGCCAAAACACTCTAACTTGACTTTTTCATGTGTTGGCTGCATGGTATAAATTTGGCAAACTGCCCTAGAAAAAAAGAGAAAGTGCAAGAAGCGTGGTCAAAAGGAAGGACTGATCCCAACTCATGGTACCAACATGGGACTGGAGCTCTTGGTCTACTTAACCCACAGAGCATCAACACAGCTTTGATGAGGAGGAGCCCTACAGCATGCTTTTAGCATTTGCTCACACCTCATGATGAAGATGTAATTTCTCTCTGTTAGGAAAAAAAGATACACAAGCATTAGGTCACCAGAGATCTCTTCCAGTCTCCTCCAGCTACAATACTGTGGGACTGGATCAAACAGTCCCTTTCTGCCTCAAAGGAATGTGGCCAAGACAATTTCTCAGGCAAAACAGCACAAGGTCCCATCACCATGTTTTGTAGAGGAGAATGGTGAGGTTATATATATATATTCTGATGCCAAAAATAACAATAGTATAGGAAGATTTTTCCCTTTTTTCACATGCCAGGCCATTTGAAATAACAAAAGGAGAGAATGCTGTGTTACTAAGTGGAAACAGGGACAGGAGGAGAGCATTCGTACAATAGAATGTATAAGAACATATTATTAAGAATAATATAGAATACTGTACTTTCATTAAAAATATGATACTGGAAGTAAAAAGGTGAGAGAAGTTACAACCACTTACTCTGTTCCATGCCTATCTTCTCATTCTCAGTAATATAAATGTAATAGAATAGAACTTTCAAGCAGCTGTAACTTGTGTAGATGAAAGGGGAGTGGGAAAAAGAGCAGAGGAACATATAGGAGGAGGGGTACAAGACCATTAAGCACAATGAAAGAATCTTTGAAGAATTGCACAAGAAAAAAATGAATTCCTTAAGAACTGACTATGTATAATTGTCACAGCAGTAACTTTTGATCTCCTTCAAATCCCAGATCTAATAACTTTGGTTTGTGATTGGTGAAGTTACCTTAAGGACATTCTTCCTAGATGTCTCATCTCTTAAATGTAAAAGATTGCCTCAAGTCTGTATCTGGAACACTGTAATGTACAGTTTGGCCCTGAGATTCTCTCTCATATTGGATCCCCATATGTTCCCCCCTCCCCGCTTTATGGGTGAAAACATAAAAGCTGTTTGAATGCAGCCCCCCCTTAATTAACTTTTTACTAATATCAACAACAAAAAACACATATAAACAGAACTTTTGTTCAGTCGCACAGTCGATTCCAACCCTATGGACCATTGTCCTCCAGGCACCTCTGTCCTCCACCAACCTCCTCAGCCCACCCAGCTCTGTGCCCTCTACATCCACAATACCATCTAGCCATCTCATTTTGGGCCACCCCTTCTTCTTTTGCCCTCCACCTTTCCCAGCATCAAGGCTTTCTCAAGTGAATCCTCTCTTCTCATTTGATGTCCAAAGTACTGTAGCTTCATCTTTACTATTTGACCTTCTAAGTAGCAGTCAGGGTTGATTTCTTCTAAAATTGACCTATTTGTTCTCCTCGCTGTCCAGGGGACTCTCAACACTCTCCTCCAACACCACAACTTTCCTTATGGTCCAGCTCTCACAACCATACATTGCCACCAGGAATACCATTGCTTTGCCTATACAAATTTTTGTTTGCAATGTGATGTCTCTACTTTTCACTATGCTCCCCAGGTTTCTCATAGCTTGTCTCCCAAGAATCAGTCCCCTTTTTATTTCATGGCTGCAACCACCATCTGCAGTGATCTTGGAACTTAAGAAAGTAACTTTCACTACTTCTACTTCTTCCCCATCTATTTTCCAGGGACTGATAGGGCCTGTAACACTAAATAGAAATAATATTACATCAACAAATATATATGCCCACCACCAGTGGGACATTATTATGTTCCCCTTATAATCTGAACAAAAGTTGTTATCCCCTATTTCAAAAAAGTTAAATATTCTTGTCCTGGTTTTGCCCCTTTAGTTTTGACAAATACAAACTCCCCCCCCCCCCCCATGCAGGAGTTCTGAGGTAAGTCTAGAGAACAGGAGACCGATTAAAGCCTCCTGGAAGTCTATTTTGCAGCCAAAATGTGGAGTAACTTTGAATTTTTAAAAATGGGGAGGAAATAATCTTCCAGTGTCATTTTATGTTCACTTTGAGCCTCAATTGCATGTGCAATGCTCAAGCAGAGACAGGCTTCTAGGTCAGTGATGGTGAACATTTTAGAGACTGAGTGCCCAAGGAGGAAGAGGAGGTATGTAGACACACCCATGTGATGCCCCCGGTGTGCCTCTGGTGAAGTCACATGAGTGTGTGCACACGGGCACCGCTCGAGGGATGCTGTCACCACATGTCCACCTGTCCCCCATGGGTGCTATCCCCATGAGTGCTTCCCATGACCTATGAGGCCTCCCCAACCTCATGAGCATTCCCACCCCCCTACAAATGCTCCCCAAACCCATGAGTGCTTCCCAGCCCCCGTGGTGTCTCTGCACCACCCCACAGCACATCCCCACCCCCACACAAGTACTCCCCACCTTACCTCAACCAGCTGCAGCCTCCCAGTCTGGATTTCACCTCTTTGGCGGAGGGGGAGGGGTTGTGGGGAAGCCACCCCGGCTGGGTGGGGTAGGGCTTCCCCTTGATCACCCAGGTGCCAGAAGAAAGGCCTCTTTGTGCCACTTCTGGCAAGTGTGCCATAGGTTCACCAGGGGTCTAAGGTTTTATCTTTTCTCATCTCAGAGTTTCCCTTAATGATATGCCAGCCACCAACTTTCACTACTGAAGTGGCTCACAGAAGTCTTCCAATAACTCTCTGAAACATCTTTCCCTGCTGATCATGATCCTCCACACTGCCTAGGTGAGGAGCTATTCTTCACCTAACGGTCTCTTCTATATACAGTGCAGTTGCATAATGTTATTACAGGTGATTTCATGGTACCTAGTCTGTTACTGTGTTTTTAAAGACATAAGGATCTAGGTTGTGGGGCTCATCCCACAATAGGAGGTTGTAAGAACTAGAGACATACCAGAGAAGGAACAGCAGTCTGTGTTGCCTTCAAGAGCAAAGAAATTATGTGAACCCCTCTACAAAAGCCATTTACTTGTTGCCATCATGCCAGGCCTTCCTTCATGTAGAAACCTTCAGTGCAGACTTCAGCCTATGTATGAAGTGTGCAAAAACAAGGTCAGCTTGTTCCCACATTCCCCCCCCCCTTTAAGGGTAGGAGGACTATGTGAGTATTCATAAACCAGAGTTCCTACAAACATTTCTGTGGACTAAAGATGAAGTTCTGCCACTGTTGATCTCATGTCACACTTCTAACATCTGTTTTCCAGATGTTTTGATGACCAGTTTTTGCACTAGCTGGCACTGCAATTGAGAGCCTCCCCCTGACCTAGAAGCTAGGACTAGGAGTGAACCTGGCCCTAGTGCAGTGATGGCTAACCTTGGCACTCCAGCTGTTCCTAAACTTCAGTTCCCAGAAGCCCTGATCAGCAGGAGTGCTGACTTCGGCTTTTGGGAATTGAAGTCGAAGAACAGCTGGAGTACCAAGGTTCGCCAACACTGCCCTAGTGAGTAGGTGTTAATTCAGAAGGTGATCTCATTCTCAATTGTAGGGTTTTAACTCCAAAAATATCATTCACAACATTTCGGCGAAAGGCTTCTGTCCCTCTCCCCTTCTATTCCCAATGCTCTGATTCAGGGAATTATAATGGCTGCTACATGAAGTGGCTACAATTCTGAAACTAAGCAAAACAAAACACCATTTCTAGGTCACATTTTCAAGGGTTCCATTCATTACAAAGGGTCACATCCAGCTGTTTAAGGGCCATCCTGCCCTTGAGTCAGCTATGAAGGATTGAATGCAAGTCAAACAGAGATGCCAGCAGGAGAGCAGAGTAAAATAAGCGCTCAGCCTGGCAAAGATTAAATTAAAATACCTGCCTTTCATCAAGTTATGTATTCAATTTGTTGAATTAAAGTTACACAGCTCATTACATGTCTCTTGGCATAACGCTGCTATGGAGAATCACACTCAGCAAGGACACAATAAAACAGGGAAAATGCAGTCGCTTTCAGTGTTGAAAAGAAGGAGTGGAGGAAGCTAGAGTTTGTGGTCTTGGTGTCATTTTGCAGCCTGAGCTTTGTACAAACAGATCTAGCTGCTCAAAACAAAGGAACCACTCTGTGGTCAAGCACTTGGGCCTATAAAGCCTATTTAATCCCTGACACAGCCAGTTCAAATTTATATCCCACCCAATCAGGAAAACCCGACTCAGGGCGGCTTACATAAGGAACAGTATACAAAGTAAATAAAATAATTTACAGTATGCAGTAAACAATATGCAAGGTGAATAGAAAATTGATACAAATTCAATACATCACATCATATGAAATAAAAAATACAACCAGCATATAATAAGGATATAATACCATCATAGCCTTTCTACCAGAATCACGGGTAAATTCCGAAAACAACAGCAGTAAGAAAGCCAGAACCCAACAGCTTCGGAAGCTTGGGGGGGGGGGTCTGGGTGCCTATGGCTGTGGGACCTCCCCGCCCTAGCAATGACTGAAGTCCGGAGGCAGCGGTGGCAGCGGTGATGATCAGTCCTACCACCCACCACCAAAGCAGTCTCTTAAGCTCAATTGGGGGGGGGGGCAGAGCCCAGGAATCCCAGCAGCTGGAAAAGTCCAGGCGCCCATGGCTACTGGGACTCCCAATGAGCAATGACCGAAGTCTGGAGGTGGCAGAGCTGGTCAGTCCAGTTGGTCACCATCTCCACAGCTGTGTCCATTCCCCTCTCTGGACAAGCGTAGGGCGGGAGACCGGTGGCAGTGGAAGTGTTGCATTTGTAGATTCCACTCCCCAGGCTGGACTGGGTGAGAGCAGGCATTCTGGTGGTGGGCAGCAGTGAGGTCTTTGTAGTCACCAGCCCGACACAGCTGTGGCTCCCTCTCTCCAGGCCGGACTGGGCAAGTGCAGGGCAATTGATGTCTTTCTTTGTATCACCATCATCACTCTGTGCAGTCAAATCATGACAGCCCTTTTCAGGGTTTACTAGGTAGAGCATACACAAGTGTACCATTCCCTTCTTCTGTGGGACACCTTGGGAATATGCAGCTTGTCCAAGACCAGGCTGGCTTGGTCCTTCTCAGAGGCACAACACTCCAAATCTCTGGCTCCACAGCCATACAATTAATTCACTGAGCTATCCGGTAAATCACCTTCAATTGAGGCAAGGCTCACATATGTAAGACGACATGGCAACATCTAATTTCAAAACAACCATACACATGAGTTGGTGACTAAAAGAGGTAATATGGGTGGAATTCCATAGGTAAAGGTTACCCTTGCTTGTGAACCGCCCTGAGTCGGCCCAGCCGAGTAGGGCGGTATAGAAATTGGAGTAAATAAATAAAAATAAATAAATAAAGCTAGTTGTATCCAACTCTAAGGTTTAGTGCTCATCTCTGTTTATAGCCAAAGATCCAGTGCTATCTGCATCTGCAGAAATTTCCGTAGACATGTGGCAGGCATGACTAGACACCACAGTACATGGAATGCTGTTTATTTTCCCACTGAAGTACTTATTGATAGACTTGCAATTTCTTGCTTTTGAACTGCTAGGTTGGCAGGAGCTGGGACAGAGACGGGTGCTCATTCCATCATGCAACACTTGGGTCTCAAACTGCTGACCTGCTCACCTCCCAGTCATGAAGTTCAGCATCTTAACCACTAAGCCACCATAGTCCCCCTGGGAAGTCCATAACTTTACTCTAAATCTGAATGCTGAAGAACTATTTCCAGAACAAGACAGAGGTGGTGCATGTATGAGAAGTGGGTGTATGTTAGAAAGGTATCCAACAAGAAACTTAATGGGCAGTTTCATAAAGTAATTCTTAACTGTTTGCCATAATGTAAAGGGTTCCTTTAGTTCTCCACTTACACTGCTGAGAGCTAGGCAGATGCTTCTGTATGTTAATAGTTTTGTTCTTGTCACATATCTCTGTTGCTCTCCCCTGTGTTTCATTAGCTTATCATGCAGCAAATAGTGTCTCACACCCCTCTCCTTTTTCTTGTAACTCTGCTGGTAAATTTAATGCTTATTGCCTAATCACATTCATCTCAACAGGTAACAAAGAATAAAACAGCTGGGGGGAAATGACAAAATATAGTGCACATTTTCTGGTAGGTAAGCAAACTGGTCCCTAACTTCACAATCAGCTCTTTCCAGCAGTTCAGAACATGCAGAAAAGAAGGTGACCAACACCTTTAGTTCACCTGCTCAAGGTGAGTAATCAGCTCCATGCAAAGAGGTCCATATACTCCATAGACCATCTAGGCAGGATATTCTGAAATCCACTTTTTAAGATAGGCTTTTAACCAGATTAATATGAAGTGGGTTGTCATGGAAAAAAATAGTATTTCTATTCTGTTCCTAGTATGAATACAAACCAAGGCTAGGAGAAATACTTCTGTACTAAGTCCCTTTGAATATTCTGCATCCAGGAAGATTTAATTCAGTGCAGAGCTGTAACCAGGCGTTTTGCTACCTGGAGGAAATCAATGTTTGGCAGTCATTCTATCATGAGGTAAACTGGGAAACCTCCAATGAAAAATGTGAAGAAATATATACAAAGGGTGCCAAAAATGTATACAGGTTTTAAGAGATCTTATCTATGTCTGACTTTCCAAAGTTGAAGTGAATTACAGCATCAATGTGTAGTATGACGTTTGCTCAAAAGAATGAATGTTAGCGTCACCCTGCAACAGACAGGCCAGTCAAAGGAAATAGCAGAAGCATGGTTGCTGTTTGAGGAGCACAAGACCATTTTGAAGTGGTACTTGAAATATGAGACCGTTGTGAAAGTACAACGACAATGGAGGCATGAGTATGGAACAGAAACTCAAACACACCTAACATCTGTATGAATTCATGATAAGTTTGAGACACATGGCACTGTGTGTGTTGAGCACAAGGGAAGACTCAGGACACTTTGGTCAATGTTGCTCAGTTCACCATAATTAGAAGTGTCTGGATGCTGATGGCAACTGCTTTGAGCACCTCTTGTAATTGTAGACACCACACATGACTTTTATTCATATTTTGTTATTGGTATATACTGAGAGTTACAATTTTAATAGATTTTTTTTCTAAAAATGCGCATACCTGTACTTTTTTTTTGCACCCTCTATAGTGTATTCACAGAAAAAAAGAAAATATTTATCTTTTTGATGGAGAAAGGGCCAGTAGTAGCTGCTGGTGTTCTCATTCCTAACACTTGACTACAGAGTTACTTTGTGATTTCGGTGCCCTTTAAATTGGGCTGCCCTGAGGCAAGACTCAGTTGCTCCGTCTTAGTTACAAATAGCATTTTAACAACTAGACAAAAAAAGCAAAATTACGCAAATGTGAACAATCCTGCTTACTTTACTTTTTTTTAAAAAAAGGCTCCATTGGTTGTGGACTCCCACAACATGAGTAGTACTTCTGAGTTGCTCATTCCTAATCAATATTTTACTATCACATGCCAGAAACACCTATGTCAGTGGTGGTGAACCTATGTCACACCAGATGTGGCACTCCCAGGCCTTTCTGTTGGCATGTGCGCCATCACCCCAGCACAGAGTTTGCATGACTCCTCTGCCCAATGGGAGCACTTCCTCCTCCCCGGCACAGAGTTTGCCCATCCCTCTGCCCAGGAGCCCAATGGGAGTGCTTCCTCCCTCCATGAAGGACAGAGTTCGCCCACTCCTCTGCCCAGGAGCCCAATGGGAGTGCTCCCTCCACGAAGCACAGAGTTTGCACCATCCCTCAGCCTAGCAGTCCAATGGGAGCGCTTCCTCCCTCTCCCAGCGCAGAGTTTGCCCCACCCCTCTGTTTGGGCACTCGGTCTCTAAAAGGTTCACCATCAATGACCTATGTAGAAACATGAATCCTGTATGAATCTCAGTTATTAGGATGTGGCTGATTACTCACGTGTTTATCTTGCTCAAAAGCATGCTTGATCATGAGTGAATGTTTAGTCCCTTTTCACCACTTGTAATCTTGCTCTTGCATTTTTCACTTCTAATGAGCAATGTTTCATGAAGGAAAGTGAAAGTGTTCACTCATTAGAAATGTTGAATCAATACCTGCCTAAAAGTATTTGCTCACTAAAGGGGTAAAACTCATGATCCTTCCCTCCAATGAACACTTGCTCTGCTCTTCCCTATACCTGCTTGTTACTTTAGATTCTTCTTCCATATTTTCCTGAATGATACTTAACTCCACTGGGATTGTTTGAGAGAAAGAGAGAGAGTTTGCACCAGATTCCTCCTTCATCTAATTAAAGGATTCTGCCAGTTGCAAAACAAAGGTAGAAATTACAGTCTAATATTATGTTCTGGATGAAAATATTTTATAACAATTGTTTATCAGCATCTGAAGGGAAACCTGGACGTAGTGATCAAACAGGGGAAGGTTACTCTTCATATTTATATGTCTAAAAAGGAAATACTGTAAATTGTTATTTTGCACACAAGCACATTGGTTCTTTCATTGACCTTATGAATTAGCAGTTTTCAAAAGGTCCAGTCATTAACAATTCTGCTCCTTTTTTGACAAATTTTAAATAAACACATTTGTTACAGCTGTTTTGATTTCTCCATCTCTAAAAGTTTTTTCCCACAAACCTGAAAAAGTTACAATATGGTATTGGAGTTGGATTGTCTATGAAAAAAGGCTAAAGCAGGGGTCCTCAACCTTTTTTGCACAACGGACCGGTTTCATGCTAAACAATCGCACTGCACACAGGTGGGGAATGGAGCCCCACCATAGTTAAGCAATGTGGAGGAGGGGCCTGGCCACCTGCCTATCTGCTGTGTCTGAAGCCCATGCTCTCACTCCATTCGCCAGGCAGACCCAGTGGAGCATGTTGAGGGCAGAAGGCTGGCATTGGGGCTGCTAGTTCCATCCACTAGGAGTCCTGATGGCTCTCAGCCTCAGGCAGAACCATATACTACATCTCTTTCTTGCGGAATCTCTCTCTCTCTCATTTCTTCTCGTCTCTGTGGTTCCTTCCATCAGCACCCTCTTGGTCTTATCTTCCATACTAATATTTTGGCTGTTCTGTGTGCTTTGCCAGCCAGCAGAGCTCAGGCACCTGTATAAGATTAACATTTCTTCATTGACCTCTCTCAGTGTTTACTTTTGATCTAAATCAGTAGGTTAATCCTTTTGTTACATTTTGATTTACAACTTGGCCCTGTCTAGGAGTTGGGCACTCTAATGTGCCCCCTGCCATGTCTCAGGAGGCTTGAAACCACAGCTGTAATGCCCCCAGCTGAATGTATAAACTTAGAGCTTCTGATCTCATCCTCTTTCTATACCGATTGCTGAAGCTCCTGGCTATCAGTTTCCCCAACCTTTTCAGTTTGCTCTCCTGCTTTGAGAGACAAAGTCCACATTAAGCCTGGTGAATTTTTGACATGGTCAGATTTAAAAATTCCATCAAATGCTCTATTTATTCTTCTCTCAAAGTTTAATTTTGCCATGCTTCTTAATCTGACATGAAATGGGAACTTTGACAGTTCTCTCTTACATAATGAAACACATTAATTAATTCACACTTTGCAGATTTCTAGTGGCAGTTAGCCTTTTCATCTTGAGCAACGATGTAGATTGGGGTAATGATGAAGATGGTGTCGTGCCCTGTGGATGAGCAGAAGGATATTTTTATGCCCAGAAATACCTTTAATGATAAAACCAAATGTATCTTACAGTCAACCGCGGTAGTTTTCTGGCTGCTACTCATGATAAAGGGTACAATCCACGATCCAGATTTCCAGCACAAAATCCTTTCAATGTAGGAACCATAGCCCTCTTGAACAATTCTCATTCATTTTAACAGGACCTTCTTGGAAGAACTTTTGAGTGAACCTGCCTAAAGCTTTGGCTTTGAATCGAAATCTTGCCATGCAGACACAGAATAGAACTCTGGCTTATTAAATTATTTATCCACCATTAAATTATACATGGTATTAACATTCAGAGGTGGGGGGTAATGAAAACACGCATTAAGCCCAAATTGATTGTGCATCGTGAGCTTATTCCTTTCCTAATATGGTATCTTTAGTAGGGGGTAGAATAATAAAATCCTGTCTGGTTTAATATTTAGACTCTGGGAGAAAGAAAATAAAGAGAAAATTATCACAAGAAAAATAGATTATATTTTGGGCCACTTGTAAAGCTGTGTGATCTATTTCCTGGTGATCACATGACATACAAGGAAATGCTCTTCATCCCAACTCTGATCATTACTCAATCTGAACTTTTTTTTTGGTCCAGCTGTAAGGATACTGCTTTGGACCACTGGGCTAGAACCAGTGGTAGGGTCAAAAAAATTACTACCACACTGTGGGTGTGGTATGGTGGCGTGGCCAGGGGGAAAGCCCTGTGTTGCACCTGAATTAGGACTACTTTATTTCAAATCTTGGATGGGCGAGGACAGCCAGAATTTCTGCTACCGGTTCTGGCAAACTGGTCCGAACCTGCTGATACCTGCCACTGGCTAGAACCATTCCCCAGCAGATGGAAGAGCTGCTTGAATAGAAATCAGGCCCTACAAAATGATCCTTTCTGGTATAATCAGTGTCTTTCCAGACATCTCATTACACCAAACTCATCATTTTGGGTCTGTGTAGTGCAAGTCATATCTAGCTGCTTGCAGATACAGTCAAACCTCACATAAAGAGCACCTCGCTTAAAGAGTAACTCGCTTAAGAGCAGAATTTTCTCTGAATGTTTGCTTCGCTTACCAAATAAAACCAACCAAAAACTCACTTAACAAATAAATTGGGGTTCACAATCTCCCCCACCAGAAGTCACAATTGGTCACTTACAATGGTGTTTCGCTTAAAGAGCAAACTTGCTTAAAGAGCAATCCTGTGGAACACATTATGCTCTTTAAGTGAGGTATAACTGTACTCTTTAGGACATCATCCTTTTAAAGATATCTCTGCATCCCGCTTGCTGATGTGACATTTTCAATAAAACATGCAAAAAGGAGAAAGGGGGAAATAGTGAACTGAGTGACATTTATAATAATTTATCTTGTATCTCATACAGAGGGAAGCTATTTCTTTGGCATTCTTGTGTCTCCTGTGCCATGCTTAACATGGAAATCGAGACTAGGTGGCCAACTTGGGAGAAAAAACATGGTTCCCAAATTGTGATGGTTCTTACCAAGTGAAGCTTCATCAGGTTAAGTTGTTCCACCACTTAAATAAATAGAGTTTTCTAAAGAGTAACCTAATGAGCATAACCACTGTATAAATGGTTGTCATGTATTCCCACTCTTATGTCTGTGGAAGTGTTCTTGATTCACAAAAGCTCACATTAAAATAAAATACTTACTCTTTAAGGCAGCGGTGCCCAAACTATGGCCCACGGGCCCAATTAGGCCCATGCATCTCATTAATCTGGCCTCAGCTGAGAACTCAGGCCCTCTCTGGACCGCCCCCACCTGCCCCCACTGCCTGACGTCAGCGGAAGAGGTGGCAGCAATCGCACTTTGTCCCCAATGCTCCAAGCAGCCTCTAGCTCGGTCCCCTTGCTTCAGCAGCCTTTGGGGATGTGGATTGCTGCCTTGGAGAAATTTTCACTTCAAAATCCATGGTGCTAGGAGAACCCCTTGGCTTGCCCAGGATGATGCGCCAAGCTTTAACATACTGAAGTAAAAAAGTAATCTTTAATGATCACATAAGTCATATCAGAGTTTGAAAAGTAATTTGTATTAATGTCTTCCTTTCCCACAGCCCAGTTCACTGACAAACTGGCAAAATTCTTAGTATTCCCATCATTAAGACACATGTTCTTAACATTCAGTAGAAGAAAATCTTTGCCCACATAATTTCAAGGTGACTGGTTTTTTAAAGTATAACATATGCCTCACACCCAGGGTACAATTACAACCCTGTAACATGTCTCTGAGCTTCATGGGTAATTAATTGATAAATGACTATTCAATTCTTTCTTGATACTAAATTAAGTATGTCATTAAAACATGTAATTCAATGAAGGCAAGAGCAAATTTGTAATAAAGGATGAGTGTTTCAGTAGATTCATTTTCTTCCACTGAATTCTGAAGCCCTCCCTAGGCTTCTGGTTCATGGGTCATCTGCTCTTCGAATGGAACATGTTACACAGCACAGCTTCAAATCAAACTAAGAAAAGGGCAGGGGAGCTTACAAGCCTAGTTTCTAATTTAGTTTATTTTTTTTAGCTACGATCTGAAATCTTATGCAAGGGAAGACAAATTAGAAAACTGAACTTATAACCAACAAAAAAATTATGCTACAGAAAGCGTCTGATATCAGAAAATGAGGTTTAAATGAAAAAAGAGGTGAGAATGACATCAGTTGAACTGAAATTGCAGCATTGTCTAGGTTAAAACAGGTCACTATTTTAGTGCTTTGGAAAACTAGGAGCACAAATATATCATTTCAGTGAGAGATTTAGGTCTGGAAGTGACACCACTAAAAAAGGGATATGAAATAAATCCAAACTTTCAAACACAAAGAAAGCAAAGAGCAGGTGAAGGGTTTTTTTTTTAAAAAAAACTACAAATAATTTAGCAAGTGATTAAGGAAATTCACCTCAGCCACAGATCTTGTAAACATGATAGCTTTGTCACAACTGAAACAACATCACCTGTTAACTTTTATAAATTCTCTTATAAGCTCTGAAATGAAACTTGGTCTACATATGAATATTCATTTATGTTCTAACCACAGAGTAATGAATGGAGCTTTGAAGACAGTTACGGGACACACTAGAGGCTTATAAATGTTTTATATTTGCACCTGTGCACAAAGTCTCTAAAATCTGCTTGTATGTGGCAAGATCTGGAACAGGGTTTCTAGGAGTTTTCCAACCCCACCCCCATTTTATAAAATATTTGTTACAGTTCTTCCAAAGAAAAGCTAACAAATTCTTCTGTCATAACTCTTGATACATTAGGCAAGTTATTCCATTAAAGATGGTAATTATAAAGGCAAGCCCCCTATTTCATTTGGCATAGTCAGCTCATAGGACTTTGTTTGCCAAACCAAATATCGGTGAAGGCAGTATTGTGATTTGAAATAAAATTAAGCTGCTCTCTGGGCTACTTCAATTTCTGCCTTCATACCTTAAGCTTAAATCTGAACTCCTGTCATTCTATATCACTTTATCAAGAGCTGGAGAGTTTGATCTACTTATATAAATTGGTCCTGGAGTTCAAAAGTTTGGTTGTTTTGCCAAATTGGTTCATGGCACAGAGGATACCAATTAAACTTTCAATAATAGGAATATATGTGGCAACTTAAGAGAAATTATTTTGATATTAGAACCAAGGTCTTGTAAAACTGTGTTAATTCTCTTTTGCCATAAACCAGACAGACTTCCCATCACAGAAAAGAAAAGTCCTCAGCATTGCAAAATCCCAGTGCTATTGATGTTTTGATTTTGTGTACCTATTTGCAATACACTTTTACTGCAGCATATATTACAGTTAAACCTCGCATAAAGAGCACCTCACTTAAAGACTAACTCACTTAAAGAGCAGAATTTTCTCTGAATGTTCGCTTCGCTTAACAAATAAAACCAACCAAAAACTCGCTTAACAACTAAATCAGGGTCTGCAATCCCCCGCCCCCAGAAGACACAGTTAGTCACTTACAATGGTGTTTCACTTAAAGAGCAAAGTCGCTTAAAGAGCAATCCTGTGGAATGCATTATGCTTTTTAAGCGAGGTACAGCTGTACTTTACTTTGCTCTGTTTGCAAACAGAGAGGATTTTCACTTTTTACTTCTCATGGGAAAGGGGGGGCGGGACACACCACCTTTTATTCTAAAAGACTACTGAGTCATTTGTACCAATGTTATTGAAGAAGTACCAAATCAAATAAAAAATGATTATAGGCCACTGCATAATATGTAGAGTGAAGACATTTATACATTAACGTGGCGAAAGGAGAGAAACATAATTTGTGTTATTTGTGAAAGTGATACCACATTTGTAATTATCTCTATGCCAAAGATTAAATGGGCACCAATAACATGTCAAGTACATTCATTTTCAGAAACTAGTAGAGATACACTCTGTTCTTTCAGGATAAAAATAAATAATTTTGTGTCAGAAATTATTCTGAGTTGAAAGGATTTTTGCAGAAGAAACTCTACTCAGGGAATGCCCAAATGAAGCTCCCTTCATGTCTCCAAGAGCTGGGACAGAGCTGGGTGGTCAATCCATCATGCAGTACTTGGGTCTCGGAACTGCCAACTTGCTATCCCTCCCGCTAACAAGGCAAGCTTCTTAACCACTGAGCCACCACAGCCATAATGCAGCTCTATGTAAGCATTTTAAGATTTGGTGCCTTGAACACACCAAGTGGGGAGTTGTAAGCTCTTCATGGGCACTTTCCTCACCAGATTATCACCAAGGCTGAAAGTCAAAGGTTTCTGCTCACATAGAACAAACTAGTATTTAATCTGTTTAGTTTTATTCTGTTCACTTTTCAGAAGTGTTTCAATTATGCCAATGTTCCTCTGTATGTTGCTGCTTTGCTGTCCTTGTTTTTACCGGAAAGTCACCTTGAATGAGTTGTGCCCAAAGTTGAACATACTTTTTCAGAAGAAGAAACAAGCCATCATGTATTGATTAGAAGAGGTTTAGGTTCCTAATGCGGCATTCAAAACTATTGACCAAAACGTGGCCCTTTGGAAGCACTCTATGACTTAGAGCTAGTCCAGATATCTGCAGTGTCTGACTAGAAATGAATCCACACAAATACCATCCTGGTTATTTAAAAAAGCCCATTTCTGGGGCAATTTTCAGAGCAAAACACATTGGAGATTAAATTAATAGTGAATTTAGCTTTTAGGTTTACACAGTATATTTGTGAAAGCATTCCAATTATATTATATAAATTTCAGCCCACTGACTTTTCAATTCATATAAATTGAAAGCTTGCACTTGGCTAAAGATCTGGTCCCTGAAGCAGCAGAAGTAGAGAGTCAGTTTCAATGCATTTGTACATACAGTATGTGACATGATCAGGAATGCTGCCAGGTAACTGGGAGCAAAGATGGGCTTTTTTTTTTGTCAAGTAAATTTACCAACTACCACATCCCACCAATTAACATTTCTCTCTTTCCTCATCCGAGTATTCACTGAGCTGAGTTCAATGAGACTTACTTTGAACAAGCATCTATATGATGGCTTCACGGGTGAACCTTGATGCTTTTATAGCTTCTTCTTGTGTCGTATCCAATTCCAAATATTGGCGATCATCATGGCAATCAGCTACAAAGACTATCCTGTGAATATAAAGCCACTTTTATAGCTAGGAGTCAGGAATTCACTTCCACACTGTGCTCCCCAGAAGAAATGCTAGCCTCTATAAGCATCACAGTTCCAAGTTGCCTCCAGAAGAAGGAAATGGCAAACTGTCTATCTATAAAACCCTAGACCGTGTCACCATAAATTGGAACTTACTTGATAACAGCTTCTTCTTATCCTCCCCCCTTTTCTTCAAGAAAACTGAGGGTTTGGGTTCTTTTCATACTGGACCCAAAAACTGACTTGCAGGAACCAATTGGCTTACTAATAAATATGCCATGTCTATGGCATTCCATTCCATATGGCCCCTGTGGATTAAGCCCATATGATGTTACAGAAGCAGATTAAGGCAAGGGTTGAGAGGAAAAATAATTTTTTTGCCATTTGACGTTAGAAAGAAGCCTGAGGGGAATCTGGGTGAACTCATGAAAAGCAAATACAGTAATACCTCGGATAAAGACTGCATCGGATAATGCTATTAGCGTTATCTGATACAGTCCTTTGTAGCAGAAGGGTGGTTGGAAAGCTGAACAGAGTTCTCCGTTTAGCTTCCCAGCCACCCTGCAGCTATGGAGGCAGGGGTGGGGTGGCTGGAAAGCTGATGGGGGGTCCCCCATCGGCTTCCCCAGCCACCTCACAGCTGCGGAGGCAAGGGCGGGTGGCTAGGGAAGCCGACGGAGTCCCCGTCAGCTTCCCCAGCCACCCTGCAGCTGTAGATCGGGTCCTCTGAACTCCCTGGAGCAGGCAGGGAAGTCAGAGAGCCCAAAACTGGGGGTTTTTTTTAAAAAAAAAACATCCTTTTTTTACTCATTTCAGGCTCTCTCACCTCCCTGCTTGCTCCAGGGAAATCAGAGGACCCGATCTAAGCTGTTTCTGGGTTTCCCCGATGTCCTCAGCAAGTGCAGCAAGCCAAAACATCAGGGTTCGAACCCTGACATTTTGGCTTGCTCCACTGGCTGGGGATGTTGGGGAAGCCCAGAAACAGTTTAGATCAGGTCCTCTGATCTCCCTGGAGCAGGCAGGGAAGTCAGAGAGCCCAAAATGGGTAAAAAAATGGACTTTTTAAAAACCAATTTTGGGCTCCCTGACCCCCCTGCTGGGTCCAGGAAGGTGGGAAGACCCGATCCAAGCTGTTTCCAAAGTTCCCCTACCCTCCTGAAAGCTGTAACAAGCCAAAATGTCAGGATTTGAATCCTGATGTTTTGGCTTGTTGCAGCCTCCAGGAGGGTGGGGGAACTTCAAAAATAGCATGCATCGGCTCTAGGGAGGTCGGGAGACCCGATGCGCGCGAATTTTGAAGTTCCCCTAGGTTTTTAATTTATGTGAAAGCCACCCAGAGTTGGGTTTACCTGATTGGGGCGGGATAACAAATGTGAGTAAATAAATAAATAAATAAATAAATAAAATCCCCCACCCTCCTGGAGGCTGCAACAAGCCAAAACGTCAGGATTTGAATCCTGACATTTTGGCTTGCTACAGCTTTCAGGAGGGTGGGGGAACTTTGTAAACAGCTTGGATAGCGTCTTTCCACCTCCCTGGACCCAGCAGGGGGGTCAGGGAGCCCAAAATTGGTAAAAAAAAAGTCTTTTTTTTACCCATTTCGGGTTCTCTGACCCCCCTGCCGGGTCCAGGGAGGTGGGAAGACCCGATCCAAGCTGTTTCCAAAGTTCCTCCACCTCCCTGGAGGCTACAGCAAGCCAAAACATCAGGATTCAAATCCCGACGTTCTGGCTTGCTGCAGTCTCCAGGGAAACAGGGCTTTTTTTAATGTTGTGCGATCAATGCATCGCACAACGTTAAAAACCGGATAACGACGAGACTTGTGGAACCAAGTCTCATCGTTATCCAAGGTACTACTGTACTGTACTGTAAGTGGATAATAGGGCAACCTCACTAGAGCTGAGAAGAAAAGCTGGACCAAATGCCACTATCCCTACTTACCTGTGACATATGGAGAGCTTTCAGGGAATGCTAAAGTTTGTGGAAGGCTCAGGATCAGTGCATAGCTGCCAGTAAAAAGAAATCCCATGAGTTGCTATGTTGGTGCTTCCTTCCCAGGCTTGTTTAATGACGAAGTTAAAACAAAGCTGGAGTTTAACATTCTGAAATGTCTTTGGGTGAAAAGCATCCACACCCTGTTTTTAGGTGGCCCATTTTAAAAAGAACCCTGTTATTTATTTATTAATCCAAAAGCCGTATATGAACAGTCCAGCTAGACCCATGCTTTTTTTTTACTTTTCCTGAAATGTAGGTAAGTTGGGACTTGTAGCTTCATAAATTGCATAAGGTTACCATCATTACTTTAGATGTGCCACTGCCACAAGAACATTTACAAACAGTATAATAGCAGGGCTCTAAAAGCATGAATGAAAAACATCAATTCATTGTATATATGGAGTTAGATTCTATATGCTAGGAGTACAAGAGCCTTTATGGACTACTGAAAAGACAGTAGTCCATCCGCTGGGAAGATAAAGGGGGCCCCTGGCCACAGGAGGCTCAAAGACACCTTTGCGCCACTGCACCCTTCCAGACTGTCCTTTGGCCTGGAGGATAAAGGAGCCCCAGCCAGGAAGAGGACAAGAACGGTGTCTTTGGACTTTGTTCTTTTGTTATTTAGTTGTTTCTTTTGCTGTCGGACTTTCTGTGGGACTTCTCAAATGAGGTCCCCCCCCCCTTCTGTTTTTGTAATACTCTTGATATTGTGACTGATACTCTGATTTGTGATGATTTTTTAGGATGATATGTTAAAGGTTATGTTGTTGTATTTATATTTAATATCGTAATGCTTTCTCTGTGGGAGGTTCCTCGGGCCAGTCTGGCCAGGGAACAGCAATGAGAACACCTGCACAGCCACCACAGCTGTTCTACAGCTACCCCCTCCCTTGCTGGGATAAGATAAGGACTCTCTTGACCTTCCTGATTGTATTTATATATACAATTGTACCTCGCTTAAAGAGCATAATGCGTTCCACAGGATTGCTCTTTAAGCGAGTTTTCTCTTTAAGCGAAACACCATTGTAAGTAACCAATTGTGGGGGGGGGGGGGGAGATAGCAAACCCCAATCTATTTGTTAAGTGAGTTTTTGGTTGGTTTTATTTCTTAAGCGAAGCGAACATTCAGAGAAAATTCTGCTCTTTAAGCGAGTTACTCTTTAAGTGAAGCGCTCTTTACGTGAGGCAGCAAATCACAAATTAAAAACTAATCTTATGGTCGGGCGGCCGCGGCGACTGCCGGGGCCGCTCGCTTTGCCCCAGTGCCTGCCTAAGAGACGGGCCTGGGGACGAGCGCAGGGGGCGTGGCTAAGCGCCGCCCTTATAAGGGCGGCGCGCTCCCTGCGCTCGTCGCCAGTCTCCCGTCCGTCAGGCTAGCGAGCGGCTGGGTTTCGTCCTCTCACCTTTTGGCGGCGATTGTCCCTCGAGGGTCTTGCGCACCCACTTCTTGGCTTCGGGGAGGATCGTAGGGTACTCTTGTAGCCCTTCCTGGGTCTCTTGCCTCCCCCGGGCCTGTGGACGCCCCTTTTTGGCGTGGCGATTGTGTCGCCCGCCATTTCGCCTTCCACGCTACCGCGCCCGCCATTTTGAGCCTCCATTCAGGCTCTTTTGCCTTCCTCCCCTCTGTTGGGCTCGAACAGTCCTGGTAGTTCAGTGGTTAAACTGCTGTACTGCGGCCGGAATCGTTGTGAGTTCGGTCCTGACTTGGGATCAAGGTTGACTCAGCCTTTCATCTCACCCTGGCACAGGGTTTGTAGGAGGGGTGTCCCTGCCCTCCTTTGTCAGTGGGCTGCAGTGGCTCAAGTGGTGGAGGCGTCTGGGCAGCAGGTCAGGCCCTGGATATTAATTATTCCTGGGGCCTTCCAATCATAATTATTCGTGAGGGCTGTTTTCTGGCCCTTGTTTGGCCTTGCACGCCTGCTCCCTGGTCTGCCTGCTCGTGGCTTTGAGGGGCTCTGAGCTTCTCTTGGCCTGGCTTGTAGTTGCAGGGTTGCTTGGCATTCTGCGCCCCTTTTAGTCGCTGGGCAGTCTTGATCCGGAGGGCTCAAGGTTGTCTCTTGGCCTGGGATTAGGGCATTGGTGTGCTGCTTCTTGAATTTCTGGATCATGGCCCCCAAGAAGCAGGCCGTGCCTCGCCCCCGCCGCCGCCCCCCCGTAGAGCTACTGCTGCAGGGGGTCCCAGCCGCCGCGCCCAGGGGCCAGAGGTTGCCCCTGTCAGCCCCGCGGCCATCCTTGCCCGTGTGGCGGCCCTGGAAAGGGCCGCTGGCATGGCCCCGGTGCCAGACACCCGACGAGCGGCCCGGCGGGCCGCGCAGTCGGTGACTAACCCGACTGCCGCCGATTGGGGCGGGCTGGCGGCGGTTATCCAACAGCGAATTGCTCAGCTGGAGGCTAACCTGCCGCCGCTCCGGCCCACCGATGACCCGGCCCCAGGCGAGGAGGCGGGCCAGATTGATGATCCTGCGCCTCCAGTGGTGGCGGAGCCCGAGGCCGGGCTCAGTGATGTTCGACCGGTCCTCGTCCCTCCGGCGGTTCCCGAAGCGCGCGCCGGTGGTGAGTATGGGGTCGACTCGGCCGCCCTTCCCGGCGCATTGCCGCGCCAGCTGCCCCCGTTTCCTTTACAGCTTCCCCCGGTCGCCGCGCACCTGCCCCCCGTTGCACCGCACCTTCCGGTGCAATGGCCCTGGCCGGGCCAGCCGGCCCAGGCTGCGGCATCTCCCTGGCCGGCAGCTGCGCCGGGGCTGCCGTGGTTGCCTCCTGCACCGGCGGCGCAGGGGCCGGCCCCCTCGTGGCCGGGGGTGGCCCCGTCGGCGGCTGTTTTGCCGCCGTCGGCACAGCCGGCGTTGTCTACGTGGAGGGCGCCTTACCCGCCGTCCCCGGTGGCCTCGCCTTTTGGCTCACCTGCTGCTTTGCTCCGGGTTGGCCTTGCTTTGCCTTCGGAGACACGGGCTACAACTCGGTGTCCCGCTTGGCCATGCCGTACGGCGACCAATCGTTGCCGCTCGGTGACCATTTGCTCCCTGCCACGCGGGATAAGATCCTCCGCGGTGAATATGTCGATTTCTTCTCCCTCCTCAATCGTGACTCCACGAAGGAGGAGAAGGAGAAGGCTGACGACGCGGACAAGGAAAGGGCCAAGAGGAAGAAGCCGCCCCGCACTTGGGCCAATTGGCTTCCAGGTTTTCTAATTTATGCTGGTGTTTTATCCAGGGCGTTCCCCCAGTTAGGGGTGTCCCTGTTCCAGTACCTTGATATTATTTACAGGGCTTATGTGGACTTTCTGGGGCAGGCATGGCTGGTGTATGACGAGGAATTTCGCATGCGCGCAGCCATACGCCCCGGCATACGCTGGGATGAGATGCATTCCGCGTTGTGGATGCAGCTCATGACCCCGACCCGCCCGGCCCTTGGCGAAAGGTACGATTGTGGGCACCTTATCCAGCATCCTACTCCCTCCCAGGTACCCCGCCAGCCGGCGGGGCAGGCGGTTCCGGCCCGTCTGCTGTGCTGGGAGTACTCCGCTTCGGGTCGCTGCACCAAGAAGCAGTGCAAATATAAGCACGAGTGCTCGATTTGCGCGGGCGCCCACCCCACCACCTCCTGTTTCCGTGGAGGGGCGGGCCGGGGAAGGGGAAAAGATCAGCAGGGGGCTAAGCGGGCCGGGGCTGACAACACCCCTGGCAAAGGGCCCCAGCCCAATTAGGGTGGACATCATGGACCGCCTGCTGCGGGAGTATCCTTCGCACACTGATGCCAAGTACCTTTCTGAGGGTTTCACCTTTGGCTTCCGTATCCCTGTAGTGGGGGCTCGGGGGCCTCAGGACACGCCCAACCTACGATCTCTGGTGGGTATGGAGTCAGTGGCCAGAGCACAAATTTTTAAGGAGGTAGCGGCAGGCAGGGTGGCGGGCCCTTTCGACAGCCCACCGTACCCCAACCTTAAAGTTTCCCCGTTGGGATTAGTTCCGAAAAAGGCCCAGGGTGAGTTCAGGTTGATTCATCACCTGTCTTACCCTGCCGGGTCTTCCGTCAACGACGCTATTCCGGACGTTTTGTGCTCGGTCCGGTATACGTCGTTTGACGAGGCTGTTCGCATGGTCCGCTCCTGCGGTCCGGGGGCACTCTTGGCCAAATGCGACATTAAGTCCGCGTTTCGGCTGCTGCCGGTGCACCCCGAAGATTTCGAGCTACTGGGCTTTCGTTTTGAGGGCCAGTATTTCGTGGACCGGGCCATGCCGTTCGGCTGTTCTATTTCCTGCGCCGCGTTTGAGCGCTTTAGTTCTTTCTTGCACTGGGCTTTAGTTAGGAAGGCAGGTTCTGACAGGGTCGCCCATTACCTCGACGATTTTCTTTTTGGGGGTCCCGCAGGTACTGGGGATTGCGTTCACCTGCTCCAATCATTCCAGCGCCTGGCGGAGGAGTTGGCTGTTCCATTGGCGCCTGAGAAAACTGAGGGTCCGGCCATTACCCTCACTTTTCTGGGCATTGAATTGGACACGGTGGCCATGACCTCTCGCCTCCCCCTCGACAAGGTGCAGCGCTTGGTTGAACGTATAGAGGCGCTTCTGTCCAAAAGGAAGGTCACCCTGCAGGACTTGCAGGAGCTTCACAGGCATCTCAACTTTGCCTGTAGGGTGGTGGCCCCTGGCCGCGCCTTTGCTCGCCGTTTGTGCGACGCGATGGCCGGTTTGACCAAAAAGTTCCACAGAACTAGGCTGACCCGTGGGATGAGGGAGGATTTGGAGGTCTGGTTGGCGTTCCTTAGGGACTTCAATGGGGTTTCCTTTTGGCGCTCTGACCTTTTCCTCTCTTCCAGTTTTCAGGTCCATTCCGACGCATCGGGGTCTTGCGGTTTTGGCATCTATTTTGATGGCTGTTGGTGCTCCGGCACGTGGCCGCCGCACTGGCGGGACTCCGACGTCGTGAGGGACCTGACTTTCCTGGAATTCTTTCCCATATGGGGGGCGATTAACATGTGGGGTCGTCACTGGGTAAACTCCGTTGTCACATTTTGGTGTGACAACGCGGCGGTTGTCCAAGTGGTCAACTCGCAGACGTCCCGCTCCCCCGGGTTATGTCCTTAGTCAGGCCGTTTGTCCTGGCTGCGCTGAGACTTAACATCGTTTTTCGCGCACGCCACGTGCCGGGGATGGACAATTCCATTGCTGATGCCCTGTCCCGCTTTCAGATGGCGCGGTTCAGGGCGTTGGCTCCCGGTGCCAGGGCACTTCCTTCGGAGTTGCCGGATGCGGTCTGGAACATTGGAGGGCCGAGGTGAATCGGGCCATCGGCCTTTCCCTATCTAGTCGCACACGCCATGCCTATCGCCTGGCGTGTGAGGCTTTTACCACCTTTAGGAGCCAGCAGGGTTTGCCGGAGGTCTGGCTGCTGCCGGTGGACCATGTGCTGCAGTTCATGGTCCACCTGCGGCGGTCCGGCCTCGCGCCACGGACCATCCAGGGGCGACTGTCGGCCTTGGCCTTTGCCGCCCGGGCGAACGGTGTCCCCGACACTCTTGGTGATTTTCGCATCCGCCGGGTGTTGGAGGGATGGTCGAGGGAGCGTGGCCACCGCCCCGACGCCCGCCAGCCAGTATCGCCGGTGGTGCTGCGGCGTTTGGCCGCGGCCTGGCCACGCCATTGCACGGATGGGTTTGAGGCGGCCTTGTTTCATGCCGCCTCCTCCGTTGCATTTTTTGCGGCCCTCCGGGTGGGGGAATTGGTGGTGGCGTCCCGAGGAGATGTGTCCGGCCGTGCTTTGCAGTTGGCTGATGTCGCGCTCGCCGCGTCGTCGGTTCGGCTGACGGTCCGGATGTCCAAGACTGACCAGCTGGGCAGGGGTATTTCATTACTGCTACTGCGCTGCAGTATAGCAGACATCTGTCCGGTGGGAGCGCTGGAGCGCTACCTGACCATACGCCCCGCTGGTCCTCTGCCCCTTTTTATACACCAGGATGGGTCCCCATTAACCCGTTTTCAGTTCTGGAGGGTTACAGGGGCGGCCTTGTCGGAGGTGGGGATCCCTGGTGCCCGTTATGGCACCCACTCATTCCGCATAGGGGCTGCTTCTACCGCGGCCTCTTTCGGGTATTCCGATGCGGATATCATGAGGATGGGGCGGTGGGGGTCCGCTTGCTTCCGTACGTATGTGCGACCGCTACTGTCATGATCTGCCTTGCTGCCGTTTGTTTTCTTTTGTTTTCTTTCAGAGCTCTTCCCTCGGAGTGACATGACCCGGGTCTGGATGGTCGGACACAGCTATATTTACTGGGCCGCACGCTTCGCTGGTGCGGCTCCCTGCGGGATCCACCTCGGCCTGCGGCGCTGGGCCTTCCTCATCTGGCGGGGGATGCGGGGCATGATGTGGGACCAGTTGATGCCTTTTATGATGTCCACCTGGCATGTCCCGCCACCCGATATCCTCCTGGTGCACCTGGGTGGGAATGACCTGGGGCAGCGGATGGGGCTGGATTTATCTAGGGCCATTTGCAGGGATTTTCACTTCTTGCACCAGCGTTGGCTGGCGACCAGGTTTATCTGGTCGAGTATGATACCGCGTGCCCGGTATAGGGGCGCGGTGGATTACCGAGCTGTGGATCGCGCGCGGCGTGGTGTGAACCGCGCTGTGGCGTGCTTCCTACATACCTGGGCCCTGGGTACGGTGGTGGAGCATCCGCTATTTTGTATGGAGGAGGCGGGCCACCTGTACAGGAATGACAGGGTTCACCCGTCGCTGGATGGCCAGGTTGTCTTCCTGGGTGCCCTGCAGCATGGCCTGGTGACCGAGTTGTCAGTCTCGGGGGTGGGTGGGGCGGTGAGTAGTTTCACTCCCCCCGTGTGGCGGGTAGCACTGGTGTGGAATAAATTTGGTCCCAGGAGAACCGGGTAGGAACGTGTTTTGATCGGCCACTCTGTGAGTCTGATCAAAATGCGGACCGGGAACTTGGGTAACTGCCCAGCTCGGCAGCAGGCAGCCCCAATAGGTAGTTCGCCCGGTGCGGGGTCAGAAGGAGATAACAACTGGTTACTTCTGACCGGGACAGTTAAATGAAGTTCGGATATGGTTGGCCGATATCCAAGTTAAGTTTGGGAATGGATATCGTATACCTCACCAGTGCTACTGCGGCCTTGCTGCAATAAGTTATTGGTTAAGACGGTTAAAGTTAACCAAGTTGATTTCAAATAAAGTGGCCCAATTTTTCTACCAACATCACTGTGGTCAGTCTCTTTTGTGCGGGCATGTGGGGGCAAAGAATAAAAAGATTAAAAGACTAACAGCCCAAGGGAGACAGAGCTCAAACTAACCAGCGAGCTGGGGTCATTGTACCATCAGGACCCCACACCTGCCCAGCCAACCATGTTTTTAAGATCTTCCTAAAGGACAGAAACTCTATCTGGAGATGTAGCTCGGTTGGCAGGAGGTTCCATAGGGCCGGAGCAGACACAGAGAAGGCTCTCCTTCTAGTGCCAGAGAGATGTGCCTCTCTGGCAGATGGAACAATTAGAGAGCCTCTCCAGTTCGCTCTGGTGGGATGGGCAGATGTTCTTGGGGTGAAACGGTCTCTTAAGTATCCTGGCCCACTACCATGTAGGGCTTTAAAGGTGATTACCAGCACCTTGAATTGCGCCTACTGGCAACCAGTGCAGTAGCGAGGCATGTGCGTACCACCCACACCCCATCACCACCCAGGCAGCTGCATTCTGGACCAGTTGAAGTCTCCGAATAGTTGTCAAGGGCAGCCCCATGTAGAGCACATTACAGTAATCTAGTCTGGAGGTGACCAGTGTGTGTGTGATCATGAGTAAATCCAAATGCAAATACAATTTAGTCTAGCAGAAATCAAGCCTGAACTCTGCCTAGTGGCAAAAATTGCTAAATCTGAGGCTACTGAAAAGTCTGAAGTACAATAGCCTCAGGTTAGCAATTTCATTTCATTTTGGAAGACTTGAATAAAACTGTTAGCAACAGAGTCTTCTTGAACTCATTAATTTAAAAGATTTCTATTAAGTTGGAAGCACCTAATGGCACACAACAATAACATAAATAAATTAATTGCTATACGACATTTGATTAAAGCCTGTGTTTTCAGGAGTTAAATGAAACTGAGTCTCGTCTTTTCAGAATATGACATTGTTAACTGAGGCTATCCTACTTCAGACATTTCAGTAGCAAATGTTGACTAAATTGTTTCAGTTGCTGAATGGAATCCATTGTTCAGCTGAGTATGTGCCACTAGTAAAGAATGGTTGGTTGATGTTCCTTTCGTAGGAGTTAATCCCTGTATACATATCTCTCTGAAAGAGTAATTTACCTGTGAAAGGGATCCTTACTCTGCAAAGTATGTTGTGAAAGTGAAGAAAATGAAAATATCTCTTAAACAGAGTTACAGGGAAGGTTTTTCAAAGAAAATGATATCAACCTTGGGGGTCCAGTTGGTGTTCAGGTCATTAATGCAGGGTCAACAAGTAGCCTTTTATGGAAATCTAGAAAAACCAAATTAGAACCTGTCATTCCTTGTTGATATTCTGCAACAAACTAAAATGGAAATTTGTCCAGTGTAGAATCAGTGATAGTGTTGTCAGCTGCAATAGGCTATTTGCATCCACTAAATCTGGATGTATATTGATAACACAAACAAATATTACACAGTGTTGCAAGATGCTCCATGACAGATCCAATAGAACTGACTCCGTACAGCCTTCTGGATTACATTTATCATGGCAGAGTACATAACGGAGAGCTGGAAAGTTTGCAGTTACATTTTCCACATAAAAGCCACCTTCTTCTGGTCCTCTTGAAATACTGCACCGTTCAATCAAACTCACTCTATTAGCCCCTGGCCTTTTGGGATTGGTCACATGCCATCAGCTTATAGATAAAGAGCTCATAATTATAGACTTATCTCTGACACAAAAATAATAGAGCTGTCCAGTTTTGGCTCACAGATACTCCGGCAATATATATTCTGATGTGATGTGGGAATTGGGGTGGTGGAAGAGGTTTGGGGAAAATAAGCCAAACTCTGTGTCTGAATATTTTATCAAGTGGAAAGACCTCAGCACAAAAGTGGACTATTCACCAATAATATCTGAACAGCAGTAAGAAAGATCAAATAACGCATATTGTAATTAAAATTTTAATTTACTGAGGAAGAAGCCACATCATGAAGGAAGCTCTCTTCCCTTCAATGACAATAATAAAGTCACACAAGCTCAAGTGGAACTTTGCTGCCAGGAATTTAATGTCATTGATCAAGATGATGTTTTCAGAATTAGTTATGGTGGCCTTGTTTTAGAAATTTTTTGGTATAGTAAACAAGTAAGAGGTTAAATCAGAAACCAGAAAGGGCTTTACTTCACACCTTTGAGATTGAAAGGAAGACATTTATTTATTTATTATTATTATTCATGCTTGTTTATCACCTTCCTCACTGAAGTGACTCAGGGCAATTTACAACATGTCATCAATAACAATCAAACAGAAACAGAGTTTCTGAAGATGTAAAAAAGAGCTCCATAATATGCTTTAGGGATAAACTATAATAGAACAAACAGATGAAAATCCTTGTTCATAACATATGGAAAACCATATATTCTAGAAATTATTTTTTAAAACAGATTTTCCCTCTTTGATATACAGTAAAACCCCAAGTTACAACAGATGTCCATACCAACAGCCTCCTTCATAACCTGAAAAAAATGTAAACCGAAGCATATTTTCCCATAGGAATTCATTGAAAATTTTAAAAATTCCCGACGAAAACTAATAAAAAAGGACTAAAACCCACCAAAACATCAAAAAAGTAAATAAATACCAGGCATGGTCACCCACCACCACCACAAAAGTAATGAAACAATTTCCCTACATTTTCCATACCACTGCTTCTTCCTGAGTGGTTTGTCCAGCAGCAGGAGAATCTGAGGACCTTATCCACTTGGTTCTGACCTTTGTCCGAGCTCTCTGGGCAGTGCTACAGCCGAAAACGCAAGCCGCCCCTAGGCATGTGCCTGGGGGGGGTCACACGTTCCCTGCTGTAGCACTGCCCAGGGAGCTCTGACAAAAGTTAGAACCAAGCAGATAAAGTTCCCAGACTCTCCTGTTGCTGGTAGGGGCAGCAGACAGTCCAGAAATAGCACCAGAAATGACAGTGGTGGTGGTGCATCCATAGCGGTAAGTGATGAATTGTGACTTCTCCTTCGTGTTGTTTGGGGATGCACACTGATGGGTTCTGCGCCTGCGCTGAATCCTGAGCGGAGCTGGAAAGCTGATTGGATAAAGAGTTTTGAATGTGGGACCGCCCACCATGCCCAACCCCTTTAGGCGCCATTTCGCGCTCTCCCCTCCCCTCAGTTTGCTTTTTTCCGCTGCGCAAGCAGGAGCCTGGAAAAAAAGCTGTGAGTACTTTACTGAGATTGTCTCAGAATCTTCCAATTTTTCTACCTTACAATTTTTCTCGGACTAGGGGAATTGTTCCCTTGGTCCTCGTGTGGCTGGGGCTCGCCCTCAGCCGCCGGTAAAAAAAAAAAAAAAAAAACCAGAAGGAAACCGTTCCTTCCTGCAATCTCGTGCCGGGACCTCCCGGCCGGGATAATTTTTTCTCTTCGGCGATCTACCTCGGTGGATGGCCTCAGCAGCAGCGTTCAAGCAGTGTCCGTCCTGCAAGAGAAAGTTCCCTAGTTCGGACGGACACGTGCGCTGCCTCCGCTGCCTCGGGGAGAGCCACCAGGTCCAGACCTGCGAGGTGTGTAGAGGCTTCTCGAAGGCCGCCATCAAGAACCGCCAATACCGCCTCCAAGCCAACCTCATGGAGGCCGCCCTCGCACCTCCGCCTCCCCCAGCTCCAGAGCAGGCCGCTGCCTCAACGTCTGCTCCTTCGACCTCTGCTCCTTCTTCACGGCCGTCGGCCTCTGAACTGTTTAGACGGAAGAAGGAGCAGGAGAAGAAGAAAAAAGATAAAAAAGAGAAGAAGAAGCGCCGCAGCTCTACCTCTTCTCTCCCGCCGACCCCGGGACCGGCTCACCTCTCGCCGCCACGCTCCCTAGCATCCGCCCCGGTTGCAGCCCCACCTACGCCGGGCAGGATGCAGGTCGATGTCCGGGAAACTACACCGGAGAGGGCCCCCAGCCCTCCGCCGTCGCCAGAGGCCCTTCCACCTCCACCGCCGCGACGATCTACCTCCCTTCGCGACCATTCCGTGGCTCCTGGTCTGGCTTCCGAAGCGCCACCCCAGTTGAGCCTCATCGCCCCGTTTATCAAGGCGATGGTGCGGAAGCTGCATGCCGAGCTCCAAGGCCCTCGACCGGCACCATCCGAGTTCGTGGAGCACCCTCTGCCTCCCGAACCAACCACGGAGGCACCACCGCTCCGTGACGAGGGTCCGGCACCGAAGCGGCACCGAGTGGAACAGGCGCGGTCGGAGGCCTCTCTCCCTCCGTACCAGCTGCCTCTGCCGGGGAGCGATCCGAGATCCGCCAGGCCGTACTGGTCGGACTCGGACCCCGAGGCCTAGCTGCCACCGCCCAGCGTCTCGGTGCGGTCAGGAGGCTCCGACGACTCGTCGGACCAGGAGGAGGAGGATCGGCCACCACCGGTTGCGGTTGACAAGTCCCCGGACGAGAATATCGGCTCCGTCCATGGCTCCCAACCAGAGGACCAGAAAACATACACGGCCCTCCTCACCCGCCTTGGATCCACGCTGGGAATCCGAGCGGAGGCTCCCCTGGACGAATGCGAAGATGTCGTCTGCGGCCTGGCCGACCGGAAGGAGCTAGTCCCCGTCCGTCTGGGACTACTCCCGAAGATCGCCAAGGCGGCCAAGGAGATCTGGAAGAGACCCGTCTCTTCCCATTCGGTGTCCAACAGGGTGGACTCCATGTACAGACTGCTGGAAGACTCCGACTTCCTACACGTCCACCCGGCGCCGAACTCCCGAGTGGTGAAAGGCTCCCAACACCGGACACCGATTAGTAGCACCCCCGTTCCGTCGACCCAAGAAGGGAAGAAACTGGACGCACTGGGCAGGAAGGTCTACGCCAATGCCTCCCTGTCCTTCCGTGCGTCCAACTACGCGACGGCCATGGGGGGCTACCAGTGCCGACTGTGGGAACAAGCGGAGTCCTTCAAGTCGCTGTTACCGCCGGACAAACGAGCGGACTTCGAGCGGGTCTGCATGGAAGGAAACCAACTCGCTCTCCAGCAGATCCGTACGGGCCGCCACGTCACGGAATCAGAGGCGAAGAATCTGGCCTCTGCAATCCAGCTTCGTCGCCACGCCTGGCTCCGTTCCGCTGACTTGCAAGACGACGTGAAACGGCTGGTGGAAGAGCTCCCCTTCGACGGTGAGGGTCTCTTCGCCAAGGAGACCGACACCTCCTTGGGAGAGCTGAAGGGGGACTACGCCACCATCAAACAGCTCCGTCCTCCACGCCGTGGGTCCCACCGTTACCAGCAGGACCAACCGTCGACGTCCCAGGCGGGTCCTTCCTACCAACCTCGCCCACCGCAGAGGCAAGGCGACTACTCCCGGTACCAGCCCTACCGGCCACGACCACAACCCAGCCGCCCACGCTACCAGCAGCGTCCCCAAACTGGTAAACGCGCGGAACGGAAGGGCAAACAACGTGTTTGACTCTTCCGTGACCGAGACTCTACCCTACCGCCCCCTCGCCAACTACCTATCGGCCTGGTCTGCCATCACCACAGACCGATGGGTTTTAACCATCTTAGACTCTGGCTACACGATCGAGTTCAGGAAATGCCCTACTGTCGGACGGATCCGCGTCACCGATCCGTCCCCACCGCTCCAGGAAGAACTATCAGCTCTCCTAGAGAAGGGCGCCATAGAACCGGTTGCAGCGTCGGAGTCTCACGAAGGGTTCTTCTCCCGCTACTTCCTCGTGGACAAAAAAGACGGGGGGACACGTCCAATCCTGGACCTCCGTCTCCTCAACAAGCACATCGACGCGAGGAAGTTCCGGATGGTGACTCTTCATTCCATCCTCCCACTGATCAACCACGGGGACTGGTTCACCGTCATCGACCTGAAGGATGCCTACTTCCACGTATCCATCAGAAGGGAACACCGCCGATTCCTACGCTTCCAGATCGGCGGCGACGTCTACCAGTACACCTGCCTACCCTTCGGCCTCTCCACCGCTCCGAGGGTATTCACGAAATGCATGGCGCCGGTGGCTGCTCATCTTCGGCTGCAAGGCGTCCAAGTGTTCCCGTACATAGACGACTGGTTGGTCTGCTCCCCGACCCAACAGAAAGCCAAGGACGATGTTGCCCATTGCCTGGCCCTTATGCAGAGTCTCGGTCTACGGGTCAACTACAAGAAGTCTCAGTTGACCCCCACTCAACGAATAGACTATATCGGAGCCGTATTGGACTCTCTGACTCTGAGAGCCTACGCTCCACCCAAACGTCTGCTCGACATCCGCACGGTAGTGGCTCGGATCCAGGGCAGTCGTCGCGTCCGTGCCAGGGACGCCCTCCGCCTCCTAGGACTCATGGCGTCGACCACAGCAGTGATCTCGCACACCAAACTCAAAATGCGGTCACTCCAGTCGTGGCTCCTAGCCTCCTTCGACAGCACCCACGACAACCTCGGGAAGTGGCTCACACCGACCCCCGAGCTGCGGGACCAGCTGAACTGGTGGACAATGGACCGCAATGTGACCGCCGGGAAGCTCTTCGCCCTCCCCGCGCCATCCGTCCAGGTCACCACCGACGCGAGCACGCACGGATGGGGTGCGTGCTGCCTCGGGTTACGGGTTCACGGCATCTGGACGCCCGCGGAAGCCGACCGCCACATCAACTTCCTCGAGCTGTTAGCGGTATGGAAGGCGATGAGGTCCTTCAGACTGTCCCTAGCAGGCCGCGTGGTGCAGATCGCTTCGGACAACACCACGACCCTAGCCTACCTCAACCGGCAAGGAGGAACCAAGTCCCTCTCCCTCCTTCACCTGACGGTCCAGATCTGGGAGTGGTGCCTGAAGGTACATGTGTTCCCCATCGGTGTCCACATCCAGGGCACGCTGAACTTAGAGGCGGACTCCCTGAGCCGCAAAGGGACAGCGATGCACGAATGGGAACTGGACGGATCGGTGTTCGACCGCCTGTGCCGACGGTGGGGCACACCGAGCCTAGATGTGTTCGCGTCACAGATCAACACCAAGTGCCGCCGATACTGCTCCCGGGCCGGGATCGGCCACGGATCGGAGGGCGATGCCTTCATGGTGCCGTGGCACCAGGAACTGCTGTACATGTTTCCTCCGATCCCTCTCATCCAACGGGTCCTGGTACGGATCCGTGCGGAGAACGCCCGGGCGATCCTGATCGCTCCGTCATGGCCGCGCCAGCCGTGGTTCCCGCTACTCCAAACCCTGGCTTGCGACCGCTTCCGCCTGCCCACCGATCCGAACCTCCTCCGCATGGAGGACGGTCGGATCCTCCACTCGGATCTGCCGAGCCTACACCTGACGGCCTGGTTTATCCGCCCGACATAGCACGGATCCTTGAACTTTCAAGGAAACCTTCCACGCGAAAGTCCTACGATGCCAAGTACCGTCGCTTCATAGACTTTCTAGCATCCAGTGACCACACCGTGGACTCGGCATCCCTGCAGGACGTCATGTCCTACCTCCTGCACCTGGCCGAGTCAGGATCTGCACACTCATCCTTAAAGGTCCACTTGGCTGCGGTGGTAGCCAAGGCCCCACCCTCATCAGTTTTGTCCTCCGCTTTCAGAGACAGGACTGTTAAAAGATTCCTCCAGGGACTGCGTAATGCCTACCCTCCAGTGAAGATACCACCTCCTCAGTGGTCCCTCACTGCTGTGCTCACCGCGCTCACGAAGGCGCCCTTTGAGCCCATGGCTACAGTGGACATTAAGTTTGTTTCTTACAAAACTGCATTTCTCGTAGCCATCACCTCTGCCCGGAGGGCAGGAGAACTGGCAGCCCTGCGGTCTGACCCTCCTTTTCTCAAGTTCTACCCCGATAGGGTAGTATTGCACCCGGACTTGACCTTTCTGCCCAAAGTCCTGACTGAATTCCATCTGGCCCAGTCCATCATGCTTCCAGCATTCTTCCTGAATCCTTCGTCTGCACAAGAGAGAGTGTGGCATTCGCTGGATGTCAGGAGGGCCTTGCTGTTCTACACACAAAGGACTGCGTCCTTCAGGAGAGCCAAACAACTGTTTGTGGCCTATGGTGGCAGGTCCAAGGGACACTCTCTGTCTGCCCAGAGACTTTCCAAATGGATCTCAAGCACCATCTACTTGGCCTATGAGATGTCATCTCTACCACCCCCGCCTCATGTCCGGGCTCACTCCACCAGGACATTGGCTTCCTCCACTGCGTTCCTCGAAGGCATCCCGATGGAGGACATCTGCAAGGCCGCTACCTGGTCCAGATCCTCCACCTTCATCACCCACTACCGGGTTGACACAAGGTCTGCTCCCGATGTCAGACGGGGCAGGTCCATCCTGACGGCTGGTCTCCGATCCTCTTCGCTGATGACCGCCCATCCATGATGCCATCGCGCTCTCCTACATCTCAGGACGCCGGCTGCCCACCATCCAAGTAAGTGAGCTTGCTAGTCACCCATCAGTGTGCATCCCCAAACAACACGAAGGAGAAGGACAGGTTTCACTTACCAGTAACTGTCGTTCTCCGAGTATGTTGTTTGGGGATTCACACAACCCAACCCTGCCTCCCCTCAGGGCTGCCGGCCTGAGATGGCCTTATGCTTAGCGGGCAGCTTTAATATCAAACTGAGGGGAGAGCGCGAAATGGCGCCTAAAGGGGTTGGGCATGGTGGGCGGTCCCACATTCAAAACTCTTTATCCAATCAGCTTTCCAGCTCCGCTCAGGATTCAGCGCAGGCGCAGAACCCATCAGTGTGAATCCCCAAACAACATACTCGGAGAACGACAGTTACTGGTAAGTGAAACCTGTCCTTCCATCAGAGGGGGGGGGGTGTAGTGACCTACTACATGGGATTTTGACCAGCAGAATGAAGAGATGAGATGGGGAGGGGGCTAGCTAGATACGTGGGAATATTCTCTCTGCTACTCTCCCTCCTGATCTCCTTCTCCCAGCAGCTCTCTTTATTAACAGTTTCACACAAGCATACAGCATATGGCACACAATGTCACGATCCATCATCCTTCACCACACTGTCACACTATGCTGCACTAGGCCTACTCAAATAGATGTTTACACAATTGATGATAGATGAATGCAACCTATTTCTGTATCCTTACAATAGGATCATTGTTTCAGGATGGTCCAGGATGGTCCAAGAACAGGACATTTTCTCCATCATAGGGAATGAACAACTTGTTTTATTGATCAGCTTATTGGAGAATTTGTTCTCACGATTAACCTGGTAAATCCAGAAGGATGCAACAGGGGCGGGTGCCATGTTGAACTCTAAAATTCCATTTAAAGTTTTTTTAAAAATGAAATTCCTGGTCATAAACCAGGGAAAAAATTTAAACCGGGGCATTATTTTAATAAAATTTGCCATCATATACCACAGCAAACATAAACTAGGACAATCATAGCCTGGGGTTTTACTGTAACTTTACAAGCATCCAAACTTACTCAGCTTCCAACTGTAAGCCATTTTAACATTTGAAATTCTGTAGCAGAGAAAAGCAGAGGGCCAGCTTTGGCTTATCTTCTAGCTTTGCCCTTCAACACCAAGGAGGAAAAGATAAAGGGAAAACAGGTAAAGAAGTGAATTGTTGAAAAGACTGATAAAAATATTTTGCCATTATAAAGCAGAGTGTTTCTGCTGAGTATTACAAATGTCTGGAAGTACTAAGAGGAACGTAATAGCACTTAATGATCATTTACAGAGAGATAGAACAATGGAGATATAAACAGCTACTTCGACAGCAGAAATACAATAGAATGTTGATTACTTATGCTAGGCACTAGTGCTCCAGTGTCAGAAAATCTATTGCATTGGTAGTAAAGTGAGAAAGATAGGAAATTAAGAAACTCATTGAAATAGGTCATATTTAAGGCTGAGCTCATGAGCTCGACTTAATAAATTAGAGTTTTCCTTGTTCAGGCTCTGTAGAGAAGGAGTTTTCCTCAGAGGGCACAGCAATTGCAGCCTAGGAGTAGCCTCTAAGAAAACCCTGTCTTAAGACCTCACCAAATTAGCCTGGGAATCTGGTGGATCAGAGAGAAGGGCCTCCCCAGAAGATCTTAAAAGCCGAGAAGTCTCATAAGAGGTGATAATAGCCTTTCAGATAGCTTGGACCAAAGCTAGATGGGGCTTCAGAGGTCATAACCAGATAGGCCCTTCTGTCTGATTTAGCAGGGCTTTTCTTATGCTTACAACTTCTGTTTTCTTTCTCTAGCATCTGGTAACATGTTTATGTTCTCCAAACAAAAGGCTTGTACCTAATTGCAATGAAGAATAGTTGTTGGTGGAATTTTTCTTCAGTGCATTTGGCATGGAATATTTCTGGACTCTCAGACATTATCAAAAAATAAAGACTCCGCAGTCATTTATTTTGGAGTCTTTTAACCAGTTATATCATTTGGTTTACAAGAACCAGAGGTGATTTTGAAAAGAAAATCCTGCAAATGGGATGAAGTTATGAGTTTTCTCATATGTACTGGGATCATCCGCTCATTTTCTAGCTTCATAGCTCTCTGTATTTTACAACCTAGTGAAATAACTTCATGAAAGACTATTGTAAAGTTCTACAGAGAACCTGAATGAACATCCAGATAACATATCTTATCTAGCCAACAGATGTGTTCACTCAGGATTCCGATCACTTTTCAAACCCTTTTTGTCAATGGGTCTTTTGAAAGATCTGTGGTGGTGGATCAGAGCTAGTCAGAAGGCTTACATCTTTTCTGATAGCCTTGCTTCAGATAACTTTCATGAAAGAAAAGCAAAAGGTCTTGCTAACTCTTATTCTAGCCATATACACTTTGCTCAAAATGTTGAACACACACAAACAAATGACAATGTAACTAATTGCAATTCTTACCCCTTTTAATATTTGTTTTGTGTACTGCCTTGCAAACTTTATGGCCCAAGTGTTGTCTATATTTTAATTAATAAATCATGAACAGCAATATAAGTTTCACTTATTTGTTGTTGTTGTTCAGTCACACAGTCAATTCTGACCCTTCACGATCCCATGGGCCACCTCACGCCAGCCACCCCTGTCCTCCACCATTCTCCTCAGCCTGCCCAGCTTTGTGCCCATTGCTTCAACAATGCCATCTAGCCATTTCATTTTCTGCCACCCCCTTCTTCTTTTGCCCTCGACCTTTCCCAGCATCCAGTGCTTAGAATACTGTCTGGGCAGGTCACAAGGTAATTTGTTTTTTGCCTACTGCAAGGTGGATTCTCATTTTACCAACCCAAGAAGGCTGGAAGGGTGAATAAACCTTGAGCCTGCTGTGGTCAAACTTAGATTGTGAGTAGAGCTTTGGCTGCAGTATTGCAGCTTAACCACTGCCCCATGGAAGCCCAGTAATAAATCAATAAATATACGTTAGATTGACAACAGTATATGCTATCGGGGACCTGTTTCAGTAATTTGTTAGGCAGATCTAAGGTTTTACTGGGCTACATCCAATGTGAACAGGCTGCCATTTGTACAATGAAGCTTCACCTCCCTCTCCTCTCATCTGAAAAGTTCTCTAGTCTAGAGAATCCCCTAAACCTCAGGAGAATTTGGGGGTTGGGTAGGAAATTGGGAAGGAGATCTCTTCAAACAACAGAGCTCATTCCTCTGATGGACAGGGAATAGATTAGCCATCAGATTGAGCCCAGGATCTACATTCCATGGATAGAAGAGCTACAGTAAAGGGAACCTATGCACAGAATCTCCCACTTTTTTGTTTGAACAAGACAGCAATAGTGAAGCCAGCATAGATAAATAAGAAAAATGCCAACCTTCTGAAACACATTAGCTGAAATCTGTCTGTCTGTCTGTCTTCCTTCCTTCCTCCCCCCTCCTCTCTCTGCCTGCTTGCCTGCCATGTCTTCTTTTCACCTTACTCCCTGACCCTTACTTTGAGTTCCCCTACTCTTGCTCTGTACTTAGCCTTAATGTCTTCCTGACATATCTGATGACTCCTCTAGTAATACTTGGGAGCCTGTCTTCTCAGCAATCCTTGGCTTGCATGATGCATTGCTCCCACAAGTAATCTCTAGCACTTCTCATGTTGCTACGTTTCTCTGGCAACTTCTTTCTGACATCTGCTCCAGCAGATCTCCAAAGATATCTTGCACTGTAGAGTGGTAAATAGCTGACTTTTGTGCAGAAGACAAAGTGCCTCTGTAGCTTCATAAATAACACACCATGTGTCCCAAAATCATTTTCTCCAGTTAATGCAAACAACCCACAAAAGGGAATCTGTTTATATCATCAGCTTTCCCTTAGTTGACTGACAAAATAATGGATTTGGCATCCATTTTTCAGAGAAAGATTCTTCCAGCCAGAGTTACCTATACGGTCAAATCTGGCATTTGAGATTCCATCTACAAGAGGAATGTCAAGTGTCTTTGACTATTTTTCTACAGAACTACAGGTGTTTGCTTATGAGCAAGAATGCAGCTCTCAATGCTGTTTTGAGACAGAGTATGAAAAGTGGATTGCCTCTGTCATTAAAAAAAGGGTGACATTGCTCCCTGCAGTGACAAATCGTAAGAATGGGGAATGTCTTTTAGCCTGCATTTTGCTCCTGTTGCAAATGAGTTTCTGCTCTCAAGTGGGGTGGAAGTCTTTTATTGCTACAATTTTGAAGTAAATGCAACTCTGTCTAGTTGACTTCCATATGCAGATCTGGCAAAAGGGTGATATTTTGCTATCTCTTCTTTGGCAGCAAAATGTCTTGGTTTGACCTTGCACAACATGTTAAAATATCAACAGAAGCTTAGCATATGTTTACTACATTCAGATCAGTTACATAGGTTGAAATCCTGTTGCACTTGGTGTACTAAAAAGTTTCACCTATGAAGGTTCACAGAAAGTTAGGTCCAGGCAGTCTGCATTATGCAGTAGACCATGGATTCTCAACCTGTGGCCTATGGGCTGGATGCAGCCCACAGCATCATTTAATGTGGCCCCCATTGCTTCTACCACACCAGGAAGTGCCATGTGGTGGAGGAAGGGCAAAATGGCCATCCTGCCCCTGAAGCTGTCTGAGGGAGCGTGACCCGGCCCCTAGCTTTAAAAGGTTGAGAACTCCTACAGTAGATGGTGCAATGGATCATGCAACTAGCTGCACAATTTGTGCCTGTGGAATTGTTTTCTGGATATGACTTCCACATTGGAATAAATTGCTTTACCTCTTGAACAAGTTTGGGATATGCAAGCATAGCTAAGCAACAAGATTTCAGCCATATGAACGGTGCTTTCATTCCTGACTTCTGACTATGCAATATAAGAGATTTCTTTATAAATGTTTCCCCATCTTTTATTATTGCCAACAGACTGCTATTGGGAAGAGTCATGCCAAATGTACTCTGAATGATCCAAAATTGCCAAGAAAATTGCAGTCATGAGAAATGCTAAGCTATTGACATTCTGGTGCTTCTTAACACTAAATCTTTGTTTTTAGTTTCCTCCAATCTATACATAATACCAATAAGAGTAAAGGGTAAGTTGCTTCCTTACCACAATTTAGTAGTACAGTATATTCACATTGTGTGTTCTACTCTATAGATCATGAGATTAAATAGCTACCCTTCCTTTTTGTATGTGTAATAAAACAAAGCATTTCCCATCCTTCTGCATAAAACCCATAGCTTTTAAATTCCCATAGATTTTGTGTCTTTGGACCCATTGTACATTTTTGGAGGACATGAAAAACATTTCTATGTCTAGGATCAGTATTTTATAATTTATAAGAAAGAGTAATATGGAGCAAACTATTTACTGACTTCCATTTATCCCCTTCTTATTGTCCATGAGATGCTTTTAAGAAGTTGATCTTGGATAAAATAGTCTAAAATTTCTCACACCTCAATGTACACAGTCCTGCAGAATTGTGGACCTGAACCTAAAATAGTTTGCTTGAGAGGTATCTCAATGTTGTAGTGCACTTATATGCTTAGCAGTTATAAAGATCAGACTGTATTAACAAGAGAAATAGCCTAGTGCCGAATGTTTGGGCAATTAATTGTGAAAAGAATTGAATTAATTTATTATAATTTGGTAGTATAGTATACAGTACACTACAAAATTACTTTATCATTCTAAAACCTAGAGTATCATTAAGTTACTCTTCCTTTTCTGCTTCTTTAAGCAATTAAATATGTTAGTTAGTTTAAAAATCTGAATGCAATTGGCAGCAGCATATATACCCAAAAATCACATTTATCCTGCCCACCTTATCACCTTACCACATAGAGGCAGACATGACATAATTTGCACCATGTTATATTCCTCCTCTACTTCTTAACTGAGATCACATCTATGTGACCAAAATAGTTACACTGTACAACAGGCAAGGTTGTACATGTATTTGGGATCAGTTGTGTTAAGAGAAGGAATGGGTCAATCTAGGTGTGACAACTGACCATCCTCTGTAAAACCAGCACAGTAAAATTCTGTGGATTATGATGGTCAAATAGCTATGCCAAGCCTCACAGTTTGCATTTTATATGGAGAAAGGAAAAGGAGTAGTAAAATTTTTGGGATGTATCATAAGATATAGTTGGATAAGATATATATATGTGAACTTTAAAAAAACCCATCCATTTTGAGAAAACATTTTCCCACTGAACATTTCCCCATTTATTTCATCTAACTTTTAGCTGTTGAAATTAAAGGAGAAAAAGTCCAAAACATACATTCATTTTTAAGGAAAAAAGGGGAGGGGCAAATTCTATTTTAGAAGTCACTGTTTGGTCTGAAATATTTAACAGTTGTTATTCCAAGTAACACCTAAGACGGCTTTAATTGAGCAAGGTGAGAGAACAAAACAGTACTTTTTTCTATTTTCACACTCTTTACTTTGGATCTCTGAGAGCATTTTATATCTACTTTGCTTCTCCAGACCTTCTGTAATAAGCATTTCCTCCAGCTGCCATAACAGGGGAAAAGCATTACTATAAAGGGGGAGTAAATGTAACCTTGTTGCATGAAGCCAACAAGACCACAGTTTTCAGTATTTATCCCCACAGCCATCCCAGTGGTAATCACAGCAGCTACTCTAGAGTAAGCAGCTTGAACATTATAGTGCTAGGCCACGACCTCCCATTTTAGGATTATCCCTGGAGGAGTTCAACTGACTTGATTAGTGCTCAGATGGGAACACCTGGAAGAAAGCCAGTGGAGGCTTAACAAGCTAAATATGTCAGTGCAACTTGTAGGTACGGGAACAATCAGTGGTCCGGTTCCCTCTGTGCAAAGAAAAAGATGGTTAAAACAGATTATTTTGAATGTTGTGGGTTTCCTAAACATTACACAGACCATGAACAACAATGTACTGATGCAAAACTAACAGGACAGAGGGATCAAATTGCTGAAAGGTGTCAGGAGATGACCCTTGAAAGCTATTTGTTCTTGTTCTAAGGACATGCTTTGGCCTTGGGGGAAGGTGAAGGGAAATATTTATTTATTTATTTATTTATTTATTGTTCACATTTATTATCCCGCCCCAATCGGGTATACCCGACTCTGCATAACTCCCATTCTGATGTTTGAGGGCCCATCCATGAAGAGGAGACTTTGATTTCTAAGAGGAAACATTATCATGGTATTTCTTACACAGCAGTCTTCAGGTGTCTCTCTCTAAGCATGAAAACAGCCATTAAGAGTATTGTTTTATTGAACAATGGAATTTTAAATGCCCATCTCAAGCAGGAGCATGGGGTAGGGGGCTCTGGATCAAAATTCTGAGTGAGGTGTCTTTCTGGGATTGTGAGTAACTTCATGAGGTTACCAATTATCTCAGGCCAAGGGTAGCCAATTAATGCCCTTAAAGGTTGAGAGGTTCATGTGCTTTCTTATCTGCTAGAGCAGTATTTCCCAACTGTTGGTTTTTGGACTTCAATTCCCAGAAGCCTAAATCAATTCCTCAGAGGAATTCCTCAAAGGATCAGCCAATGTACTAACTTAAGCTTCTACGCATTGAAGTCCCCTTGTGGGGCCTGTGCCCCACCTTGGAAACCACTGTGCTAGAGCCTCTTTTTTAATCAATGCATCGATCAAGACCACTCATTGAATCTTTGGGCATAAATGAATGAACCATAATAGGAACTGGCTTGAAACTGGATCAAAACATGCATGAGGCAGGGTTAATACTCTTTTTCATTTGGATGTATTCACCCATGTAGCCTGGGGTACACAACAAGAGCTGCATCAAAGATTGTAGTGTTTTTGAACCACAGTCGGACATATTTCAGGCAACGACAACTTTGTTGTGCCAGCTAATCTTTCTGACACTAGTTCTGGCAAAAGGTGGCTTCATTTTGGTAGTTTCACTTCTGACCTAGACATGGAAGAAGAAGAGCCCATGTAGCCTTGCTAAAGTTTTGTAGGATGTAACTTTGTGGTTCTGTGAAAGGTTCTACACAAATGGTCAATTCTATCTAATTCCCATTGATTGTCTTAGCACATGAATCAAAATATGAATGACAGTGGCTACTTTTTAAATATTTTAGGAGCTGGAGTCTGAAGCACAGTATATCTATTTTTGCCCATACCTGCAGGTGAAATTATCTCTATTATGTGCCTAAACCAAGGTATTGCCAAGAGAAGTATTAGTCGCAAGCTTTTGTGATTAACAATTTCTAATGAATTAGATGTGTTCTGTCCGTGCCCAGCTGCCTTCTGGGAGCAGAAGACCTTTCAGTATTATTTGTGTCTGTGATGAAAGAGGTTTCATTTATCATACTAGCCTTGTAATTACCATAGAACAAATAGCTGAAGGATAACCAATGTTCATACAGGAGCTGTGGAACAAGAAGAACTGAACAAAGACCCCAAATCACTAAGCATTGGAAAGATAAGGACCCTTTCAGTTTCATTCTATTTCTTCTTGATATAGGCTACCCACAGTGTCATTTACATTTATTAATAGAAATTAAATTACACTATGGGAAAATTCTATCCAGAGTGTAACTCTAGCAACATCCTGTGCAATTAAGAGATCAGGACAGTCTAAAATCTTAGGAAGTATATTCATGGAGGGACAGGAAATCAGACGTAAGTCAGGATAGGGACAATACTGCAATATTGATCTACAGTTAGCCCTTTGAATCTATGTAAGTTAATAGTGCAAATATTAGATTTATATCAGGAAGCCCCAAGGTTAAGTACCTTTTGATTGGAATCTCTTTGGGTGGTCTTGAATCAGATGCTCTCTTTTGGACTAACTCACATTAAATTGATGTTGTGAAGGTAGACAATTCCATGAATTCAAACCTAAGTCTTTTGGAGAAATTGTGGGACACAAATGTGTGTAATAATTATTAGTTGAATATTGTCTTAGGTAGGATGAAATCCCATTTCCCAAAACTCACAAACAAAACAGCATGTGCAAAAGCCACTGGATTACAGCATTGTGCAAATGAGGAGGAATTTCAAGCTGTTTGTGGATCTGCTTAGGGATCAATTAGGGATTCCACTTACACACATTTACAAAAGGCACAGTTATGCAATTGTCAGTGGAATAACTCCTTGAAAGAACATACAGTATTTACAATATGAGTCATCTGGGGTGACTTTAAAATGTGATTGGTTTGCATGAATTAAAGTTCCATGAGCATAACTGCATAATAGGATCCTGACTCGTATTATTATTTATTGTCACTATTTTTGGCCCAAATCCTGTTGCTTATTTCTATGGCCCTACTCTAATTGTACCTTATGTTCATATAGTAAGTCACAGTTGAAATAGGCCCATTTGAATCAATATGGGGCTACCGTGGCTCAGTGCTTAAAAAGCTCACTTTGTTAGCTGGAAAGCTGGCAAATCGGCAGTTCAAGACCCAGGTACTGCATGATGGTTGGAGTGCCCATCTCTGTCCCAGCTCCTGCCAATCTAGCAGTTCAAAAGCAAGAAATTGCAAGTAGGTAAACAGGGACCACTACAGTGGGAAAAGATCTTGGGGCCATGAAAGAAGCCTCATACAGGTGCCCCCTGAGTGGAATTTCTCCAGCAAAAATTCTTTCAGCCCAGAATAATTTCTAACACAAAATTATTTGAATCAATATAATTTATGGAGAAATTGATTCATTAAATCCTCATTGATTCAGCAGGCATATTCTAGTGTCATGAGGTACACAGAAAGATTCTCCTTGAAGATTGTGGTATTTTTGAACCACAATTGGGCATATTATGGTAATGGTAACCTTGTGTTGCTGGCTAATCTTTCTCACACTAGGTCAGGAAATGGGACCGCAGAATGGCCTCATCAAAAGGTGCCTTCATTTTGGCAGTTTCACATCTAGACACAGAAGAAGACTCTAGTGTTATTTGCTACCTATGCAACAGGATTTTGGCCATTATATTTCTCTGTTGTCAGTGAGAACTAATTACAGAATTCCATTTCATGTTGATACTGATTAAAATGAAAGGGTGGATGAGACCCAGTTAATAAACATTTCTTTTTGAATCGCTTGGTAAATTCCCTTTAAATGTTTTGGGTGCAACAATAGATTATATTTCTGGCCCACTCACATTACATGGGGTTAAAAAAAGCTTACACAAACTGCTCCTCTGTCCTTTTCTGTCTACAAACTAGCTATCTTCTCTGTAAATATAACATTAACTTTCCAGACCACATACAAAAGATAAGAAGAGGCTAAATGTATTGAGTAAATTTATTTCCTAAACAGATTTAAAAACAACAACCTATCATTGAATAGTAATAAGATAAAAAATTAATGTAATTATCAATAGTGTGCTTTTAATGAACACCAAGCGGGAAGGAAGGATTCAAAGCTAAGAATAATATTGGAATGTTCACACAGAGGACAGACATTAGCTACACATTTCCTACATGAGGTTTAGAAGCTAATAACCACAAGGAGACATTTGTTTGAGAGTGGAACATAAGACACAAAATAAAACATTTTGCTTCAATTAAACCATCATTAACTCCCCCCAAGTTATTATACAACTTCTGCTGTGTAGTTTTCTTGTAAGTGTTTTGTTGCTTCGACCTGAAGATCAGATTTTAAAACCTTAATATCACTTGGGTTCTCAAACCAGTTAATTCATAATTGTCTGCAATATTTTCTCAGTAATTCAGAGGGTTAGATTCCATAAGTACAGGGCTAGAAAATGGTTTGCTTTCTAATTGGCCTTTGTTATTTGGAAATGTCATTGGAATGCATTATGTCTAATGTATGTATTGCTAGTTTACCATAAACCATTATTATAGGATGGGTTACAGACGATAAAAATCCCTAGAAGACAAAAAACTCAATCCATATGAAACAAGACGCTTAATATACTGTACATAAAAATAATGAGTGGTGTTTGAAATGAATTACTAGAACTGTTGTATTTAATAGTGTAATCCTTGGAACTAAGAATTGTTCATTTTTGTTTGGTCAGAATTATGGGGATAGGCAGATTATTTTAGTATAGCCAAAAAAGTGTGTAGTGACATGCTTTCTTATATTGGGTTAATGTATTTTCTGACATTCACACTGGTATCATCAGTAGTAAAGGTAGACATGAGGCCATAGTTTGATGGTAGAACACACAGGCTTAGCTCCAGAAGTGACTGTACATAACTCCCAGTTGTGTCTTTTCAGAGTTTACATGGGGAGACTTCCAATACTATCTTGCATGAGTGTTTATTCCACTTTCTGAAATGGGCATAGGTGTACTGGTTTTGAAGATACTGAAAGAACTGGATGCCAGAGAAAATGGCAGCCTGTGTTATACCAGATGCAAACCAATTCAGTCTGCTGCATTCAAAGAGCAGAGTTGAGAGAGAGGTTGGAAAGCTGGTACTGAGGAACCAAGAACCTGACCCTTTAAAGACAGGTTCTTACATTCAAGTTTAAAATGTGCTTCAGTTCCCTTACGTTAGAGAAATATATTAGAGAAATGTGCACACCAGACTGTAAATATAGTGGGGAAATGTACAAAATAGTCTCCTATTAGGCAGTACACTTTCAAAAGCCTATATGGCCACATAAATGCATACAATAAGTACAGTTGTACCTCGCTTAAAGAGCATAATGCGTTCCACAGGATTGCTCTTTCAGCGAGTTTGCTCTTTAAGCGAAACACCATTGCAAATGACCAATTGTGGAGGGGGAGGGGATTGCGTCCCCTGATTTATTTGTTAAGCGAGTTTTTGTTTGGTTTTATTTGTTAAGCGAAGCAGACATTCAGAGAAAATTCTGCTCTTTAAGCGAGTTACTCTTTAAGCGAGATACTCTTTATGCGAGGTTTGACTGTAATATATTAGGATAAGTGCCTGGAAAGGTGCTTCAGATGTTCATGCCAACTTTGAATGGATTTAATATAGGATGGATGAAAAATGAGAATCTGAAGGGGTAAACCAAATTAAGAGATTACTCCCTCTTTCCTGGGAAATAAACTCTACTGAACAAAGTGGGGATTACTGGGGAGAGGGGAAAAAAGGATGTTACTGTTGATCTCTGACAGACTTCTGTCTTGGAATCAAGGAGAATTTTGTTGCTACATTTCTCATTACAACGGACCATTGAATTCTGCTAGGTCTCTGTCCTAGTGTTAAATATATACTATGTGATACAGTCAAACCTTGCATAAAGAGCGCCACGCTTAAAGAGTAACTCGTTTAAAGAGCAGAATTTTCTCTGAATGTTTGCTTCGCTTAACAAATAAAACCAACCAAAAACTCAGTTAACAAATAAATTGGGGTTCGCAATCCCCCCTCCCCGTCACAATTGGTCACTTACAATGGTGTTTCGCTTAACAGCAAACTCGCTTAAAGAGTAATCCCGTGGAAAACATTATGCTCTTTAAGCAAGGTAGAACTGTATAGTTAATCACTGCTTTGCAAGTGCCTCCAAAATGTTCTGGGAAAAGTGGGGAGGGGATTACAGAAAATTATTGCCACGTGAAAAGTGGCCTCGGGTTGCTATGGGAACTGTCCTTGCTGAATTAGTATCAGAAAGAGGTTAACCACCCACAGAGTTGCATCAATGAGTCTTGATAGTTAAGGTTTTAAATTAATGAAGGTTTAGAGAAAGATTTTCCTACTGTTTGGAGCTCAGCACTGATATCCTAAACAAATAAATTCATTGCCTTTTAATTTTGGTTCAATTACACATCTGATCACTTCCTCATTCCATAAAGCTTATTTCAGGTTTATTGCAAAAATTATCTCTTTGGACTTCTAATGACCGTGACAAACGATTTGGTGCCATTTCATTCCCTGCATAAACTTTGTTCCTTCTACTCCCCCCCCCCCCTTAAAACAATTTGAGGTTTGAAACATGCAAGGGACTCCCAGTAAGTTTCTGAATGAACATTTGAAATGCCATTCTCTTCCTCATCTGCACAATGTTATATGAGTATATGCTTACAAAAATATTAAGACTTCCTCCAGTTTCTTTAAAATTGTATATAATGTCTATGAACAATATCTCCTTTCTTTTCTTCCTTCCTCTTTGTGTGGCTGTATTTCTAATCAAAACCAATGTAGTCCAGATGGTTGCATCTGGAGAAAACGAGGATATGAGATGACTTTCAGAAGAGAAAGACTGAACTACTAAACAAATAATAATACTTGTGCAGCTGTTAATCATGCCACAAATGAAATATGAAGCACTGACATTGCAGGATCTTTTTATTCCTTATCTTTCCATGGGTAGCCTTTATGTTTGATCAAGAAGGGGTGTTTTTATGAGACCAATATGAACCAAGTTTTATTTATGTACATTTACTAAAATGATTGTAGCAAAGATTTGAAGAAACCAATGTAGGAGGAGATCTGTAACCTGAACTTCAAATGAAGCAGGAAGCCTCTGCAAAAGAAAAACAGGGTAATCCCTTGGGCTTGATCTAACTTCCATGGAAGGAATCTTACAATGCCCCAATTTATTTTAAAATGGCCTCGGTAAAGACTGGAATTAGAAGCAATCATTTCCATCAAACAACCATTTTAGAAATCTGTAATTTTTGCATCACTTCCATGATAGAAAATCAAGACATTTTCACAGGGGTTACCTTTGGTACATCATGCACAGTTGTTAACACTACAATTTTTTTAGCATGTTTTTAATCCCTAAGCTTGTATAGTGAGTAGGGGGCATGCATTCTGTTCCCTCCATTTCTTACTTCCCTATCATGATGGGATAAGTCTGTCAAGGAACTTTAATCACTTTCAACTGAACATGATAAAATTAGTATTGTTAAGAAGTTGAAAAATTAAGGGATCCTGACCTCTGGTGCTCTTTGGGAAAATCCAGGCCTTTTGTTTTGAAGCCAGTGCCTGGAAATGACTGGCTGAAAGAAAGTGGAAGAGACTATCCACCAGTATTTGGAAGAATAACATAACATCCTGATCAGGGTGAGCATGGCCTTCAGTGTTGGCTGGCCTGTCTCCTTCTACCTCATTAATTGGGAGATGAACTCAGCTGAGGGGAGGAGAGAAGAAACTGCTCTCATCTTTGGGAAGGTTCATAAGCTTGATTGGAAGATCTGCAAGAGTCCAGAAACTGAGGATCACTGTATAAAAGCAGGGTCAGAAGTTACTTCAATTTAGCTTAGTTACCTCTTAGGAGATGCTATGCTCATCTGTGGTCATGCTTTGTGAATTGTAGTTCCCATATGTTCTAGCTATGTTAGAAGGTAAATACTAGAAAAGTTTAGGTAGCTTTCTCTTATGTTCTCTAAATATTCCTTCCTCAGATTTTTACTGATGATTTGTTCTGGTGTATTTTTTGAAACTGCTTTGAATTGCTTTCTATTTCTTTGCCTCTTTTTACCGTCTGTAATGAAATGTAAAAACAAAAAACCAACCCCTTATTCATTCAGCTGTTTGGAATTTGGGGCATAGAATGCTTGTGGCACTTAAAACCAGTCCTTGCCTTTATTGCCTACTGGGAGCCTGTAGGTTTGTGGGTAGTTTGGCAATTCTCCTTGACAGGGCTGGTGTAAGAGTCAGAAGCATTTAACTCTTGTGAACTTTTGCATCTCCTGAAAGCACTTCTTAGTAAGGTCAGACTAAGGTGTTGGTTTTTTAGTGAGGTCAGACTAAGGTGTTGGTGTTCCTGGTTTTATCCATACTAGTATAAATATGGTAGTGCAGCTGAGTGACTTCCATGGACTTCTCTGAACCCAGTGATATCTTGACAAGCATCTAATGGAGTTCTGTAACAATGTTCAGTGTAATATATTGGAACTCTTTTGTACAGTATATATTTTCCATCAACTCAGAGAGGCTGAAAGTGGAGAACATAGAGCTGCAGGCCTTACAAAGTAAGACATTTAAGTGGACATGTAGAGTGATTACTCCTATTTACACCATAAACCCACAGCTCCAGCTACTGCACTCAGCTGAGGTATTACCGTAACTACCACAAATCTTCTATAACACTCAGAATGATATATTAGGCTGAGAGAGGATTACTTTTTCAAGGCCACCCACTGAAATGTATGGCTTGATATCCCTATTTAAGTTGAATTTTCCCAGGCCTAGCCCAATACTCAGTGACAACACCAGGTAGGCTCTCTGCTAATGGACTTAATTCATTCATGGTCACATTATACCAGAGGTCTCCAACTTCCATGCCATATTGACTAAACAACATTCAGAATAAAATATTAACTTATTTTATTAATAAATATTGGTTTTAGTGGGTTTTCTCAAAAAAGGTCTCAATTACTCAACCAGTAGTTTAGCCACTTAAGACCACAATAACAATATTCCTGGGACCTATAGTCTCTTTTATATAATCTCTTTTTAATAAATCACATCTTCATTAAATGAAGGCTTTTCCTATTATAATCAATTAGTCAGATCAATATAACAGGCTTCCTGTGTTCACAGAACTCAGTTTCACAACATCACAGAAACTTTTCTGAATTAAAAAATCTGAAAGGTTGGACTCAAATCAGACTTTCAACAGCAATATTTGGAGATTCCATAGGTTTCTAATTTTAAATATATTCAATATACGGTAAAGAGATCTAGCTCTATATCCACACTAATATTGTTTGCAAAATGGTTACAGTATTTGCATACATCCTGTGTCATTTACATTTTTTTTGTGTGTTCACCTGTTAAGTCACCCTCTTAAATTAACTTTTCATTATTGCTGTGACTTCAGCAGATCTGATTATCTGAAAGTTTCTCAGTGGGGAGGGGGGAGAAAGCATTTTGTAATATGGGGGCAAGAGAAGATTTCCAAGCAAGTTCCAAAGCAAATTTAATGGATGAATGCAAGGTTTAGCTCTGATTGCTGAAGTTGTGCTTGAAGAATGCAGGCTAAAGAGGAAGATTAAAGAAGTTTTGAGTAAAGTTCAGCTGTGTTTTTACTATCTTTTGCAACACATGAACACAAGGATTAACAATGGTTTGGCAGAAAAAAATAGGTGGTGGGGGTGGTGGAACAATTTCAACTGAATCATTTTACAGTATTCAAAATGAGCCAACACAGAGACTGTTATCTTTATAGCTTCAGAAGAGCATTCTATTGCTAAAAAGAAGAAGAAAAGAAATGCCTTGAAATAGAATTTCTTATCATTCCTTTAAAAGCCTCTAAAATGTTCAGGCTTTACAAATGTTCCTTACTGTGGTGGCTATATTAGGGAATCCAAAACTCCTATCATTCCACCTCAGCCTCATCCTTTTACCAGGTTCCATTGTGGTGGTGCAAACTGTGTTTTTTTTGGCAATGCTGAGTTCAGAAGAACCAGCAATCTGCCTTAAGACACAGTTGGGGACGTAAAAATGGGTTGTCAGGGAGAGTCCATGCTATACGAATCCAAAATTGACTGTATATTTGTGGGTCAGCAGCTGTAGAAGATTTGGCCCACTATATTAAGCATGGCCAAGCCTTTTGAGCTGTGGGCAGATCACGTGTTTGAGCGGGCCGGTCATGTGGTTCCTCCCACTGTAAAACGTGTCCATGGCTGTTGTAAATAGATTTATGACAGCTGTGGATGCATTTAGGGTAGTGTTTTGTGCATGCATCCCCCCTTCCACTTCTGAGTAGCGGTGAGGGTGTCATGGGCCAGATAATTTGGCACTGTGGGCCAGATCTGGCCCATGGGCTATAGCTTGGCCACCTCTGCACTATATTCTCCAACATCAGTTCTAGAAAATGTTACTTAGAGCACATCCAAGCTGCTCCTTACAGTCTAAGCTTGCTCATTTTCTGGTCGCTTAAGGATGTGGGAGGGGCTAGTTGCTATTGCCACTGCTGCTCTCTGTTCGCCTCCAGCAGCAAAAGCTGAGGGTCTTCTCAGCAGAACAGGAGGGGAAGAAATAATGAATTAGTTCCCCTGGCCCTCCAGAGAGGAGTAGAAGAATTGTTTAATTGCAACATCTGATATACTGATGGAATTTGTTAGCCCTGACTTGCATACCAGATGTTAACAGAGGGGGCATGTATATTTTTGTACTACAATAAAGTAGACCCAAGAGCTCAAAGGAGCATGCGCCAGTGCCCCTGGGCCCCACCCTTGCCTGGGACTTGAAAAGGTGACTATAGTGGCTGATGGCAGGACTTCGCCACTGCCACCCTCAGACTTTGCCTGCGGCCGGGGCGGAGAGGCTGCTGTAGTATTGTATTGTTGTATATTATTATATGCTGTTCTTGTAGGTTGAATATTGTATAATTATTGTGTAAATTGTATTATTGTGTGAGCCACCCTGAGTTGGGTTTCCTGATTGGGCAGCATACAAGTGGGAAATTAAATTAAAATTAAATTAAGTCCCCATCTGGACATGCTCTCAGTTCCCTTGCTAAAAACAATGAAGCACTGAGAAGCAAAGGTAGAACTGGACTTTCTGTTATGACAGACAAAGCAACACATGACAAAATGGACTTGCTTTATTTGTGGTAAAGCCTGCCAGATACAGGGAGAAATTTGTACTCTCCATCCCTTCAAATTAACATGGAGACTCAAAAACCTGTACGATTATAGCTCACATACAATTATAAATGCCTCATTAATGGAGTGCAATAAATCTATTAATGCCATCTGCTAATAGTAGATTTTACCAGACTTTTAGTAACTTTTTTCGTTTTACAAGCAAAAGCTTAATTTTTAGAGGTATGCTTATTTAACATGTACACACATTTAACAGGAATTATTTTTATGTGTCTATGTTAACTGTTATCTTCCTATTTTTATGTTAGTTTCATTGACTTAGTGTGTTTTTATTTAGCTATGGTTTATGGATTGGTGCAGTAAATAACTATATAGAGACAAAATACATGGGTCAACAGCTGTATTCCTTCCCTGGCTCCACAGTCTTCTTTAGCAATGGTAGTTTTGTGAAATGCTAAGAATCTTTTTTAAAAGACCTCAAAGAATAGTCACAAAACTGGATTTTTCCATTTTCGAATTCAAGGAAATGTCACTAGTTTCAGCATGTTGTCTAGAATTGCTAAATGATAGGTTACATGTCCCTCATTTAATCAGGGTGGGAGGGGGAAAAGGAACCCAAAAATTCCATTGTTATTCCTGGTATTTCTTGGGTTTGGTTGGAGTATCAACAGAAGATCATCAACCAACAGCAGCCATGTTAGGAGGAAGTGGTAGCCTTGGGAAAGACATGGTGGGGATGCCACATGTTTTGCATACAGAAAGCTGCAGGTACACACTCCAGCATCACCAGGTGTCTCAAGGAAATGATCCTTCCTGAAACCAGGAAGAACTAATACCAATTAGATTTGACAACACCAGGCTAGATGAACCAATGGCTTGACTTACTATACGGGAACATAGTATTTTTAATGGGTGGTATTTCACTGTTGGGTGTTGTCCTCCTCAGCCAAACACCTTGTTGGCATTTCCCTGATTGTTTTCCTAGCTGTTACCCTTCATTTTCAACAAATGGTTTTTAATGATTTTTTAATTGTTTCATTATTTTAGCAAGTTGTTTTACTTCCTTGCTCTCTCTTTTGTAAAATGTTTTAAGATACTTCAAGTGAAAAGTGGTACAAAGCATTCTGAAATAAGTAGAAAGATGGAAGAGAGAGCCAACAAACCATTAGGAAGTGTGGCTTGTCATTGGTTACAGAACTATCGTTGTTAGGGAGCAGAAAGCTGAAGGAACAGAGTGGCTGGAATCCTCTCCAAGAACCATTCCACCTGGTGAGTACTTACAATACTGGAAATGGTTTTATTTTATTTATTTATTTATATTTGTATTTATATGCCGCTCTCCTTGCCGAAGCAACTCAGAGCGGCTTACAATGTTACAGTATCAAATATAAGAGCAACAACATATCAATATAACAAATATAATACAGTCAATATAGTCATAAAAGCAAAAGCACAGTAGAAACAACTGGATCTTCCCAGAATGCTTCAGATAAAGCCCACTTACTATTACAAAGCCATCACAGGGCCTCTAGTCTTTGTGACACTGCTGAGAATCGTTTCATACATTTGGATAATGGAACATCTAACATAAGATGATTTGATCACCTGTCCTATTGTATATCCTCATAGAGCTTTTTGGTCTTCTCACTATAAATTTACAGACACACAGTGAGTTAATGCTTTCTTGTGATGTGCAGGCAATGAAAAGAATATTAATAATGAGCAGATTGTGTAGGTAGGAAAGATGGGTATGAAGCTGAAGGAAAGGAAAGCCTGACATCACTTCTAAAATTCAGCAGATTAAAGTATCAATTGCATAGGTCTATTGGAACTTGAGTTGTCAATTAAAAAAAAAACACCAGAAAGAGATTTTGAGATGCAAAGAATGCGTTTCATCCCAAGGAAAAGAGGTCCTCTACCAGACAACTGTGAATAGCATTAAAATTTTTGAATAACTCCCTTTTCTTGTTTGAACCCCACAATGTGGCAATGACTTCTTCAAGAACAATTGTCTGTCCTGCTTTTTATTGAATTATGACAAACACAACAGAGTATTAAGTGGCAAGAAGAAAACTGGCATATTAAAATCTAATCAAAAATTGTTAATTAGAAGATATCTCTGTACCATATGGAAATAAATTATGATACAAAGAAGTAACCATAATATATCCACAAATTTTATAAATTTTTTGTTTGGCCTTCCAATATTAGACACAGGTTTAAACCAATTAATAATTAGGATATATATATTACAAGAATTGTTCATTTTTTAAAGTTAATGTTTGTTTGGTTGCATTCCTTCTTTATGTTTACTCAACCAGGAATGCAACAATAATGGAGAGTACTCTCAACTAAGGGTATATAAAATTGCTACCTGTTGAAACTAGCACATAAATCTGAGCACAATTATACCTTTTTGCCTTTCTCTAATGCAGATTTATCATCAAAAATATGTGCAAAAGGGTATATGTTTAGGGAAGTTTTGTACAGGAAAGAATGCCTTAGGAGAAAATGCTAGTAAAAATAGAAATCACATAAAAACACACATACATTTTAGTAACAGCTTTGGGAAAAAAAGCAAACTGATGGAGAAATGGAAAGACTGAAATGGCAGTTAAGCAAATATGAATGCTAGAGAAAATGAAACAGATACATGCATCTTTACAAGTTTGCCTTTGGAGTCTCTGTTGAGAGACAGTGCTGTTGCTTCATTCTCTTTGGAATGTTTCTGGACTGTCATCAAAGGAAGCCCCATGTGGCACAAATTATAGCGGCTCAGGTCTCATATAATGAAATCATGAATTAACATTGTTAGGGCTACTTGTGACAGAGAAGCTCAGTCTTCTCAGGAAGTGATTCTGGTCACAGCCATATTTGGATACACTACACACAAGTATAGTGATAGTTTCCAGAATACATCATGACCAACCCAGCATCATAGAGGGCCCCAGATCACAATATTAACTAGTCATGTTTGATTCAATCATGCCATGACCTTGAGTACATTTTGTTTATATTAAAAGTCTAGTCATCACCAGATAAGGAATAGGCATGAGACTTTGACATCTAGGTTGAATGGAACAAGGAAACAGAGAAATCATATCATAAAAGAAACAAAACAATTCCTCTCCCCTCCAAATTACAAAAACATTGTGGCACATTAAGGAATAATTGATATATTTTAATATGAGTTTTCATGGATCAAGTTCACTTCCTTAGACATAAGAATGAGACTATAGGACCCAACCAGGGCTACAGCCAGGATTCTAGATGTGTGTGGGCGAAAAAATTTCAGGATGGGCAACAAAGTCTCTTTTCAATGCATTCCTATGGGAAACCACACTTTGCCAGGGTGGGCAAACTGCTAACCCAGGGTGGGTCAAGCCCATCCTGGGCCCCCTCTGGCTCTTGCCCTGGCCCTGGCCCCCAGGTGGGGTCAGGAAGGAATATAGAAAGACAAACTGACAATGGCCAATTAGGATAGTAGTAACAGGTTGCAAGCATTGTCAGTAAATGTAGCATTTCACACTTAATCATGACTGAAGACCCCAATTGATATTCAGTTCTTTTCATTTGAAGCTTTGTTCTGTAAAACATGGCAAATGGTTTGTTAGTGAGCAAGCCACAGGTTATGGATAACATAATAATGATATTTTTTGGAATAGTAGCCATGTTAGTCTGTATTTCAAGCATATCAGAGAATAAACAAAACAAAAACGCTGCAGCACTTTGAAGACTGTTATATTTTAATGTTAGCTTTCATGGGTCAAGTCCACTTCATCAGACATGACGAACAAAACTTCAAAGCTAAAATATAACAGTTAGTCTTCAAAGTGCTACAGCATTTTTGTTTTGTTTATTGTTTGATATAATAATGATAATGACATTCGAATCCTGTTAAAAAAAATCCCTGGGTAGATAGAAATACTCTGATACATATTTTTGTGTGTTGTCATTCCTGAAGTCTGATTTGAGTCAACTAATTCTTTTGTACAGAGATTGGCACTTTTGTTCCAGATAGACAAACTTCAATAATTCAAAAAGGAACTAGAGGTGACAGTTATGAGCATTTTGATGATACCAAATGCAGTGTCTCCATAGGATTTCTTATAGCAGTCATATTTGGTGAGACAGAGGCGTGAAAGACCACACAGGAAGAATCCCAGAGGAACAAGTGAGGAACAATTTCTGGAACTTCCTTTCAAAACAGAAACCAAATTATTGAAGAGTGGTCTTGTGAAAGCCCTTCTCTCTATTCATTGCAGTACCAATACCATATGATAAACAGGATCAAAATCCGCATAGAGATAATCAATAGGAAACAATTAACAGAATTAACATAACCAATAAGGTACAATTAGTGTCATTGATTTCTAGGCACAGTTTGTTGACCAAGGCCACATGTGTCTTCAGAGGGCCGTGACAACACCAAAAGTCAGACTGACAAAGGTCCAAAATCAAAAACACAACTCTTGGTAGTATTTCAGATGTATGTGAAGCTGCAGAACAGTGGCTCATCTTCCAAAATTTGCTTTCAAAGAAAAGGTTAAGAAGAAAAAACTCTGAAAACTTGTGTAGGTTTCAGTTTTTCATCAAAGCAGATGTGCTGTGTATCTTCAACACTTTCCCCAAACAGCCAAAGCTGCAGCTTCTTTTGGCTGCTTTCTGTTAGCCAAGAGACAGATGGGTTGGCTATGCACAAGCTCCCACCTCTTTCCTTGAGCGCAGCCTTCTAAAATTCATTCAAATACGTGGAGTATCCAGTACCTCAAGGTGGCTTTAGGACTATGCAAACTCCCCAAATTGGACATAGTTCAACTACTTTGAAGCCCATTCATGGGCAAAGCTCCGGCTGAACCTCGTATCTAAGAATGTATTTTTTCCTGAAGCAGGAAAAATTCCATTGGCATGAATTTGTTTAAGGTGGATCCCAGCTTGCCATGAAAAGACTCACACACTGATCATAGAGCCATCTCCTACAGCACATATGAAATGAAACATTCAGGATTTAATAGCAGGACTGCAATGGACTGTCGCAGCCTTGACGATATTATCAAGGTACACCTTCACAGCTAATCCATCTGGCATGACCTCTCCCTCCTTCATGACCATTGGGAATCAGAGTTCCTCTGTTCATTTTGCTGTTGGGCCCAATCTATGGTTTCTAGTGACATTTTCTCCACTGAGGAAACCATCACCCCACCTAAAGAAGCTTATCTGCTCATAGCCATTGGCCCCTTTAGGTAGTCATGTTATTTACCACCACCCAACACTCAGCGTTGAGTCACTGGTTGTATGTTTTACTCCATTACCATAGCAGGATATCTGGCCAGGCAGTAATGGCCAAATATATTACATCCTTATGACCTTCACAGACATTTTGTGGGGCTGAATTTTGTTCTGAACCTTGGTAGATGGATGTAATACAAATATAGCTGATAAATAAATGACACCAGCCAGAATCCTCTTGCAGAGTTCCATGTATAGACCAGAAATGACATCACCAGCAATAGCAGATTGCTGACAGTTGAAAAATATGTTCACCTTCAGCATCTGCACAACTTGTTACAATGAGACCAAAGTTATTTTAATGAATTATTTATTTAACAGCAGTCTGCCATTTCCAGTGACATCATTTCTGCTATACAGTTGGACTTCTGCAAGAGGTTACTGCTTACCATGTTAAAACATAAGTAACAACTTCACCTGCTGAACTCAACAGAATAAATATACACATTCACGTTGCCATTCAAAGGCTGGAAGGTCTCTTTCTTTTTCTTTCTTTTTCTTTCTTTCTTTCTCTTTCTTTTACTAATCATACAAGGACCTGCTATTTGTGTGGCTGTGATTTTGTCACATTTGTGGAGCAGGATATTTACTAACTCCTTGTGCAAATAAAAGTTGGGTTGCTTTAAATTTGGTGATAACTGGCATGTGCAACTGCAAACTGGAAGTTGTATAAAGTACAACACACCCTGTGGTACTTTAACATCCTGCAATTCCAAACAGGTTTCTGGCTTAATGAGTGTATTACAGGAGTCTGATACAGTGAGCTGTAGGCCATGAAACAAATGCCACTAGTCTCCTTGTGGTGACAGTGAAATGGCTTTCACTGTTACATCTTCCATTTTTAGAGTTTTAGGTTTCAAGGAGGACTGCAGCTTTCATAGATTCTTCAGTAGTGTACAAGTCTCTGCTTAACATTTCAGCAACCAGATCTTAAGTGAGTACCCAAGAAAGCACCAAACAGAAAGTCTCCTCTCTTCAACTAGACTAGCATATTGGGCTTCTTCTCTTGGATTTCTGCCAAAGTAAATAAATTGGCAGGGAGGCGGAGGGAGAGAGGCTAGGAAAACTCACGTGAGAGGCATGTTCAGCTTCGGAATATTATTTGAAGCCTAGCTAGCTGAAAGAGACTCGTGGTTAGCTCATCCATAGACACTGATGAGACGTCTAGAAAGAAGGGATGAGGCATGCCACAGAAATGAGGTAGGCAGTATTACTTCCATAGTAGACCATATGCTAAGAAAAGAGTCTGTAGCATTGTGGAACACAACATATCAGACCATTTTATATCTCCAAATGAAGTATAAAGGATTACACGGTCTTAGAAACCATCAGCTATGGCACAGAACGAACCCCCTGCTTGCTAGAGCCTAATTGTCACAAGCTGGGCTTTAGAGAATTTGTGTGTACTGCCCAGTATAAACTATTTGGATTTTCTTTTTCTTCCATGATGAAAAAGCCCTAGGGTTTGTTTGTTAGGTTTCTTTTGATCAGGAGGAGGAACTAAGGGGAGGTGGGTGAGGGGAGAGAAGTGGGTTTAAGGTGTATCTTCAGAGTAAGCAGTAGTTTTCTCAGATCTCCTGCCCAGAATATACTTGAAATAAACAGTAGCTGAATACCAGCAACCGCCAGAACATACGGAGCTGCAATTTTGGCTTGAGCAAGCATAAATACAATAATCGGGGATTCTCAATATGCGGCCCATGGACTGGATGTGGCCCACAGCACCATTTCATGTGCCCTCTCTACCGCACCAGGAAGTGCCATGTGGTGGAGGAAGGGCAAAATGGCCATCTGCCCCACCAAGCTGTCTGAGGGATCGTGACTTGGCCCCTGGCTTTAAAAGGTTGAGAACTCCTGCAATACATCCTCTTTGGAAGCTTACATCCTTTTTATCTGGTAGGTAACTGCACAGGCCTGTGATGGCGAGCCTTGGCACGCCAGATGTTCTTGGACATCAGTTCCCAGAAGCCCAAGCACCATGTGAATCCACACGAATGGGTTTACTGCAATTCATCCGGCCCACACTGCCCTTGTCGCTCCTGGAAGTGGAACTAAAACATGTCCAAGAACATCTGGAGTGCCAAGGTTCACCGTCATGGGCATAGGCTATTCTTTCTTTTTTGTGGAAAACATATTTCAATAGATGAATGAATATTAAAAATGTGTTTCTTACATAAGAGTTCATATATGTACTGCATTCATGTATCTCTCCCATTCCCTTTATGCTTTTATACCTAGTTGGCCAAGTATAAGTAAGCTTTTCTTCTTTTTGGCTGTTATTTAAAGTTTATAACAAAGTATATGTCTATTTTTGGTATTACTAGGAGAGGTTATTCAAGGCCACTGTATCACCAATGAAAATAGAAATAAAAAAACACCCAGACTGAAATATTTAAATCAAGATGTTTGTGTGTGGATTTACCACAATATTAGAATTAAGATTATATTTTCCACAGGTGTTTTGGTTTGGCACGTCATCAAGAGCAAGTTTTATAGTTAAGCATTGCATTTATTGTAGAGTAGCTTACAATAAAATATTGACATACTAATGATGCTTTGTATATTTGTTTTTATTATTATTATGTTTGCACACTGCTTTTCCAATACAATACAATGCAATGCTTACAATCTATTTAAAACAATGGCTGAAATCCTATTTAGGAAAGTATGACATAAAGCAATATCCACACATGTTTGTTGAGTCTTAGACCAAGGCAACAGAGAATTGCACATGTTAATTGCACAGTCAGTTATGCAGTTCACTTTGTGAGCATTGCACAATTTCTTGGGGGAAATACTTCATAGCACTTTTGCCTTGGTGCTATTGTAGTTATGGTACACATAATGTTAAGTTATGCCTGTGTAGCTATGCAACAGGGTTTCATCAAGCAATCAAAACTTAACCTTAAAATATTAAAAGCAAATAAAACCAACCATACTGTGGAAATCATTAAAATCTATTAAGTGCACACTTAAAAATGGCACAGTAGATTAAATTTTACAATAGATTAAATTTTACAGTAGAATAAATTTTATACCCTTCCTAAAAACAGGGAAAGCAGAAACTCAGTTGAAGGTAATAAATTCCATAGTCTGGGATTCATCAAATGTAAAATGTGGAGCAAATGCCCAATGTAGCAACCATACAACAATGGCAAAGGTCCTCCTAGTGCAGGGGTACCCAACCTTTTTGTGGACTATGCCCCCTGGATAGCAGAGCAGGCGAATCATGTGGTTCCTCCCACCAAAAAAACTGCCATGAAACATGTCCATGGCTGTCGTAGACATGTCTGCTTCCACTTCAGGTAGCGGTGAAGGTGGTGGCGGGCCACATGAAATGGTGCTGTGGGCTAGGCCTGGCCCATGGGCCATAGGTTGGCCACCTCTGTCGTAGTGCATGCACATGGAGGTCTGATAGCTGTGAGCTATCAATGGAAGTTTGCAGAACAACACAGTCTACAGTAGCAAAATGTTGGGCTAACATGATAGTCTTGCTTTCTGGGCAGCTGATGTGTTTTTCTAATGCTCCTACTTCTTAACCTCACCCCACCCCACATTTTCACAGTTAAAAGAATGAGTCTGAGCTTGATCTTTTTTTAAGGGCATCTCTATTTATGGTTAATATGCTGACATTATTCTCCCCTAAATATGTTTTCTGTACACAGTGTAAAGGTGCACAACACTCCGTTGTGAAACTGCTGCTATATAAAATGGGTATCAGCCTGTTTCCCATCAATCCATCATTGCTTTGTCAAAATATTCTAGTGTTGTTCAGTTTATGCCAAGTATGTGTAAAACAAGAACACTATGAAATAAAAAAAACTATGTGTGAAATGCAGTATTTGCTTACAGTTTAACTATACATATATACATTCATGTGGAGGTAACGTACCTCAGAGTACAACTTGTTGGAATATAAACAATGAGCTAGATTTGGTGCCTTCATGTTCTGTCTCAGAAGTATTTGCTCAGTCACAGTGGGATAAATTATGCTGGACTACGCCTTGATTTGATCCAGTGGGTCAAATTCTTATGTTTTCACATTAACAAATATGAGCACATTAGATTCCATGTACGTAAATGTTGGCTAAACCTATCATAGGGTGTGGAACGGAATCCCAGAAGTGGGAAGAAATTTGGAAGTTATACTCCTACTGCATATCCAGTTCAGACCCATTGCATTTCTTTAGATCTGAGTGAATTGGTAAAGGTAAAGGCTTTCCTTGCTTGAAAACCAGTAGCATCCAACTGTAGGGAATGCTGCTCATCTTCATTTTCAGCCAAAGAGCTAGTGCTCTTCTGCATCTGCAGACATTTCCGTGGTTATGTGGTAGGCATGATTAGATGGTGGAATGCATGGAACACTGTTACCTTTTCTGCCTATTAATCTAATTACATTTTTTTTTGCTTCTGGTGGGGGGGGGGAATTGTGAACCCCGATTTAATTGTTAAGTGAGTTTTTGATTGGTTTTATTTGTTAAGCCAAGTGAACATTCAGAGAAAATTCTGCTCTTTAAGTGAGTTACTGTTTATGCAAGGCTTGACTGTACTATGTGATGCCCAAGCCCTGCCTAATGAAAAGTGCAACTACTGGAGGTTTCAAGGACATGAAACAGGCCAATTCCCGCCCCCCAAATATATTAATTGGGCCAGGAGATTGGAGGGCTGCAAATATGGCCTCTCTATGTGTGTTTATGTTTGTGTGTATGAATACAGCCCATGGGCCATATGATGCCCATTCCTGGTCTACAGTGAGCAGCAGTAGCTCCCCAGAATATCCTGCAATCCTTCCTATATATGTCTAGAATTAAATTTCGAAATGTCTGCATTTTAAGTACCTGCAGTACCATTATGCCAAAGCCATTCCCATTAAGTACAGATGCTGCAATGCTTCTCCAGCCACATTCAAAACCATATGCTAATGCAAGGTGGGAGACACTTTCTCTCTCTCTCCCTTTCCTTTCTTTTTTAAATTTGGGAACTGGCCTTTTTCCAGGAACACTATGTGGTTACTGCAAATTCAAAGGGAGGAACTTGCTTGGGAAGACATTCAGAAATGTTTTCATCAGATACGCAGTGTAATTTTTGGAATGGCCTTTTAGTCAAGGCTGATTCGCTTTAATCCTAGTAAGGTATTTACAACTTCTTTTTTTTATACTATGAACTCTAATTTATCTTTCTGCTAGTTAAATATATAACCTTTTTCCCTTTTCTAACTAAGCGCTCTGCTTGTTGAAGGCTATAGAATTGCTATGAACATAAGGGATCAATTTTCTGATCATTTCCCTACATTAGTCCAACTCTAGAACAACAGCACTTTTCTCTGTTATGTGAAATTGCCACACCAGTCATGTCATCTTGTTTCTCATAACCTTGGAATTTGGTTCTGATGACTTACTTCTATTAGCTCATTCTCATAAACACTGGGATAGTTCCCAAGACTATTTGGTGAAGGACAATAGCTAACAATTATATTTTCCACCCACCCCAACTCTCTTTTGTGCAGGATAATTATTCTTACTCTTTGGGTGTAGAATTATTTCTTATTGACACAGGCAATGGGGGCAATAAAAGTTTGCATTCTGGAAAGAATATAGTCCAAACAATACTTCACATAATGTCTGCCTCCTTCACACCAACTCATCAGCTCTACTGCTGTTTTCTCTTCCTTTTAAATTGCTCTAAAGGTAGAAAACATTGCTGGGCTCAGAGTCCAGTTTAAATTCTCAGGAATCATACTGGGAGAGCCCAGACACACCATTAAAAATGTCACCAAAACACAGAAAAATAAAAGTAGAAGTGGCTAGAAGTTCATCTTCTCGTTTGAGAAGTGAATATTTGTAGAGGTGCTAAAATGGTAACAGGGAGTTGTGGTGGTTAAGTCACTGAGCTTGATGACTGGAAGGTCGGCTAGTCAGCAGTTCAAGACTTGGGTGCTACATAACAGAGTGAGCACCTGTCATCTGTCCCAGCTCCTGATAACCTAGCAGTTTGAAAGCAAGCATTTGGAAGTAGATAAACAGGTACCGCTTTAGTGGGAAAGGTAACATTGTCCCGTGCGCTCCAATGTCTAGTCACATGACCATAGAAATGTCTGCAGCCGTAGGCAGCGCTGGCTCTTTGGCTGTAAAAGGAGATTAGCACTGTCCCTTTTGAGCAAGGGAGATCTTTACCTTTACCTTTACCTATAATAGTAATGCCACTCTATAGATACTTCACTTACCTTGAAAGTCTTATTAGGGTTGCTATTAGTCGGTACCAATTTAATGGCTCATAGCAACAACATATACTGATACATGGGAAGTTGTGACCAGGGCTGTAGCCAGGATTCTAGATATTTTTTTTTGGAGGGGGTGTGTTTCAAGAGGGGCAAAAAAATTTCAGGAGGGGCAACACTCACATATATAACATTGGCATCCCGGGGTGGGTTGGGGGGGATGGGCTGTTAGCTCAGGAGGGTTTTTGCCCCCCCGCCCCCCCTGGCTACAGTCCTGGTTGTGACATATTTTAAAAATAGAGTGTACTTATATTCTCTTAGGTACTGCAGTTCAGTTGCAGAAGTGCTTCTGAAACAAAAGCCAGAATAGCACCAGAGGTCACAAGAACACTATCAAGGACAACATCTGGACATGTGAAACTATGGTAGACAAGGCAACAGTGGTCTTGGTAGCTGATGGCATTCTAGTTTGTCTTCGACAGGTCAAGATGTTTTGTGTTTAAGAATATTTTCAGAATTTATAATTATTTTATCTACCATGTTTTTCTGTTAGTCCTTTGGAAGACACATTCATAACAAGCAAGCTGGAAATTTTGAAAACAAAAATTCAGTGCTTCAGTTATAAAAGTGAACGTAGGAAGAGCGGTTAATGAAATTCATAAAGTTCAGGCCAGACTCTTTCCAAATCATCTACCCCCTTTCACTTTTCAGCTTCTAAAAAGGGGAAGGCATCAGAAAAAGTGGAAAGACTGGCCATGCTCATCTTGACAATGATCTGAGTATGGTAATATGTACCTACAAATGTATATACATGCATGTGCACATAATTTGAAATGGAATATGCTGCAGCCATAGCTAATATTTTTTTTAAAATACTGAGCTACATGAAGATATGGGAGCAGTTGGCAAAATAAATGTTAGCAAATGTACACTTTGGATATATAGCAACCATTTTTGTGACAGGCCTGGAGAGCTGACAAAATTTGAGACACCCAATACAGGAAGCTAATGTATTTTGAACTACATGTTTAGAATGTTAAGCCATGCCCTCTAGCTAAGCAAACCTTTTAAATAAAACAAAAGGTCATTAGAATTAAGAGCATAAAAGCATGTAAATGATAGCATAGATGTAGATCCAAGCCCATATGATACTGCATAAAGCAGTTGGCTCTCTCTTGGAATTAAAAATTAAGGCCCACTCAAAGGTTCTTTTCCAGTTTATACTCAACCATCTAATCCAGATTGATCGATGCCTGGCTGCAGTCTTCAAGCACTTACTCTAGAGCAGTGATGATGAACCTTGGCACTCCAGGTGTTCTGGAACTTTTTAATTCCCAGATGCCCTGATCAGCAGAAGTGCTGACTTGTGCTTCTGGTAATTGAAATCAAGAACACCTGGAGTGCCAAGGTTCACCATCACTGCTCTAGAGTAACTGCCTTAATGGAAACCTCAAATGGACGTAAATAGACTATGGCAGTGATGGTGATCCTTTTAGAGACGGAGTGTCCAAAGTTTGCACACACCCACATGATATTGCCGGTCCACCTTGAGTGGTGCACCCACTTGATGTCACCGGAGGCATGCCAGCAACATCAGTCACATCCTGGGTTGGATTTCAGCCTCCCCTCTTGCCTCCCCATTGGCAGAGGGAGGGGGTGGGTGGGGAAGCAGCACTGCTATTGGCACCATTGGTGCATGCCATGTGGGCAAGCCTTGTGTTGCCCTGCACTGCTGGTGCCAATGGTAGCACTGCTTCCCCACCCACCCCTCTCCCTCTGCCAAAGTGGAGGCTGAAATCCTGTCCCTGCCTGCACGCTGCCTCCTCCTCCTAGGAGAGGTGTGTGTGTGTGTGTGTCTGGTTGCCTCACCTCATCCACGTCTTTGTCGCTACTTCCTAGGTGGGATTTCAGCCTCCCCTTTGGCAGGTGGGGAAGCAGGGCTGCCATTGGTGCCAGTGGCACAAGGCGGGGCTTTCCCACAATAGTGCACGTGCCAACAGAGAGCTCTGTGTGCCACCTCTGGCACGTATGTCATAAGGTCACCTACACTGGGGTATAAATGGGAATGTCTGAATTCTATTTCTTTGGAATAAATGGACAGATGGAATGGATGGTTTTCATTTTAGCTCAGTGTGGCAGATAGTTGTTGTTTTTGTCCCATTACAAAATCCTACAATGAACTATAACATTGTATTTCTAAAACCTGAAAAAGTTATCTTTTGGACTACAGCTCCCATAATCCACCTGCTGGCACAGTCATTGATCATCATGGCAGGAAGATTGATGGAATTATGAGTTTAAAAAAGTATATTTTTAAAAAAGAACACAGGCTCTGGTCTGATTTATTTGCCTTTATTTGCCAGGGGTAGCAGTGAGAAACCCAGTGATCTCATCTGAATCCTGTGTAGACACCTTAATGAATGAGCCCCACTCCTGAGCAAATCATTTATCGATCAATTCTCTAGCAACATAACTTCATGGGAACCAAATATATTCAAAACATAGTGGCTAATGCTTATAAATTGTGCTTTAGCTCCTCAGGAGATCTTCCACTAAAGAGTACTCTTGAAAAATAAACCCTGGATTGTATGATTGATTAACTCAAAACTCATGCTGGAAAAACACGTGACAAATATCAACTTGTCAGAAACTTTCTTCTTGAAAAGAATAATTGTTCTAATAATCATTGGCAGCTTCCCACCTTCATCGCGAATAATACATTCTTGGGCTTGCTTAAATGGACGTGAAAATACAAGGGCAATTCCTCTTTTCCTTCAGAAACACAGTGTAAAAACCTGCATGCCTTATGAAATGGAAATGACATTAGAAGGTCCCAGGAGGAAGACCCTGGTGGATATTTGTTCACCTAAAATCATGGTACATTTAAGGGAGTAACAGACTTTTTGAGGGAAAAACTCCAGCTCTAATAACGGGCACTGAGTTGGTTTGGCTTACTGTGATAGCTGAGATTAGTCTAAAGAAATTACCGATCCACTATGTTTACTCTTTTTCATGTATATGAACTGCATGCCAGATGATTATTTTTTTAAAGGAAAAAGTATGGATAGGATACAATTTAGTCGCATTCAGGTCATGAACCTTCCCTGCAAATCCTAGGCATCCATTAATGATTATTATTTCTAGAAGAATAAAAAGAAATTAATATTTTAAACGACCATTTAACCATTCCACCCTACTGTTAAGAATCTCTTTGAAATGAAATTGTCAAATGAATTCTTAATGACCATATTTATATGGAAATAACAGGGACTAGCATTTCATTTCTTTTAATTATTTGAAATGGCAACATGTGCTTCAAAGGGGCAAAGCTTAGGGTGTGGATGAGCAAATGTTTCCTATTTATGCCCACCCCAATTAAGGAGACCTGTTTAAAAAAGGAAAATTACTTAAATATTCTAAATGATGATGATGATGTCTCCCTCCCTCCAATGGAACTGCGGAACTGTTGGTTTCCTGAAATCACAAACTTTCACAACTGTACCATCATTGAGAATAAAAGAGGCTGTAATGTCATGGAGAAGTCAGCATTTGTGCCTAATAGCTCTGTGATTAGTCATAGGCATGATAATTAAGCTATGTGTACACTTTTCTAAGAGATCAAGGTAGTTCAATTAAAGGCTGCACACTAATAGCCAAAATCTCACATCATGACAACTTCTCAAATGGTAGAAATGTAAGTTAAAAAGAGACAAATGAGACTCACACTAGGAGGTATCGTATGCTTTTTTTTTTTAAAAAAACCCAAAATCCTTTCTTTTAAATTGCTGGATTAGCTATATTGTTTGAAGAAAATAATGGATTTTCTTTATGTGAAGGGGGGACTTGCTTTATTAGCTGGAGGGCAAAAAGAAGTTAGGCTACAAAGAATTTGTTTTCAATAGGTTCGAAAAATACCATCTGTCATTTTGAGACTGGAAATTTAACATTGAGAGAAGCAACATTTAAAGTCATAAACAGCCCTTAATTCCCAAATCCAGAAGACAACCCCTAAAAATGAGGATGCTTGGACATGTTTCACAAAAGACCCTGCTTCTATATTCTGTTCTTCATGGATCAAGGACAAAGACAACTTTTGCACATTGACCAGGAAATCTGAAATAATCGTTTACACCTAACCATGTTTTCTAAAACATTTTTTTGTGGGAAATTCTGCAATAGCAAGGTTCTTTTTGCAAATAACATAACCATTGGAAGTAGTTTCCCTCTGTATGGGGTAATATTTACTGGATTATGTGTGAGAGAGTGTGAGAGAATTGGATTGAATTTCTAGCGCATGAGTTGCAAAGAGTTTAAGCCTTCTCAGTTCTGTTTTAGAAACACAGGAAGCTGCCATATACTGAGTCAGACATTGGTCCCCATGTTGCCGACTCTGACTGACAACAGCTTTCAGACACTATTATTTCCTAACTCTACATGGTAATCTCTAGTACCTTCTGATGGCTTCCCATTCTAATGAGCCCTATTCAGCTTTCAAAATCAAACAGGACAAAAATGTACATAGATTGTATAGTTATGACAATTCAATGTGTTTACTGTCATAGCAAAGTTTTTCTTAATATGATGAGGTGATTAGAATTCTTTGCTAGTCAGTAATAATGCTCCCCTCTAAAATATCTTAACCAGGGGTTCACAACCTACGGCCCATGGGGCCAAATAATCTGGCTCCTGACCTCACTCCAGCCACCCTTGCCCCACTCCTGCCACCACTAGAATTGACTGCAAACTCATTTACTGCCGCATAAACACATTTACTATAGCTGTAAATGAGTCCGCAGCTGCCATAAACATGTTTACTACAGCTGTGGATGTATTTTATGGCACCAGTCTGGCCTGCTCAGCTATCTGATGGGGCATGGTCTGGGCTGCTGCTGAAAAACATTGAGAACCCCTGACTGTAACAGTTTAACCAAACTTCAGATCCCAGGATTCCACCAAAAGTCATGTTGAGCTGCTATAACTATGTAATGTAGATATACATCAGGTGGGTTTAGGATGGTAGTTCTGATGAAAGTTTGCATTTTCACTCTAAATATTATCTCCGGCCAAGAGACTACTGCACAAGAGAGTTTGGAAAAGGTAAAGGAATCAGAAGGAAATAATGTTTTTGATCAGATCTGATTTTTCAAGGAACCTTCAGAATACTTCAAGCTATAAGAATGTGGGCTAAATCTAATAGTTAATAGAATGCATCCATTGAATGAAAGGAGTTAACTCAGTAAATATTTTTGTATGTCTCATTGATTCTATCGGCCTACCCTAGCTGGGGCTAAGCAACTGGATCTAGTTTGACCTTTTTGATCCTATATATATGGGAAATGAATAAATATGTGATAACTGAAACAAGGAAGATACAGTAGATGTATTGAGTATGGTGAACTCATGAAACAAGTTGAAGAAAAAGAGTAGGAAAATATCCCAGATGGGCAGGATATAAATGCAATCAGTCAATCAATCAATCAATTCAATTCAATCAATCAATCAATTCAATCAACCAACCAATCAACCAACCAACCAACCAACCAACCAACCAACCAACAGAATATAGTCATAGACATAGAGCAGTGGTTCCCAACATGAGGCCCAGGCCCCACAGGGGGACTTCAATTCCCAAAAGCCTAAATCAGTACATTGGCCGATAAGTGCTTTGCGAAATTGACTTAGGCTTCTGGGAATTGAAATCCAAAAACCAAAGGTTGGGATACACTGCCATTGAGCAAAATTCTATTTTAAAAAAGCATAAGAGTTGCATTTTAATAGCGATGAAGTGAGGAACCCAAGAAGGCAAAATATATCAAGATCCAGAATCCACAATCTGCTCCACAGAAATTGTTAGATGTGATTTCTCTTGTCACTGAATCATTGTGATTTGGCAAACATAACCAAACACAGCATTATTTAAAAACAAAAAATGTGAACAAAATGTCTCCTTGTTGAGCTGAAGCCTTCAAACTCTTGTTTAATGCATAAGTTCTCATTACTTTCAAGGGTACGAGCTTAGCAAACATTCCCAAATAATTTAGGATACATTAATCTTGTCCAAAAAATCTGCCTCACTTACCCAAAGAATTTCATCTACCATTTATTTCTCATCAGTTTTTACACTATATCATAATTAATTACAATCTGATTTTTAAAGCATCCACTCATGCTGTTCTAATTTTGAAACCTAACAGTATACCTTAAAATAGGGCTGTAACTTCCCTGGAAGGAAGAATATTGCCAAGTCACATTTCATCATTTGCTAGTCAACGAGAATTCTAAAAGCAAATATTTAATATTATTAATAATTCTAGAGTCGGGAGTTAAAGATTAAACCAGGGATAAAAAAATCCTTCCAAAAGTTTTAAAAACACCGTTCTTTTTTGTGAACGTATGCAAATCAATGTCTGAAATAAAGCCCAGGAGAAACATTATATTTTAAAAATATATTTGAATTCTTCTTTAGTTCTATTTAATCCTCAGTATTTTCCCTGCTAAATGTTTGCCCTGAAGCCTGCTGTGAAGAAAATAATGAGAGAAACTATTTAAATGCCTTAAAATATTGTCAATGACTCTTTCTTCACTCATTGCCCTGCAGCTGCCATGACCAGCCTACAAAATCTAATTTCTATTTTTTCCTTTTTGCAAAGTATCAATTGTAGGATTTTCAAAAGCTGCACCTAATTGTGGAGTACTTCCTCTCCATTCATGGTGTAAATGCTCCTAAATGTTTACCTGTTTATTACATTTTTGTTCAAGTTTACTCAGAAGCCTTGTGCCTTCTATCACCTCTAAATTCAGCACTGAAAGACCTGGGTAGTAACAGACGTTTAGGAAAAACTACATGCTAGTCCTATTGTTCAGTAGTATACTCATCCTTCTGGCACTCCAGGGTATCCACAGAGCTCCTCCAGCACCACATTTCAAATGAGGCTGCATCTGGATTTGCAAAACCTCTTACATTTGCATTTGTTTTGCCAGGATCGGAATTGTTTCTAATACTGAGGAATACATGATGCACAGCTGGGGCACACATTATCTTGCCGAAATGCAGTTTATTTTAAAACACCCAGCAGGAGTTGTTTATTTTGTACCCATTCCTAAACCGCTGTATTCTTCTTGCATGGTGTGACAATCCACTTACTCCCAAGTAGGACCCCGACTTCCTCTGGCCTCCTGACAATGGGATTGCACTTGATCCTGCTTCCCTGGTCCAGTTCAGACCCAGCAGTTCAGGCTATTTCTAGAAGTGTGCCCTGTCACTCCTGACCAAAATCTAGGTAGTGAGCAAAGGGTGCTCATGAAATTAGTTTAGATTCAGGTAACGTGAGCTAAGTGATCACTCCAAGTCTCTTCAGGTATTCAGGTATTTCAGAAGTATATTGAAATCAAAGTAAGGAACAGAATAAAGCTCATCAGAAGCTGGTGGCAACAGGACCCTTCTCCTGGAGGCCACCAGCAGTGGGAATAAATTAAAAAGAAAAAACTCTAACCCTACAGGAAACCAAAGGGTGAAGAGGGAAATTTGAATGATGCTTTGTGGTGGCAACTGCAGGATTAAAAAAAAGTTTGGACAAGGTTTCTTCAAAGGATGTAGACAAGTACCACGTGGCCTTCAGCCTTCAACAATTAAAACAACAACAACAATTAGAACCCTTATGCTTTTAACAGTCAAGAAACACCTTCAAACATTTTTTTATTTGATCTTTTCCATTTCCTTCATTGCTGCCTTTTTGAGTCTCAGCCTTCTTTTTGATTTCTTGGCTGCAGTCTCCACTTGGGATGATGACTGAACTAAGGTCTATGGAACCTTTCGCTATCTCAGAGTCCTCATTTTCAGCTTTAAAGTTGTGCAGTTCTGTAGTGGTAATTTTAATTTTCTTAATATTCAGTTGCAATCCTACTTTGGCACTTTCTTCTTTCGTCTTCATTATAAAGTTGTTTCAAAGCATTGCTGTTTTCTGCCAGAAAGATAGTGTCATCTGCATATTTTAGATTAATGTTTCTTCCACCAATTTTCACTCCCCCTTCATCTGAATCTAGCTTGGCTTTTCATATTATATGTTCTATGTACAGAATGAACAGATAAGGGGATAATGCATCTTCATCTGACTCCTTTTTCTATGGGAAACTGTTCTGTCTCTCCATATTGTGTCCTAGCAGTAGCTTCCTGTCACAAATATAGGATATTGATCAGGACAAGTGCTAAGACACACCCATTTCTTTTAGAACCACCTCATGACCCACACTTCCAATAAAATAAATAAATAAAAGAGTGTGGTAACAAATAGAAAACAAAGTGTGTGTGGATGTGTGGCAGAAAGAGAAGGCAATAACAAATGTGACAGAGAGAGAGAGAAAGGAAAGGAAAGAATGCAGGGATATCCCACCAAGATATAAACTGCCAGGCAAAGAGATGTCAAACTTCATTTCCACTTCATCAGACACAAAGGCCTTGGACGCAACATGGGTTCCCTTCCCTTCCTTCTCTAACAGCTATATTACATATAGCTTTTCAGCAGCAAAAAGGGCAAAATGTTTAAATGCCTTTCTTGTCTCCTTTCAATCTCCGGTAAAGTCTGATGCATAGTGAATAAGGTTGGCACATCCAAATTTCTTTGCTGATCAGCTCTTCTCTCCATATACATAATGAACAGTATAACCCATTACCTCACTTGACTGATTAACAATTTAAATCCTCAATTTTAGAGGCCCAAATTAGTGTTAAATCTCTTTTAGAAGTGCTAATGAATTTAATTAAACTAATTAAATTAAGATTTTTCAGCATCTTTTACAACTTTACGTTTTAGAGACAATTAGTCCTATACAGTCCTAAAGCAGTACTTTTTGTAACAATGATCTTTATATAAATTAAACAATTAAATATACTGGATTTATACTTCACCTTCTGTTTCTGGCATAACTTTTGACTGTTCTTGATAAAGATTAAACTGACAAAGAAAAGGCTCACATTGTGTATAGGTGTTAAAATGTGACATTTTTAAAAAAGTTGGATAAAGAATAGAACCCTATCCATGCCTATGAGTATGGGAAGCAGTCCCATTGAAATCAGTAGAAGAACAGACTTTCAATGTGTATACCTTCAGTAATCCAAGATCAGGTGATGTCCTATTTATGAAGGAGAACCTCTTTGGTTCCATGTTACCAAAGTCCACTGCTTCCTCATTCTGACACTCAGCTGTTCAAAGGAAGGGAAGGTATTGGGTGGTTGAATCCAGAAGGATCAATACATGCTGAGTTTTAAATTGGAGGAGGAGAAGGGAGAGGAACAGAAATTAGAATACTAAACAAGGTGGAGCACAGTAAAGCTCATGTACCAAGTACCTTGAAGCTACACATTGCAAGAAGAATCCTTTGAAGGTTTTGACAAATAATTTTTAAAACAATAGACTGAAATGCTTCCATCACTAGACAACTGAAAACTCACTCACCTTGTGAAATGCTAGTTAGGGAATGTGCTAATAAAGTTTTATTTTTTTCATGCTAAACATGAGCTGATTTGTATAGCCTTTTTAAAATGCTATTTAGTATAGTCCATGGTGTAATTAATGAATATAGTAGAATTAGGTGTCATACATGAAGCAGCTAATTCTTTTATCTGAATCAAGTGCATTCTGTAAGAATCTGTGATCATTTCCATGCATTTCAAACCCATCTCTAAAACTTAATGTTTATCCAAACTTTTTCTGGTTTTCATTGCAGGGTGACAGACTTCCAAACTTTAGAATCTAAAGTGAAAATCAGGTATTATTTAGGATTAATTTCAGGAAGTCTTATAGCACATGTATGTCATTAAAGACTACATGGTCCTTTTTTGGCAGTCAGAGAATAATTAACTGTAGGAAACACATCATAAGAGAAAACTAAAGAAAAGGCAGCTGTCTAGAGTAAAATAAACAGTCCTGGCATTTGTGAATAATATATAGGATCAAAGAGATGTTGGACTAAAGGAGATTTCTGATGGATTTTGCTCATGTTTTATTTTACAGATGGTTTTTCAAAATAATTCAAATTAAAAAAAGGAAGACTCTGCAAAAAAAAAAAAAAACAACAACCCCAAAACACCACCATTTAAAAAAATATTCATTGGTGTTTCTGAAGAAATGGCCATTAGGGTATAAAAGTATAAGGAATAAATAAGACAAATAAATAAATGAAAGGCTTATGCTATAAGACCAGTATTAGAATTGTTTGGAAGCTCTCATTCTATCAGATGAGACAAACCAGTCTAGAATCTATGCAGAATAAGTTTGTTATTGCAATGTGTCCTCAAATTTGAACTGACTTATAGCAACCCTATTAGGGTTTTCTGGGTATTTGAGATATTTAAGGAGTGATTTTACCAGTTCTTCCTCCCCTCAGTGAGTTTCCATGGCAACATGGGAATTTGAACCCTGAATCCTAGTCCATCACTCAATCCACTACACTGCACTAGGTTAGAGTGGTTGAACACCTAAATGAATATGTGTATGCATGTAAGGTTTATTTCATAACTTTATATTAATTTTTTAAAAAAACTGTATGAAAATATTTATATAGTGTATATATATTGCAAATTTTGACTAATACGGACATTTTGGTGAGCACCTTCCTCTAATACAGTGGTGCCCAAACTTAGGCCTGGGGGCCGGGTGCAGCCCCCGACGCCAATTCATCCAGCCCGTGAAGCCCTCATCGCTCCTGGAAGCGGAAGTAAAATGTGCCATACGGGCGTGTTTTACTTCCGCTTCCAGGAGCGACGAGGGCTTCGCAGGCTGGATGAATTGGCATCGGAGATCGCACCCGGCCCCCAGGCCTTAGTGACCAGCCCATTGAACCACATGATTGGCCCATGGCCCAAAAGGTTTGGGCACCCATGCTCTAATATAATATTTTAAATGTTATTTTCATTTAATTTGTGCATTCTTGTGCACAGTTGCATTATACAAACATTGTTTTGCACACATATTTGACTGGAGAACTATATCACAAAAATCAGAATTTTGAAGTAGCTCTGTTTCTTTTGTGAATACCATTTTAGGATATGAGATTCAGGACATGTGACCTAGTAGTAGTTTGCATTGAAATATCTCCCACCTATGCTCTGCACTCCACATTTGCTGTCATTTTGTGTAGTCATCTCTGAGAAGGGCAAAAAATGTCTTTCTTTTTATACTTCCCTACATCTCTCATGCAACCTGGCTCTAGTCTAAAGAGTAACAAAAGAGTAACATATCTGTGCTCTGAGAAAACCATGCATGTATGGGAAGGAATAATTCCTACAGAAAAAGAATCCAAAGGCTTCTCTCTACATGTAACATTTTTTTGAAACCATTCCAATGTGTTTATATTAGGCAACATTTTCATGCTGGAAAGTTATGCTAATTTAAGTTGATCCACGAAAGCAGTTAGTATTTGTGCCACAATGTTTTTTGTCTTTTTGTTTTGTTTACTCTCCGATATGCTATTTTAAGTGTTAGACTTTGCATCTATTTAGCCTAGGATACAGAAAACCAAATATATTGATGACAAAGGAGTCTGCAGAATTGGTTAGAGGTTACCTTATCCTTAAATCAAATCATTGGCCATTCCATAGCCTTTTGTGATATGAAATAGGAAATTTTGTTTTCTCTTATGATTCAGTGGCCCCCAGAAAGATCTTACTTGCAGAAAAGGAAAATAGGGAGAACAAACCCAATCCCTTTCTAATTTCTCTTAGAAGGTATTCATGCTTGGGATTTTGGAGAACAGAATAGATATGCCAATATAATAGTCCTTTAAATAATCTTTCTAACAAAAGCTAACCTCTTTTGCTAGGCCTGGTCTCGGCTATTGCAAAACTTCCTTTCTATCAAAGTACAGCTTCTCATTAAGGGAAAAATATTATTAACATTCTCATTTTGCTTCCTCTCGTGAATTATTTGCATTCGAAAATGTGCACGGCATTAGTTTCAGGGTAAATGCAAATATGACAGCGGGATTCCTCACCCAGCTTCTTTTTATTATTAGCTATTTTTATGCCTTCCATTTATTATTCCCTCATCATTTTTCACATTGTATTAAAATGTTACTGTTTCCTAAAATAATAATATTTTCTTCCATTTGATAATTGTCCCTGCCCGGTCTGTAGTAGTCTCTGTTGCAGAGACAACTGTCTATAATTTGCAACCGTTCATAATAATTGTTTTTCTTTGCTTAGGGGAAGCTTCAGAATAAGCTATCATGGTGGCTGATTCCCTTCCTACTGAGCATGTGATTATTCCCAGCGAAGGTCACATGATTGGTGGAGAGGGCAGTCGGATTGATGGAGTTTAGCTGTGGTAAATCTTTAGCCTGTGGTTGGAAGACAAATGATAGATTTTTGTTTTCACTCTTGCTTTTAATAATAAAAAAAGCCAGGTCTGTCCTGTAGAAATTTTAAAAAGAAAGAAATTACTGCCCTGGAATTTGATCTCCAAAAATGAACTGGAATTTTTAAAAAAACAATATTTTTTTTGTTTCTAGTTTTCAAACAAGAGAAGGATAAATGATTGCAGAGAATATAGCCAAAATAGCAGCTGTGATCTGCTTTCATCTAAGCAAGTTCTCTGTGCCATGAGATGTGCCAAGGTCTTATTTGATAAACTGGGTACAATTACTTTGTTTTGTTTCTCCTTTTCTGTTTGTTTGTTTCCCTGGTCATATTAAAAATGGTAATAGATCTGACTAATTAAAATAAACTAATAAAGTCATTTGATCATCCTGATTCATGGCATTTCATTGTGGCAAGCTTCCCTGTTGACTCTCAAATTGTTATTGTGAAACCATTTCGTATATTACACCGGGGGACAGCTTGCATGTCGTTTTCCTTGCATTTCATTGCTGTCCATCATCATGAAATCCTTGAACATAGTCGCAGGGAACTGCAGATAACCAATGCATGATGCCACTTTGAAGATTGCCCAGCCGCTTGCTTTTCTGGCAAAGCATCCTAAAATAACTCACTGACGAGGGTTAATCCCCCTTTTCTGTATTGATGAGGGCTGTTAACACGCATCAAATGCAGATCAGAAGGTGTGGGTGCAAGGAGTCTGAAATAGACCAATCACACGAGGCAGTAGAAATTAATACTCCCAGATGCAATCATGTATAACAGTATCCTTCTATTTCAAAATATTTTCTGATCATAACTGAACAGAAAAGGAGAATATTTTAACCGCCATGTGATTAACTTTGACTCAAAGGCAACTTTTTTTTTTAAAAAAAATGAAGGCTTATTCCAATTGCTTTTTTGTTTTGTTTTTAGAACCGCCAGTGCCACCATGATTTTTTAAAATATGAAATGCTTTTAAGCTGCAAACATTTTGTATCATATGGACATAAGAAATGTTTTAAGCTGCTTTCCTAATTGTGACAGAATAATATGTCCTGTTAGGCTCACAGCAGAGATGGACAGGTCAAGGACATAGGCAATTGTGTTATGCTCACTCAGATTCTTGGGTTAATTACATTCAATTTTGTCTGTCAGTGCGTCACCTCATTTCAGGCAGGAACCCCCCCCCCCCCCGATGTACCTGGAGATGCTGAGGACTCAGTTGGTATCCTATGTCATTAAGCTAGGGTCCCTCCTCTACATAGTACCCAGAATTTCTGTTAAGTATTCCATTCAAAACTAATTAAGCCTCATCTGGTTTAACTTCTGAAATTGGGTGAGGTCAGGTGCCATCAGGGTGGTAAGGTGGCCAGTCTATCTCCAGTCATATATGTTTCATGTATTCATTAATAAATTTCTTATGTTCTTTTAAAAGGGACAGCTGTTTTGTGTGTGTGTTATATATTTTATGCATTTCCCTTTTGAAAAATTCAGAGAAAAAACAAAGGATACCTTTATTCTGATCTACACACTAGTCCAGGAACTGCATATCAAGTCAGTTTGCTTTGAAATGGACTTACTTAGGCTTAGATCCTACCATGCTACATAGCATATCGGGCAGCAAGATTTCTCCAGCAGTTTCTGTCTTGGGTGAATACTTTAGCCTCCTCTCATGTTATTTCCAGGCTCTTTAAGTCTCCCAAGAAAAATCTTCACTATGTATTTCAAGGTTGTCCTCATTGTCATTTGGCATTAGGAGGGATCCAACTTATTGCCACCTCACTGAACAAAATCTTCAAACATCTTTAGCCCCAGACCTGCTCGTGGAACTGGAAGTATACAGAAGAAGCATACACATATGAATGTGGAGCTTAGCTCTCTTTTTCAGTGCTAGTCCTGAGTTTTACAGTTCAGAGAACATCAGCATCTCATTCACTGATTCCTTGGTTGAAATCTTGTTCCTTTGTCTAGTAAGTTGCACATGATTTAGGCCCACTAATCAGTGGAGATTTCTTGAGTCATCTCCTGCATAAGTGCCATTGATTCAAATGGACCTACTCTACTTGAAACTTACCACGCTAAAGAACAAGATTTAAACACATTTCTTGAAGATTGTCTTTTAGATGGGCAGAAATGGGCTATCCTATGATTTTAGCATTCTGTTTACTCAAAGTAGTCAACATAACACTTTGGTCTTTATAATATGCATTCTTCTTGGCAGACAATCTTGTTTTCAAGAATGTGTTGTATATAAAGAACACATCACAACCTTCTTTCTCAGTATATAGAAGGGCCGTAAAATAGCTAATCCTGGATCTTGTGCTGATCTGTTTTTATGACTAGAGTACAATCATCTTTCCCCTTCATCAAGGGTTTCCAGCATTTCTCAGCTAAGTCTTTGGATGAGACAGCTTAGCCTTTACCTCCTATCTTTTCTCAGGCAGGTTTTTCTGGCAAACAAACACACATCTTGTCATTTGAACAAATGGAGGGATGTACACTCCTAATAAAATTGTATCTCATCTCCTTTCACAGATTCTAAGCAATTTAGCCCATTATTTCTGAGATATTGCTGCCTATACCCAGAGTGCGTCTGTGCAGGCAAGCATGCTAAAATAACAAGAATACTGCTGTAGATAAATTTATATTATAGACAACTATAAAAAAGATTAAAGAGGGTATTTAAAAAACGAATGTGGTCACTAACAGCATGCCAGATACCTTCATAGATTTGGAAAGATTTGCATCCCCTGAAGAGCTGTCTTCTAATTCTTCTTACCCAGAATTTCTTGTCAGATGACAAGAAATTCTATACCTTTGCTATATAGCTATATATAGCTATATATTTGCTATACTGCTATACCTTTGCAACCTTATGCAAGCATGAGTGTGGGAATATTTAGTACCCTTATTTTAGAATGTTGTGGAAACAACAAGCCTTATGCATCTAAAGGGCATCTAAAGAGCTCTTTATTTATTTGCATTTTATGTCCGTCCCATTCCTAGAAAATGCTTAAAATGATATTCAAATAATGCTTGTACACAATAATCCAGTTTTAAAAAAAAATCAGATTAACAATTAGGATCCATTCAGTCTGTATTAAGGCCAGTTATTTTATCTATTATAGCTATGGCTGCATTTTTTTCCTTACTCAAAAGTTAGGGTTGAGAATCAATTCAGATTTCAACCCTAGCATAGGAGGTAATGTGGGCATCAATCAATTGCCCATGGGACTCCACACACCTCCAATTTGCATTGAAATAGAAGTTTCCCTGGTGTTTTTTCCTTGTGCAGATTTTTGGTGTGTGTGTGTGTCTGTGTGTGAGTGTGTATGTGTGTGTGTGATAGAGTGTGTGTGTGTGTGTGAGAGAGAGAGAGAGAGAAGAGAGAATCCATATTTGGTTCACAACAGAGCCAAATTATTAAAGACTCCTCCCATTCATATTATGCTGCACCCTATTTACATTTAAATAATAATAATTAAAAACAGTGGATAGAGATGTGGAGCAGGTATTAAAGTTATTAACATCTAGCTTGAAGATGAATTCAACACATTAATGACAAGATAACATCTGACCATGACAAATATGACAAAAGTTTGTGAATAATTTTATTGAGAGAAACCAACATAAGGAGAATCAGATTCATAAAGCAGAGGGGCCGAAAGTTTAACAACCCATCTTTCATTCACGTTTCTAGTATCTTCATCAGTTTTGTAGCACTTTCCATCACTAATAAAAGTATTATGGTGTATACGAAATAAAATATTAATATGCGTATGTACTTGATTTGAACAAATCTCATTGTTAGTAAAATCATGTTTTTCAAGACAGGAAATTTGAGTTAGATTGATGCAGTATTTTATTAGCACTTGTGGTGTGGAACAATAACCCAGGGAAGGGGAGTTTGCACAAAACCTCATTTTTGTATGTGCAAAAGTTTCCAACATTTATTTATTTATTTATTTCATTTCATTTCATTTCATTTCATTTCCTTCCTTCCTTCCTTTTCCTTCCTTCCTTCCTTTTCCTTCCTTCCTTCCTTCCTTTTCCTTCCTTCCTTCCTTACCTTTTACCCTATCTTTCTCTAAAACAGGACCCATAGTGGCTGACATCATTTTTAAAAATAACTAAAATAAAGAGTTCAAATATTTTTAAAAGAATTAAATATACATTATTAAAATGATTAAATAAAAGCATAATAAAGATTAAAATGGACAAAATATTGATCATCCCAACTTTTACAATCCCGCTTAGGCAGCTGGTCACTAAGGAAAAGCCTGTCTGAACAGAAAGGGTCTTTGCCTATTTGTGGAAGTACAGCAAAGATGGAGCTAGCCTAGCTTCCCATGGAAAGGAATTCCAAGATTTGGGAGCAGTGACAGAGAAGGCTCACTCCCACGTCCCCATCAAATGCATATGTGAGCATAGTGGGACCAAAAGAAAATGTATACAAACCATGAGATGTTGTCTAGCAGGGAGAAAACTTCTCAAAACTTTTATTTGTACTTATGAGAACAAAGCAAACAAAGATCTATATCCCTAGTGATACTGTAGAGTTGATATTTAGCTTCCCTTCTTCATACCTGCTATTTTTTCTTAGAGAAATGACTAAAAATATCAACCCTTCAAATGACTTTCTTTACTACATCCCCCAAAAGATCAGGTGCCCAGTCTCAGATCAATCTGTGTAGACAACTGTTTCAAAGATTTCTCTGATAACATCAGAAGATATTCATGACATTTCATATTCTAAATGGCCTGCAAGAACCATCTAACTTACTTGCTTCAGGATTTTTTAAATTGCATTTTTTTCTTTTGAATCAGATTTATACACCCTTTTTTTAAAAAAATAAGTTTATGGCAAAGGAAGCAGCTCCCTCACTGAACTCAGCTGATGAAAGAGTAATCACAACATCTATTCAACCCAGAATAATTTCTGACATGAAATTATTATTATAAGAATGAGAATGGTAATGAAGTGTCCCCAGTATGATTCTGAACTGTCTCACTAGGTGAGAGTTTTGTTCCAGACCTGTAGCCCATGAAAGCAGGCTGGGGAGAACACATCAGAGTGAGATATAGCTCATAAAAAATTGTGACAAATTGCAATGCCAGGATTGTCTTGGTGGCTTGTGATGTATTGAAATTAAATCCCAAACCAGACAATATGGGTAGTGTCAAAAGTTTGCTGTGGCTATAGGCCCTGTTTACACAGCTTATAATAAGAAAGACACTGAAAAGCTCAACACATCCTGAAGTGGGGATATAAAAAACATCATTTCAGGAAGGGAAAAGCTATAATGAGTAAGAAAGAGAAAAACAGATGGAGAGGGTAGTCCCTAGCTTAGTGAATTTTTTTTTAGCCAGGGCCTACAATTAAGGATAGCAGTAACTCAGGAGGTGAGCATTTTATATATCATAACAGGGATGATAGAAAACAGGTCCTTTGATTTATCTTACCTAACAACAAACTGGTTTTAAATTATTTTCAGGAATTGAGCTACACCAGAGTATAAGATGAGCCTTAAAAGGCCCACGGCGCTTGCATCTGAGAACTTGAGCTTCCTGAGAAGTTGGATGAGTTGGTGTTTCCCATATTGATCAACTAATAATTTTCAAACATGGAGCTTTCAAAAAGTTGTCTTGCTTCTGAGAGTGAGGGAATTGCATTCTCTGGTTTACAGAACAGATTAATTTTCTGAAGGAGGAATGAGAAAAAGACTCCTTCCTTCCTTCTCTGTAACATGAAGTCAAACTGTCAGCTTGAGGTCTCTAGGAAATTATATGCACTTCTTGGAGTAGTGTAATCAATCCCCTAGCTCCTTCCTGTATGCACTTTGCCTGGCTAAAATTATATGGGTTCTCTGGTCTCCTCTTCCTATGTCAGGACAAGGATCCATAAATTGATTTTTTTTCAGCATACAAGATAATTGAAGTACTTGTGATGCTCCTGACCAGAAAAGACAAGAAGAACCTTTGTGTGCATATGTGCAGAAGTGCACAAATTGCTCATATAATGATGTCACTCAAATAATGTAATTTGCACAAAAATGATGAAAGCTGCTTCTTTATTGCATGGACATTTAAGAATTAAAAAAAATAGTTGATTGTGTCTTTTTAAAAAGAAAAATGGATCAGCCAGTCATTCTGTGCTTGTAGTATGCATGAATTTTGCTTCTCAAAGGAAAAGGAGGCTCATTTTACAGAGGCAAATTATGGAGACATACAAATTATAGAGATTTACTTGATAAAAAAGTGCTTTTATTTCACTTCTCCCTAGAGATGAGGAATCTTCCTTACCCTGTTGGCCCATCCAGTAAAGGCAGCATCAGTAAGGCAAGAACAAAGAACTCAGTAAGTAGTCTTCCCTTTCTTAGGCCTAGGGCAGTGATGGTAAACTTTGGCACTTCAATTCCCTGACATGGGGATGATTAAGAGCAGGAATTGTGAAGAAGGAAACAGAAGGATTTATCCTGGTAGCTCAGGAACGATTTTTGCCAACAAATTGTATGAAGACAAAAATACAGCATGTATCCAACAATAGCAAACACTAGCTTTGTAATGAAAAGGATGAAACGGTAGATCATATGATCAGCGGATACAGCAAGATTTCACAGACTGATTATTTGCAATGCTATGACAGGGTTGCAAAAATTTATTTATTTATTTATTTAGATTTATTATCCCGCCCTAATCAGGCGAACCTGACTCTAGGCGGCTTACAGAAAATTCATAAATTAAAACCTTGAGGTTCATAAATTACTTAAAAGTCAATTAAAAAAGAATTAAACCATGAATTTACAAAAATCTAAAAGATTTAAAAAGGTTAAAAGGTTTAAAAAGATTTTAAAAGTTTAAAAGAGTGAGGGAGGGGTGGCTGTCCCATCATATCAGCCACCCAACATGGGACCCTATGTTCCTGGACCCCCACACCTGCCCTGCTAGCCAGGTTTTTAGACCCTTCCGAAAGGGCAGGAGCTCTGTCTGTAGACGTAACTCAGTTGGCAGGAGGTTCCAAAGGGCCGGGGCGGCCACGGAGAAGGCCCTCCTCCTGGTGCTAGAGAGATGTGCCTCTCTAGCCGATGGAATGATAAGAGAGCCTCTCCGATCTGCCCTGGTGGGACGGACAGATGTCCTTGGGACGATGCAGTCTCTTAAATTATTCATTGGAAAGTTTGTCAGAAGTTTAAATTTGAATGTAGTAAAAATCATTGGGAACATCAGGTAGAGAAAGTTTTAGAAAATGAGAGTCAAGATTCTGTGGGACTTTAAAATTCAAACAGATAGACATCTGCCGCACAACACACCTGATATAACTGTTGTGGAAAAGGAGAAGGTTTGGTTTATTGACATTGCTATACCAGGAAATGCGTGGACTGAAGAAAAACAACGGGGGGGGGGGGGTGTCACAAAATATCATGCTTTACAAATTGAAGTTGAGCATTTATTGTTGTACGCATAGTGATCAGAGCCCTTGGAGCAATACCTAAAGGACTCCCTGATATTTGGAAATTTTGAATCTTATTGGACTTGAACATCCTAACTCTCCAAAAACACAACTCTACTAGTGACTGCATATATACGGTACTTAGACGTAACCTTAACAGTTCTTAGATCTTTGGTTAGGGCTTGAACTGTTAATTTTATACCAGTCCTCGACTGTGGTTCAAATGGTAGATTTGTATCCAATAATAATAATAATAATAATAATAATAATAATAATAATAATAATAATAATAATAATAATAATAATAATAATAATAATAATAATAATAATAATAATAATAATAATAATAAAGAATTGTCCACCCACATCTACAAGAAGAATTTTTCCACGTACAAGTGACTGGTTGTAAAGAAGGAGACTGATGCTGTACTTGTGCAACAGTACAGACGGCTGTTGCAGGCAAACCAAAGCAGTGTGTGCTAACCTATACTGTGCTACCAAACTCACTAAAAGCACAGTACTTGCTCTTCTCTTGCTTCCTTCTCTTCTCTTTGGGAGTTCTTATACAGCCTCATGACCAAGGACACATGGCTTAGGGGTTGTCTATTCTTCTTCAGTGACTTTACTTGCAGTGGTGAGCATCAGCCTTGAAAGCTTTGACTTTATGGACAATTTCACTACAGTATTACATATAAGCAGGGATGACATTCTGGATTTTAGTAATTGTTTACAGATGCAATAGTTGTGCCTATTACCACATATGTATCTGTCAGGAACTGGCATCAATTTCCTAATGCTCACAAAGCTTGATTAAGTAGTAATTTTCAGATAGGCCTCAGAAAAATCCATTTTTCTCTCTCTGAGCCTCAAGGCTGTGTAACAGCATGTTTTTCAATCATGTTTTTAGTGTCAGTGTACCCGTCTTATCTCTTTAGCAGAGCAATGTTATGACTAGTCCCAGAAAACTCTGCGTGCACGTGTGTAAACAACTATTGTTTTGAGAAAGTTTTCTCTGTTGCTTGCTGATACGTCATTGGCTGAAGCAGTCCCACCTGACTGCAAATTCTCCATTTTGGAGAGAAGAAGGAGTTCGTCTCTGATTCTTCATGGATTAAGACCTGTTTTTGATTAGAGAGCTTTTGTTTCTGGTTCTTTATGGGCTAGCATTCTTTAGCCTAGGAGCCATGCATTTTTGCTCCTTAAAAATGGTTACCTAGATTTGCCTGTGGACTTTATTGGACTGACCTGTGCTACTGACTTTTATGCTTTATGAACCTGATCAATAAATCTTCATCATTTTTCTGAACAACGTGTCTTCATTGGACTAAAAAGGGTAAGAGCTGCCTTTCACACACACAAATCTTTGAACACGCTACCAAATAAAAACCCCTTAAGAGCTGATAAGCAGCTGAGAGTTGGATCTCTGTTCTAATTAGCCGTCCAGCTCGCCCTGTGTAGGTTTGTTTTGGTTTCCAGGGGTTTTCCAGACGTGTGGGGGCCGGCTGGATTGTGACATGGTGGCAGCGGTGACACGGCGCGCCTCTTGACGACGTTTTTTTTGTGTGTGTGTGCATGCTCATCTCTGCCCAGCAAGAAGCAGCAGCCTTCGTTTATTTTGGCTGAAAGCCTGTGTGTGTCTCCAGCGCCGGCTGAGACTGAAAGTGCCTGTGTTTTGGAATGTTTTGTTTTCCTGAGATAAGGGTGCTGAAAGGAAAGCAGGATCGCAGCTGTTTGCTTCTTCGTTTTGAGTTTTGAGTCGGATTCTCAAACTCCCAGATCTGAGGGCCGTGGGCCGAGGGCCGATCCATTGCTGGCAGTTCCAGAGGGACTGAGACGTCTTCCAAGTCTACAAGATGGAAGGTAAGCCAGTGGCTGATGAATGTACCCCCTCACCACAGTTAGCACCCCAAGACAGACTCCATTCCAGATGGGATCTTGGAGAAGGTGCCCAGATGATGTTTAGCCAGAAGGAAGGGCCCAGGGTGGGTGAAGCTTGTCCAGATGACTTCTGAGACTTCCCCAGACGCCCAGCAAGCCCCAAGCCCTAAATAAGACTCTTTTGTGTTGAATTGGAGTCAAAACTCCACAGAGTGCCTATTTTCACTCAGAAGCAGTTCCTTGAAGTTATTTTCCCCCAAAGCCAGGAAGAAGGAGTGGAACCCTTCAGATAAGATTTATTTTCCTGCATTGAAGTTCCTAGTTGCTGATTACATGTGCTGTTTGGTCTTTGAAGACCTGGAGAGTTTGCAAATTGCCTCATTGTGTTTGAGATACCAGTTTAAAGGTGGAAGAGCTCCAACGGACTCCTCCACGTGTCCAAGGAAGAAGTTTGCTAGAGTGTGTGGGCCAGAGCCACCACTCTGAAAAGTGTTATCTACAGGCTGTTACACTACGCTGTTTTGGTCAGCTAGTGGGAAGTGGGAAATAATTGCCGGATGCAGTGTTTCCCTGAGTTTTACTACCCTCCGAAAGCCAAGAGCTGAAGTGTGGGAGTAATAAGTAAAGATGGCTGTGGGAAGCCCACCTAGCGGTTTCAGCAATAGCAGAGGCCAGATCCAGATCCAGATTCCCGACGTACTGAGGAGAGTGAATGGAATTCTGCGTGCTCTTGAGTTGAGAAGCTAGTCAAGCCATCAATTCTGTTGCCTGTTTAGTTCCCAAACCTCACAGGGATGAGAGTGCGGGGTTGTTTGATTAATTCCTTTGGACTGTGTTCTGATAAATACCTTAAAGGTTTGTTTCTTGAGTTTGTTTTCTAGGAGATGCACATGTTCCTGACGTCTGAAAGAAGTGCTGATAACGGAACTCTGAGTGGACTTTGTTCAACTAATTGTTTAATTGTTTGCAGGTGCAACATCGAAGAAGACGAAGAAGGGGGGAAATGTTATTATTTCTTGCTAATCATCTGTTTATTTTTCCAGAGGCTCGTACAAGCGGCCTCTGTGACATGTGTGGTGTTACTGACCTGTTTCCTGATTTAAAGGTTGTGTTTATATGTGTTTTGGAAAGGGAAAACCTTTGGTACCTGAAAATGCCCAAGTCTTTTGTTCCAGCAAGGTTTTATACCTGAGTTTGCTTGCAATGCAGAATGTAACTTATGTAACGTGTACCTCCAGTAGCTAAAACTGGAAGAAGCTTTAACGCTTGATATCCTACATATATAAGGGATAGCTTGTTTGCTCAATTGCTTTGCTCACATTAGTAAACAATGCCTTTTGGTAAAGTCAAACCCCCGGTTTGCCTTTCCAGAAAGGAGGGCGTGTCAGGAACTGGCATCAATTTCCTAATGCTCACAAAGCTTGATTAAGTAGTAATTTTCAGATAGGCCTCAGAAAAATCCATTTTTCTCTCTCTGAGCCTCAAGGCTGTGTAACAGCATGTTTTTCAATCATGTTTTTAGTGTCAGTGTACCCGTCTTATCTCTTTAGCAGAGCAATGTTATGACTAGTCCCAGAAAACTCTGCGTGCACGTGTGTAAACAACTATTGTTTTGAGAAAGTTTTCTCTGTTGCTTGCTGATACGTCATTGGCTGAAGCAGTCCCACCTGACTGCAAATTCTCCATTTTGGAGAGAAGAAGGAGTTCGTCTCTGATTCTTCATGGATTAAGACCTGTTTTTGATTAGAGAGCTTTTGTTTCTGGTTCTTTATGGGCTAGCATTCTTTAGCCTAGGAGCCATGCATTTTTGCTCCTTAAAAATGGTTACCTAGATTTGCCTGTGGACTTTATTGGACTGACCTGTGCTACTGACTTTTATGCTTTATGAACCTGATCAATAAATCTTCATCATTTTTCTGAACAACGTGTCTTCATTGGACTAAAAAGGGTAAGAGCTGCCTTTCACACACACAAATCTTTGAACACGCTACCAAATAAAAACCCCTTAAGAGCTGATAAGCAGCTGAGAGTTGGATCTCTGTTCTAATTAGCCGTCCAGCTCGCCCTGTGTAGGTTTGTTTTGGTTTCCAGGGGTTTTCCAGACGTGTGGGGGCCGGCTGGATTGTGACAGTATCTATGTTTATTTGCAATGTGTGATGTCAGGTAAGCCGTTGTAACATTTTATCAGCTGGATTCTGCTGAAGCAAAGGAACTTGAGCATAAAGAAAGGCCTTGGCAAATTCCTTATATTTCCCTTCTTCCATCAGGAAAGCAGTAAGCTACCATCAAAATGCAGTTCCTTAATTACTGTCAAACCTTGTCTTGGATATAAATGTATTGGTCATTACCTTATAGAGTTTCTGATGAATGGAATGTCCCATCTCCCCCTCCATCACACAAAGTGGAAGCTCACCATTTGCTCAGCTCTGCTGCTTCACTTGTGGTAGGTGGGTATTCTTTATTGAGATCACCACTTGCACTTCTGTAACCGTTACACAAGTGGCATGATCTCTTGTTGTTATGCTGGCAAGACTTTCCTTTCAAGGGAGGCTCAACAGGATATGATGATTGACACAGAAATGTCTGTTCTTCAAATGGAGTTTACAATAGCATTTCTAATCTTGAAGGTTTTGCTTGAAAGTTTAGCTCAAAGTTGGCTGGGAACTTTCTTAAATTGGGCCATTATTTACAGCTTTCATATTACTGTCTATATCAGTGGAAACTTTTACTTAGGAGTATTCAATATTAATTTTTGTAGCTTGCATAGTGATTTTGCTTTCTAGGGGGCTATCTCCTGCTTTCTCTCCTTTTAAAAAATTGGAGCAATTATTTGTGCTTATGAGAGCAATGGGAAATGCAGCTCACTAAAAAACAAAAAAACCCATCAAATTATCCACAGGAACATTACTGAATAGACGCAACCCTGATGAACATTTGCTCTAACTACCCTGCTGCTGACCTCCTTTTTAAACTGGCCGTGTGATTTATTTGAATGAATGAATCATCCTGGCTGAGCTCTTCCTGGGAGTTCACTCTACGTTTATACAGTGGGAAACCTCCACAACAATATCATATCCTCTGTACATAGCTCTGGATGTTAACTTTGAAATAGCATACTTGGAGGACAAAGATGCTTGTGTAAGGTAAAGGTGAAGGCCTCCCTTGCTCAAAAACCAGTCATATCTGACTCTAGGGTTCAGTGCTCATCTCTGTTTCAAAGCCAAATAGCCAGTGCTGTCTGCATCTGCAGACATTTCCATGGTCATGTGGCAGGCATGACTAGATACCTACTCATACTAACTGCAGTCCAGCCAGGTTATCATGTTATGGTAATAGAGTAGACCATACTGCCAGTCACTCAGTGCTGACCATCAGGTGGCTGTTAACTAGACTGAAAACCCTGAGGACTGATGAACCTGAGTAGAGAAGTCCACAGGGAAAGGTGATGGTCCCCAAGTGGACTAAATCCCACTTGAATCCATCCTGATAGAGGGCAGCATCTTCATCAATACTGGCCTGGGGTTGAGGAGGTCTTTGTGTGCCAAAAAGGCTCAGGACCAAAAAGTGATGTGTGGAACTGGATCAGTGGTATGGGTGCCATGCTGCAATGTGGAAGGCAATGGAAGACCACTGCATTGTATTGTTTCCAGGACCATCTTCATGGTTGAAAGCCAAATAAACATAGTTGGAGCAGGAATGGGAAGACCCGTGTTTAGATTCCTGATTAATCATGAAGCTCACTGGGTGACCTTGGCTCCATCATGATGAAACAATGGAGCAGCAGGTGGAACCAACCACCCCTCATCAAAAGGTATCAATAAGTGGTGTGTCCAGCAAGCTAGAACCTGACAATTCCCAAGAAGAGCAACCAACCAATGAAAGTTATGTGACAGGATAGCCTGCCAACTGAACATCTCAGAAGAGGTTCCAGAATGCATTACCACTAGATTACCACCTCAGTAGTAAAATCAGAACCTTAAGTGCTGGTAAGCTAATAAAATCAACCCATCTGAAAGCATGTCCACCAGGACAATTGAAGGCATTTTGCTGCACTCACGAGACAAATGACAAGATGGGTTCATGTTCCCTGTGGTACATATAGAAATCAGCATGACTGTTGAATATTGCTTCAACACTGGTTACAGTGTATTAGTCTGGCCGGACATCCCGGCCAGTAATGGAGTAGACTGAACAGCCCCTGACTCAATGCTGAGTATTCGGTGGTGGTAAATAACCTGACTTCCTAAAGGGGCCAATGGCTACAGGTAGATGAGCCCCTTTAGGTGGGGTGATGGTTCCTTCAGTGGAGGAAATGCCACTGGAAACCATCATGCTGGGCCCAATGAAGAATGGGTGGCAGAGGAACTCTGATTCCCAATGGTCATGGAGGCGGAAGAGACCATGCCAGATAGACTGGCTGTGAAGGTGCACTTTGATAATATCCTCAAGGCTGCGGCAGTCCATTGCAGTCCCAGTGTTAAATCCTGCATGCCACATTTCATATGTCCCGCAGGAGATGGCTCAGTGAGCATTGTGTGTGGGTTACTTCATGGCAAGCTGGGATCCACCTTAAAGAAATTCACAACAATGGCATTGTTCCTGCTTCAAGAAAAAAATGTATTCTCAGATACAAGTTGCAGCCAATGACAACTGGTCACAACACGGCAGACATAGATCTTACTCAGCTATCCAGGCGCTGAACACATCACATATCCCCTGCTATATTTGGTGTTAGATTCCATTATTTCCATTATGAAGCTGGCTAGATAGCTCAGTGGTTTAGGGATCTGGCCACAGAAGTGGTAAACCATTTCTATGTATTCTTTACCTAGAAAATCCTAGAAAGAGTCATTCTAAGTCAGAATTGACTTGATAGGACATAATTATTTTTAATTAACATGAATCAAATCAAAATAACCAAATCTTACATAGCAGTGCACATCTGCTAATTCTTCTAAACTGGTTCTTTTCTTGGAAGTGGTGTTGGTTAAGAAAATGAAATTACAAACAATTAATATTTGTAAAACTATGAACACTCAAAGAGAAAATGCATTTCAAGGACAAATATGAAATCTAATGCTAACCTTCATCTAGACCAATGTTTCCCTACCTTTGGACCCACACCCACAGGGGTACTTCAATTCCCAGTAGCCTAAGTCAGTACATTGAGTGACCAGTGCTTTGGGGAATTGATTTATGCTTGTGGGAATTGAAGTCCAAAAAACAAAGTTTGAGAAATACTAGTCTAGACTCTACTTTAATACAATGGTGAAAGGGCATACAATTTTCTGATAATAATATAATTTATAATTCATGGTCTGTTTCACTTCTCCCCTCTTTTTATTTGGGAGTGGAGCTATGTATAAGCAGGAAAAGATAATGTTCTACTACAGGGATTCTCAACCTGTGGCCTGTGGGCTTGATGCGGCCCACAGCACCATTTCATGTGCCCCCTCCCCCTCCCCCCACTACACCAGGAAGTGCCATGTGGTGGAGGAAGGGCAAAATGGCCATCTGATCCCCGAACTGTCTGAGGCAGCGTGACTTAGCCCCCAGCTTAAAAAGTTTGAGAACTCCTGTTATATACTATATAACACCTAGAGTTGAGTACTGTATTAGGGTTTTTAAAAAGTTATTTTTAGTTTTTTATCTACTATTTCTGTCGAGCAATGCCTAAGAAATCTACACTAAATTGCTAAAGATTTTTTTTTAAAGTGTCAAATATTTACTTGAGGTTTTGCCTTTCAAAAAAGAGAAACTTCAGTCAAAATCCTTTTCCTTTTAAAAAATGTTCAAACCAGTCAACCAACAGTTCTCCATTTCAATGCTTTCCCTGAATCTTTATTGTTATTGTTATTTTTAATTTACACAATAATTTAAGCAGTCCTTAAAAAACAAATTATCTTTTGACAGTACTAGAAAGAAACCCCACACCCAATGATGTGTGTTTATCTCTAAAATTAGATCTATATGGAATTAAAATAGCAAAAATAATAGCTGCTCCAGTGAACTGCAAGGTATACAGTAAAACCTCACTTAAAGAGTGCCTCACTTAGAGAGTAATTCACTTAAAGAGCAGGATTTTCTCTGAATGGTCACTTCGCTTAACAAATAAAACCAACCAAAAATTCGCTTAACAAATAAATCAGGTTTCACAATCCTCCCTGTCAGAAGTCACAATTGGTTACTTACAATGGTGTTTCGCTTAAAGAGCAAATTTGCTTAAAGAGCAATCCTGTGGGACACATTATACTCTTTAAGCGAGGTACCACTGTACATGGAGAAACAGTCTAAGCAATACTGTTTTTCTATTTTTGTTGCCAAGACAGTTCTATTAGCAATACTATCTGATCCAGTGAAAATTCATAAGGCAAGCAACTTAGGCAGTATGCAAAATAAACTGTATGTGTAGGCTGAAAAGTCCTTCTTTGAAGAGAGATTGTTCAGTGTAACCATTGTTCCTAAAGCCTACGGGGTGGAGTGTGGGGGCTTGACCAGTTTTATAGAACAAAACTTTCATATCCTCATTGTCACATTAGGCTTCCTATTTTCTAACTTGGAGGAAAATCTGTTTCAATTTCTCAGAGGAAGGAAACCCAGGAAACCCGTTTCCTGACAATGCATAGGGCTGGAAGTATTTTGACCCCCTCTACGGATTATCTGTGACTTGACAGTCCTGGTGATATAAAGACACAGTCTGTAAGAAAATTAGCACTTCTGAATGACTATTTTGCATTCTTCAAGTACACTACTAAAATGCTTTTGTGAAAACTAATAGGTGACATCATTGCAGTGATAATAAATGCTCTTTGATTTAAACTCCCCCAGTGCCTATACCAACTTGCCAGGGGAAGAAGAAGCCAGGGCAGGTTGAGGACCTTGCCGCCCCTCCCCCTGTGCCTATACCAACTGCCAGGGGAAGAAGAAGTCAGGGCAGGTTGAGGACTTCACACACACCCCCGTGCCCACCCCAACACATTGTATTGTAATGTAATGTATTGTCTGTAAGCCACCCTGAGTCGCCACGGCGAGTGGACGGCAATATAAATTTGAACTAATAAATAAATAAATAAAAATAAATAAATAAACAGCATTTTGTTTGTTGAGGGTCTCAGTGGTTAAGAAGCTCACCTTGTTAGCTGGAAGGATGGCATGTTGGCAGTTCAAGACCTGGGTACTGCATGATGGATTGAGCGCCCATATGTGTCCCAGCTCTTGGGGACATGAAAGGAGCCTCATTTGGGCATTCCCTGAACAGAGTTTCTTTCGCAAAAATCCTTTCAACCCAGAATATTTTTTGACATGAAATTATTATTATACACCCCCCAAACAAAGATCTTGTTTGTTCTGCTGGTGACAACTAATCTTTTCAAGTATTAAAAAAATCTATAAGTTTTGTTTTATTAAGTAAAATAAATGGTTTCCTATACCTTAAGACTGTGTATATGTTCCATATTATTATTATTATCATTCCCTTTTAGGTACCATTGTAATGAAAGGATTTTAATCACTGACATCACAATGTGAATTATTATTGCAGAAACCCCTGCTGTTGAGCTAAGCAAAATTAACCCCATGTATAGGACATTAAAAAACAACAACTACTCTACTAATTAGTGAGCAAATACGAACAAAGCGAATGGAAAACAAAGACACGGAGAGGAAGATACTGAGGCAAGGAGCGCTTTCATCCATTCCAAACATTGATCTTTCTGTACAGAAATCTTTTCTCTCTCTCTGATTCATTCCATTAAAGTTGAGGGTTAAAAAAAACCATTTTGTAATTAGTTTCCTAAAGCCACAATCTCTCTCTTCTTCCAAACTGTCAAAATCCAAAGGCTCATAATAGAAAATGGAAAATATTCTAAAATGCTTTTTAAATTATTTCCCAGGCGATCAATATTGGAGGCATGTGGTAATTCTCTGGATTACTCTCGGAAATTATTTGCATCTCCGCCTTGTGTTCAAATGACAGGAAAACCTAACGCTGTAGCTGTTCTCTTTGGAGGGAAGCGTTTATTGGGATGGAAAATGACATTGTGGTCCAGGATGCAGGTCCCATAAGGAACACACAAAGCATGTCATACATTTAAATCACTGCAAAGCTTGCATTTTTCTGCGACTAGTCATGCTGGTTTCCAATGGGCAATGCATCATGCTGTTGAAATAAGAGCTGAAATGAACACTATCAAGCTTGAGAATCCACCAGAGAAATACGCTGGGTGCCATTTGTTGCTAATTGCTTTGTGCAAGTTATAGTTTGAGAAAAAAGCTCCCAAAATGGAATAAACACAAAATAGTAACTAAGTCTTTATCCCTTTTACCTTTATTTTTTACCTTTAAGACTTTGTTTGTTTGCTTGCTTACTTGCTTGTTTGCTTTCAGCTTGCTATTCCCTCTTGTGTCGTGCTTCCCTTTGGTCTCCTCCACCCCCTAATCATACCATAATTCTCCATTCAGAGTGTTCAAACTTATTAATGCCTTACAAACACCAACATTTGATGTATCTGGGTGAAAAGCCTAAAGTAGAAGGCTTTGATGCTCAGCTAGGCTGAGCTCTGCCCAAGCTTCCTTCTCAGAAAGAAAGTTCCAAATTAGCTGGAGAAGAAACAGGACACTTTGGTGGAGCTTGGCCAAGCTGAACCTTAGTGCCTTCTGATTTATGCCTTCCTCCCAGGTGCATCACACTGAGGAGTTTGTATCACGACAGCCAGGTACATAGAAGTTCAAGAGTAGAGAATTATGGCATTTGGAGTCCAGAAAAATCTAAAAACCCTGTTCCTATTAAGTACAGTAAGGAAATCACATCAGGCAGTATTTTCTGAAAGAGGACAAAGATATTGGAGGACAAGAATTGTGGCCCATGGGTTTAGACGGGTGAGAATTCTGTTTGGATTATATTTTGATGTTGCTTTCTTTATACATTTATAAATGCAATTGAAAGAATTTGAAGGAAATGGGTTTACCTGACTATGGCTAAAACGCTGAATTAACACATCTGCCTATTCCTAGCTGAGCAGCCTGTCCTATTAACTATCCAAACTCGCCTTCTGCCTTCATGTGTAGAAAAGGAAGTTGTTGTATGAGTAGAATTGCATCAAACAGCCTTTTCCACACAGAATGGGAGGATTATCCCTCTTGATCTTTGCCTCAGTTGACATAATTTCTTGGGTCAACTCTACTTTTGGTAAACCCAGCACTGAGGAAAATAAAAAATATCTGGGTCAGAAAGATGGAATACCCAAATACAGAATTCAATGAAAATCCTTAGCAAAATATACTTTTAAAAAACCTGCAGACTTTAATATATGGTGGAAAAACGCTGTATACATGTCTTTTGTGGATATGTTAACACACAATGCCTTCAACTGTGGCTAAACTTGCAGTAAGTCTTTAATCATGAACTAAACCCATCATTCAGGACAGGCTGTAAACTCACCTCTTCATGTTGATGGTGCTAATGATCTGTTGGCCTTGGGTTGTAGTATAAAATACTTTCTGGCATTCGTGAAATCACTGAAAAGGTCTGAGTTGTATCTGGAACACTAGATGTTTGACATTTGAAATGTATGAATGCAATTTTATATAAGAATCGGACAGTTACGATCCCCCTCTCCCAATCTCTGACTTTTGGAGTTGTCAAAATGTGAATGTTACATCAAACTAGGGGATCTGAATAAGTACAACAGATGACAGAACACTGAACTTAGTCACTGAATACTAGCTATAGTATGGAGAATCAACACCAGTTTGTCTGCATCCTTCTTAAAGTGGAGGCGACAGAACTGGGTGCAGTAGAGAAGAAGAGGCCTAACCAGTGCCAAGGGAATTAGTACCAAGGGAACCAGTGCTAAGGGGATTAGCATGTAATTTGGATACTATACTTTTTTAATCCACCCAAAAATAGCATTTGTCTTTTTTGCAACCACACTGCATTGTAAGCTCATATTCGGTTTGTGAACTACAACAATTCTATTTTTCTCTCTCGTTCATAGTATTACTGAGCCAAGCACCTCCCATCTTGAAACTGTGCATTTGCTTTCTTTTTTCTAGGTACAGAACTTTGCACTCACCCCTGTTAAATTTCATTCTGTGTTTTTCACCCTTTTGTAACAGAAAGTAAATGGGATGTGTGTGAATATAACAAACAGCCACTTATTACATCATATTTTGACACCAAATGTTTTAGAGATGGATGCAGAGTGGCATGCCAGCAGTCTTCTTTAGTCGAACTGACAACTAGTTGCAGACCATAAAAAAAGAAATGCCAGCTGTCAGCCAAAGGATCATGCACCCTCCGTCTATGGCTTCCTTAACACGGCAGCATACAAATGTAGGGCTAATTCAGTACCTCATTTGTTAAATAGCAGGAAACATGCATTAATCCTCTCGTGCTGTTGCTTTCTGCAGTGTACAGTCCCTCTGACTTCTTCCATCGTGACTGCCACATATTTTAATAGAGTGCTTGAGAATGTCCCATGAGACCTACTTATGGTAGAAGGCTTAAGATCTCCATTCACAGTCTTAAGGAAAGACATTTTAGACTTAGGGTAGATTAAACCCCCAGGCTAAAAATAATAACATGCAGCTGTGGATTAAACCCCTTGATTAACCATATATAATGTCACAATCTTCCCTTCTAATTTTCAATTGTGGTGGCATGGGCCATTGCATTTAACCCCTCATGAATTTTGCATGGAAATGTGCGTCTATGGGCAGAGGTGAGTGCATGGGCCTCCATTTATTAATGCCTCTATAACTGAAACTAAGATTACAATGCTTGGATTCAAATCAAAAGATGATCCCATCTATATGATGAATCACAGAGGCGTTGTTAAATGGATTCTGGTGGGTACCTAAAGTGTGCTTTCCCCACATACATGAGATGGGTTGATTGACAAATGGAACATTTTGAATTTAGATAAAATTTTGACAGTCTTTACATGGGCTTGCATTAGTATGGGGTTTTTATGAGGGAGACACGGTGAATTTGAATAAGGAATGGTGGATGACTCAAGCTTGTATCATTTACATTTGCCTTCATTAACTATGTGATAAAGCTGAATCTAAACTATGAATAATGTTTTCCCCCCTCAACCACTGAGTATATTTTATTTCATATTCTGTGCTTGCTCCCCCTTCACTAATATTGATGGAAGTTCCTACAGGCTATGAATTCATTATATGCATAGATATTTGTTGAGTGAATATGTGTGAATAAGTTCAGTGCTCACGATTGCTATCCACCTAAAAGAAAACAAGCACACTCAGAGTTTGGGACATGATGATGATGAAGAAGTTTTCACTCATCTTTCTACATAGAATAGTTCATCAACATCTTCTAATTCTTGAATCATTGCATTGAGTTGATATTACTTTGAAAAGGTATTTGGAAACTCTGAAAACAGGATTATATGAATTTTAATGATGTGTTATCTGAGGGGCTTGGTGGGGTTTCAATTTGTTTTTGGTAGATAAAAGAGTTGTAGGATTATTTTGTCATACATTGAAAACTGAAATTTTTTTCTTCCTAGTATGCATGCACACTGTTCTGTACCACTAATGGCTGACGGAAAAGTGGACATAAGCCTGTAGAAGAAAAATATGCATGATAATGACATTTTGGCTAATTGTATTTAAGTTAATAAATGTATTTGAAAATACAAAAATGGGGGATGAGGGACATCCCACTGTTTTATATACAGAATCCCAAAATCAGAACAATTTATTATGCATCGTCAAAAATCCTTTATTCTTATGTTCCTTGATCACAGTTCTTGCATTCCAGACTTTTGGACCTGAAGGAATTTTATCATAAGGTGGAGAAAGGATCTGCTCTTCAAAGAAGACCAATTCCAAATTATTATTGTACAACACTGTTAGGATATATGAGTAGGTTTGCAACGAGAGCAAACCAATGACTGTACAGTATCTTTAAGACTGTGCAGCTACCACAGCCAGGTGCAAGCATTGAGTGTTTGTGTCTAGCATAAATTGAGGCAACAGTCTTTGCCAGACAGACAGCCTGTTGTTCTCTGACTGCTTTGTTGCTGTGCTCACGTCCATCGGACCTTCGTCGTTCTTGAGGATTGTCTGGTATGTTTACTTGCCATTTATTGCAAGATATTGGAACACATACCTCAGCCACAGTGTGGTGACCTAACCAAGGACTGTTTTGGAACCGAGCTACTCCGTAGCTAGAATGAACTGGTGAATATCTTCAAAGCCGACCTTGAAGCAACAGATAAAGGTTTGGACTGCTTGCATTGCTTTATCAAAGATAAGAGCTTAATTAGCTCACATAGACTATAAGGACTTGCTGCACCACTTGGTCTGACTTCAAGACAAGTGTTAACCTGCACTTTGTGCACAACCTTTGTAAATAGTGTAAATACATATTTCCTGCAACCCAAGCCGGACTTTGTTTTTGTCTCCTGTATCTCAACAAACACTCTCAAACCTCAGGGTGTAGCAAAAGCCAGCCACCTTCCTGCACTCTGCTATATTTTACCATTTCAAACACATGATCACAGCTACATTGTTGTTTGGATGTGGGCCAATATCTCCAGTTGCTATCTTAGAAAATAGCTAAGCACAAGCTTAAAATAAAACCATGTTAAACACGCTTAGTGGATTTAAAAAATATTAGGTTTTACTTGAATGGAGGATCAACGATTCTCTTGTAAAATTGCTAAATAGAGGCAATGTTTACATTATTGTTTTCTTTTATCTCTCCCCTCACCAAATTATTGAAATGGAAGTCAATTTTCATCACTCTATTGCACAACAAAGTAGCTATCATCTGCTATTATGTACTTGTGGAAAAATCATGGCTTGGCTGACTAATTAGTAGTGTTTGGTGCTAATATTACTCATTCAGCACTTGGAAGAGTTGCTCTCTAGGGGAAAAATAACATGCTGTAGAAGTCACTGGGTAAACTAGGGGGCTAGTTAAAGAGTGTTGGCAGCACCGCACACATTGTGTACAATACTGCTCGCATTGCTGCTGCCAAAAGATGTGGAAGTAATTGCCAACAAGATTTATTGTTTCTTTTATGTTTAGCCAGTTAGAGATGATCATTTGAAAGAGTTCAGTGGAATTCAGCATAGACTTCTATTGAATCATAGCAACACATACTGATTATCACTAATGCATGTTCTAGAAAGAATATTGTGTTGTTCAAGTTCTCCTTGAAGCCGTCCTTACTGGCAGAAGGACAATCTCTCCCAGTATCCTTTAGCTACTAAAGTTTGGCATATCCCACCCACTCCACCACCAGCTCAGAAATCAAAAGGAATGTCTTGGCTTTAGTTCCTAGCTAGGAAATGAACTGCTATTTGTTGTTCACTTTTCCTTCAGCCAAACTGGACATACTGTACAGATAAATTGTGTTTGGAAGCAGAAGAAAAAGACAAAAAAAAATACAGCAATTAAAACATGACAGCTGCTTTGGAAATATCTCGTTTAGTTTCTATGTTGAGAAAGGTTTGGGGACCACCCCTTTCTGTCTTTTTAAGACAAAAGCTAATGTTCAAGGCGAAGGAAAGAAAGACAACCTTCTCATGACAGACAAGTAGTAGTTACCCTAAATTAGTGCAGGGTAGTATCTGGGGATCTGGTGACTCTTTTTGCCTTTCCCCAATTTGGACAGCATGCATCCACTCTCTGTCTCAAACCCCCAAAATGTGGGTCATTGAAAAAATGGTGGATCACTCTCGCAGAAGGCTTACCATCTGAATGTAATCCCACTTGTTTGTTTCAAGTCAGAGAAAATGCTCTTTTTAGAAAAGGGTGACTGCATTTATTGATTGATTTAGTTTTAAAAGGCAGTTTGGGACATAGGACAGGCTTTTGAAAATGCAACTTACCATTTATGGCAATTTCCACAAAATCGGGGTGTTGAGGATGTTAGGCAGGACACACAGTGAGCCCAACGGGGCATGGAGTTCATATTTGCCCACCTCTTCCCCTACAGAATCAGAATGTTAGGGATGTGATGAAGTCAAAGTAGGAGAGACAAAGCTCAGCCCCCGTCTTCTAGTTCTTCCTTTCTTACTTGACCTCTTCTTGCAATAGTATTTGTCTATGTGTTTCATTCACAACAGGTTAGTTACTTTGTTCCTCTGTAACACATAGCTTTGGTTGCTTCTGATACAAGCAGTTTGTTTGGAGCAATCAAATAATAAAATGAGGGCTTGGCCAGATGGCCTCAATTGGAATAGGTTAGATCAGGCTAAATAGGGTTGTTTAAGATCCAGTAGAGGTGTGGCATGCCTTTTGTTGTAGTCCTTGCATTGGAATGGCATGTGAACCTCCACTGACCCTATTCAGTCTGGCTCCTTTAAGATAGCAAGACAATTAGGAAAACTCTCAATCCTTGATAACTCCTTTCTGCTTGAAGGATGAAATTTCATTTTAAACACACATATACCTTAAGTGGTGTAGCACATTAACACCGATCCAATTGGTTTGGGGTTTTCTTTGCTTCTTCCCTTTGCTCTGTGGAGGAAAGGGTGGGGGAAGTATTTTATTTCCCAATTTTATTTCCCTATTTTCCCATACCATTAAGTGGTTGAGATGTCTGTTTATTCCCTTAATTATATGGGGGTATTGAAAACCAGCTGGGGAAAAATAAAAGAAGCTTGCTTTGATTCAATCCCAGTTATTGCATGTGCTGGAAATGAACAAAATGGAGTGATTGTACCAGCACCAAAAACAAAACAAAAAACAACCAGAAGCCTATGACAGGGACCTAGAAAGTTACAAGTAGAGATCCTTTGGAGATGCGCTGGTTCACTCCAGCAATTATGTTGTCTGATCACTGGAAAAAAACAAACCATGACTAGCAGTATGGTCTACTCCAGGAGTTCTCAACCTTTTAAAACTGGGGGCCAGGTCACACTTCCTCAGAAAGCTGGGGGGGGGGGAACAGCTATTTTGTCCTTTCTCCATCACATGGCACTTCCTGGTGTGGTGGAGGCAGTGGGGGGCTACATGAAATGGTGCCATGTGCCCTGTTCTACTCTATTACCATAGCACGATAACCTGGCCAGACAGACATGGAGCACTAAAGTGAGAAAAATACACACATCAGAACAGTTAGATGCAAAACAATGCTGGAACTCCTGTTGTTTATTTGATTTATAACTTGCATTTCTATCAGATGAGAAATCCTACCTGGATTTGTGGAACAACTCTCTTGAGAGATGTGTGACTCTAAAAAACTCACGGGCTAATTAAAAATCAAGACCCCACTGCTAAACATTGGATCCTTCCCTTTTCTTAACCTCAAATTAGCCAAGCTGCTTGATTTCAGAGTTTATTTCTTTTTTAAAAAGGACACACATTGTTTCGGCACATACTCAACTTTTGAACTGTTTCTTGGCTGACTATGCAAAATATGATATGCAGATTCATCTTGGCAAATAAATTATCTCAGCAATTCTAGTGTGGGACATAAATTTCAACACAGGCTCTGTAAAAAGTGAGAGGTGTCCATGAGAAAATAATCAGAGCATGGAATGTTGTTTAAATACAACACGCACACACGCCCAAGATGTATTTCAGCTGCCATGATCTGTTTCCAACCTGATGAAAAGGAACATTTGTGGAAATAAAGAATTAAAAGCAATGGATCAATGGATTGGACAAAGGCCTCAGTTCATATACAACAGGACTGAATCATACTTAGGCATGCTTAGCTGAGCTCGGGTAGGCTTTGGAGTAGATTCCTTCCCCAAACTGTAAATGGAACTCACAGAAAATGTCTTTATCCTATTTGGGCAAATTTCCACCACTGCCTTTAGCTGACTGAACCACAGTCTGTGCTATTGAGCAGGGCCCTCTAACCTTTTATGCAATACTTTCAATGGGGTTGCTGTGGGAGGAAAACATGGGGAAATCAGGTTAACCCAGTTACATGCCTAAATCTGGGTCTACCCCGCTGTATTATAATCCTTATATCTGATTTGTCAAGAGTTAGATATGAATCCTTCCTTCCTACCTGCCATTTTGAGCCTCCTTGAAGATTGATGTATTTTTGAACCACAATCAGGTGTACCCTGGTAATAGCATCCTTGTGTTCCCGGCTAATCTTTCTCACACTAGGTCAGCCAAAAGGAACTGCAGAATGAACTCCCCAAAAAGTGCCTTCACTTTGGCAGTTTCACATCTATCTTAGACACGGAAGAAGTACAAGCACTCTCTGGATGGTTGTCTGCTTCTGTCACTTATAAAGATAAGCTACTCATATGCTTCTTTTTATAACCAGGGCCAACTGGGTGCAGACATTATTACACACAATCTTTACTAAAGAAGGAAAACAAATTGGTCCAACTCCAGATGTACATTCCCATTGCTTTAACCATTTCTAAAGTAACTAAAGGGAAGAGGCACCTTCTCCACAAGTTCCAGGACACTGACTTTCTGGAGACTATGCAAACTGAATAGCTTTCTTATGCAATCATATGTTGTGCTCTTCACACAGTCAGTATTCATGTGAGGAAAGTGTCAGAGCGGCCGTCTACACCACTGTGAAACTTGATATTTGCTCTTTTTGTATCCCAAGTGAATTCAAAGGGTTTTTTTGTTGTTGCTTGTGTGGTACAAGGGGCTGAATTGAATTCATCTGTGGATTTCCCCCCTCCCTCCCTGTGCCACTGGAGTGTTTCTACTTTTTAATGTCAGAAATATTTGAAAGAGCTTTTCTTTCATGAGGATGCATGTCTGTAGGTGGTGTTTTGGGTGACATAGGTGGGCATGAGGTTCAGGGTAGGTTAACATGTCCCCTTCTATTTTATCTCTCACATCATATTTTGCTAATGTGTTTAATCTATGTATGAATGTCATTTAAGTAGGTATTTTAATTTTTATCTTTATAATATTCTTTGATATGATATGCGTTAATTGTATGTTGATTTATTATTGTAATTTGTTTCTTTTGTTTGCTATATTGTTGTGAGCCACCTAGAGTGCTGTTTGTACCAATTCGGTGCAATATAAATAAAATAAAATAAAATAAGTACTCAGCATGTTGGGGACTTAGTGCTTAAGATGCTGAACTTGATGACTGGAAGGTCAGCAGCTTGAGACCTGAGTGCTGTTTGACAGAGTGAACTCCCATCATCTGTCCCAGCTCCTGTCAACCTAGCAGTTCAAAAGCAAGAAATTGCAAGTAGATACATAGATACTGCCTTGACAGAAAAGATAACAGCATTCCATGTGCAGTAATATGGTGGAGAGTATTAAAATATTAGAAAGAATGATCAAAGATGCAGAAATTGGTGTATGCAGAGGCAGGACCATAAACAAGAAGGATCAGTAGAGGCAGGACTGAAAGAGGAAAGGAAGTGAAGGGTGAGGGCTGATTATATTTTAAAAGGTAATATAAGGTGTGAATCACATAATAACAAAGCTCTGATTTGGCTCTCAAATGTAGTCAGACTCTAAAAAATATAATTCCAGGTTACTAGATTTAACCACTTTCTGTGTTCTGGCTTTAAAGACTGAACAGGACTTGGATCAGTTCCACCTTTGCAGTGATGTGCCTCTGTGCATTTTGGTTTAGTCAATGGAAGGGACAGAGGTGCACAGAAAGAACCTCTTTGAAGATTGTGGTATTTTCAAGAAGCAACTTTGTGTCAGCTAATCTTTCTCACACCAGGTCAGGCAAAAGGATGAATGAATTCACCCAAAAGTGGCTTCATTTTGGCAGTTTCACGTCTGGCCTAGACACGGAAGATGAACAAAAATGGAAGTGACAACTATATGTGTTGAGTAAGGTCATGTACCACACCTGCTGTGAAAGACAAAGCTACTCAAAAGGTCCATGTTTTCATTCCTGAATGTGCAACACGTCTCCCAAGATTAGAAGGTTCTTTTTCTTTGTCTTTTCTTTGACATTGCTGAAACTCTCAACAAGAAAATGCAAGGTTTTAGTTTTGCATGCAAACCGGGGCCTCTGCCTTAATGTCAAAAAATTTGCACAGCAAACCTAATAACTCTGAATTGTTTTTCCAAAAAGTGAGAGTCTCTTTAAAAATTCATTTTATTCTCCCCCACCCCCAAAGATCCTCCTTCCCAACAGATAACCTTCCTTGAATTTTTGTTGGCATTTCCATGCATTGGTGCACCTGTTTCAAGAATTATCTGTGAAATGAAGGACATCTGGGTGAAGGACAAAAGAAGTGTGTCAGGAATTGAAATAAAGTGGAGGGTGATGGTAGTTAGGATTGACTGAGCAGGCAACTGCTGTGAGCTATCCTAACAACTGGAGGAAGTAAGTGTGTTAGACAAGGAAGCTGTTGATTCTAGCATTATTTGCACAGCAACCTGAAGTGTGTGAATTTATTTTCTTGACGACAGGCAGCGAGTAATTGAGTAGGAAATTTGAATCCCCCATAATGCTGAGCATCTGCAACTATCAGCATTTCTTTATCATCATGTTACTAATCAATCTCAACTATGTAAAGCAACTACTGGCTGAAAGTTAGTCTACATATTTTATATAGGCCCTTCCTCACTCCCCCAGCTGTGTGTAGCGATAATTAACATTCTGCTCTAAGTAGGCACAACATTCTCTATCAGGAAAAGGTGAATTTAGTCACCGTCACAAATCTTTAATTAGATCTGTGGGTTTTCACTTTAGATATTCTTTCCAGAGGTTTCTAGGTATAGAACAGCGATGGCAAACCTTGTCACTCCAGCTGTTCTTGACCTTCAAGTCCCAGAAGTCCTGACCAGCAGGAGTGCTGACTTGGGCTTCTGGTAACAACACCTGGAGTGCCAAGGTTTGTCACCACTGTTGTAGAGTACGCAGAAGAGGTTTACTATTCCTTTCTTCAGGAACTTGCTCTAGGTTACACAGGCTGGCTCTTTCACTGAGGAGCACAATGGAAAATTGAACTCCTAACTGCTGGGTCCACAGTCAGGTACTTGACTTACTAAGATATCTAGTTAGCTGTGCAAACTTTTTCTTTTTTAAAAAAATCTGGACAGATCATACAGAGGTTTTTAAAATATATATTCACTGGTTATATGGTGTAGGAAAGATGAAAGGAACTATATCAACCACTGAAGAGAAAATTGTTGGCCTCTGGAAATTCTACAGTATCTACACATTTCAGAATCAAAGGACCTGAAGAGCTGTGTTCAAATTCTTCAAGGAAAACCATATCTGCATTTCCCCCTTGCACTTATAAGAATAGCTCATGTATTTTAAAAACAACACAAAATAAAATCGTTAAAAAACACTATTAATATTCAAGATATTGCTAAAATTATTTTTCTATTATCAGGTTGTTAATGACTGCTTTTCCTCTGTCTAATTAACACAGGGTGGCCAACCTACAGACTGTGGGCTGGACCCGGCCCATGGCACCATTTAATGTGGCCCACTGCTGCCCTAGCTGCTACCTGAAGCAGAAGCAGACATGTTTACAACAGCTGTAAAAATGCACATATGCATGCATATATGTGCCTGTGCCTGCCATAAATGTACTCACAGCTGTTGTAAACATGTTTATAACAGCTGTGGACGTGTTTTATGGCAGCGTTTATGGCAGTAGGAACCACATGACCAGCCCACTCAGCTGTCTGGGGGCATGGTCCAGCCCATGGCGTGAAAAGGTTGGGAACCCCTGGATTAACCATTCAGTGTGGTAAAACTTTGTAAGAAGAGTGGTGAGGCTACCAGCCCTTGTATCTATCAGAGTGCCTTATATGAGACACAGTGCCTGAAATCCAGCAGCACGCTGCAACCAGAGCAAGCTCACTGAATTAGTGGAACTTACACAGATGTTGCCTCCTCAAATCTCTCACTTGATTCAGTGGGCCTAGACTAAAAATTAGAAACAGGCTGATCTGGGATCAGCAGTTTTACTTAAGATTGGGGGAGAAAATGGAAATCAATGTTGATGATTATTGTGGGTGTTGATAAAACTGTTTTACGGATGTATAAGAGATGTTGTTGTCATCTTGCTGGAAGCACCTGTCTCTTTTCTGTTATAAGTAATTGCTGATTATATTTTCCATGGGTATTTCCAAAATAAATACAGTAATTGTTTACAAGTAATCTTGTCCTATCTATGTGTGTGCATTTAGTTAAAGGTCCCATGGCAATATTTAACTACAGATTTTGATTCCTTGTGTTGCCTTTTGTGTAAGCAAGCACACATGTTGATCTGTGGAAAGGTTAATAAAGACAATGAATTTTAAGTGAATACAGGAAAAAGCAAATATTAAATATAAGTATGGAGACCAGAGATTTGATCTTAAGAGGTAGTGTCTGGGGAACACTGCTAAATGTGACTAGTTTCCCCAGTCAAATTCCTCTAGCTTTCTCATGAAGACATATCATGTGGGATTTCATCTGACAATCTTTACATTGTGATCTTTAACTGCATAGGTGAGTAAAGACTCAAAGTGTCAGGATACATACCTTCTTGTGGATGAGTACAAGCAGCTATAACCCAGGTGCTGTTTCACCACAAAAGGAGCTGATTCCCAAGAGAACATTTCCAATGCATCTTGTTCAGGTTTTCACAGGTGTTCCTCACCACAATCATGGATTTTGAACAGGACATCCACATGCTTTAATGAGATTTCAGTTAGTATGTACATATTCCTCATATTTAAGATATTGGAGACTTCTTATTTTTCATGCTTAAAATCCAAGTTCTGGTAGAAAGTTAAGGAGGACTGAAAAAGAGGTAGCATTCTAAAAGTATTGAATTCCTCTTAGTCCCAGTACTATGATTATTCTACTCACAGTGCTATAGATTTGTACTACAACAATAATAATATCAGTTTTCTGTCCATTCCCTCACATTGCTGTGACAGTCTTGTAATGGGAGAGATTTTAGGATTATCTGGCAAGCAATACCTTTATGATCTGCTGAACTGTGTTATTTCCACCTTGACAGAAAGTGCCTGAATGTTGAAATAATCAACTAGTTATCCACATTGTCAACTGGCATGCACTGAGGGGATACATGATGGTAATCATCCAAATTATCCCATTAGTTTGCAGCTATCACGTGCTTTAAAAATCCACTGAGTTGCACAATAGAGCTGTCTCTCATTCTACACATTCATAAGTAGCCACTCAGAGTAGTTTACCTTAAGGCCAGGACTCAGAATCCCTGGAAAATTAAGTAAGCTTGTCAGACAATTAAGTCACTGCATTGCTTTAAGCAATTGATCGATCACTTAAATCAATTTTTAAAACTGAGTACTAGCAACTCTCACTACTGCCTTCTGACAGAAGTCAGCATCCTGGAAATATTGGTTCTGAGAGAGGAAGACTTGGAATAACTGTGTCTATAGAATCCCCTAAATATCCATCATACATTCTGTATTTAGAGGACTCACATTTTGCTTACTATGTATACTGTTCTCAAATTGCTCTTGCTCATTGACTCTGTTTGTGTCCCTATACTATTCCTGAAGAAAACCAGCATTTGTTCAGGCACCTTCCAATTTTTATAGCAGTCAAGGACAGTGGAGAAAAATTGCACACAAATGAAATAAGCAACAGAGGAATCAGACAGGCCTCAGATATGGCAATTTAGAAACCTGGAAACCCAGACACCCATGTCCATTCATTCTGATCTTTATTTTTAATCCAGTTGAGGAGGAAAACACTGTCAAAAAATCATCTAGTACTCAGTCCAGTGCTTGAGTGAAGCTCCACGACAGCATAGGCACAGTTCTAAGTAAATTGGAAGGTAATATGAGGATAAAGCTTGGCATTAATGACAGTAATTTCAGAGAGAATCAGGCCAAAAGGACCTGACAAATCCTGAATGCAGGCATTCAGTTGCCAACTCTGTGCTTAAGCAACTCTTTCACAATGCATACAAAATGAATGTAACCTGGCTACAAACTATTACATAAAACAGATAGAGTGTGTATTAATTGTCAGAGTGCATAAATTAATAAAAAGTGGCATGAAAGCATTTACTCTTTAAAAGCAATGTATGAGGCTTTTTGGACTTACATGAGTCAGATAATGCAGAAAAACTGCTCATCAAGGAAGCTAGGAAAAAAAATAGAAGTTAGGTGAAGTGGAGGCTGAGAAAGCACACAACAGCCAAAATCACCCCTGACAACCAATGCTTAAATGGCCAAGCTAGGCCTGCCAAGGTAGCCTGACAAGAAGGTAGGAATGAAATACACCACCCTTCCAAACTATAAATACAAACTTCTTTTGGTTTAAATCTGTGCTTCCCAATCTTTGGTTTTGGCCTTCAATTCGCAAAAACCTAAGTTGATTCCCCAAAGCACTTATCAGCTAATGTACTGACTTAGGCTTCTGGGAACTGAAGTCCCCCTGTGGGGCATGGGCCCCACATTGCGAACCCCTGGTTTAAACCCAGTGACTGATCCCTGTCAATTCCGCTAGAAAACCTGACCTGCTGCTTACAGATGCAGATCATCTGGGCACTCCACCAAGAAATGGTGTGTTTACATTATTTATTCCAAAAAAGTTATAAGAAGTCTCACTAAAAACAAAGATGGCATTACTTTTAATACACCTAGTTTTATGATTCAGTTTTCTCTTGCATTTTACAATATGTATGCATTTTCTTTTAAGTAAAATAAGCCAAATGCTTTCTTGTAGTTTAAGTATTGAACATATTAAGTCTCTGAAATATCAAAAAAAATCAAGTATACCTCAATAAATGTATGTATTGATGGATCTGATGTGTCAAATTTACCTTGAATTATATGTTATTTCTCTCTGTGTTATTAACATAAGTAATAAGTGCTTTAATGTATATTGGTGTTCATTATAGAAAACTTGTTTTATTTTTCCTTCTAATTAATTTTGCAACTTTAAAGTTTGCCTCACTGTAAACTTTTACAGTAATTGTAAAAAAAGGGCGTATACCTGCAAATGCCTTATGCAAAGGTGCTAGGAGCACAAAATTTTCTTTGAGAAATTTGGATGTTGGCAAAGAACCTAGAATCTGGTTTTTAAGGGTAGAGGACATGTTCCTATTGTGTGTTGTGGATAGGGGGCACTATTCCCATTCTGAGTCAAATGTGACCTTGACAAAATCTGTTCTCACATGGTGTTAGGCTGAGATTTATTTTATTGCAGGTTGTGCAAAAAGTTCAAAATCTATCAGACAAACTGGAGTTCTGCCTCTGCGCTTCCTTCTATGGCATACTAATGAACATGAAAGATGATCTTCTGCATTACAGCTGGTAGCTGCCAAGGCTGTTGTGGCATTTTAGAATAATAACACAGGAAAATCCTGGAGCTGGACTGATTTGTGTAGTGGTCAGAGTAACAGACAAGGAGTCTTGTGTTTAATCCTTGTTCAGCAGTGGTAACTCGCCGGGGGTGTGGATTATTTATCTTACTTACCTTAAAAGCCCTTCCCCTATGGTCACTATAAGATGGTTTGGACTTAACATCATGTAACAACATAAAACCAAGGGTGAACCCAATACTAATGTTGTGCAGTGGGGCAATTGGGATGCCTCAAGCCACCTGACATAACATGAGATAGTTTTATAGTATTTGGTTTTAATTGGTTTTGGGGATGGGTTTTGGCTGATGTTGGGAGCTGCCTTGGGTCATTTAGGTGAAAAAGGTGATTATATAAATAAATAAATAAATAAATAAATAAATAAATGATACACAATGAAAAATGTCCAATGCTTATTTCCATCACAACTGTTGAGCATAGCCAAGGCATGAACCTGGAACAAGCTAAGCTCTCCTGCTGTTTCCATGAGGATCAAATCCCTCCTAACTCTTCATGGTTATGGCCTTAACTGCCAACAGAGAAGAACTTGTAATCATACTTTTACCATTCTGAAAAGTAGATTGAACACTGATGATGCAAAATTCTCCTATTACTGCTACTGTCAATAATTATTGAAGGTTTAATATGATGATGATAATTAGAATTCCATACTGTACAAGGCATATATTAAGAGAAAGACAAAGAGCACAAGGCAGACCCAGAGGAAGGTGGAGAGATAACATAAAGGACATACACTAGTACCTTGGATAACAATGAGATTTGGTTCCACAAGTCTCATCATTATCTGGTTTTTAACGTTACGTGATGCATTGATTGCACAATGTTTAAGAAAAGCCCTGTTCCCTTTTGGAAGAGGAAAGGGAACAGGGAGGAGATCCACCTGCCTCTTTGGAAAGGGTGTGGAATCACCACTGCCCTTTCAAAAGAGGCAGGTGGATTGCAGCGTGGGATTGGCGCATGGGTTGGGGGTTGAACCAAGGGCACGCCCACTCAACCCCTCAACCCAAGCACTGATCATATGCTGTGATCACAGTGCCTGGGTAGGTCTGGGAACTTCAGAAACAGTGCAGCTCGGGGGCCCTGACCTCCCCAGAGGCGACAGGGGAGCCGGAGAGCCTGAAATGGGCAGAAAAAAACCTCCATTTGGGTTCTCTGGTGTGCCTGCCACATCTGGGGAGGTCGGGGGACCCGCTCCGCGTTGTTCCCGATGTCCCCAGACCTACCAGGGTGGTGCTGCAAGGCAAAATGCTAGGGTTCGAACCCACCAGTCATCTTGTGTGACAACAATCACTTTTGTCAAAATAAAATTATGATTATGTTTGTGAATAAATAATTATGGTGATTTTCAGTAATTAAATGTGAATGTTCAATATGCAGCAGGTAGCGCAATCTATGGTCAAGAGTAGCCAAGCAACCCATGAATCAGTCTTTTGATGCAAAATCAAGGTTAAGATGATAACATTGAGCCTCACTCATCAAAACCTTTTCTTTTCTGTCTCTGTGAGACAATGCAAACATTATCACTCATTTGTTCAGTTCATTGTGAATGAAATTGCCCATGTGACTCTTCAACTTTAATGAAAATTCTTTGCACACACAAGACTAAGGGGTAGCCTTTAATAACATACTGTATCCACTCCCCTCCTTTTCCATGGATATGATACAAATAGTACCGAAAGCATGACCAAACTAGCAGGGAGGTTTCATTTGATAACAGAGCGGTAACAGTTGCTAATGTGGGACACCATAAAACCAACTAGCTAGTATGCACAATTATTAAAAAAATATTATGATATAGAAGACTTTCTCAATGGAGAGATTCCACTTCAGAAGCAAACACTTTATGCTCATTTGAGTTTATAACCTCAGCAGGAGGGAACCTGTTTCCTGTGGAGTTTATAATCACTTCAAGGACAAATTGTTAGGCTTTGTGATACAATTGGTCAGTGGGGCTGCTGTGCACTAAGAGATTAAAGGACAGAGAGAAATAAATGGGTATCAATGCATCACTGCAGTTCATCTAATTCCATCCGAAGCACCAAGTGTAAGTCATATAGTTTGAAGAAGAGCAACACAGCAAAAATTCAGAAATGCTATTATTATGTGCTGCTAAGTCACTTCTGATTTATGGCCACCATAGGAATTAATGACCTCTTAAATGTCTTCTCCTTAACATCCCTGCTTAGGTCCTCCATACTAAGGCCCATGGCTTCCTTTATTTGGTCAATCTATCTATTACAGTATTTGGTCTCCCTCATTTCCCTCTGCTTGCAATTTTTCCAATACTGTGACCAAAATCCTGTTGAAGAAAACTGCACATGTACTTTTAAAAATGCCATTATTCTTATGCAATGGCAACCATGTTGAAGTTTTTGCAAGTGACTTTCTCCCATTGCTTGCCATCTGCCATGTAACAAGGTAAGTGATTGTTTTTCCAGCCACAGAATGGGGGAAGGGTATAAAAGTTTACCAATGACAGAATCGATGCATGGCTGCCCTCTTAAGCTACATAAATACAATGGGCTTCTAGCCTTTATGTTTTAAAGACAGAGTTTTTATCCTTATTGTTATAGGGCTGGGGGAGAAGGTTTTGGACCGAATATTATAATGGGGGCAGAGGGACTGTTGAACGGCTACCAGTACTTCTGCTGTCTCTCCTTTCTTTTCAATAAGACATTGGCAACTGATTGCTCTCAATAGGCAGAACATCCTAGTCTTCTGACTAGGGTAACAGCATAGCTTTCTCTTTAAATAATGATCAAAATCCTGTAGTTAATTGGACTAGAGTAGGCCCATCAAATCAATGTGGATTTAGTGACTCAATTCTTCCATAAGTTCCATTGATTCAAAAGGGCCTACTTTAATTTTGACTGACACTCCACCACCATTACCTTTCTCTATGATCTACCTTTATGGTCACCTTTAGAAGAACTGGTGAAAGGCTGGATGGCTGAGTGAAGCCTTCAAGCAGATTGGTGGCAGAAGGCTGAGGTTCTCTTTATAGACACTTTTTGTGGAGCATAATTGGAAACTCTTCCATCTTCCAAGCACATACACTCACCCCAGCCAGTTGGCCTCTCCTGATTGACTGGTCAGGTGGAGTGCCAGCATAAATGTGCCATGGAGTCTGCTGGGAGAATTGCCAACATGGGCTTATTCTAATGCACCGCATCAGTTGCCGCTTTCCTGTGAAGCAATGCCACACCACCAAAAGGGCCTTAAGAAGTCAGGCTATGGACTGTGGCCTCATAACAGGGAATGCTTCTTTCAGACTACGTTGAGTAGCCACAAGCTGGCAGGCGATCCTAAGAAATAAAGTGAATACTTTGAGGAAATGTAACACCAATATTATTATGAAGTGGCAATATATGAATCCTTAGGTAAAGGTAAAGGTTGCCCTTGCCTGAAAGCCAGTTGTCTCTGACTCTAGGGTTTAGTGTTCATCTCTGTTTATAGCCAGAGGATGGTGGAGGACAGAGGTGCCTGGAGGGCAGTGGTCCATGGGGTCACGAAGGGTCGGAATCGAATGTGCGACAAAAAATAGGAGGCATCCTAAGCGGCTTCAAGAGAAGCTTCACAGAAAATAAAACTGAGAATAAATATTTCTACCAAATCAAATGAATGATGCATATACAGTATGTTAATGTTTTTTTTTAAAAAAACAGCAAATTGTGAGCAACATGCAGACTGTTTAATGCTGTATTTCCTTTAGTGAGAGTAAAATGCCAGAAAGTGAGAAACACAGCAGAGAAATCCTGCCAAAAAAAATAAATAAAAAATGCAAGGACACAATCTGGCATGTGAGGTGACAGCCTTCATTTTCTTTCTCTCGGTCAGTTGCCTGACTTCAGCAATCACCTTTGTATCTGTCAGTTCAAAACTCCAGTACAACTAAATTAAGACATCTCACAACGAATCCTTTAGTTTCATCATCACATCAGTTGACTAGAATATGGGGGATTAGAACTTCAGAGACACCAGTAAAAAGAGATTTTGCAGAGAAACATTAGTGACATTAGAGATAATATTAAGAGAGTACATGAGCTGTAAACAATTATATTCAGGGTTTCAGAACTTCAGAGTACAAACTGCTTTCATACTAAAGCACAGGAGGCTGGGGAACAGTTTTTTAGTCCCCTAAAATAGATATGTCTGGGGAGAAAGTTGGGGAAAGGAACAATATTTCCCTAAATAACAGTGAAATTAATTTATTTTAAATATTATAAAGCTTGGCAAACAGGACATTATCAATGAAAAGTTGGTTTTAGCAAATTTCCTGCTGTATAAAATAATAAGAAAGCGAACAATATTTTTGAATAGAAATGTCAAGCAGATGTTTAAGCATGACTACCTTAAAGCAAAAGGGCAGAATATATCACCCATGAAATAGAATAGAATAGAATAAAAATAGTGAAATATTTTAAAAGAAGAAATCATGTAATTTTGAAGAATAATTAAAAAGTAATTTTTTCCAAATATTTCTAACCATTTGGGGTAGCAGTAAAGATCGTTGCAATATGGATGTAGACAAATGGATGTTGGACAAAATGCAGCGATGAATTCTGGTCCTTGGGAGCAAACCCTTGTTTAGAGGTCTAGCTAGTTCAGGAAAAGAGCATTATTAGTGTCCTCTGAGGAGATGAAAAAAATTTAAAAGGGTAAATCTGAGGGAGAAGGAAAGACCTGTATTATTTATTTACTTATTGCATTTTTATGTTGCCTAACATAAGGACTACCTGATAGGCACTGAGGTGAGCAGTTGTCTCTTACAAGAAGTCCTAAAGAATTGTTGCCAATCAGAGAAGACAATAATTGCTAGATCAACACTTGGAAAATTGTCTTCTTTCAGCCACTCTGGCTCCCAGAAGCTCCAGATAGCTGAGAGTTTCCATGTTTCCAAACTCTAGGTTAGATAAATAATGTATAAGAAAATTACACATGTTTCTTTAACATTAGATGGCTAGTTTTGCAGACAGCTGCCAGCATTTAACTTGGACATTTTACAAATGTAACAAAATGAGAAAAAATGAAAAAGAATCTTTACATGGTTATAGGCCTGTCAGTCCCATAATGAAGGCTGTAGAGTAGATTCAAGAATCAAGATGTCTCCACAAAATGGTGGTGCATTGTTGGAACCCACAGAGGAAAGACTGAAAGATCTAGGCACATTTAGCCTTGAGAAAAGAAGACAGAGGGGAGATATGATAGCACTCTTCTAATACCTGAAAGATCATCATGTACAGGAGAGGTGATATCTGTTCTCAATCATTCCTAAATCCAGAACACTTAATAATGGTTCAAGATACAGGAAGCCAGATTTAAGCTGAATATTAAGAAATATTTCCTAACTGTTATAGTGTACAACAATGGACCCAATTACCTCATCAAACGTTGAGCTTTCCATCACCAGAGGCATTTAAGACAAATCTTCAAAGTCATTTGTTGGATATATTTGAACCTGGGATCCAGCACTGAGTAGAGGGTTGGACACTATGGCTGATAGGGCCCTTCTAACTCCATTATTCTATGATTCTATGCTGATGGGAAAATGATAAAGCTGGGAGGGGAGTGTTCAACATAAGTCAGAGGCAAGGAAAAAACCTCCAGCACAGGTTTGGACAATTGGTCTGCTTCAGAGATTAGCAAGTGTGGACACTAGAAAAAAGAGCAGACCAATCTGCCCCACCAGTGCTTGAAACAGAAGGCCAAATGGACATCTGTATAGGATCTTAGGTCATGACAGCAATTTCAAAACACATGGTGCATATTTATAGAATTTGTGAATGAAAATTAAGGGGTCACCTTTCTTCTTGCATCACATGATGGTATATGAAAAGGCTTAGTTGATCACAATTAACTGACACTTTGTAATCCTTTAATTTCATCCAGTAGGTTTACAATTTTCTGAATTGTATGTTATGTGTGTATTTCAATAATATCAATAAATATTAACAATATTAAAAATGAGATCTTTGCTCAGGGCTTGGCAAAACACTGCCTGTTGGCCACATACAGTTGCATAGACACTTTTGCAGCTCCTTGAAACAACCAATTTTTGAAAAAAAAGATCTGAAGGACCCCCCCCCCCTTTGAAAGTCCCTTTGTGCCCTCTAAGGGATATGAAGGAAATAGGTTTAGGAATTAGAAGAACCTGGTTCAGTTCCCCAGCTATGCCATAGAAATTCATTGGTGGTAAACTAGTGAATCCACTCATACCTTAAAAGCCCTATTGGGGTCATTGTAAGTCAATTCTGACTTGATGCCACATGACAACAAACTAGAAGACATAAGTGGGCTTCTTAATTTTTAAGGAAGACCTTTTTTTTTGTTCAGTCGCATAGCTGATTCCGATCCATTGCCCACCAGGCACCTCTGTCCTCTACCATCTTCCTCAGCCCGCTCAGTTCTGTGCCCATTGCATCTACAATACCATCTAGACATCTCATTTTTGGCCAATATTTTAGTTAACAAAATTCCATGGTTGCAATCTTTGTTAAGTACATAACAATTACACTAGTTTTTAACAAATAATTCCAAGATGAGCACTGTACCTAGAGTCAGGTGACATTTACCTTTACCTCTGTGTTGGACACACTTTTCCTATTTTGCCACATTTGAACAAAAAAAGGGAGGGGGGTCATCAACATTTAGAAATTAGCATGTTACTTTAAAGAGTTATTAATATGCATCTTCTGCCTTCCTACATAATCCTGCGTACAAACAGCATTTATCTAACCCTAAGATATGGAACAGAACATGAAATCTTGCTTATATTTTGTACCTCACAATCTGGGCAGGGTAAAATTCCATTTCCCTGTCCACCCTTTCCTTTTTCTGAACAGAAGAAACTTGCTTTGCCAGCAGAAATATAACCAAGGACCCCCAAAGTCACAACCCTACAGCATAGCAAGCTTTCTCCCTCTCTCCCTCTCTCTTTTTATATACTGTGCTCAAGAGTGTCCATATTTTCATCTCTGGTTAGGAGAGAGTATGTCAGCTATATTAACACACTCACAGATGAAAATATGGACACTCTTAAGTACTTTTAATATCTATATTCTAACAGCAAGGATCACGGCTTGATCATGTACATACCCTTTTACAGATTGCCTAAAGCTATTCTCCATCTGGTCTTCATTAATCTAACCACAACAGTATTTTTTAAAATAATGGATCTGTTTGTACTTACTGATCAATAGCAGCAACTTAGATATGTTCAGTAGGAAATCTGTATAGATTTGGGTGGAAGTAGAGGGGTGAATGTAAGGTAAGCATTTGCTGTCCATGTGTGTATATTTACACACATTTGTGATAGATGAGAGTCCAGATATTCCACCTCTTCTAAAGAAGATATTTATGTCCAGGAGGCCTCAGATTTCTACAGAAGTCAAATTAAGGTTAAGGCCAAATCAAGGAAATATGCTAGTAAATAGGAAATATCTTTGAATATATGGTTGGCTGGTTATCTGGAGTGATAAGGATGTCTAAGGATGTTTTTATTAAGGTGTATTTTATCTGTGTAGTTTAATGATTTTAGTTATAGTGTTGTGATTCAATTTTGTATTGTGTTTGTTGTTGACTGTAAGCTGCCCTGAGTTGCCACAGCAAGCAGGCAGCAATCTAAGTCTAAACAAACAAACAAGCAAACAAACAAACTTCAAAATAGCCCAGCTCTAAATTATTTTAAAAACTTCCAGTTTATTAATGTGGGATAATGTGTGTCTGTATCCACAATTCAAAAATGCCAGGAAATAGCCTGATATTGCTGCACAATATCATGACCACATTAATAATAATAATTTTGTGTCAGAAATTATTCTGGGTTGAAAGGATTTTTTTTTTTTGCGGAAGATACTCTAGTTAGGGAATGAGGCTCCTTTCATGTCCCCAAGAGCTGGGACAGAGACGAGTGCTCAATCCGTCATGCAGTACCCAGGTTTTGAACTGCTAACTTGCCAGCCTTCCAGCTAACAAGGCAAGCTTCTTAGCCACTGAACCACCACAGCCCCTTATAACTGCATTGCCAGCAGGAAAAAGGATGGCAAGATTTACATAGCAAGAAGGAGTCTAAATGTTGACAACACTAATGGCGGTAGTCAATATGATCTACAGCAGGGGTTCCCAACGTTTTCCCTCCAGGGGCCAGTTCCCGCCACTGATGCTCAGCTGTGTGGGCCCTAGGTGTGTCTGCACCCACCGCTTAAGTTTTCATCATTGCGTTATTGTTGGTGATGGTGGTGCCAATCATGCCATTTTTGCAGCTTCTGGGTGGCAGGAGGCTTTTTGGAGCATTTTGGCTCTGTTTTGGGATATTTTTTTGCTGCTTCTCCACTGTGTTTTGGCATCCAAACAACAGTGGTTGGGAACTTCTTGGTTCAGTGCTGGGAACCTGGGAGCTAATGTAAGCTCCATCTGTCACTGGAAGTCCCCAACCGTTGCAATTTAGGTGCTGAGACGCAGCAGAAAAGAGGAAAAAAATAAATAAATCCCAAAATGGAGCAAAAATGCTCTGAAAAGCCTCCCACTACCCCAGGAAGTAGCAGAGGATGTGCAAGAAGCCTCAACATGGCACGATTGGTGCTGTCACCACCGTGTCAGTAAGTGACATATTGTGACTTCTAGTGGTGATTGTAACTTCTGGAGGTGCCCAGGTGGCCACCACGGGCAGTATTAGTGAACCCCATGAGCCGAATTTGGTTGAAAGGAACCCCTGATCTACAGGATGACCTCTTGCACTCACTATAATTCATGACAAAAAAAATCCCAAAAGCTGCCCTTTTTTCCCCATGAACCAACCCCTTTTCACCCAAACGTTGCTGTTTTCCAATATGTGTGAACAGTAGTTAGCACAAGAGGGTGATATGATTCTAAACATGAACATAAGGAGGTGGAGATGAGAAGAAAAGAAATAAAGAAATAGAAATTTCAAAAGAAATAAAGGAGTTTTTAAGTGAAAAGCCAGTCAGAGGAGATATGAAGACGATCCAGAATTTGTGCCAGGTTAAACAAGAGTTGCTCTGGTTGAAATTCTGCCTGGTCAAAGCAAAGAGAAAAGATTTTGGAGACTGTTTAACAGTATCTGACCTCTTAAGAACAAAACACTTCTACTGAGCATGCTCCAGAATGATAAAACTACTGATTTTGTATTTAAAAAAGGAGTATTTTGGGTTTTGAATATTTAATAATATCAAGTGGTCACACCTCAGCAACTTCTGTGCTTCTTTCCCATAGGTCAGTGATGGTGAACCTTGGCACTCCAGCTGTTCTTGAACTTCAATTCCCAGAACTCCTGATCAGCTGGAGTGCTGACTTGCGCTTCTGGCAATTGAAGTCCAAGAACACCTGAAGTGCCAAGGTTCGCCATCATGGCCAAAAGGGGTTATGACTCCTTGAAAATGGGAAATGGGGAATGGAAGCGAGATTAAATATAAGCATTTCCCCCAGGTGATTCAGCTTTCTAGCAGTGACTCAACATTCTACACATTTCAATCCTGCCATACTCTCATGTTTTTAAATCATTGCTTCATTGTTCATCATTGAGTTCACATTTTGTTTTCAAACAGAAATAACTTCAGCATCCAATGTTCTCATTTCTGATAGAAATAAATCAATGAAGGACTCCTAGCTTGCCATCACTCTGAAAAGAGAATACTATTATAATCATTATCTCATAATGTAGTACTGTATTTAATCCGCTTGCCTAATTATTTTGAATCATACTTTATTAAATCATTTATCTTTATAATCTTTAATGAAGGGTGTAATGAACTTAGTATATACACTGTACCATTTTTAAATTAGTGGAAATTTGAGATACTGTAGTCCATACTTCAGATTTTTTTAAATTTACTGAAGGGAAAGTTCCTTTTCTATATGTTTCAGTGAATCTTGATTAATTTAATTTAATTTCTATACCACCCATCTAAACAATTGGTTACTGTAGGCAATTGACACAATAAGCGAATATGTGTATAATGCAAAACTTAGAATAGCAAGAAAAAAAAATAGGAACAAATATGCCACACAGCACAACACACACCTTAGATGGCAGCTGGAGCAAAAGATTTGATGGACATCTAGCTTACTCTAGGGCAAGATACCCATAAATGCCTTGTTAAACAGTTCAGTTTTTAGTAGCTTGCGAAGAAGTTGGGGTCTGATGATTATTGATAGATAATTGATTCCAAAATGTTGGGACTACAAAAGAGAAGGACCAAGTTCTCATAGAAGACCTCCAAGTTTTCCTACGGGAAGGAACTCTCACTCCCCCAGTTTGGGAGAAACAAGTTGTCTAGGGGTGATTCATTAAAGAATATTTCCAGGTAGCTCCACTTAAAGTGTTTTGCAGTAATCATTCCTGAAGATTACCAATGTGTGGACCAGTATAAAGAGAGATTTCCTGTCCAGGAATGTCAGAGCTGGATGATCTGCCTAAAATGAAAAAAAAAGGCAGAACTGGCCATAGCAAATATTTATGTCTCCATAGAGAGAGCCAGGTGCAGGATCATTCTGAAATAATAAACCTGTTCCTTCAGAGATAGATCCATCTCATCTAGATGAGTCCAGAAACCATTCAACTGAGCAGGAGTCCCACCAAACAACAGTCATTTGATTGTGGATCCAGAGGGTGAGAGTTTGATTCCCCACTGTGACTCCTGGGAGAAGAGCCAGTTCATGTGTAATCTGTACAGTCCCAGGGTGCCCTCTGAAGAAGGGAATGATGAATCACTTCTGAGTATTGTCTACCTAGAAAACACTGAAGAGGATCGCTGTAAGTTAGAATTGACTTGTCAGCATGCAATTACTATTATTACTACAAAAAATCAGTCCCTTCAAAGTGCAAAGAAACTTGTAAATGAATTTATCTAAAGGCCAAGCAAAAAAAAAAAAAAGCAAAATAATTTGCATAATGCAGAGTGTGATAAGTTCTGCTAGGATGGTCAGACATCTTTTATCACTTCAGGGAGTTCTGTTTCAAATTACATGCTAACGGTATGGTCCAGCTTAGGCTCCTCTCTACATTTTATTGGTTTATTTTTAGGGTTGTACAGCTTTTCTCTCACAACAGATCATGTCTGCTGGAAACATGTGCACACAGTTCCTTGAAGATCGCTTACTTTGTTCTCTTCCTGAGGAATTCAGCAATAGTCTGATAGAGCTGACATATGCTATCAAATTAGGCACAGGATAGTGATAATTATTAATGACTGAATGCCAGTGGACAAGGGCAGTAAAATCCATGGAGAAGCAAATAAATGCTGTGTGCAACTGCCAGCTATGCTGATGTGAGATTTTGATTTTCACCTATGAAAGACAATTTTAATTAGGTTAAATGTGTGATTATTTAACCATAGCATAAGATGCAATAAATAACATTTGTTTTATTGCTTTCTGGTTGTTGTTTTTTTTTAAAAAAAAATACAAATGGCATTTACTCCCTCCTCATTCTAGTGTGATCTGACTGTGGTTTATGTTGACACTATTGTGTATTTAATGAACTGATATCAAATATGCATAGCAAATAAATACTATGTTCCATGTAAACCCTTTTATGAGCACTTGCTCCCTTAATGCACACAAAGGAGCACACTGCTGCTAGAAGCTCAAATACAGAAAGCTACTCACCAAAATATATTTACTGTCCTTAAAATCCATATCACTTTAAGACAGCAGAATCCTAGTACTTTATTCTCTTTCCCTGATCCCACATACTATACAGCTGACATAAGAAACAAATCAATATTACTTGAAACACTACTGTAATGAAGCTTTTAAAATTCAAGCCAGAGCCATGCCTATTTGCTGAGAAAGTAGCTTCTAGCAGAACAGCTTAGACTGCTGAAAACCCCTTGTTGAACTGTCCATACAAAGCAATTTGGTAACATGGCTAGTAATGGAACCAGAATAAACCATGCCTTGTGGAGGAACCAACTTGTGTCTTTTTGTGTGTTAAACAAAATACACTTTAACAAAAACATGAATAAGAATGCATTGGGATGAGCAGGAAGAGCAACTTCATTGCATCATGTCATCACACTATCTTGGCCAGTGCCAATGGGTTAATGCTGGGGTTCCCATATTGAGCACAGTTTTTTGAGATTGCACATTTCCAAACCTGTGTCAAAATCCACTATCTTTGGTGGGATTTTAAAAAATGAAGATGGGCAAGACAAAGTGGCCTGTGTGACGGGGGTAAAAATGCACTTTCCACAACTAGCCATTCTCATTTTTTTTCTAGCTGAAGAAACATTTGTAAATCTGCAGTGTGCCTGTTCATATCCATGGATACCAGTCCAATACAATTTTATCAAAGTACCTGTTTTGCACTTTCTACTTTATGGGATGGCAATGTAGGCATTGAATGACACTTGATAATAAAATCTGGTTCCCTTTGCAATTATAACGGATGAATCAGACAGGAAAGTCTATTTCAGGGCTGCCCAAACTGTGGCCCGCAGGCTGGATCCAGTCAACGGCCCCAGTTAATCCGGTCCTTTCCACCCTTGCTGCTCCTGGAAGCGGAAATAAAACATCCATGTGTGTGCGCAGAATGCTGCCATAAATGACCCATGTTTATTACAGCCGCGGGTAATTTACGGCAGCATTCTGCACATGCACAGGAGCATTCTGTACATATGTGAGCACATTCTCTGCACTCAGATGCACATTTTATTTCCATTTCCAAGTCCATTTTCACATGACCAGAACACTCAACCACATGACCAGCCTGTGGTCTGAAAAGTTTGGGCACCCCTGGTCTATTGGGTATGATGTTCCTAGTAACTCTGAGATTTAAAAGCTTTCATTTTGGTAATCAAAGAAAATGCTTCCCCTTTATTGATGCTTGGTAACTTAAAGACCAGAAGTGGGAGACCCATACATACATACAGTTGTACTTCGCTTAAAGAGCATAATGCGTTCCACAGGATTGCTCTTTAAGCGAGTTTGCTCTTTAAGTGAAACACCATTGTAAATGACCACTGGGGGGGGGAGGATTGTGAACCCCGATTTATTTGTTAAGTGAGTTTTTGATTGGTTTTATTTGTTAAGCGAAGCGAACATTCAGGGAAAATTCTGCTCTTTAAACAAGTTGCTCTTTAAGCGAAACGCTCTTTATGCGAGGTTTGACTGTATATACATACACCCAGACACCACACACAAACAATTGCTGCCTTTGCTCAATGGACTTTGAAATGAACGTTTATTTCTTCACATCTCCAGCTTTTGGTATTTTATAAAGCAGCTTTGACGCTAGTCTGCCTCGTAATTCAGTATGGGACGTCTTTATACACCACTGACAGTAATACAACTCATTTTGGGTGATTAACTTAACCTCCAGTACTACAAGGGCCTGGTTATATTAGCATATCTTTCAAGGAATAGTTGCAATGTGAGGAAATTGCCTGTAGGATTATTTGCAACTAGAAACCTGTGAAATGTAAAATAAAGTTGAAGGACTATAAAGTAAAACATCAAAGCTACCTAAAATATTAATAGCTGGTACTCCAAAAAGTAATTTAGAAGATTGCATGAAGAGGAGAAAATTACTAATTTAAAAACAGATAGAATTGGATAAAATAAAGGACATAGTTTAGAGCAAACAATAGATCATGCAGATTCACTTTGAACACAATATGAAAAGAATATAAGTGGCAAGGGCAGCCTTGTCAGTCAGGGGAAAAAAAGTTTGAGTTTCAACTGCTGGACAAACTTGGCAACCAGAACTGGATTGAATATGAAAGCAAAGCTAGCTTTGTCTTGTTTATACTATACAATTGAATGAAGAATGGGGAAGGGGGAAATTCTTCTATTTTAAACCATAGTTTGCACTCTAATTAAAATGCAAAGGACTTGTTTGCTTTCTCCCTATTCTTTTATCAAGCCATTTCTAAATATTAGCTATTGCAGACCCTCACAGAATCCTGTCCCCTCTATTATCCCAGTATAGTACTTTCACACAGAAGAGGAAGAGAAATACAGTGGTTCCTCATACAATGATTATAATCCATTCCATGGGACTCTTTGTTGTATGAAACAATTGCTATATGATGCATGCATCGTATAGCGATTTTCCCTATGGGATGCATCATACAACGATTTTTTTCACTAGGTGGTTTTCCCCATTGAATAATTGCTGTACATTTTTTCCATAGGGGAAATTGTTATGCTGAACACCATCCCCCCAAAAAACCTAATTGTTATACGATTTCATTGTTATATGGGGCGATTGTTGTATGAAGTTCCACTGTAGTTATGTTTTCACCCTTCCCTGCTCTCTGGCTCAGACAAAATGCCAGGTTCTAAAACTGGTCATGCCTGATATGGCTGATGCATAAGGTTGGCAGTGTAACTCCTATGAACATTTTAGTTCAGACCAACAACTGGAGAAATCCTAGGAAGGGACTGTGATTCAGCACTAAATTAGAAAGAGATGGAGAAGCAGAAACAGCTGTTCCCATGATGGAAAATATGGCCTTTACTAGCTTGGTTTAGAATTTTTAATATGTTTGTGCTGGAGAGACACTGGAAAGATGAATCCATCCACATTGTGCTCTTATGTACTTGCATTTCCATTTCATTTTAGGTTTTTAGGCACTGTATGTGTGGAGACCATTCTGCTATGTTGTGGATATCCTACTCTCTTGGACTTTCTTCTCATCTGATTTTAGAGACACATTTGATATCTTCTCTAATTTGTTGAGCAGTTCACGCTCTGCTGCTGCTTAAAAGAACTCGGGATATATACATTTTAACATCCAATTTTGTTACCTTGCTATTGTTTATTATATAAGTATGTACAGAAAAAAAGTGTGGCAGGTAGAGTCTAAGGACACTACTGTCAGGGATTTAGTTCGTGAATTCGATGTGGTAAATGGGTGAAGGACATTGAAATTGACAAAATGAGTCAATTTAGCAAACGAAGACCAACAATCATGTTATTTTCGCCCATGTAGCAAATTGAATCCATGAAATAAATCCCTGACGGTAGTGTCCTTAGACTCTACCTGCAACATTTTTTTGGGTGTGTGTGTGTGTGACAACTAACATTGAAATAAAGGTAAAAGTTGACCCTGCTCAAAAGCCAGTAGTATCCAACTGTATGGTTCAGTGCTCATCTATGTTTATTAACCAAAGAGCCAGAGCCAGGATTCTAGATGTTGGGGGGGGGGGCGCGCGAAGATTTTTTCAGGATGGGCAACAATGTCATTTATATATCAATAATGTTGGGCAAGCAAGTGCTTTTCCTGCGCTGGCTGCCTCTGATGATGGACTGTAGGAAGACACCGGCTTGGAGGCTCGTTGGATGCATATACAGTCCCCTGACCACTCTCTTTCCTTGGTGTGCAGTTGTAGCAGAGGGAGTTGGATGGGGTGGAGAAAGGTGGGAGCACAAAAAGCACATTCTGCCCTGCCTCTCTTCTCTGCCTTCCAGTGGTTGCTTCTCTTTTTCTCCCCCCCCATCCAACTCACTCCACTTGCACTTATTTGCACACACATACACTCAGGCGCTCCTCACCCATCAGACCAGCATTTGGAACATACCTTACATACCTTGATGGAAGGAGGTGGGGACAGCCTGTGCAGGATAATCAGAAAAGAAAAGAGGGGGAAAGAGAGAGAGGAAGAGGATTTACAATCACAAGCACTTGCCGGTTTTTGTTTTTAAACCTTCATATAAAACGTTTCTGATGTCTGCTCCAAATTGTATAAGTGTCAAAAGAAAGGTTATTCTGTCCTCTTTCAAGTGCACTTTGGATCACTTCAATCGGTTAATTGTTTTTTGTAGGCTCACTGCTAAACCCCCTCCCTCTAGCGGAAATTTCATTTTTATGAGTCACATTTTTCCTCACTATTTGTTTTGTGGATTTCTGCTTCAGCGTCATCTTTCTCCACATGTTGTATACGAACTGTATCCACCTCGGGAAGTTGTCATTCAGTTTCTAAATTGGTTTTCCCTACTTTTTTTTGCATTTTGTGACCTCATTTGAGTGTTTTTTTGTAAAACGCTTCATAGATTATTTTTCCAAAGTCCAATTCTAAATCTTAAAGTGTACCTACAAAGGTTAATCCTTCCTCTTTCAAACACACTTTGGATCATCTGAATTGGTTGGGTTGTTTTTTCTCCGGCCTCACAAAAACTGACCCCCCCCCCGCAAAACTGTCACTTTTCCTGTGCTACTTCTGAAAGCGATGACATCACTGCTTTGTATTTTTGTCTTTTGGGTTCTACCAATTCTTAAATTTGCTGAGGCGATCTTTCAAATGACATAACCCTTATTTTCGTGGGTGCCTTGATTTTGGTGTTACAGCTCGTCAAAAGTACATGATTTTTGTTACATCACAAAAGCTGCCAGACCACCCAAATGAAACATAAGACGTTCATCGAATTCATGTCAAAAATATTTGGTGAAGTTTGTATTTGCAGTACTCAGATAGACAGACAGACAGATCCAGAGAGTGTTATACCAGTCCTCTGAAACCCAGCTGAAGTCTCAGGGAATTGCCTTGCTTCCTTGGATCTTTGGGCAGGAAGGCAATTCTCTGAGTTGAGTGGTAAAAGAGGAAGGAAACATTTCATTTTATTGCTTTTAATATCAGGCCACCCATCTCCTCCTCAGTCCCAACTAATGTCACAGCTTATTGGCTATATTTGAAAGTGTTTTTCTGTGTGTAGCACATAGAATATTTTATTTCGAGCACTGGGAATTCATTTTGTCTGTTTTGTACTGTATGTGATCTTTTGCTTTCACTACACAAAACAAAAGCCTCAGTCGCACCACAAGGGCTCCAGCCTTGGTCTCATGCTTTGGCCCTGAAGTAAAGTTGCTGACGTGACAACCCTACTTGTGTGATCCTATGCATTTTTATTTATTTAGGTTTGCATGCCTTCATGTACAGTGGATCTTATTCTCATCATTCAACACAACTGGAGCTGAAAAGACTGGATTGTCCAGTCACTCTTCTGCCAAATCTGTGAAACCTGCCTTACCAATTCCTCCAGCATTCTTCTCACTTTTTTAAAAAGGTCACCAGTACTAGAGCCTTTACAAGAGATCTTATATATAGATAGCCATTCCTTTTCACAGCCTGTAGACTGCAGCACCATGTCATGTGCCCCCAACCCCTCCAAGAGCATTTGAAGCTGTTGGGACATAATGGTGGCCCCCCCCCCATCATGCAGGCAGGGCAAAATACCATCCAGCCCTCAAAGCTGACTGAGAGAGTCTCACTCAGTCCCCAGCTTTAAAAGGTTGGGAACCCCTGCTGTAGACTTTCAGAAATGGAAGAAGGCTTTGGGGCTCTTTTATTTAAACATTGCAGGGGAAAATATTAAGGGAGTACAGATAATTGGTATGAAAGGAAAGGTAGGTTCTGAGGTCTGAATGATGAAGGCCCAAAACAACAGTATTTTGTAAAAGTTTTCTTTCTGTGATTCAATATAAAAATAACTTATTTATAGACTCGTAACTTTCTGTCTCTCTCTCACACACAAAGCTCTCAAGACAGACTTTTAATAAACTCTAGCACAGACTGCTTCCTCAAACTGACTCTAAAGCAGACTTCATTTTCCATCTACTTCTTTATTCAAACTTCTTATGCTGTAAACACTGCTAGACAGATCAAACTCCTCCCCATTAGGTTCCAATCATGGCAGCCTAACAAAAGTAAAACATGTAATTGCCAGTCACACTAATCTTCAGTCCATGCTTATTCCCTATACATGCATACAAAGCTATTCCCATTCAAAACTGATATTATTAACCACCAGTACATACATACATGGAGATTCATGAAGGATGGAATCATCAATGGTATCTAGAAGCATCTACTACAGACATAAAGTTTTGGTAGCAGATCTCCAGGAATGTTTGAGCATTTATTTATTTGACTTAATAGTCTATTTTTCTCCCAAAATTGGGACACAAAGCAACACACAATATAATTATAATGCATGTTGATAAGATCAGTTTCAAATGCCCCTGTACAGTAATGTTCCAAAGTAGCATCAGGTTTCACTTCCCACCCTCAATATTGGGGAGCCGTGGCAGAGCTTTGGATTGTGCAGTCTTCTAGTACCCTATCAGAATGACAGCTTTTGTACACTGAGTGTGTTGAGAGAGAGAGAGAGGCACAACCCGTTATAATCTCATGAGAGGATTCCCCTTGTGCTTCTTTGGATCCCAGGCCTCACAGCTTTCCCCTTTATAAGATTTTCTGAACACTCAATCTTATTTAAAGCATATTGCCCTAAAACTCTACAGTGTAGTGATTCATGATGGGCCAGATAGGCAGAGTGCTTACTCCTTGTGTAGTGGTGCTGTCATAATATGGGTCACAAGTTACTCAACATGGAGTCTCTTGGGTTTTAAACTGTCTTAGAATGTAGCTTTGCTTCTTTGCAAAAGGCCTCATATTTTCTCTGCTTCGCTTATCAAGCAGATGTGCTCAAAAGAAGCTTCTCCAAGCTTCAGGCCTACATGTTTTGCCTTTGCCTCCAGGTCTGGAATGTCAACATCCAGAGCCTGAGAACACCATATTCTTGTTATGAGAACCAGTGATGGTTTATACAATCCCTGGGTCCTACTTGGCTGTATGCTAATTAGACAGGCCAAGTTCATGTTCTTTCAGTTAGGCACATTGGTTTGAGAGTTAGTTCAAGTTTGGGAGTTTTTTGAGATGGACACCTCAGAAGGGAGAGGGGGCTATTCCATTTAGCCCTTACTCTAACCCAAGCTTAATTATGATTACCAAGGTTAGTCAGGTTTTTCCTTTTATTTTGGGGAAAAGGCCTGAGTGTTAATTTCCCTAACTGTACTTTCTGATTAGCATTTTTGTATGCTGTATGTCTGTATCCTGAATCAACAAGAGAACCATTATTCCTTCACAATGTTTTTCATCATCAATGTTTTTCATCATCATCGTCTGTTCATTGGAAGAGGGGGTAAGACAAGAGTTAAGCCATAAGCCACACGCTACCACATTTAATACAATACTCTCCATAATACTTGCTGGGCACTGTTAAATACAGATAAGCCACAGGTTGATGCAGCTTTGACTGGATGACAGTAGGTTTCCTGGACTCAGGAGTTCTGGGAAGTTCCATAGAGCAGGCTGGTAAAGGTCGCTTGGAAGGAACGGGGAGAGGCCCAGAATGAGAGTCAGGCAAAGCCTATCTGTCATAGGTGACTAAAAAGGCAAACATGACAGTGCTCAACTCTATATTGTTTATGCAACATTCATAAACAATATTTTGTTCTCACAGTTTTATTACATTGAGAGACCGGAATTATCTTTTCCAAATAAAAACTTTCAGAATACTCAAGTCAGCATAGTGCATACTGGGAGTTAGTCCAAAAATTAACTTGCGTATGGTCTCCCAAGGAAAGGGTAAAGGCCAAATCCTGTGTGCTGGATGCACAACTGTACTTGACCAAAAACAGTGTTTTAAACATTCTAGAGATGCAGCCTTCAAACACAGGGATAGTCCATAGAGATTTCTGAAAAAGAAGCCATCCTTCTCTACCTTGTGAAATTGAGTCATACATGTAGATAACCAATTCTTACTTTGGATTTCTATCTTTATTATCCCTGCGGCCTTCTACAGGCTTGTCAACTGTTATGCTTATGGCTTGCTACAAACATCTGCATTGCACAAGCAGTGGGAATCTAAACTTTATTCATATCCTGATAACATGTCTTCTATCTTGTGGTGTTTGAAGTGCATTAGCTTATTCTGTGATTTCTTCTAAATGAGGTCTTCATTTTTAACAAGATCCATACATTCTGGGAAGATCAACAGATGGTGGTGATGGAGGGGCTCAGAGGAAGACGAGGAGGAGGAAGCACTTCTGTTACCTATCTTTCTCTCACAAATATATTTGGAATGATAGGAGTGATAAAGCCTTTATATCTTTTTTCTTTTTTGTACTTCTGTTATATATCTTTCCCTCACAAATATATTTGGAAAGATAGGAGTGAATAAGCCCCTCTACCACCACCACCCCAGTGACCCATGCTTCAGAGGATTAGAAGAAATGACTGGAATGATAAATAACAGTAATGCTCACACTCTTAGACATCACATTAAGAGACTATTTGACTGGAGTTCCTTTAATGAATTAGACACTTTTCTCTCTAAATTAAACTGCAATGTGCAGATAAACTAAAGTCTGAAAGCATTTATTTTTTGCTTAATATAATATGGTTCACTTCCCTGGTTATATGTTTACATAATTTGTACTTTCTAAATTTTAAGCCATTATTTCTTGTTTTAGCTGTTTTGTGGTGCTTAACTGACAGAGAACACCTCAGACGGTGGCTTAGCTGAATCCCATTAAGCCTGAAAAATGGTGCCAATTTTTATATGTACCTGTATATACAAACAAACAAACAAACAAACAAACAAACAAACAAACAAACAAACAAACAAACAAACAAACAAACAAACAGTAAGACCAATTTTAGGGCTTACTTTTGAAGAGACATAGGATTGCTCTGTTACTCATGTAATTATTCTACAATACATCACATCACAGAACCCATTCAGACTCACTAGTTCATATTTGTACCACATTTTGACCTCAATCTCCTGTGGTATCATGTCTCTTTTTAAAACCAGAGACTCATTAAACTACATCTTTGTTTAGGTGAAGCCAGGTTTGGAATCAAAAGACAGCATTTCCAGACAACTACTGGGATTGGCAGAATCAACCAATACCAAGTCTGTGAGCCACCTTTTAAATGTTCCAAAGTACGGTCAACATCCCCAAACATAGCAACTTAAAGCTACCATGTCTGGAAGTCCATCATGGCAGCAGCGAGCTGTAGAGGTCCACCTCATTTCCTTAGCAGTGTTGCTAAAGAACAGACACAAACTGTAATCTATTTGGACAAACTAAGGTCAAAAACAAATATTCTTTATAGACAAACCAACATTAGAGCTGAAGGTATGTTAATATTAAAGAAGCATATCTGAGGTAATTTTTTTTGTATTTGAGAAACCAGACTTCAATGAATTCCATGCTTACATCCTGAAGAATGAACACATGACAAAACAAATCATGTGAGTTGAGAAAAGCTCTCCTTGTGATATGTACATGATTGGCTATAATATTTCTATCAATCCTGTTTGGGCAGCTCACTTGGTATTGTGGGACTGTCTTCTTGTTGAATATGGGTTGAATGGGAGCCCTGGTGATGCAGTGGCAGGGCTGTGGCCAGGATTCTAGATTTGTGTGTGCGTGTGTGAATTTTTTTTCAGGAGAGGCAAAAATTTTTCAGGAGGGGCAACAATGTCACACTCATATATATAACATTGGGACCACAGGGGCAGGCGGGGGGGGGGGGGCGGGGGCTGTTAGCTCATATAATTTCCCAAAGGCTGGCCACATGACTCTTTGACAATAAAAACAACCAATAGTCACATGAATCATCTCATAGACTAACAGAGTCATTAGAGCATGAGATATCATTGAATTCAGTGCTGCCCCACTTCATCAGATGCATGGAAGGTCAGATTGGTGGTAGATATACAAATAAGTGGTTAGAACTGAGCTTGTAGTCAAAGAAGTCAATGGGAAATTGAGTGCAGAAAACACTAGCAGTGTCAATTACTTTATCGACCTTAGCTGTTCACAAAACTCTTACCTGCAGCTGCTGCCCAATTTCTGAAATGAAGCCTAAAAGCACAATATGAAGGCAGTAGCATTTTTCTGGTCCTGTTGCTCAGCAACTGTGTATTAAGGGATGGGATGCTTGCGATTCTTGAGGTAGTGATTTTTTTTGTATCATAAAACAAGTGCACAAAATTTAATGTGAAACACTGGAAACACATAAACATATTTCTCTCTTATTGCCTGGCTGCCAAAAGTACTGACTGACAACCATGAGTGAAAGTTGCTAAGATTTCCGATAAAACTGGGCTATTCTGTCAAACCGTCTCTCAGGGTTTCCATAAAAGATTTTATTTTAAGATTAACAGTGACTCTGATAGCTCTGTTTTCAGCTTCCCAGTAAATTTATGGTATAAAAACAAGTCTCCCTATCAGAAAAGTCTTCCTTATTTTTTTTCTTAATAGGGTGTTTTATGCTAAAGAAAGAGGAGCACTAGAATGTGACCATTAGTCTAGGACAGGGGCTCTCAACCTCTGGGGGGCAAATGTGGCCCATGACACCATTTCATGTGGCCACCCCACCTCCACCACACCTGGAAATGCCATGTGGCTGACTGGCCCCTGAAGCTGTCTGAGGGAACGTGATCCGGCCCTCAGCTTGAAAAGGTTGAGAATCCCTAGTCTAGGAGTACAGAGTAAAGAAAATGAAAAATAAAGGCATAATTGCTGAGAAGGCAAAAAAGTTATAAAAATTAAGGAATGAGCCAAAGTTGAATGAGAAGGCACTTCCATATATATACCCTGAACAATCCCCTGGCTAAATTCTCCAATGCCATACTGTAGGTCCAGCACTATATCTTATTCCATATTATTCTAGATCTTTTTATCTTTAGGAACATTTGCATGTAAAAAAGATGACTGTGAGAAGAAAGGACAAAGAAACTCCTATTGAATGAGTTGATACTCACTTTTACACCTCTGGATCTAGTCTTAACTGTTTAATTAATGTCCTTTGAATTTTATTTGTTATATTTTGACCTCTCCATTTTCTGACCTCTACAATACAATTCATTGTTAGATGTGGAACCCTGTGATATGTGACGATGACTGAATTCTGGGAAGCTCATTCAGACTTGACAATATAATCTGTAGCTTTGTATTGTATAACAAATTATGCACTAAAAATTCTGTATTACAGAATCACTGTTAAAGGAAGATTAATTTATTGACGGTGTGGGAGATTTGCATTGTAAATGTGTTTTTCTTTACAGGTTTGTATTTGTTTGCATGACAAGTAACTGGAGCTGATTGACAACTACGTGTGCCAAGAGTGATTGTTACAGTAACTGAGAAGTGTAAAATAATGTGTATGAATGGAATGTGAGCTGGCTTGCCTACATGGTTCCTAGCTGGAGAGTTTTTTTAAATATATAAGTGAATGAGATTCTCTCTCTCTCTCTGTATGTGTGATGAAATTAGTTAGGATTAGTTACAAATAAAGTAGATGCGTGTGTGTTTGGGTTTATGAGGTTGTATACTAAGACAAATTGAATTACAGTGTGGTCTTTATGTTAAAGAAAATGTCTATAGATCAGCATCTGTATCTGTATTATATGGTAAAGTAAAGGTACTTTGGACATCAAATGAGAAGAGAGGATTCACTTGAGAAAGCCTTGATGCTTGGGTTGAGGGCAAAAGAAGAAGGGGATGGTCCAAGATGAGATGGCTAGATGGTATTGTAGAGACAATGGGAACAGAGCTGTGCGAGTTGAGGGGGATGGTGGAGGACAGGAGTGCCTGGCGGGCAGTGGTCCATGGGGTCGCAGAGGGTCGGAATCGACTGTGTGACTGAACAAAAAAAAAGGTAAGAGTAAGGGTAAAGGTCACCCTTGCTCAAAAACCAGTTGTATCCAACGCTAGAGTTCAGTGCTCATTTCTATTTATAACCAAAGAGCCAGTGTTGACTGTGTTTGCAGACATTTCCATGGGCTCCTGGCAGGCATGACTAGACACTTGAGTGCACGGAATGCTGTTTACCTTCCCACCAAAGTGGTCCCTGTTTATCTACTTCCAATTCCTTGATTTCAAACTCAGTGATGGGATGTCAAAAATTTTACTACCCCACCGTGACATCATCACAGTGTGGGCGCAGCTAACATCATGACATCATGATGTCATGGGTGGGGCCAAATAAAATAAACTAAAATAAAAATAAGCACACACACACACACCCCTCAACCCACCCACTCACCCACAACACAAACCCGTAAATAAAATAAATAAATAAATAAATAAAAATCACATTAAAATACACACACACCAAAACACCCATCCACCCAACCCACCCACCCACCCCAAACACAAACCCATCACTTACCTGTTAGTATAAGCACCATGTTGCAAGATGGATATGGTCATCGTACCGGTTCTCTAGGATAATATGCCTTAATGTAAATGTAAAACAGCTGTACCTCCTTAAGGGTTCTCCAATTGGAACAGCACTTGGAACAGCACAGGTGTAGCTTATTGATGAGGTAACTCCAAGATTTTGCTTAAAAACCCCAAGCCAGGCCTGCCAGCTACCAGGCATTTTTAGGAACTGTGGTAGTACATCAATATAGGTAAAGGTATTAATACACATTAAAATACACACAGACACACCACATCCAAAGGTGAGTCACTTACCCTGGAGAGCAGGCTATAGGGACCTTCAGGCTAGCAGCTTCTCTTCCTCCTCCCTGCTTGTCGACTAGGTGTGTATACACACCAAGTGCTTGGCACGCATGCACAGTGGGTGAACCAGTGAAAAGGTAAGCCCCAAAGGTGGTTCCCCCCAAAAGCTGCTACCTGTTCTCCGGGACACTGGGAAAAGTTACTACTGGTTCTGGCGAACTGGTGAGAACCTGTTACATCCCATCACTGTTCAAACTGCTATGGTGGCAGGTGCTAGGACAAAAACAGGAGCTTGCTCTGTCATGCAGTACTCAGGACTTGAACTGCTGACCTGCCAACCTTTCAGTCATCAAGTTCAGCATTTCAACTACTAACCCACCACAGTATGGTAAACAAAGTGAACCTTTTAGAGACCGAGTGACCAAACTGCAACTCAAAACCCACTTATTTATCACAAAGTGCCAATAGGGGAGGGAGGAAGTACTCCCATTGGGCTCTGGGCAGAGGGGTGAACCCTGCTGGGATGAGGGCACGGATGCCCACAGAGTTGCCTACACTGCCCTAGGATTATATCATTAAAGAAACTGAAAAACTGAAACCTAATTACTGTACATTTTTTAAAATTTTTACTATTCACTAATAGGGTAAAAGAGGAAGTGAAGAAGAAGATTATTCACTGAACCTTTTTTTAATCCTATGCTTTTTTAAAAAAATAAAAAAATAAAACTCTTCTTGGTTTCCATTGTCACTGATATTAACATAGGGAGCCGGTAAAGAGTGCAGATCAATTTGGAAACTGAATGTGGGATGCTACAGCGGGAACTGTGACCTACAATTGGCTAATGGAACAATAAAGAGTATGATCCATGGAATTCCATGGAACTTATTTTTTCAGTACACTTGAGTAGGATTGCAGTATTAGGAAGCAAATTCAGATAAACTAATCCAGGGGTTATAAACCTATGGCCTACAGGCCAGATCTGGGCCATGGTGCTGTTCCATTCAGCCAACACCCTTGCTCTTGCTGCCATTGCTGCTGTCCTTTTCCCATCTGCCTGGCTTACGGTGTTTCTAATGCCACTCCATAGCAGGGTAGATGTTGTAAGATGGCACCGCTGGTGACAAAAGCGGAAGCAGTAGACGCATGCAGCTGTCCAAATCTTTCCCATGCGGGCCTTCACCCATGGCAGACTGGTAAGCAGGGAAACATTGGCAGTGGCATGGGGGTGAGTGTTTGTGGGCATGAGTGGTGGTATGGGGGGGATTGTTGGTGGTGGCAGCAGAGGCAGGATTGTGGGGGCTCTTTGGGGTGGTCCCGTTGCCTCTGCAGGGGGAGAGGACAGCAGTCTGACCCCAAAACAGTCTGAGGGGCATGATCCAGCCCCTGGCCTAAAAGGTTGAGAAGCTCTGAACTAATATGTCAAAATAGCCTTAATATACAAAGTAATGTGGCAAAAAGAATTGAAATGTAACAAGTTAGCAGATGTTGTTGTTCATCTATTTAAAGAATTAAATCTATTCTTCAAATCTAAAACCTTAATTTTTTACTCTTGCAATTTATTGCAAGGAAAGCAAGAACCTTTTTTACCATTAGTTTAATGGATATAGAGTGTTTCCTGAATTATAAAGGCATAATTGGTTGTGTTTCTAACCTTATTTTCCTCATTTGCATTCACAGTGTGTAAACTCTGTTACTTTTTTTTGGTTAGGTGAGATTTCTGCTTGGGCACTTCTCTTCCTTTCTATTTGCTTTTATTTTAAAGTAATAATTACTTTAAAAATTATGATGTCTTTGTGAAGGAGTAAATGGAATGGAAAAAGCATTATGCTAAGTCTAATACAGCTTTCTTGATTTATTAGGAAAAAATATTTATACACAGTGATGTGCTCGCCTAAGTTTTCCTGGTCTATAAATAATATGTACAGAAAGCCTAGATGTTTTTATACCTGCAATGACATGGCAAGAGGTGTTGTTGCATCTCTGGGCTACCTTTGGATCAAGACTCATTGTATCCTGCAGAGGGGCAAAATTAATTACCACGTTTCCTATACTATTTAGACACAACCACAGAGGTTGTTTAGTGTTAAATTCTAAATGTTAAAATGGTAAGACTAAAAGACCTTACATTCCTGCTGACTGCTGTGAAACTGGAGCCTTATCAGTTGCTTGGATATTTTTTTTACTGTAAAGAGGATTAGAGACAAAAGCTTTGGGTTTGTTCTGTCATTTTTAACCTAGCCTTGTATAGATAGAAAAGGTATTTGGACTACAAATTCCATACCCCCCACCCACTACCACCAACTAATAGTTCTGGCACTGCAGTTGGAGAGCCATTTGCTTCGAGAGGTTGTATAAAGGAAGAGGTCTGAGGATTGTTTTCCAAACAAGGAATTTCCCTCCCAAGTTCTGGGGCTATAATAGCAAGGCATCCATTGACGTCAAACTCTGTAACTCTGTTCACTTCAATGTGATTGCATTTCTGCTGCATACCCATAAACATGGAGAGGCTGCGTTTGAGAAGGAGAGGCTGGCTACTGCTTCTTGGGAACTGGACATTTGGCCATAACTTCATTCAGCATCCCCAAATACGTATGCAAAATTTCTCCAATGGAAAGAAGGATGATCAGTGTACCACAGTTTCAATCACTTTGAATTTGGCCTGTTTTTCTTGATGCTGTTGAGCCAGGCTGCCCTAATTGTTTAGGCTCACATTCATATTACTGCTGCCACTGACCCTACATCAAGGATTGTTTGCTTAGGCTGGGATGAGACAGTTACCCAAAGTTACCCAACCCTGCACGTTATCCCCCACTCCATCCCAACTGGTGCAAAAAATAATAACAATGAAGTGATGTGAGAGCTAACCTTAGAAATTTCACGAGGTGTGAATCCCATCCCCCATTCACCTAGGGGGAAAGCATGATAATTTCTGTTATAATTGGATCAATGGTTTCCTACAAATTGGGTTATTTGTACAGATTTTGTAAGTTCTGCTTGTACAAAATGGCAATACCTCCTGCTTTTTTTATAGACTTCTAAAACTCTTGAGACATTGGGAAGACTCTTGTCACTCTGGAAAATGCGTTACCTAACTGTCTTGATACACTGAAACACATTCAAACCAACAAGAATAAAGAACTGCAAAAGCAGACTTACTCTACCTGGGTGAGATTCTTTCTCTGCAGTCAAGAGTCTTGAACTTACAAGGGCGTAGGCGGAATTTTCTTGTGGAAATGCAATTTAGAAAGAAATTCCTTCTTGCACAGATAAACACTCTGAGCAGACGTGCAAGTCATAGCGATGGGGATTATGTGTCCATCACTGCATTTAGGCTGAAGGCTAGTGTGCCTAAATGTAAGACCAACATGCTAAAGTGGGATTGTTGGCAGACAACAACATGCTCTGTGAATGTGGAAAGACAGAATCCAGCTCATTTGTTGGTGTGCTGGGTACTACTGGAAACATGTACCAATGTGGACTTAAGTTTGGCCAATGACAAAGGCAGGAAGAAGGCTTCATTTTGACAGTTTAAAGGCGGAAGAAGACTGCATTTAAGTATGTGATATCAGGTAAGGCTGGTGTCTTCTCAAATTATGTGATTTTTATTTTTGTGGTGGACATTTTTTTAGTTAACTCTGGGGTTGTATTTTGGTGGATACTCTTGAAATGAAGCAGAAGGATTTGGGGAAGAAAAGTGAAGTCGCATGATTAAGTGGTAGGGATAGATTTAAAATTGTATCTGGGAAAGCCTTTTCTGAAGAGGCAGGGGGACTAGAGACCACATCGCCAACATAAGATGGATCATGGAAAAAACAAAGGATTATCAGAAACAAGTCTACTTCTGTTTCATTGATTACACTAAGGCTTTTGACTGTGTCAACCACAACAAAATGTGGCAAGTAATTAAAGAGATGGGAATACCGGAACACCTTATAGGCCTCATGAGAAATCTGTACATGAATCAAGAAGCAACAGTTAGGACAGAAAATGGAATGACGGAGTGGTTTGGAATAGGAAAAGGAGTAAGACAAGGCTGCATTTTGTCACCCTGCTTATTCAACTTATACACAGAACACATAATGCGCAATGCAGGGATGGAGGAATCACAACTTGGGATCAAAATTGCTGGAAGAAACATCAACAATTTAAGATATGCAGATGATACCACCCTAATGGCAGAAAGTGAGGAAGACCTAAAGAAGCTCCTGATTAGGTTGAAAGAAGAGAGTGAAAAAGCTGGCTTGAGACTCAATATCAAGAAAACCAAGATAATGGCAACAGGCCCTGTCAGTCCCTGGAAAATAGATGGGGAAGAAGTAGAAGCAGTGACAGATTTTACTTTCCTAGGATCAAAGCTCACTGCAGATGGTGACTGCAGCCATGAAATAAAAAGGCGACTGATTCTTGGGAGGCAAGCGATGAGAAACCTGGGGAGCATAGTGAAGACATCAAATTGCAAACAAAAATTCGCATAGTCAAAGCAATGGTAATCCCTGTGGCAATGTATGGTTGTGAGAGCTAGACCATTAGGAAAGCTGAACGCAGAAGAATAGATGCCTTTGAGATGTGGTGTTGGAGAAGGGTTTTGAGAGTCCCCTGGACAGCAAGGAGAACAAATAGGTCAATCTTAGAAGAAATCAACCCTGACTGCTCCCTTGAAGGTCAAATAATAAAGATGAAGCTAAAGTACTTTGGACATCAAATGAGAAGAGAGGATTCACTTGAGAAAGCCTTGATGCTTGGAAAGGTCGAGGGCAAAAGAAGAAGGGGACAGCCCAAGATGAGATGGCTAGATGGTGTTGTGGAGACAATGGGCACAGAGCTTGAGCGAGTTGAGGGAGATGGTGGAGGACAGGAGTGCCTGGCGGACAGTGGTCCATGGGGTCGCAGAGGGTCAGAATCGACTGTGCGACGGAACAACAACAAAAAATAGTAGTGCAGCTACAAAACCAGAGCTCTGATCACAGCCTGTGTGAGCCTTCAAAATAGAACTGGAGCACTTCCCACCATCCCATTCCAATTCCTGTAGAATAGGAGGTTCTATTCCTACCAAGGGCACAACACTACAATGGGAGGTGGACTGGGATGGTGGCAGAGCATATAGTGTCAACACCCGTGCTGATTGGAAAATTTGGGGAGTTATAAGCAAAAAAGATGACTTCATCAATCTGTGGTGTGAGCATACATCCATATAAAGTTGGAAAAAAGAACTCAGATGAGCTATTCCTTCCCACTAAAGGGAAAAAAATTCCTAACAAAACTTTATATACAGAGCCAATTCTGAGTTTTGTGGAGGAGACTTGCCTATTACCGAGTGAGTCAAATGGACTGCAGATGCTCATTAAAATCAAATCCTGCAATTCTATTTGATGTTCTGACAGGCTTATGCTTTATTAGGCTATCAAATCATCTCATCCTTTTCATCAACTTTTTCTGAGATGTCCAAATGATTGGTTATGGTGTGGGCCTGCCATCTGGAGCCATTCAGTGGCTGAAATCCTGTTGTGCTGTTATACAAAAGGTGTAGCTTTTAGAGGCAAAGCATCTCATGTTAAGAAATTCCCATAGACATTATCTGTTGGATGCAGAGTAGAGGTGGACACCAGATAATGTCTGCAGAAATTTCTGAACTTATGGCAAGCCAATTTCTAAAAGTTTTGCTTTTTGTGTAATTGTGCAACAGGATTTGAGTCAATGTGAAGAAAATAGTGTGATATAGACTTCCAAGGACTGTGCCTTTCAGATGATTCTGATTATCATTAACACAATTTGCCCACCTCTGAGTATTAAAAACAAACAAACAAACCCAATCTTTGCTACTTTCACAATCTGTTTTGAACATACTAGCCCTATTAGGGGAGTATTCTTCCCTAAAGTCAACACTCAGGAAAGAAATGGATGTTACACTTAGCCTCTCATTAGAGCCGAAAATACATCAGTGTTAGAGAGACATAACTGAGGCAGTCTTTCATATTTCAAAAACCATATTTCAAAGACCATATTTAAACTGATCGTGACCTTAGTCAGCCTGAGAGGGCAGCCCATACTTTGGCCCTTGGATTCCATGATCTGAGAGATCTAGATTTGGGCCTTAATTCCATTATAGTAGTCATCTAGTCTTCCCACATTACCTGCTGGACCACTCACACACTATCCATCACTACCCACAGATTGGATTATATGTCCTGTGGACAATCGGAGTAGAATAGACAAAAGAAATCCTGACTCTCTTTTATGCAATATACCAGTCCCTTTGGACATCTTGAGGACAAAAGGTTTTCTTACTTAGATATACATCTTACAGAGCAGATAGACAGGAACCAGATTTTACTTTAGAAAGGGAATCTTTTTCAAACAAAATCCCAAATGATCTGCCTTTGAAATGCACATCTTGTTCATCTTAAAGCCTGAGAAAGGATTATCCCACCAATAGAATATTACACTGAGGTGAGAAAAGAAAGCTATCTGCTTAGTAACCATGTCTCTTCCAAAAACTGATACTCATAATTCACAAGCTTAATAATTTAGGCACTCTATGCTTCTTTACATGTTCAGAGGTAGACCCTCATTTGTCAGATCCTTAAAGCAATCACCTGATTGGATCATATTATTATTCACAGTATAGAAAATAATACAATATATTTATTTATTTTACAAAGTCAGACAAAAAGGGTAGGCAAGAAAAGTCCTTTTTCTTACAATTTTAATCTTTGGGCCAAAGTTTGCAGAAAATCTATCTTTTCTCTCTCTGTTACAAATGATATACAACAAGGACAACACAGACACATATGCCAATTTGATTGACCACTTTATAAATCTGACAACTCCACAAAAGATTAATGAAGAGGCGTATGGAAATAGAAAAACACATACTGTATTCAAAGTGTTCACTTTCCAGATAAGATTTCTAAGGAAAATGAGAGATTGAATATGCAGTATACATATACATGTGTAGTACAATGTTTTGCTCCTGAGATCTTGGAGATTCCTCCAGCATCACTCAGACATTTAACAGGGTTTAGTTCCCATCTCTGTTTCACTTTTGTGTAGTCTGTTGTGTGTCAATAGTTGTTTGAGATTGGAGGGTTGTCTATAAGCAAGTAGATGTCTGTCACCAAGGACTTTGGAGAGTGAAGCACTCTTGTCCAAGATGGGTTGGAACTCTTTCATTATGTGTGTGAAGGGTTTAAGTTGAGGGCTGAAAGTGACAACCAGTGGTGTTACATTGCTTTCTCTTCTGGGGCTGTCTTGTAGTAGATCACTCCTGGGTATTCATCTAGACAGGTTGGTTTGTTTTTTAACTATATTGGATAGGTATTGTAGTTTGAGAAATACATTTTGTAGGTCCTTGAGCTTGGTTTTCCTTGTCTTGTGGATCTGAGCAGATGTGGTTGTACCTGAGGGCGTGGCTGAAGTCAATGTGTGTTCTGGATGGAAGTTGGAGGCATGCAGTTAGGTGTATCTGTCTGTGGGTTTGCGATATAGTGTGGTACTGAGATGTCCATTTTGTAGTTTTGCAGTGGTGTCTAGGAAATTTACTTGTTGTGTAGACTGGTCCAACCCAAGTTTAATATTAGGATGAAAATTATTGAAATCCTGGTGAAATTTCTCTAGGGTTTCTTTTCCATGCATCCAGATCAAAAATATGTCATTGATGTACCTCAAATAGACAAGTGGTTTATGTGTACAGCAGTTAAGAAAATGTTGTTCTAGATCAGCCATGAATATATTAGCATATTGTGGAGCCATATGAGTACCCATGGCAGTTCTGTTGATCTGGAGGTAGGTTTTATCGTCAAAGGTGAAGTAATTGTGTGTAAGTACAAAGTTGCACTGGGTGGTGACTGTGTGGGGTTCATCTTTGTTTTGAATAGTGTTCCTGATGGTTTATAATCCATATTTGTATGAGATGTTGGTGTACAGAGCTTCCACATCCATTATAGCTAAGATGATGTTATCTGGCAGGTCATGAGTGTGTCTTGAAGTTTTCTTAGAAAGTCTGTGGTATCTCTTATGTAGCTGGGTACATTTATAGTACGTACAGTAAAACCTCATATAACACTAAAACCTGGTTCCACAAGTCTTCGTGTTATATGATTTTTTGTGTTATCTGATCCTCTATGGGATCCATAGAGATACATTGTAACCACACAGGCTTTCGCGGTTGTTATCTGAAGCATTCCATAGGATCTTAATGTTATCTGATGCAATTCTTCCCCCCAGATTCCTTGATGTTATGCGATTTTCGTGTTATTCGATACTAATGTTATATGAGGTATTACTGTATATGGTTTGAGAATGGAGTCAACATATCCAGATACTCCAACAATGATGGTGTTGATGCTTGAAATAATGGGTCTCCCAGGTTTCCAGGTTTGTGAATTTTAGGTAGTAGGTAAAAGGTAGCTGGTTGAGGTTCTTGTGGTGTGTTGGTCAAGATTTGGCCACATATATTTCCAGGAACAGTTTTTAGAAGGTTTTGCAATTCTTTTTGATATTTGGCGGCTGGGTCCATAGTTAGGGGGTGGTAAAATGTAGAGTTGGAAAGTTGCCTGTCAGCTTCCTGTCTGTAGTTCGATTTGTCCATGACAACTACAGCACCACCCATGTCTGCCTCTTTGATGATGATGTTGGGGTTATTTTTTACTTTTCAGTTTTCTTAGATTCCTTTGCAGTTGTGAGATGGTGTCTGGCCTCACAGTGAAAGATTACAACATAGTTCAAGTACTGGTTTATGCTGTATCTCATGCTGTTACATCTTCTCATTTTGCAACATGCCGCATTCAGATTTGAAGTCTTGTGTACTTTTGGAGTGGAGTCATTCAGTGGGAGCTGTTGTCAGCTCTGTGTTTCCAAGTGGATTAAAAAAATTAATTCTCAAAAGAACACAACAAGACAGGTCTTTAAAACATTTCCAAGTGAGGACCTGAGGGTAAATATTAAAACTTTATATGGAGAGAATTTGGGAATGGTGTGGCTCCTCTCTTGTAACTCCAGCAAGGTTTTGCAAAATAACTGAACAGCTTGTGGAAACTCCACATTAATAAAACTAGTCTTAATTGTTTGCACACACCTTTGGTCTTCATTTCGTTTTAAAATGCATCCAAATCCAAAGTATCAAACAGATCAGAGTCGACACAAAGGAGCAGGAATGGATTGGAGGGGAAAATGCATCAAAGAACAGAGAAATATTGAAGTACAAAAGAGAAAAACAGACCCAGCATAACACTGACTACAACAAACAGGAGCTTGCACAGCCATGAAGAATGAGAAAAGCTGGAAATGGAAATAACTAAACAAATATACAAAATGTATGTGCTACTCACAGGTCACTGCTGAACTAGAAGCCATGAAGACCAAAGACTCTTCCAAAGGCCCATGGTTCAGAATTAGTTGCTGGGAAAGTACTTTTTGACTGCTGAGCATGGAAACTCAGCTTCCTTAACAATTTTTTAAATGGTCTTAGCCCTTTGCAAGCAATGTTCAGTCATCTTTCTCCCAAAGCCAAACCGATCCACTTGAAATTCCCTACAAAAACAAGAAGAAAAATGCAGCCCCTCTTGAGTATGATTGAAGAACATCATCTCAGCACACACTTGTAGTTGAGTGCTTCCTCGTCGGTTGCAATAAAACTACTTTTCACAATAATTTAAGGTTAGTGCATTTATTGTAATCCTAATTACATGACAGTGTTGTTGGCCAGGTAATTGTAGGGATAGTCAATTTAATTCTCTTTGAGGCTCAAAAAAGACTCCTTTAAAGAAATATTTAGAAAAAAATAACTCTTCTCTCTGCAAACACTTTGATTGCGCCTTGGAACTAATGCATTTGGGTTCCAGGTAATGGTGGTATTAAGTGTCCTTGGATAGTTTATCAGACAGTAAAAAAGATCAGTAGCACACATATATAGAAAAAAAAGTATAAAGCTCCTACCATGCAACTGCCTTGGATGAGCCTAGCATTGCAAAAAAGCTTCTACCACATGCATCACTATACATATTTCTAACATCTCTCTGCTTACCTGCCTTCTTTGTAAGTGAAACAGCTCCAAAAAATATAATCTTTCCTGATAGAGCAGATGTCCATATAATTTGAGTTGCTTTTCTGCAGCTTTTCCAACCCTAAAATGATCAGGACTCGTCCTTTCCCCCTATCTTTCTTGTAGTGTCAAGAAATTATGGAACATCAGTGTTTTTCTCCATTCTGTTCTTCTTCCATTATGCTTCCTATGGATATGTTCTTTTCTAAAACTAAGAGCTTAAATACTTCCATTTTAGTTTGGATGCCTCTAGCAACATCACGTAAAGCAGGGATTCTCAACCTGCAGCCCACGGTGCCATTTCATGTGATCCCCCCACTGCCTCCACCACACAAGGAAGTGCCATGTAGTGGAGGGATGGCAAAATGGTGGTCTGGCCCCTGAAGCTGTCTGAGGGAGCGTGACCTAGCCCACAGCTATAAAAGGTTGAGAACTCCTGATGTAAAGCTTCAGTTTAGGTGTTTTATATTCAAGATCCTTCTTCCCTGGCAGAGAGGTTGGTTTCAGATGCTCCCTTTGAAATCTTCCAATCTAGGGGTAGAGAAGGTTGGCTTAATCCACAAATGTTGTCTTGATTCCTGATGGCTGGCATCACTGCCCCTCCATAACTCCTCTTTTTCTTGTTACTGATTCGTCCACATAACAGAGCACATTGAACAGAATTTATAAACTCCATAGCCTCATATGGACTGAAACATTGCACTTTTGATTTAGAAAACCAGAAACACTTACTGCTATTTCTTCAAGAAGGCCCAGAATGTACTTAGGGGCATCATGTCTCAGTTGTTATACTTATCTGAGTATTCAGGAAAGGAGACAAATCTCAGGGTAAGTAATGCTGGAGGAAATTAAAGTTAAATTTATTATATATGGTGTCTCTAAAGCCCAGATAGGCAATTCCATCTCACTCCTAAACAATTCAGGTTTTGGTTTGCAAATCTCAAGGAGGCTACTCAACTGACAACTGTATATATTTTAGGCTTTCATGATCTAGCATAACAATTAACCTGTGAAATTTTAAAGTACATTACCTCAAAATTAGCGGGTTTCAGAAAAATTAGGTGAACCACAGTTCAAGAATAAGCCAAACAAGCTACTGCCTCTTGTAATCTCTAGCAGTGGGATGCAATCTGCTTTGTTTGGATTTATGGCCATATAATATTCAAACACCTATAGGGGAGGCATTGATTTACAATCTTAACAAAGCACTGCTAAGACATCAAGAAATTACAGAGCTACACCAGACTTCTGTGAGCAGAAATTTGAAAAAGCTGCCTAAGTTTGCTGAGCTGCCAAGACATAGTGGTTTTTCATAGTATTCAACAATGGATGGGGACTGAAGAGAGTGCATTTAAGGGCAGATGTTTAGCATGCCTTCTTCTCAGTAAGGAGAAAGTCTTAGCTAAAATCTCATTGACTTCAAATGTAGATCTGTAATAATATAAAGAGATGATTTTAAAAAAATCAAACTGGGGTCTAAATCTACATTGTAATTGAAAAACCACACTTACGCTGCATATTAATCCAGCCAAGGCTTTTCATAATCATTGCTATTTAGCCTGTTTGCAACCCCCACCCCATGCACCAAAGTTTAGTCTAGGACAGAGATTCTCAACCTGTGGCCTGTGGGCTGAATGCAGCCCATGGCACCATTTCATGTGGCCCCACCACTGCCTCTACCACACCAGGAAGTGCCATGTGGAGGAGGAAGGGTAAAATGGCCATCCAGCACCAGAAGCTGTCTGAGGAAGCATGGCCCGGCCCCCATCTTAAAAAGGTTGAGAACTCCTGATTTAGGATTAAGGTTATATTTTTATTTAAGGTAAGGTTTCTCTGCCCATATGCAGTTCATTCTAGAAAACAATTGATTTCAAGCAGTGCCCTTTACCTGATGATCACACTTACCTAAAATTCTGCACCCAAAAAACATTCAGATTGTGTTTTATTTTAAAGAAAATTTCTATTTCATGACCTCCATAAATCCTGCAGGGCACACACTTGTATAAGTTAACTTACTTGTGTAATTAATTTCAATTTTGGTATAATAATCTCTGGTTTTCTTCTGGGCAAGAAGGGTTGTAATAGTCTAATACAGGGTGCCCACATTTTTCAGACTGTGGGCTGGTCACATGGTTCAGGGGGCTGGTCACTATTGCCCATGGGCTGGATCCAGCCCCGACGCCAATGCATCAGGCTCACAAAGCCCTCATTTCTCCCAGAAGAGGAAGTAAAACATGCCCATATGACCACGTTTTACTTCCACTTCCGGGGCAATTAGGGCTTTGTGGGCCGGATGAATTGGTGTCAGGGGCTGGATCTGGCCTGTGGGCTGAAGTTTGGGCACCCCTGGTCGAATAGCTTCTTTTTCCTTGCTATGCACCTTTCAGTCATGGAAGGCTTCAGATGCAACCCTACACAGACATTTACTGTGTTCAATGGGACTTCTTTCCTTAATGATTTTAGGATTCTAGGACTCACACAGCCCTATTCAGGCAGTACTGTGCAGAATGGATGTGTGAAAAGGATATAAGGCTTCTGTATCTATTAACCTATATATGCTAACATTTAACTGCTTCATTCCAGCTTTCCAAGATTTCAGAGCGAAGAAATGAAAGTAGATTCTAATTGTAGTCTACTCAACTGGACACACTTAGAAACCAGCTTGCAGTTAATATATGTATGGTTCCTGTTCACGAGAAGGCTTTTAAATTTGTTCAGCTGATCATACTTTGAATGTCCTCCAGACCTTTGGTCTGATTATGCAAAAAGGTGAAGCAGGACCAATGGAGATTTGAGTGTAGGGTTTCCTTATTCACTACCATCGCTTGAAGCCTCATGACACATTATAGTTATATACAGTGTGGCTTGTAAGTCCCTACCCATCCATATATCTTATGTATCCAGTGTATCTGTGTGCTGTTCATCATTCTCACTGCATAATATTATGCAAAGCCATGTTCTGTGAGGCATTACCCTAAACATAGGCTAAATCAGCCATATTTCTCTGGAAAAAAAGAAAAAAACTTGATGATACATGCCTAATTTAATATAACATAATAACATATGGATGGATAGGGATTTACAGGCCACTCTGTAGTTTAGAATAAAGACTGATCAGAGCTATTCAAGACTTCAGCAAGGATCCACAATTTTCAGGAACATCCTTTCCAGAAGCAAAGGGCCTGAAGCTAGGTCCTGTTAAACAAAAATTCAAAACAATCTTATTTGCTGTACTGCACAATATACTTTTTGTGTGGGCCCAAGAATTGTAGCTTATGTATCCCGCTGCTTGCAGCAAGAAGAAAAGAATGGTGAGAACTAAAATAAATCTCCCCTTCTCTTCCTCCATTTTTTAAAAAGAAAATTGTCATCTCAGAAGGGTAGATTACATGGTCAAGGCAGCTATTAGACTAATGCGACACAGCAGAAACAAATAGCTGCTGAAGGCGTTGATTTGTTAAAGCTTTGAACTTTTGCAATGCTCTTTGTTTTCTGGGGAACTGATTAGCAAAGAAATAATTTTTGCTATTTTTGTCCTTCTCACTTACTTGTGCATGACCTTGGGACCTTACTGTGTTCAGAATGAGGTGAAGGAAGAGTTAGAGATTTAAGACCCAAGCTTTCAGCGTTTAAAACTATTTTTTATCCTATGTAGCTGACTTCATCTTTCATGAGGCAGTAACCCAGCAACCACCACTGTGCCTTAATCCCTGTTTCTCCCCTTCCGGAATGTAATGTCACAGCCCTTTTACACCTCCAATTCCTTCTTTGTTCCATAAGTAGAACTTAGAAATCATTAGCTCACTGCACTCCCCCCGCCCCATCTTGGCCTTCCCATCTTCAGTGAGAAATGGGTATATGTGCGATTAACCAAATGCAATTGTGTTTGCCTTAATAATAAATCTTCCTTGCGGGAAATGTAAAACCCATATTGCTCTCAGCATGAGCAAGAAAAAAGCTGTGCACAGAGCCAGAAGGGCTTTTGGGTACACTAGCCTAGATTAGAAATTGGAAAAATGGTTGCGTTCACCAGAGGCTCCCGAGAGTCCTAAAGAGTAATGTTCATAGCCCAGAAAAGTAACATTTCTAAGGTCTGCATGAAATGGAGGAGAAGCAGCATCTCAGTTCTATTTATTTAAATATTTACAGATTGTTTTTCTTGACCAAGTCCACCCAAGATGACAAAAAATAATAAACCTGCTTAGAGTGACAGAAGAAAGTAGTGAGATGATAACAACAACAGTAATAATAATAATAATAATAATAATAATAATAATAATAATAATAATAATAATAATAATAATAATAATAATAATAATAATAATAATAATAATAATAATAATAATAATAATAGACTCTTTCTCTTTGTCCAGTTTTTTTAAATTTAAATTGTCATCACATGCCACATTTTAGTGCAACAATATTTTTCAAAAGTAAAAAGCACCAACAAATTCATGAAAATATAATTCACCCAATATAGGTAATGAGAGCATAATATCATTCAGAACCAGAAGATATTAAAAATATTTTAATACTGCCTTTCAGGAGAGAAAAAAATACATTTTTTTGGTAGAGAGTTCCACAAGAGAGGAGCCATAACCAAGAAGGCCTGGTCATTAATAAAACTGATTATACATGTGTGCTCAACAAGTAGGTCCCTCTGTGTTACTGGTATATTTATGTAGTTTCTGCTTTCAGAGTATACCGCATACAACAGAATTTCACAAAGGGCAGAAACAACCTCAGAGAAGGACTGGCTAAACTGAAGCCTTATGAAGGTTTGTTAGTGTGAAGTTTTATTTTGTTAGAATATTTATAAGATTGTGTTAAGAGCCAGAATAACCAATTGTTGTTTAATCTTTTGACAACAGTAAGACTGCTGATAGCCAAAGTGTAGAAGGAGAAAGAAAAAAAAACATTTAATTCAAAATGAATCAGTTATTATTGATAAAGTCAAATGATGGGTGGAAAAACATTAACAATGTCAGATAGTTTTTGCATTGGTGTGGGGAGGATACTGGAGCAATTACAATTTATGACCTTTTGGATGGTCATTAAATTTCTATTATTCTCATTGTGATGTCTTCCACCCCTGTCTTTTAAAGCCAATTTAAAGGGAAAGGGAAGGTCACAGGCCTAGTAGTACAAATGCCATTGCCATCAAATGCCTCTCTAGAGCATCATCCATGACTGACGTTGGGATGCCAGAAAGGAAATCTTGGCAAGTGAACTAAGAAAGAGAAATGAGAAGGGGTAAAAATAATTAACACTGTGAGGCTCTCAGTTCTTGGAGACATTTTCTTCACTACAGTTAGCGGAAATAGGGGGCAGCCTGTGGACACCCACATTTGCAGCTAACCACAAGATATTCATCTCCAAGGCTACAAGTCAACACCTCTCAGAAGCCATTACATTAAAGAAATAAATTCTTTCTTATCCTTTGGCTCACTGGGAGGAATGCCAGTGTTGTGAGTTGTGAGGGGCCCCCTTATCATGTTGAACTGGTTTATCCTGTTACACATACCTAGAAAATAAGCAGCTGTTACATACACACATATATATTCAATTAAACATATATCTGCCACAACACACAATAGGTCATTGAGATGTGTGTCTAATCTCTCTGCCTGGACTAAACAAAGAACTAGTTTTAAACTCATAAAGGAGTCAATTATAGCACATTCGGTTTTAAAAAAAACAAATGCTGTAGAATTATGCTCCAAAAGGAAATACACTAGGAAATCCCCAAACCAATATAAGAAACAATCAAAAGTGTGACTGTGTTCCAATGCTTTATGGCAACGTTCCCTCTGAATCATCTATATTAAATATAGCAGGATGGAAAATATGTAATTAAAAAGGTCAGTGTCTTGTCACTTGATATATTGCCACCAAAACACTGGAGACATAGTGTCAGTTAAGAGCTACTCAGAATAGCTATAAAGATAAAATTAATTTTACTATTTGTCATTTTGTTACAAACCACTCCTTGGCAATTATGAGATGGATTATCTACCAAATGTGTCACTCAACACCAGATTTTCTTCAGAGCTGGATCCCGTGACTTTGGATTTGGCAGCTGCAACTTTATTATAAGGTCTCAAAGTACTGTACATTTTACAGTTACTTTATAAGAGTTATATGTTTTAGGGAAAGGATAGGCAAATTATGGTGTTGTCTGGATAGCTCAGTGGTTTAGGCATCTGGCTGGGTGTTAGATTCCCCACTGTGTCTCCAGGGAGAAGAGCCAGCCTGAGTAGCCAAGCTGCATAGTCCAAAAGGTGCCGCGAGGAAGACCTAGTAAGCCACTGCTGTGTATCTTCTACTGAGAAAACCCTGAAAAGGATTGCCACGACTGACTTGATATCACACAATTATTACATGCAGCTGACGGTCCAAAGACTTTATGTTGAGTCCATATTCCTCTTTTGTGGCCTTCTCCTCTGGCACTTCAGAACTGGTATTTACCACAGTCACTAGCTTCAGCGGCACTCGAATCCCCATCACACAGAGACAAATTGCTAAAAGCACAATATTTTTTTCCTTTCTCTTCCCTACTTTTGGGAAGGAAAGTAGATGCTATACTGTATGCCAGGGATTGCCAACCTTTTTCAGTCAGGGACTGGATCACGTTCTCTCAGACAGTTGAGGGGGCAGGACTGGTGGTCGTCCCCCCCATTTATGGTTGCCGTAAACGTGTTTATGACAGCTGTAAATGAGTCCACAGCCAATTTCCGCTGTGGCAGCAGCTGTGGCAACTGGAGCGAGAGTAGGTGGGGGCTGGATTATTTCATGCCATGGTCTGGATCTGGCTCATGGGCCATAGGATGCCTACCCCTGCTGTATGCTTTCACAGGGTTCTACAATTCAGGAAGGGCTCCCTTCTGCCACAATGGAAAGGTATTGGAACAAATTGAACATCTATAATCAAACTCTGATGCAACTGGGCATCAGCTTTGCTCCAATACATTTTGGGTTAGCCACCCATGTCTGAGGAAGCTGTTCACAGACGAATTCCACCAAAATTATGTCCTAAGCTTAAGAAAGGAGAGAGAGAGAGAGAGGTTTCAGTGGTGGAAGGTCAGAGAGTTAAATGACAGTTAACATTTCCTTTCTTCGGAACATTTGCTCAATGAAATTTACTGCAAATAGCAGCTTCTGGGCAAAACAGCATCTTTTTTAGGCATACAGGAATGTGAGTTAAATTTTGATTCTTCCACAGCACGCCCCTTTCTGAATTAGGACTCTCTGCACATGATGTTAGTGAAAGAAAAAAGAAGAATCGCAGCCATAGGGACCATTTAATGCACATTCACCAGTTTCAGTTTTGATGATACTTCTTGGAAAGCAGCTTAGATTTATATCTTGTATTTTTCTAGAGATGTTGTTACTGTTTTCTTGTTACGAAGGTGAGTGATGATATTTACAGCAGCTTTGGGGCCATCTGCTATAGTCTATATTGCGTGTTGATTTTATGAAAACTGTTGCTGTTTCCTTTCACCCTTCAGCTCATTAGAGAAATATTTATCGTCTAATCTCTAGTTATCTCACAGTTATAAAGCTGAAAGGGCCACACACAAGCAACCATCCTTCCTATTATAATTGGTTATAATCAAAAGAATATGAGCACATTCCAAAAATTCACCAGAGATAAGAAAAGCAGCACTACTGGAAGAGAAAAAAAACTTGATATAAAATCCTTTGATGTGTTATGAAGAGAAAACAAATGGAGTCTGGCTTGTTGTTGTTTAAAGCTCCAGAGGAAGAATACATGACATAAATGAGAAATCATTGAAAAAACAGGTAAAATGTAAGTTGCAATGAGTGAAGCAATACTGGTGGTTGAAGGTCTGGTTCTAGCTTGCCCCAAACAGACCCGGTGCGCAATTTGGAGATCCTCCTGGACTCATCACAAAGAGCAGGTGGCAGTCGTGGCTAGGAGGGCTTTTGCACAGCTTCGTGTAATATGCCAATTGCGACCACTCCTTGACCTTACTCATGATCACCCACGTTCTGGTCACCTCCAGATTGGATTATTGCAATGTGTTCTACATGGGGCTGCCCTTGATGACTATCCAGAGCAGAAGCGTAGCTTACCTTGGCGGGGCCCCGTATAAAAATTGTTTGGGGGCCCTTTATATGTGGGGCGGAGCTAACGTCATGACATCATGACGTCGTGGGGGGAGCCAACGTCATGACGTCATGGGCAGGGCCAAAATAAAAATAAAATAAATAAAAATAAAATAAATAAAATAGAATTAAAATGTAAAAAAAAAAACCCACACACACCTCAACCCACCCACCCACCCGAAACACAAAAACCTCACTTACCTTAATCCTGGGGCCTCTTCTTCCTCCGCCTCTGCTGTCACCGCCGCGCCGCCGCCGCTGCCATCGCACGACCGCTCCCTCGACGCGCACGGCGAAGGCAAGGGGCAGCTGTGGAAGGCGAGCGGGCGCAGCGAGGCAGCCCCGAGGCCCTCCCCCCGGTCGCCGCAGGGGCTCCCTGGCAGGCTGCGCCAGCCCGGGCGGCGCTCTCCACCTCGACGCTGGGGTGACAGGTCATGTGGCAGGCATGACAAGCGCACGGAACACTGTTTCTCTACAGTACTTGCAATTTTTTTTGCTTTCGAACTGCTAGGTTGGCAGGAGCTGGGACAAAGACGGGAGCTCATTCTGTCCTGCACTGGTGTAAAAAAAAGTGCTGTTTTTTTTAACTCGGCAGCTTAACCTATCAATCCACCTCTTCGGAAGCAGCTGGGCCTTGTGATTATGACTAAACTCGGATTTTTGCTATTTTCCCGAAAGAGACCCAATTAAGGCTCGGAATTCTACTGAAATTAACGCGAAGCTTAGCCGGTCTACACGGCTTCGATGCTCTCCGGGGATGGGGCGAGGGAATGGGAGCCATGAATCGGGCGCACTAGGACCCAGCGGAGGCTTGGTGAACAACTTGCCTCCCCTTTCCCTCCTCTGTTGCGGCTCCGCCTCCTGCCGTGGAAACTTAGCCATGGGTTTGGAAGCGATCCGGTACCGTCGGGGCTCCCTGCGGATCCTCAACCAGCTTCTGCTGCCGCAACAGAGCCTTTATGAGGAGATTATTTTTAATTTTATTTTTTGCCGTTGGGGGCCCCCATAGCCCGGGGGCCCCGTATAATTGATACGGCTGATACGGCGGTAGCTACGCCTCTGATCCAGAGGCTGCAGCTGATCCAGAATTCAGCTGCCCAGGTGGTGTTGAGGGGGCGTTATTCCTGTGCATCCCCACTGCTCTGGGAGCTGCACTGGTTACCAGTATGCCTCCAGGTGCAATTCAAGGTGCTGGTTATTCCTTTAAAGCCCTATATTGTTGGGGGGCAGGATACTTAAGGGACCGCACCTCCCCAAGGTTATCTGTCCATACCACCAGAGTGGACTGGAGAGGCTCCCTAGTTGTTCCATCAGCTAGAGAGGCTTGCCTCTCTAGCACTAGAAGGAGGGCCTTCTCCATGTCCTCTGTGGCCTTTTGGAACTGCCTGCCCCTAGAGCTACTTCTCCAGACCTGGAGGGTGTGAAGACTTGGCTGGCGGGACAGGGGTGGGGCAGTGATGGTTCATTGGCCTCTCCACATTGGCTTATTTAACATCTTATACCAACCCCCCCTCTCTTTTAGGGAAGGAATGAGATATTGTTTTGGACTGTTTTTAGATCTTTTAATTGTACAGTAATACCTCGGATAACGCTAAGACTTGGTTCCACAAGTCTTGGTGATATCCGATTTTTAGTGTTATCCGATGCATGTTAAAATCCTATGGGATGGATCGGATAACGTTAAAGCTCCATAGAAATACATTGTAACCACACAGGCTTTAGCGGTTGTTATCCGATCCATCCCATAGGACCTTAACGTTATTCGATCCAATTCTCCTCCCCAGATTACTTAACATTATGCGATTTTAGCGTTATCAGAGGTAAACGTTATCAGAGGTATTACTGTATTTTGGAATACAGTATGTGATTTTATATGTATTATATAATGGTCTGTAATCTGCCCTGAGTCGCTCCTGCGAGCAGGGCAGAATAGAAATTCAAAAACAAACAAATAAATTTAAGCATAGGGAGGCAGCCATTTCAGGCAGCAAATTTTTAGTGTCATGAGAGGGCTGAACATTGACAATTATTTACCTTATCATTGGTAAATTTTCATTACTAGGGATGGATAGGGATTCCAGTAGCATTTTTTGCTTCATGCAGCGAAAGAGATTGGCAGGATATAGATATTTTGCACCTAGATTTTGATGGGCATGTCTCACCATTTTACTTGAGCAGCACAGTGCTTTGGGATGACCCCAAATTGTTGCAGTTTCCTCAAATTCATTTTGGTGTGTGTAAATTCAAACCTGCTTTTCAAGAAAAAACATTAGATATCTTAATCTTTGACACCTGCTATCTTGCTGGCTGGAAATGTAGCCTGGCAGCTTTGTGTCTACTGTCCCAGTCCTTTTCTCACTTTCTTCTGCCACTATTTATAGGGTATGGACTTTTAATAGTTGTCCTCTACTAAGTCCCATTTACACTATAATAATAAATAGTATTCATTGTACATTTTTAGGGCATAGATAATATGATATTCCCATTATTGTTATAAAGCAGATTTTTCATGCTTTAAAATGATATTCAGGAATTTAATATGATATGGATATCTGCAGGGTCTTTCCAACACAACTGTGCTAGATACACCTTAGGCTCTGACAAGCATGTGAGGTATAACCGTGGTTGACTTTCAGTCAGTATCAACCTGAGAGGGGCACCTATGGGCTTGTGAATCCACATGTGTAGTGCTGCTTCTGTGGGACTGTGAAGCCTGGTTAATTTTGGTTGATACTCCCACTAAAGGAAAAACTCTACCCTTACAAGCTCGTGTACAATTAAGTAGGATGGCCATTTCTGAAGGCGCTCCATTCTGATTAAATGATAAAGAACTATTTTAACAACAAAGAAAAGAGAATAAGGAGTTTGAAGTTTCCACTCCACATCTCACTAGATGGTCTATCTCATTTGGGTGATGTGTACTGAATGTCTTTTTCAATTATAAATGTTATTTTTGCATTGGCACACACAATTTTGACCCCTTGATATCTCTTTAGTTCTTGTTTTAGTGATATATATTTTACTTCTCCCATGAAATATAACTTAATGTTCCTATACTTTATTCCACTTTTAGAATGATTGATGTGGGTCTGTTGGCAAGTTGCATTCCTTTTTCTTCAGTTTTTGAGTAGGGCTGATATTCCAGAGCTCTCCGAATGATCTGAAATCTACCCAGTAGGTAAAGGTAGAGGTCTCCCTTGCTTGAAAGCCATTTGTATCTGACTCTAGGGTTCAGTGCTCATCTCTGTTTATAGCCAAAGAGCCAGCGCTACCCAGTACCATTAGCTAATTTCAGTTTGTTAGATTGAAGTCTTCTGAATCTTCTCTACACTTTGGGAGGAGGCCATGAATTAATTATGGAGTATACCACTGACCATATATACTTTTCAGGCAAGCTTTTAATTGTATAGTGATGAGTTTGGGGACTGCATATTACATTTACATTAATTTGCTTTTCAGGTACAGTGGTACCTCGCTTAAAGAGCATAATGCGTTCCACAGGATTGCTCTTTAAGTGAGTTTACTCTTTAAGCGAAACACCATTGTAAATGACCAATTGTGGGGGGATTGCGAACCCTGATTTATTTGTTAAGCGAGTTTTTGGTTGGTTTTATTTGTTAAGCGAAGCGAACGTTCAGAGAAAATTCTGCTTTCTAAGCGAGTTACTCTTTAAGCGAGTCGCTCTTTATGCGAGGTTTGACTGTATTTTTAACAGTTTAACTGATTATTTTAATACTTGTATGTATTTAATCATCAAGAGATTGCATGGAGATAAACAAGGACTACTTCATTAGAAAGGTAAACAGCGTTCTGTGCACTCCAGTTTTGAGGCATGCCTGCCACATGTCCATGAAAACACCTTCAGATGCTGACAACATTGGCTCTTTGGCTATAAACAGAGATGAGCACTGCACCCTAGAGTCAGATATGACTGACTTTCGAGCAAGGGTGACCTTTATCTTTACCTAACATGAAAAATTAGTGTGCATTTAACTGATTTATCTTTTAATAATTTGTGAGTCATTTTGGGTCTCATAATTGGGGGAAAGGTTGCATAGAAACAAAACAAAACATGCTTTGCATACAACTTATTTAAATTATTGTCATCTTCAGTTCAATGGATTTTAGGTAGCATTTCTGAAAAAAAAAACGGTACTTTCAACTCTCAAAGGCTACAGCCAGTTAGAGAAGACAAAGCTAGCCTAGATAGGTCAATTGTCAGACTCTGTAGAGCAGGGGTGGCCAACTTAATTAGACCCAAGGTCTACTGTTTACTGATGAAACCCTGTGCGATCTATCAATCACATACCTCTGGAATTTTTAAATGAAACAGCATGACACCCGCCCCGCCCCCGTGTCCCACACGCTTCCCGCTTAATTCATTCTGTGCCGAAAACAAAAGAGAGCTATACTGCGTAGAAGAGAGTGCAAATAACGTGACGGAATGGCCATTGGAAAATGATACAAGATGATGTTTGCTGCAGATGGTAATTATGTTGTGCAGTCTGTTCTATGTATTTATATTACGGCACCCAACTTTATAATAAATTAATGCGGGACACAGTGGGGCGGAGCTAACGTCATGACATCATGACGTTGTGGGGGGAGCCAACGTCATGACGTGGGCGGGGCCAAAAATAAAAATAAAATAAATAAAAAATAGAATTGAAATAAACAAACAAACACACACACCTCAACCCACCCACCCACCCAAACAACCACAACACAAACCGTAAATAACTTAAATAAAGAAATAAATAAAATAAAAATTAAATAAAAATACACCCACCCACCCAAAACACAAATAAACCACCCACCCACCCCAAACACAAAACCCTCACTTACCCTCCTTGGGGCCGACGAGTCCCCATGGCCCGGGGCTGCACGGGAAGGTGCGCCGCCCCCGACTGCAGCCTCCTCCTCCTCTGGAGCCGCTTACTGCCTGCTGCTGCCGCCGACATTGCTGCCATCGCTGCCGGAGCCGGAGGAAGCGGTGGCGGTGTGCTCCGCCGGGCGTCCCCAGGCCATGGGGGCTCGGCAGCGGTGGTGGTTGCCCCGGGCAGCCCTCAACCTGCCCGTGGGAGCTGTGGCTCTGGCTCCAAATTTTTTTTAAAAAATTGGAGCCAAAATGCCTTAGAGGGGGTTCTACGGGCTTTCTGATTGGCTGTGGATTCTGGGCTGGTGTCCTCCAATCCCCGCTTTCCTCTTGTTCCCTGTCTTCTATTGGGTGAGAGGGCCACGTGAAGGCCCACCCATTCCCTGTTGTGATTGGAGGGGACGAAATTTTTTTTAAAAAATTTTTCCTGCCGGTGAGGTGTCCGTGAGGGAAACGAGAAATGCGGGACCTTAGATGATTTTCGGGACTATTTTGTTAAATATTTTTGCCTTGCCACAATCGACAGGACTAATAGTCGCGATCGACCGGTCAATCATGATCGACCGGTTGGCCACCCCTGCTGTAGAGCATGTTAACAACTGTTCTATCCATTTTCTTTTGGATATCATGCATTCTTTTTTTCTTTTGTTCAGTGTATTAAGGAGCAGATGAGTTATCCAGAAATACTAAAGTGTACAAGAACAGTAACTCTGGAACTAGCTTCAATCAGCTTTAAAGAGGTATAGAGGAGTTAGAGTAACTTCTTTTCATGATCCCTAGGTTATGAGTCAATGCAGTTCCTAGTCATCCTCCAAACAGATGGCATGAACTATTTTATATCTCTTAAATCAAAGCTTGCAATCAGCATGCCTGATGTAAGTTTTGATTTTTATCAATAATATGTGATATTGAAGATATATGTGACTTAAACTTTAAGATGATTAGAAAAGGCACAGCAAACACAATTACTAATTTTTATTGGTGTTAGCAAAATGCCTTCTAAAACACAAAAAGGTATAATAACAGGTCCCACCGAGCAAATCAGTACACTCACTCAAGACATTTTGATGCTGATAAATGGTGCACTCTCTCTCTCACATACACACACACAGTGTGTGTCACAGACACACAGTGTGTGTGTGCATGTGTGTGTGCATAGATATACAAAAAAATGAATGATTTAAAGATTGTGATCATATTTTAGTAAAATTTAGAAAAACAAGTGTATTTATTTTAGGCTTATCTCTGACCACATGTTCATAATACCCACATACGTTATCACAATGCATACCTTAAAACAACAAAATGTAAACCATTGTACATTTGAGTACAATCTGTTGTGAAAAATCACCTGCACAGGTGCATTAATTACATAGGATTTTCTTTCTTCTGCATGAGATGAGTAATGCAAATGGAAACAAACCCAGTTTGGGAATCTGTTTGTGTTACCAGCTGAGTAAAAGACAAACCATCAGGGAAAGGAAACAACTTGTATAATTGCCTGCATGATCTGCATTTTCCTATCAGGATTCTGGACACTGGAACCTACAGAATTCAAATGCCATATAAAGGTTGGTAACTTATAGTTCTAGTAACCAGAAGCATTCAAAAGGACTGGAGATTTAGCATGTCTTTTTGCATTATTTTGCTTACTCTTAAAATGATGTGATGTGGTGCCTTAGTGGTTAAGACGCTGAATTTGATGACTGGAAAGTTGGCAGGTCAGCAGTTCAAGACCTGAATGTTGCATGACAGAGTGAGCTCCTGTCTCTGCCCAGCTCCTGCCAACCTAGCAGTTTGAAAGCAAGAAATTGCAAGTCGATAAATAGGGACTACTTTGGTAGGAAGGTAAACAGCATCCCATGCATTCCAGTGTCTAGTCATGCCTGCCACATGTCCACGGAAACATCTGCAGACACAGACAATACTGGCCCTTTGACTATAAACAGAGATGAGCACTGTACCTGAGTCAGATACGACTGGCTTTCAAACAAGAGTGACTTAAAATGATAGAAGATTATACCCCAAACAAATGAATTCCTGTGGGATGTATGCCAGTGTCCCATAAGTTCCCTAAGTACAGTAATAGAATTATTTATCCCATAGCCTGCTTCCAACTCATACATTTGTCCTGGTTACCGTCCAACTCCAGCCTTAGTTTTTAATGTCATAAACCAGTGACATTGGTGCTATTGATAATAGCATTATTTCACATTTGTCTTTACATTACCGACTGTATGGAGGATGCAGTCAGTTGTGAAGTTCTTTACATAACATTATGTGATCCCTGTAGATTCTAGCTCTGCCTTTCAAGTTCTGGTGAATGATAGACTAGTTTGCTGCTCTTCTTTCTTTCCAGTTTATGGAGAGACATTTTATTTTTAGTAAAGATATTATGAAGAATGAATCAAATGAAATATTCAGCCATTTGCATCAATAGATATGGTTAATCCCATATCCTTCCATTAATGAATACAATATCAATGAATCACTTTTGGCAGATGATCAGGCATTGATAGCAAGTTCAACTAAGGAATTTCAGCAACACCTTATCTCCATGAATTGGGAATGCAAAATAAATAGTATGAGAATCAATTCTTCTTCTTCTGTGCCTAGGCCAGATGTGAAACTGCCAAAATGAAGGCACCTGAAGAGAAGACCAAGGCAATGGCAATTGGAAGGAAACGGCATACTTCAAATATCATAATAGAGGGAACAAGTATAAAACAAGTGGCAGAGTTCAAATATGTAGGAACAACATTTACTGAAGATGGCAAAATGGGCAAAGAAATTAACGTATGTTACAATATGGCAAACCAAATATTGGGACAGTTATCTCCACTCTTACAACATAAGGAAATAACAACCAGCACAAAGAAACACATCGTGCAAAGCATATTCATTCCCACCTTTTGTTACTAGTTCCGAACATGGATACTTATGACAAAACATAAAAGAAAGTTGGTCACAATGGAAATGTGATGTCTGAAGAAGGCTGCTGGGGTGACTAGAAGAGATAAAATCAGGAATGAGATCATAAAGGGAAGAATTGGAACAGAACCAATCTACATACAGAAGCAACAAATAATGTGTTTTGCCCATTTGGAGAAAATGTCTTGGGATTCCATATCATACAAGGCATATGTGAAAAGAGAAAGACAAAGAACACGAGGTAGATCCAGTGGAAGATGGAGAGATTACATCAAAGAAATATTACAAGAACACCATATAATGCTAGTGGAGACTGCAAGAAGCACCAGAAAAAGAATTTGTATCTCCCTCGACACCCAAAGGGGTAAAAGAGGAAGCAAAGAAGAAGAATCCTAATGTGGAGAGGATCATGTTGGATCTACCTAACATATAGCTATTAGAGATGAAAGGTGTGCTACCATGATTTATAGGATTTGGAGAAGCCTGTGGAGCAAAGCCCGGTTATAATCAATGTCTGCAGTTGTCTGAAAGCATTGCTATAAGATCTTATAATGATGATACCACTACAATCCAATTATATCAACAGAGATCTGGACCCTAAATGCTGGAGGGGTTTTAATGAAATTGGCCACCTACTTACACATATGGTGCCATTATCTTAGAATTGTAAAGGTTTTGTTAAGCACAATCAGTAGAAGGGGGAAAGTAATAAATCTGAACACCCAAACTACATAGAGATTTAACCTGCTGTTTGGTCCGCTGCAGGCTGGTTCACTCTTTAAGATGATGATCAATGATGTGTCTGCTTGAGTGAACCAGCCTGCCCCTAGAGTGGTCTTATTTCCAACTTCCTAAGCCCCTGACAGAGGCTGCTACTTTGTGTGTGTGTGTGTGTGTGTGTGTGTGTGTGTGTGTGTGTGTGTGTGTGTGTGTGTGTGTGTGTGTGTGTGTGTGTGTGTGTGGTTTGGATTTCTCTGTTCTGGTCTGTTTCCAGTGCATATGATTGCCTTCCTCTCATTGCCACTATTGTGAAGCAGCTTAATAAATCAGCTACTTAAGTTATTGGCAAATCAATCACATCCTCAGCTCTGTAAAGTGACTGAGGAAGTAAACAATTTTTTAAAAAAGTGTATACTAAAGCAGCAAGTATTTGACACATCACTTTTTTAAAAAATGAAACAAATGGAAAGCTTCCTTGTTTGCTTTTATTTTAAAAATCTTCATTACTAAAGTACAAACAGCTCTATTTATTGAATTGAAAACTATATTTCTAGAAAAAGAAATCTATATCTCAAATTTGGAGCTAACCTAAAAGGTGATGATTTCATAAGCTCTCTAATACACATTTATCAACACTGGATTTGTTTATTTTATTTTATTATTTTGGGATGTATTTGGATGGTCTGTTTTTGATTTGTTGTGTGTTTTGTTGTATTATTTGATATTTGTATGTGCACCATCCAGAGTGGGAAATTTCCGAAATGGGTGATATAAAAATGTAATAAATAATAATAATATGTCTCACACATATTTGCACACAATTCACAAATGTTATGCAAAAAAGTGATCGTAGCAGATGCATTATGCAGATTAGATATTTTTTTTAGATGTCTCTGAAGTCTGTGTCTCATATTAACACAATGGATTGTCAGATTTTTCCATTGTTCCACTTCAAAGCATGCAATTATATTGCCTTAATTGGAAGCAGTGATGTGATTTCTCCAAGGATGTTTACTTGTATTCTGACTACTGAAATATAAATATGGCACTATTTGCTAGTTTTACTTCTTCTCTTACATGGATTGGGTTCTCTGCATTTATGTCCATGGGGAGAGCATTAAAAACTACAGAAGGTATATTTTATTGCATAGTCCAACAAATTAAACTTACTTTATCTGCTGATCCTCACTTCAATCAAATCTTTCTGCTGTAGCAATTAATTCTGCAGCATCAAGACAGCAGATTAATGCAACAGTTTTTTGCCCTAATGGAGCATCATGGTTCTCAGTTTTGTGTGACCCTGGAACACAACAGATTATATTGTATACAATATAAAATGCCTCTAATTTTCTTTCTCTTATAGACACTGGTGAAGTTTGTGTCAATAGTTATCACATACAGTACTGTAGTTAGAACAAATTGTAGAGAACCTTCTTGTAGCATTACTGGAATATCCTGACCTTCTAGAATGAAAATCTAATCCTTCTGTGAATTGGTTTATATGAACGTTTTTTAAAAACCTAGCCTTCTTACCTACTTTTGAAGCTATTGCTATTAATTTACACTAATCCTTTGCTGAGTCTGCAGCAGCACCACTAACAAATTAGTGCTTTTGTCCTGATTCCATTTAGCACTATTTCTTAGTCTGCTCCCAGCTTAATAGCACTTATTTGTAATTGGACTTAATGTCTATTTCAGTAATAATATAAGCTGTGAAAGGAAGAATTCACAAGTGCTATCTCATTGTTGCTAAAGTAATTGTCTTGCAGCTAGGTATCGTTTGTCAATTTATAGTCACGAGGCTGATTGTGTGTTGGACTTAAATATTGCTGTGTTTGTAAGGCTGAATGGGTATATCCAGCTGAGTGATCAGTTACTACATTTTGGAACAAAAAGGATTTCTCATTTTTGAGACGGAGGAATAACAAGAGAAGAACACCAAGGACAACAAAAAACATGCTTCATTAAAATGCCTGTATTTGCTGAACCAATTTAATTGATTATTTTCTTGTGTTTTTTTCCTACATTGGTTTGTTTGTTTGTTTGTTTAGATTTATATCACTGCCCACTAACCGTGGTGAGTCAGGGCAGGTTACAATCAGCAAAACAACACAGCATAAAAATAAAACATATATAATAATACATTTTTCTAAATAAATAATAGATTTCTCTCTCCCCTCTGGCCATTGGTGGGGACCCGGAGGTCGGCAGCAAAGTCCTCAACCGCCTGTTACAGTGAGTCATTACATGTTTGAATAGTCAGTGCCAAGTACAATAGTAGCAGTGATAACAGCAGCAGCATAAAGAAAGCCAGTAGTGAGCAGTGCACCCTTGTAAGGTGGGGGCAAACCCAAGTTGAAATCTGCCTGCAGGGTCAACCAACAAAATATTATAATGTGCCATCCACTATTTTTTAACCCCACTTCACAAGACTATCTGAGGATAACATGAGGGAAGGGGTAGAGAGCATTGCTATGTAAAATGCCTTGAGAAATGGGATACACATTTAACAAAGCAAACAGAAATGTGGAGCTAAACACCTTGGATTTATTTTATGGAAAAATGAGCTATACATGAGAATGGCTATATATAATGATCATACTCTCTGAATATTCTGCATATAAAATATGTGTTAGAAAATAGATATTTAGTTCATTCTTCCACTCTCTCCCTGTGTGTGTATCAGAGAATTGCACAATTTAAAGTTATGGATGTACTGTATAAGAATTAAAGGTAAAATTCAAAACAAATTAAAATGTTAAAATAATTAAACAATTTTTGACCAGAAGGAGAATATTTCAATAGCATTAGCTAGAACTCCTTGATACAGGCTGTACAAATTTTCTATAGAACCTGCAGAAACTATTTGCAGACAGGAGATGAAAAGACCAGTGAGTTTATGACCAGTGCTGGAGTAAGACAAGGAAACAGTCTCTCACCCTACCTCTTTATTTTGCTCATGGATGACATCATGAAGAGCATAAAGTAAAGTGCCAAGAAAGTGACTCTGGGATATTGGAAGATGAAGGCTGTCTGAGATGGCCTTCGTTGATGATGTAGCACTCTTTGCTAGGACTAGCTCCCAATACTAATTCAGGAGCAAAAACCAGCATACCATCTGGCTGACGGGACAAGTCCTAGAGCAGGTGGAAGACTTCAAGTACCTTGGTGACGTAGTAACTATAGGGGACAAATGAATCCCAAGATCAATCAGAGGGTGGCAGCTGCTGGCAGGCTCTTCTACATGATTAATCAGGAGTTCCTCAGTAAGGAAGAAGGTGGCAAGGCTATTAAGATGGCAGTCTACAAATCAGCCTTTGTTCTTATGCTTATGTATAGCAGCGAGCCATGGTTGCTCATCTCCAGGCATTACAACCAACTGCAAACAATGGACATGATATATCTACAGAAGGTTGAGAACAAGACCAGGTGCAACCAAGTGTGAAACATGACCATCAGACAGAACCTGAACATTCAGCCAGTGAGGAGCATGATCGAGAAGGGTCAGATACTCTGGTTTGACCACATCAACAGAATGGCTGATACCAGGATACCAAGGCAGGCATGGGAGGCCGGAGTGCAGAGCATAAGATTCTGAGGTAGGCCCAGCATGAAGTGACATGAGGCAAGCCATGGAGCTGTCTAAGGAGAGATCCCATGGAGATCTTTTGTGGAATCCTCTACACTGTAAGGTAGAAGAGGAGGTGATTAAGAAAGTAATTAAGTAAGTATTATCTAGGCCATTTACTAGATCTTCTTTTATACACGGGGTAAGGCATAAATTTCATGCACATAGATGCTAGGCAGGAACTGCAGTTGCTCAAGTGGTTAAGACGCTGAACTTAATGACTGTAAGGTGAGCAGGTCAGCAGTTCGATTCCTGAGTACTGCATAATGGAGTGAGCTTCCCATCTCTGTTCCAGCTCCTGCTAACCTAGCAGTTCAAAAGCCAGCAATTCCAAGTTGATAATTAGGGACCGCTTCGGTGGGAAGGTAAACAGTGTTCTGTGCACTGCCACACGTCCATGGAAACATCTGCAAATGCAGACAGCGCTGGCTCTTTGGCTGTAAACAGAGATGAGCATTGAACCCTGAGTCAGATACGAGTGGCTTTCAAGCAAGGACAACCTTTACAAGATGCTAGGCTGAATAAATTTCTCCACATTCACAGATTTTTTTTCGCATATTCAAGTAGCCCCACTGCATTTGATTATTCTTTGATCTTCCTACTTCACTTCTGTGACTTCCAGATGGTCCAGTCAGACTCTTGTTCTGGTAGGAGACACTCTTTGGCATTCATCCATTCAGCAAGATGTGTTGTTTTTGCTCTCCATAGGTTTAGCCTAACATTTTCTAGTTTAATATTTAAAGCTTGAGAAATGTGCAGAATACATTTTCTCATTTTTAGCCATCATCTACAGCAGGCGTTCCCAACCTTTTGAAGCCGGGGGCCAGGGCACACTCTCTCAGTCAGCTTTGAGGGCTGAACTGGCAACTCTGCCCTTCCTGTACAATGGGGGATGATCATTTTGTCCCAATAGCTTGAAAGGGGTGGCCATTTTGTTTCTCAAATGCCCTTGGAGGGCCACATTAAATGGTGCTGGGGGGTGGATCTGGCCAGGGTTCATTAGCTTGTGAACCTCTGATGTACAGGGTTGGTGTGCATGAAATTGTGGTTTTGGTGTTGTACTTTATTTCATTCATTATTTGTTAGTACTTCTGAAGAGGCAGTACTAGCGAAAGAGACTTTTTCAGTGGGGGTAGGTTTCAGGCAGCCAGAAGAATCCTGCATGATTCCCCTAGAGCCCCACTGGTGGACTTCAATTCCCAGAAGCCTATTCCAGTACTTTGGCTGAATATTCAGGAATATGATTAGATCATTGCTGTAGTCCCTTTCAATGCAACATCTCTAGAGACTGGGGAACGTGAATCATAGAATAACTGAGTTAGAAGGGGTCTGTTAGACCATCAGGTTCACCCCTGCTTAATGCAGGCATCCAAATAAAAGCAGGTCTGGTAGTTGTTCCTTCAGTGTTGGGGTAGCCCACAACCTCCTGAGGTAATTGGTTCCTTTGTTTAACTCTGTGGTTCCCACCGTGGGGCACATGCCCCATGCGGGGATTTCTATTCCCAGAAGCCTATGACAGTACATTGGCTGATCAATTTGGGAAATTGTCTTAGGCTTCTGGGAATTGATGTCCAAAAACCAAGGGTTAGGAAACACTGCTCTACAGCTGTATTCCACTTGTTTGGCATATACTGATTTATAATACACAGCACTAGCATATTGTACTGTAGATTAGCACAGCTTTGTTCTTTTTGGTTTTGGGGACCCCAGTCTGACCCAGCCAGTTTCCTAAGCATGTTATTCCTGGCAGCAACATCCTGTTTGGTGTTTAGACAGTTTTTTGTAAGTCCAGCATAATGCCCAAATACTTTGGGGCAGAGCAAAATTCCTAAATCTTGCTGCCCCAGCTGACATGGAGCTTCCTTTCTTAGTCTCTGTTTTTTAAACAGAAAGCACAGACCTGTGTTTTTAAAGGGGTTGGTTTCAGCTGGTTGTTTTTAAAATAGAAAGATATTTTAATGAAGATGTTGGTGCTCAAAGGTTTCCCTTTAGATTTTTAAGGCAAGAACACAAAATAGGTGGGTGAAACTTCTGGAGCATTGCAATGCCAGGTGATCATTTGTGTAAATGTTAAAAAGTAATGGTACCAGGAATGGTACCACATTGGAGACCATTCCTATGAGCCTTCCAGCAAGCTATGGTTCCTTTGAAATTTAACAATCTTCTATTTTGAAGTAGAACATAAGTGATTTGTGCTAATCCATAATCTTTAGTAAAGAGTAGAGCTATTTGAGGAGCATTTGACAGTGGACAGTTTCATTGGCTACTGTAAAGTCAACAAATGCTGCTCCAGTTATATATTTCAAAACCACCTTCTACGTGCTGGGCTAGATTTAAAATTTGAGCCATACATCTTTTGCCAGACCTAAGCTTGCTTCTTTTGGAATTAGAAGAGGTTCAATTTTAGTGGCTAGATGATTTAATATCATTCATAAAAACACTTTGTATAAGTGGCAGAGTAGGGAGATTTGGAACCTGATGGTTGTTTGCTTGGTTTCGGTACTGAGATTACATAATATTTTTGGAATTTGCTTGCTCATATAGCAGTTTTTAAAGAGTTGAAGGATCCAATTTTTGCGTGTTTTGCCCAAAATGTTTAATTTACTCAACCCAGAAATCATGAAGTCCCACCACTTTGGCATTCTGATATTTTCTTATGGCAGCAGAAAGTTCATTGTATGCATTCTGAATATCCCTTTGATATTTTTTTATTATGTGTTGATTAGTTTTACTTGCCAAGGAGCAGATGGTGTGCTATTTGGTTTTGGGTTTATATTTGCATATAGTGTCCTTTTGGTTGGTTGCTCAGTCTTTTCAGTAGTCTCTAAATTTTCTGGCTGCTGCTTGCAATGTAATAATGACTCTAATGAATTCATTTTCTTTCTTTAAGGGTTGAGATCAAATTTCTCTCAGCTTTTATTGTATCTTCCCTAAAATGGTTTTCTTCAAAGTGTGAAATATAATATTATTTGGTGTGTTTTTCTGGAGTGAGTCCTAGATTGTAGTTAGTCCAGCACCCTTTTTTAGTTGAGAACATTCCAAAATGGAAATTAAAAAATTGATGATAGTTCTCTGATTGAGAGGCAATCTGAAGCACAGCTGCATCTAGCATTTTTGTAGAATGGTATAGATTAGGCTGGATAGCTATGTAGATCTGACATAGGAAGGGTTTGTGCAGAGTGTTTGGGATTGTGTCACCTATGCTCTTAACTATTGAGCCATAAGTCCACTAAAAAAAATTAGCTCTGGAATGTTGGATCTCTGCAACCAGCCATTGTTAAATGAGCTGGTTAGTTTAGGCCCATGTATAAAGCACATAAAACGGAAACTTGTTGATTTTATAATGGCTTCCCTATTTTCATCAATGTGTTCTTAGCCCCAAATGTTGTTATACTTGGATACCTTGGAGTCATTATTCAATGAAGAGTCCAGACAGTGGTAGACAGTTCCACAATGACATTCTGCACATGCAAATGGACCTGAGAAATCAAGTCCATCTGGGCGCAGTTTTTAAAAGCCATTTGGATATCACATCACCTGCTGGTTAGGCAGACCATGATGCGTGCCCTCCACTTTCACCTTGCCCAAAGGATTTGATGAGGGCTCTTTGGTGAGTCTAAGTCCCAGCCTTACATCATTGACAAGTGCTTAGTTAGACCACTCAAGCCCCCATGCCTTCACAAGCCTCTCACATAGCAGGGGAATGTTGTTATAGCTGTTGAAATCTCTAACTAAAAAGCAAGTGTTTCATTTTTTTATATTAGATGGCTTCATAAAAGCTGAAGGATATATTAGGTGGATTATAAATCAATGTTGCTTATACACACAGGCATCATTGAGAGGAGCATAATATCTGGACTTACAAAAATGCCAGTTTTGTGTTGTTTGTGGGACCTCTTAGCAACTTGATACATCCCAGGAACTTTTGGTCAATGCTGAGTTTCTTGGACACAAAGGACATCACATTTCCATTTTTGGCAAAGTAAAGCTAAGAGTTCCTCTTTAGATGAACAGATGTTCTCTATATTAATTGGAAAAAAATGTCATTTATGGTTCTAAAGAGGACCATTGGTTATTTTGCTTGTCAGCAAGTTTATAGTACAAAGCTTATGCTGTGAAGGGAGAAATAACTGACTGCTCATTGTTGCCCAGAGGACACCTGAGTATATGGACAATACTTCCACTCTTTGGGGATGTTCCTTCTATGTCTCACATATTCATTCTTTATGGTTTTAGATTCACATTTAACATATCCTAGCTATGCCGGCAGAAAATTTAATGAGGTTCCGGTTCTTAAGGAATGTTTACTGAAAGTGAAACAGCTATATCTGAACATTCAGATTTCAGATAGTTAATTCATGTATTAATGTCATTTAATGATGGTGAGTAATAAGGATCTCATGATGCTATATTAATCTTCTGTCCTTCTTTTGCTTATGGAACAAATATTTACATCACAACACATGATGTTTATAAAATCTTTTTGAAAACCCACAAGAAGATACAATTGGACTTTTTTTCAATAGAGAAAAAGGGAATGGAAATGACTTTCCAAATAAAGCCATGTAAGTCAGTCTCTGCACGCTGGGTAACTTAAGGGAGGGGGGAGGATAAGGAAAGAAAAGAGAAACAAAGAAAAAATATTGTGAGACTGTAAGACTGACAAATCTTTTTCAGGATGATATTTGTGGGCCAGAATCCAGTACTTTTGATACATGAAGAGTAAAGTACAGTAGAATCTTTTAGTATGTGACTCAAAAATGGAGCTGTAAAAATAAACAGAATAAAATGTTATCCTTTTCCTCTGCCCCACCTTAAATTAGAAAGACTTTCAAATTATATAATCATACAAAAAATAGTGACCAGTGACCAAAATGGTTTAAGTGTATATTTAAAAAATCATAGCCACTAAAAAATCTTCAGAAATACTGTGTGAATTGGACTTCAATTCCCAGAAGCCAACATCAGTACATTGCTGATCAATTCTTTGAGGAATTGACTTAGGCTTCTGGGAATTGAAGTCCAAAAAACAAAAGTTGGGACAGTCTAGATTAAATATCCCCCCCCCCCAGTATCTTCTGTCTAGATCCATTCATCACAATATTATTTAACCATTTTTGTTTATACAGTTACTTTCAAATAGCATGTGTTTTGGTCTACCCTTTGAAGTAAATAAACACGTCTTATTTAATTAAGCTTATTATATCTTATTAGGACAAATTCATTATAGATTACTTCTCACAGTTTATTTACACAATAGATTTTCTTTGTAAAAATAAGATAACACTAACATAAGTTTCAAAAATGTCCTAGAAAAATAGACTACGACCTTCCCTATCTTTTCCAAAATGTTCTATTTACTCTTTGCACTTTTTGTACTTAAATACAAGATTAGTCTACATCTATTAAGATAAGTGTTCTACATTTTTTCTTGTGAATTATGTTAATTTACATTACAAGCATAATTTAAAATAGATGGATTGCTGTTCACACACTCCTGTATTAAGTACCATTAATTATGCTGAAAGGTACATGCATTCTTAATAATTACCTAATTATAAGTCACCCTAATGCTTTCTATATGACAGGATTTTCCCCTAAAATATGGTGGTTTTTTTTGCTAATGCACACCTTGAACCCTGTGTTATTGATACAACTTCAGTGAGTACAGCTGATGTATTTCTTGTGTTAAGATTTTCTAACATATAATAATAATAATAATAATAATAATAATAATAATAATAATAATAATAATAATAATAATAATAATAATAATAATAATAATAATAATAATAATAATAATAATAAAAGTGTGTGTTTATGTTTGTGCATCTGAATGGTGGCCTAAAAAGACCAATTAGAGCATGGGTTCTCAACCTTTTTAAGCTGGGGCCCAGTTCACACCCCCTCCGAACTGTTGAGAGGCTGGACTAGTGGTCCTCCCCCACCACTGCCAGTGACCATCCCAATCCACCCCACACTGCTCCCCTGCTTACCGGCCTGGAGGAGCTGCATGGCATGGGTGAAGGAGGGATCCAGGCTGTCCAACTCACCCATGCTTGGCAAGAGCGGCCCCTGGGAAAGATGCAGGTGGCTGCGTGGATTCACCAGGAAAGTTGTACTCAGCCAGAGTGGCCCCTGGGAAAGACATGGGCAGCCACATGTGGCTGCCACTTCTGCATTCACCTCCTCAATTTTTGTCCCCTCCACTTGGCTTGGCATGTCCCTGCTTTACAACATCCATCCTGCTATGGAGCACCACCAGGAACATGCCAAGCCAAGTGGAGGGGACAAGGATTGAGGTGGTGGTGGCGGAAGCAGAAGCTGAAGTGAGGGTGCAGACCAGATGATTTGGTGCCATGGGCCGAATCCAGCCCATGGGCTGTAGGTTGAGAATCCCTAAAATAGTGTAAGAAAGTGGTTCATATAATGGTGCTTCAGGTGTTCTTAGACTACATCTCCTAGAATTCTTCACCATTGTGTGTGCTAGCCAAGACTTCTGGGAATAGTAGTCCATGAGCATCAGATGACACAAGAATGGAACCACATGAGTGGTTGAAAGCCTAGTAATATTTCAAAACATCTCACGCCTGCATCAATCAGCAATTTTGGTGATTTTCTCAGAACTTCTGGTTCATTATTTCACATGCACGAGAAGTGTTCCCAATGAGAATGTGAAGTTGCTCAGTAACTTTCTCACAAATCATACCCTTTGCTACTCTATCCTGAACATTTTCCCAAATTCTTGTAAGATATTTTACTGGGGTGGTTGGCATGTCACAGGTTTTAAAAAATAAATTGAGATGTCAACATGAGTTAAAAAAAAAAAAAGCTTTAGGGCAACTGACTTGTAGGTCCAAAACTGTTGCAATAGAGTCCTCACACAGAAAGGAGTTTCAGAAGGGCAGCCAGAGTCCCCTAATACTAAAAATGTACTTTTCCTACGAAAATTAATCATCAAAGAGAAGGCATGATCATGAGAAGTGACCTATTACTTTTTAATGCCTGAGGCAAAAATCCAAGCAATGCTTCACCATTTCAAGTGAACATACACAAATTAACTAAATGAATGACAATTCACTTTGGTTTAAGGGTACCCTAGGCTATGTCACATGAGGTTGGTGCCTGCTTAATATTAGGACACTGACAGGCATGGGATATTTCTAATTTTGTTTGTGATTTTAAAGTGGGAGTGTTTGCAAGCAATTAGTTTCTAAAAAAACAAAAAAATTGAGGCAATTCATTGTGATTGTACTGCTTCAAGTTTACACAATGAAGTGGTTCAAAGCCATTTTATGTCACCACTTGGAACTTGATGAGCCGTAAAACCTATGAATGAGGAAAGTCCCTTCTGATACTGGTTGCTGAAGAGCGTATCCTCATTGTGGACATCTCTGGTAGGTATTTTTATTTCTTTATTGTATGATGAACTTCAGTTGTCTACATTAATGTTGATATTTTTTATGTCCAAGATTTGACTCAGGGACACTTGAATGAAGAAAGTCAATTACAGAACTCACTACACAGACTTCCTGTCAAGAATATTGCATCTATGCGTACCACCTGTGTGTATAGTAATGCCAGAGATGAATAATATAAATGAAGCCTGAACAGCAGCAGTGTAACCAGTGTAGTCATGCACAGTGTAACTCTTTCTAATGAATAAAATAATTTACTGACAAACCCAATGAGGGAGAGAATTTATTTGTGTTCCCAAAGGATACAAATTACTAATGTAAAACATGCTCCATATTATACCCCAATGTACTATCAGCTTGTTTTGTTGCTTTAAATTCAATTTTTTTTAAAAAAAAAATCTTACAGCATCAAAGTATACTATTTCAGTCCCCTCTCTTGCCAACTTGTGTTGTAATAGGAAACGGAAGATGTGGAGACATTAAAAGACTTAGCTAAGAGTCACCATATTTCTCAGAACTTACATTCAGAATTCTCTCTGCAACCACAAAGAAAAAATCCAAGTTGGAACAAGAAGTGCTTTAAATGCTACCTAAAAAAACAACAAAATCTTCACAGAGACAGACCCCAGAATTGGACCTAAGGGTTATAGAGTCCAGCATTCTGTTCTTTCAGTGGCCAAACAGATGTCAATTCGAACATCACAATTGCAAACACGCTCTTTCATTTTATGTTCACAACAGGTGCTCAGAGACATAATGCCTTTGACACTGGAGGCAGCATTCTGTCATCCAAACTAATTGCTATGGATAGCTTATTTTCTATGAATTTATAAAAAGAAACCCTTTTAAAGCTATTCAGTCTAATGGTTTTCCTACGTCCCATAGCAGTAAACTCAACAACTAATGTTTTCCAGAGCTTGCAGAAGTTACATGTGTGAATGCCATAATGTATATTTCCCAGAATTTGGAAACCTTGCTTTCATGGCCTTGCTGTCAGGGATATTCTGAGAGCTGTAACTTAGAACGGTGTCTCCCCCACCCTCCACCCCCAGCCACAAACTCTCATGCACTCATATTTATGTAAATAAATCGTAGACATACATAAGATTGTACACCATTAAAGCAGAACCCTGTTAAATAATGGAGAAATGGAACGGGTAAAATGTAAACATTTGCAAAGATGTACTACCAGGTTTGTTAGTCTAAAAGTTGAGACCTGCCTAAATAAAGCTAGTTTTAGTCCAGAAGGACATAAAGGTTGAGATGTTTTGATATCTGGGAGTTGTCTGGATGAGTAGGCCCTTAGGCTAAAACAATTATGGGGAACTTTTTTAGAGACTAAGTGCCCAAACTTAACAGGCTGCTGTCAGTGCCGCAGAGGGGCAAGGTGAACTCTGTGTTGGGGTGGTGGCGCACATGCCCTCAGAAAGGGCTCTGAGCGCCTCCTCTGGCACGCATGCCATAGGTTTGCCACCATTGGGCTTAAACATTTGCCATTATAGATCTAAAGGTTATTTCATTGGTATCTTGTTATCACAGATGGGAAAAATATAACCAATTAATCACCTGACACTGACAATTTGTCATACTGGCAAACATTTTTGACAGAAATATCATTTAAACTTTATTAAAGCTGGCAACAATGTCACTGGAACAGGCAATTCCCAAGTTGACAATTATCATTTATTGACAATTTATAGAGGAAATACTGGTTACCTATATACTTCCATGCAGTAAAAGATGTCTTTGCACAAATATTTAGGTTGCTTGCTACTGCTGTAAAAAAAAAAAAGAACAAGGCATCAAATTTGATAATGGAACATATTTCAGAAAAATAGTAGTCTTGCCAATTTAGCAGCAAAGTCAAAAAATCACGGCTATTAAAATAAACTATAACCAGAGCAGTTTTCAGTCTTTAAAATTCCTCCAGCTTTTATATGGGAGAGACCAGGTATTCTTAACAGTTGCTGTGGTATTGTGCTATGTTTGTTAGCATGGCAGCTGGTCATGATTTTAAAAGCATTTTCAGCCTGAATGTTCTAAGGACAGATGGAGAAAGACTTTACTGCAAATGGAAGTAGGTAACATTGCAGAAGTGTTAGTGAAGTGACAGACTGTGCCTGTGTCTACTTACCAAAGTGATATTTAAATACAATATGCCTGTAAATATTATGTGTGAGTTATACACATGAAAAGTGCCAGTTAGCGTGAAGGGACAGTGTATGAATGAGTGACAGAGCAAGATTTACATACAAATGCATGTTTCCAAATTTACACAGATATTCAAGTGTAATTTTACATATTACCCAGTGAAAACACATCGTTAAACTTACAGTCCTAAACATCAGGAGTGCATAAATGTTTTGGCCCCAAAAGCCGCATCTCGAGGCTGCATATATGGATGTGTAGTATGTGTTCAATATAGTTATAATAAAGAACTTATACTAGGACCAACAGCTGAGATAAAAATAGATGGAGAATTAACTACGTTAAGTGGCAAAGAGAAGAGAAATCCATCAAGGATGCATCTTGTCACCACTTTTGTTTAATATATATCCAGGAAAAGACCTGTAAAATGCTCTTTCAGGTAGATATGAAGGCATCAAAATAAATGTTGTACTCTTAAATAATATCAAATAAAATAATGTGACAGTCCTAATAGCTGGATGAGCTTAAAATGATGTTAAATCAGGTCACAGAAGAATGTAACAACATGAGGCTTTCAATCAATCAAAAAGAAAAACAATAACACCCAAACAAAAATCAATGGTAACAAGTGGGGATAATATCAATATATGAATATATGAAGTATAACAACTCACACATTTAAAGTGTTGCACTCAATATGCCAGCATATTTGGAAAATGCAGCAGTGGCCACAGGATTAGAAAAGGTCAGTCTATGTTCCAATTCCAAAGAAGGCCAATGCCAAAGAATGAACAATTGTGCTCATCTCACATGCTAACAAGGTCACGCTCAAGATCTTACAAGCTAGGCTTCAGCAGTATGTGGTTTGAGAACTTCCAGAAGTACAGGTTGGTTTCTGAAGAGGCAGAAGAACTAGAGACCAAATTTCCAACACTCACCAGATCATGGAGAAAGCAAAGGAAAATGTCTACTTCTGTTTCATTGACTACACCAAAGCCTTTGACTGTATGGATCACAATAAACTGTGGCAAATCCTTAAAGAGATGGGAGTACCAGACCACCTCATCTGTGTTCTGAGATATCTCTATGTGAGTCAAGAAGCAACAGTTAAGACAGAATATGGAACTACTGATTGGTTTAAAATAGGAAAAAGAGTATGACAAGGCTGCATATTGTCACCCTGCTTATTTAACTTCATTGCAGAGTACATTATGCATAATGCAGGGATGGATGAAGCACAAACTGGAATTAAGATTGCTGGGAGAAACATCAACAACCTGAGCTATGCAGATGATACTACCCTAATGGCAGAAAGTGAAGAAGATCTAAAGAGCCTCTTAATGAGGGTGAAGGAGAAGCATGCAGAAGCTGGCCTGAAACTCAACATTAAAAAAAACAAACCAAGATCATAGCATTTTGCCCCATCACTCCCTGGCAAATAGAAGGGGAAGAAATGGAATCGGTGAGAGACCTTACCTTCTTGGGATCTATGATCACTGTGGATGGTAACTGAAGCCATGAAATAAAAAGACACTTACTTCTTGGGAGGCAAGCTATGAGAAATCTAAGCAGCATAATAAAGAGTAGAAACATCACCCTGCCAACAAATGGTCTTCCCAGTAGTAATGAATGGCTGTGAGGAGCTGGACCATAAGGAAGACTGAGCACAGAAGAATAGATGCCTTTGAACTGTGGTGTTGGAGCAGACTCTTGAGAGTCCCCTGGACTGCAAGGAGATCAAAGCAGTCAATCCTGAAGGAAATCAACCCTGACTGCTCATTGGAGGGACAAATACTGAAGCTCAAGCTCAAGTACTTTGGCCACCAAATGAGAAGAAAGGACTCACTTGAGAAGGCCTTGATGCTGGGAAAGATTGAAGGCAAAAGGAGAAGAAGGTGCCCAAGGATGAGGTGTCTAGGTGGCATCGTTGATGCAGTGGACATAGATCTGGATATGGAATGCTAAATTTACAGGCACATAGAAATCAAGTAACAAATTGAGATAGCTAGAGCAACTTTCATGAAGTTGAATATATATATATATGATACCAAAAATGTTAAAGTGTTACATATGATCAGCTCTTCATCAGATAGGTAAAAAAATAGAGTTGATTATTAAGAGACAGCAAGTTCTCATATCTTGGACATATAAGTCATAATGACAAATATATATACAGTAAAACATTGGATAACACTAAAACTTGGTTCCACAAGTGTTGGTGTTATCCGATTTTTAGCGAAAAAATTTCGTTACGTGAGTTTTCCCCATAGAAACACTCATTAAGCGAGTTTTTCCATAGGGAAAAGTCTGACTCACATAGCAAAAAATTCATTATGCGAGTCGGACCGCTTAGCAGAAAACTTGCTCATTATGCGAGTTTTTTGCTAAGCGAAATTGCCTTAGAATGGAGTGACCATCAGGCTGCAATGTAGGACTTTTGATAAACCAAAGGTCATTATATGCATTAAAATAGATACCTCATCCTCATCAGAGGAGAAATGGGCTGGTGGAGACCATCTATGTAGCCCTGCCAAGCGCAGGATTCATAGATGGTCTCCAGCAGCCCTTTCCCCCTCTGATGAGGATGAGGTATCAATTTTAATGCATTCAAGCCCTAGAGAGGAATAAAGAAGGGTAGCCTTGTCCACCTCCTTAGATGACTCAGGCCAAAACTATTCTGAAATATCAAGACAAGACAGCTCATTGGACATCTCAGCCTGACTTACTTCATTAAAACTGAAGTCTAGGTCCCATCCGATGGCCTCAGATTGTGATCTAAAATGTTTGGCAAAATCCTCACAACATTGAAGAAAATGGTGAGGCCCTCCTGCGGTGAGTCTGTGGATTAACATATACAGTTCTGTGTGTTGATTCAATGCCTCCTAGGTTTGTTGGGCATTGTAGATCTTCCTTCTTTTCTTTACACAGCACAGATATATCAAGGTCGCTTGTTTCACTAACTTCAAGTTTTCATCTGAAGAAACATGTCTCCACCTGCTCTCTTCTCCTTTGCTGCTTCATCATTTGTAGTCCCTATATAAACCATGGGGACAGAATACCCATGAGGGCACATTAATGACACTGAAATACCATCCCCATTGCCCACCCAGGTTCCCATTATACATGGCAGGACAGGGTGTTCCTCCAGCAACAAATCCCAAATCAGCTCAGACTTATTCTTAGTAGACCTGACATTAATCAGCAAATAGGACAGCTATGCACATTAGGTTCAAGCAAAAGGAACATTATAAGCAAGATGGGGATCATCTTTCTGATCTAGGCTAAAATATTTTCCTTCAGGACTGGCATTGGGCCCTTAATGCCAAATTGGGTGGCATGTGGGACACATGGAATTAAAGTAGTTTAATCCATTGTTGGGGCAGGTAGTGTGAAGGGAATAATTATTTTGGTGAGTTCTCAATGAAATTGGCTGGGTTGTTGGTGCATGGTGACTGCAAGAGATGTAGGCTTTGAAGATCACAGGATACTGGTGGCTACAGGTCGCACTGCATCACCTTGATTTGCCAGCCAGAGTGAGCTGCACATCAGACAGCTTGGCAAAGTGGCTTTGAGTCTTACCTGTGAAGGAATGGGGCAAGATGAGCATGCTCCTTACCTAAATGGGCAATAATTCAGACTGACACTGGGTTTTTGGTTGTTGTTTTTCCACATGGCTGGAGTATGAGGGCTGAGCTGCATTGATTTTTCCCTCATTTTCTTCCATCTGCCAAAGCTGATGGACACAAGTAGAAGAGAATAAATGCATGCAGTTTTGTTGACTATGTGTTCCTACCAGGTTCTGCCTGGGATCTATGGAGTAGATAGTGGGGTTTTAGTTTTCTGTTCTCATGCAGGGAGAGTAGGTGAGAATGGGAATTATGTCACACACTATCATTTATTATTCAATAAATTTGTTTTATACATACTGTTGTTGTTTTAACAGACAGTGTGAAAACTAGATGGAGTATATATTACAGTGTTTTCTAACTTACTATTATCACCAGGGCATAGATGTCCCACACAAGGAAATAAAGTGATATTACATAGCAACTTCTTTTCCTCTCTTCTTTGCCACATTGCAGTCTAGAGTAATGAATCTATTGGAAAAATCTCAGTACATGCACATAGGCACAAAGAAATAAATTGTGATCAGAGTGAGAGGCATGCACAGTAGAGGAGATGTAAAACATGACAGAATGGAGAATATAAAAGCAGTTCAAAAATAAGGAAGGATCCATGCTGCCCCAGAAAGACAATTCTGCTTATGAAATAAGTATGTGTACAGTAAAACCTCATATAACACTAAAACCTGGTTCTACAAGTCTTGGTGTTATATGATTTTTAGTGTTATCTGATGCATGTTAAAATCCTATGGGATCCATAGAGATACATTGTAACCACCCAGGCTTTAGCGGTTGTTATCTGAAGCATCCCATAGGATCTTAATGTTATCTGATGCAATTCTTCCCCCCAAATTCCTTAATGTTATGCGATTTTAGTGTTATTCGATACTAATGTTATATGAGGTATTACTGTATGTATGTGTGTTTTAAAAATACATTCCAGGTAGATATAAATATGCATTAGATTTACACAAGGTATTTTGACTTTTGTTATCTTCCTAATTATAGTTCTTTATGCTACATTGGAAATTTCCCTTAAAGTCTCTTGAATTAGAGTCATTATATTGAACAGTATAATGTGAAGGAGGACCTTGTGATTAGAAGCGATCCCTCTTCTTTATGATGGTCTCCACATGATTTTTTTTCCAAATCAGCATTGGGAAATTGTTGGTTCACAATGGCTTGCCAGAAAAATAGTGTTTTCACAGATTAAAAAATCCTATTTTAAAACCAAATGTTAAGAACTACAAAATAGATTTTGGCTGACTAGCAGGCAGTACAGTCACATCTTATGATGGTGGACCTTAGTCATCATCCTTCAAACCAAAGAAAACAATGTACAAAACCCTCAAAACAAAATGTATCTAGTGCTTTCATTGGTTGATAGTAAAATTTAATTTCACAGATCTCTTATGAGTTACTATATATTGTGCAAAGTTCTTGTTACAGTATACAGTTTTTTAAGGAACTACTGTACTATCTTGACCAGAAAATATAGCTTTCAACTTAAAGTCAATATTTAGAGGTGAATTATATTAGTCTTCGTGTTTCAGCTAATGTTGGTATAGCAGCATAACTCAACTTTTCACAAGAATGGCATACTCTTTCAGAGAAGCACCAAATTTATAATAATTATGGGCAAAGGCACAATGATTATTTCCAGACATTCCGTGTCATTGTATGTGTGTCACTGACTGAATTTTTGAAATGGTGAAGGAAAAGTGGGAGAGGAACAAAGCTCTCAGTTTCCCATTACAACAAATTCTACCTGACAGGCCTTTGCTCTTCTGGCTCAGTGGTAGAAACTTAGTTCTGCATGCAGAAGGTTCTTAGTTCAGCCTCTGGTGTCTCCAAGTATAGATAGAAATGTTTATTCCTTCCCTCTCTTGAAAGGCATTGCTAGTCAATATCAATATTACTAGGCTAGATGGACTGATATAAGATAAGAGTCAGTGGTGGGATGTCAAAATTTTTACTACCCCACCGTGATGTCATCACAGTGTGGGTGGAGCTACCATCATGACATCATGATGTCATGGGTGGGGCCAAAGAAAAAATTAAATTAAAATAAAATAATAAAATAAAATAAAAATAAGCACACACACCCCTCAACCCACCCACCCACCCACAACACAAACCCGTAAATAAATAAAATAAGTAAAATAAAAATTACATTAAAATACACCCACCCACCCACTCCAAACACAAATCAACACACCCACCCACCCACCCCAAACAGAAACCCTTCACTTACCTGTTAGTATAAGTGCCTGGGCAGCACCATGTTGCAAGATGAATATGGTCATTGTACCAGTTCTCTAAGATAATATGCCTTAATGTAAATGTAAAACAGCTGTACCTCCTTAAGGGTTCTCCAGTTGGAACAGCAATTGGAACAGCACAGGTGTAGCTTATTTATGAGGTAACTCCAAGACTTTGCTTAAAAACCTCAAGCCAGGCTGCCAGGCCTTTTTAGGAACTGTGGTAGTACGTCAATATAGGTAAAGGTATTAAATACACATTAAACTACACACAGACACACCACATCCAAAGGTGAGTCGCTTACCCTGGGGAGCATGCTATAGGGAGCTTCAGGCTAGCAGCTTCTCTTCCTCCTCCCCACTTGGGAGGACAGCAAGGAGACCGTGCATACGCACCATGCATTGTAGGCGTGCATTCACACCAAGTGCTTGGCACGCATGCGCAGTGGGGAAACCAGTGAAAAGGTAAGCCCCGAAGGTGGTTCCCCCCAAAAGCTGCTACGGTTTTCCGGGACACTGGGAAAAGTTACTACCGGTTCTGGTGAACCTGTGCGAACCTGTTACATCCCATCACTGGATAAGCTTCCTCCTCTCCATGCAAAGAAAGGAAGTATGGTTCTCAACTGATTCCGAGGGAGATCTCCACTGTGTGCCTTGGGCAAGGAACCAGTGAGGTAGGAATATGGACACACCTGAACATTTTCTAAAGTTAAGAGTGCTGTGACAAAGGAAAGCAGTCTTCTCCTGCAAAGAAGCTGTCTATTCCTGGTGTACATAATTGCATATTAATGTATACACTGTTTTGAGCCAGAACTCAATTTCTTCTTCTTCCATGTCTAAACCAGATGTGAAACTGCCAAGATGAATCCACAATCTTTGAGGAGGCTCTTTCTGTGAACCCCTGTGTACCCCCCCATCATATTCATAAAGTTATAATTGTAATATGTCATATTCTATTGCCATGAAAAGAACTATTCAACAGGACAATTTTTCTACAAAGCAAGGCCAAATGGTTGAAAGGTGCAACTGATTGTTATGCAGAGAATAAATAAAAATTGGATGAAGTCAAAATCTATATTCAGAATGAACATGGAATTGGCAAAGCAACAGCAGTAGTAAACAGACTAGTCTGGGCTTCTGTCATATGCAATCCTACATGGTACGAGACTTGTAAAAGCATTTTTCCTGATAATAATGATGATATATGACAATTCAGGGGTAATAAAAGAAGGCACGAGAAGCATCTAGTATGCTTCTGAATTATATAAAGTAAAGTAGAACAAGTAGAGATGTGAAAAGTTATTTTTAAAATAACCCCCCCTAACTGTCAGAATACCCCAGCCAATGTTTTTGGAGATGTTTCCCAAAATTAACTTTTCTCCTCTCTGTTTGAGACTGAGATGTGAAAATATTTAGTAGCCTCTGTGGAATGGATTTAAATAGATTATGATGATAATAACCTAGATTTGACCTCTCATTTTACACAAAACCCAACCAACAACATTGCCTTAGAGTGGAGTGACCATCAGGCTGTAATGTAGGCCTTTTGATAAACCAAAGGTCATTTTTCTTTTCTCTCTGTAAGCAAATCTCATGAAGGCACACTTGCAAGCTCCAATTCAGCCATTCAGTAGGGTTCATCTACTTTAAAAATAGTCTTGATTCTGCATTGCACTGAGAGCCGAATAATTCCTGTCAAGTTTAGCTCCTTTCCTGGGTTCATAATAACAGTTAATTTAGTGCAAAGTAAAATGGTAATTGAAATCAGTTTAAATAATTGTTGCAGTGCATTTAAGTAAGAGGAAAATATGTTCCACTACGACGTGGGGAAAAAGGCAATTTTATTCAGAGAATATATAACAATTAACCATAATAGTCCCTCATTTTATTAAATGGATTTCCCTTGAGATGACACATTAGGCTCTGACAGTGTGTCAGAATAGTCAGGAATGTGGGAAAATGTGATTTCAGCCTTGATCCTCTTGACTGCGTCCTTTATGGACTACATCACAGTTGATACTCAATTCTAAGACAAAGCAAAGGGCCAAGGCCAGGCAGACAATATTGTTTGGGGGGTATGGGAAAGGAAACATTCATATTTGAGTGGATGATGGAATCCTTTTCCTGCTCAATATGTAATAGAATCCCACTTCCTTTGAGCTGTCAATGCAGCATGTCTGAGTTTTAACTATATACTGGTTTTAATTGCAAGGTACTGTACTTCCATGAGCACCACCTCCCAAAGGCTCTTTCTTCTAAGAGAGAGAAAGTGGAGTTAGAAGATGGAGAAGTCAAGCTTGGATTCTCAACATTTCTGGCTTATTTTCTTCCTCTGTGCATCTTAAATTAAAGCAGAGATCAATTGACACTTTTATCTATTATTAAGAACTTAATGGATCAGCTCTTCTCTGTTGATTATGCCTGAAGTGAGATGAAGGGATTCTCAGCAGAAGGTATGTTACCTAACAACTGTCATTTATTGAAGATTTAGGGATGAAAGGGACCTGAAGAGTGATAGCTGATACAGATTTCAAGCAGCTTCTCCCCAGATCTCTAACCTGTTTGATCACATTTTAGAAAAAGAAAAGACTGTTTTACATTAGTCTTGCACAAAGGATCTCCAAAGAATAACTCATCATAAAGCCAAAGTGGGCAGAGTGTGGCCTGGATGCCACATGCATCTCCAAGGCTGTTCAGCGTTCTCTATTTCTTGCTCTTTGTCACCTTTGTTGCCCTCACAGTCATACCGGGCCCTCATGACAAGGGGCTGCTAAAGATTCAACTGCTTTGTTAACATGACAGCAACATACAAGTTACTAGTTACAACAGACTGAGAGACAGGGGCACTCAGTGGAAGTGCAAGACAGGAGCTAGCTCTGTTGCGAAGTAAGTAAAGGTGAAAGTCACCCTTGCTCAAAAGCCAGTCTTGTCTGACTCTAGGTGGCAGTGCTTGTCTCCATTTTCAGCCAAAGAGCCAGTGCTATTGGCATCTGCAGACATTTCTGTAGTTATGTGGCAGGCATGACTAAATGCCAGAGTGCTTGGAATTCTGTTACCTTTCCCGCCGAGGTGGTCCCTATTTATCCACTTGCAATTTCTTGTTTTTGAATAGCTAGGTTGGCAGGAGCTAGGACAGATGACAGACACCCGCTCTGTTATGCAGTACTCGAGTCTTGGACTGCTGACCTGACAACATTTTGGATGTCAAGGTCAGCATCTTAACCACTAAGCCACCGCAGCCCTGTTGTGAATTAAGTAGGTAGCCAAATGACACAAGAAGTAGACTACCTGCTTAGATCATTTCCGAAAAGGACTAGAGAGCTTCATTGAGGTAGGTCATGATGGCTCTGAGGCTTGCTAGTGGTGTATTATACCCAGTGTATCTCTGAATTCCATAAGAAACATGAATGGAAGGGTGCTGTGATCTCTGTACCCTCTTTGTGACCTTCCCAGATGCAATGCTAGAATATGCTGTACTGGACCAGAATATCAGAAAATAAAACAAAAGAAACAAAACAAAATAAAAAACACTGTAGCAAGTCAAAGGTTGATCAGAGACCAGAATGGGGTTTCTCAGACCCTTTGAGATTGAAAGGGAGACATTTAGAGCTCATCTGAATAATCTATTCTTGCTGATGGCTGTGGGAAGCTGTATTGTTGTGCTTTCTTCTTGTCTGTCATTTTGCTTGAACACATCTTGCTCCCTTTGACCCCTGAATTTGGTGTATAAAAACCATGCCTGTAAGTTTCACTCCTTGTCTGAAGAAGTGGACTTAGTAGGCTTTGAATAGTCTTTGATCACATAGGTCACTGCTACTGAACTCCATTATAATGCCAAATAACTCTACCCCTCTCCTTTCACTTAAGTTGTTTCCCCCATGCTGAATTTTTGATTGTAAACTCCTTACAGTAAGGATTGCTTCCCCATACTCTTTATAGTTCCATGCACTCTTTTTCTCTCTTTGACACACATACATAAAATATAACATGGGGTGCAGTCTTATGCACACATATTTACTTCTGTGCACTTATTGTAGTCTTATTCTGATATAATAAGTGGGGTAAAAGGTAAAGGTTGCCCTTGCTCGAAAGCCAGTCGTATCCAACTCTAGGGTTCGGTGCTCATCTCTGTTTCATAGCCAAAGAGCCAGTGCTGTCTGCTTCTGCAGACGTTTCTGTGGTCATGTGGCAGGCATGATTAGACACCGGAACACACAGAGCACTGTTTACCTTCCCACTGAAGTGGTTCTTATTTATTTACTTGCAATGTCTTGCTTTCTAACTGCTAGGTTGGCAGGAACTGGGACAGAGATGGGAGCTCACTCCATCCTGCAGTATTTGGGTATCAAACTGCTGACCTGCCACCTTCTAGTCAGCGTCAGACACTTGAGCCATGTTCAAAATATTCAAGAAAACTAAGCAAGAGAATGACTCTCAACGTTTTTTGAACGGATATGTGCTTCAAGCCCACTGACTCACATCCAAGAGGAGCTTTATGAGAAGAATAAAAAAAATTGAAAATACAAGAGCAAAATCAAATTAGAAAATGGAGGAAGGAGCTCACTAAACAAGATATAACATTAAAGGAAGATATGACAAAGGAGCTCGACCTCCCCTGAATAACTGAAGATACAAGTCTCTAAATGTAAGACCAACATGCTCAAGTGTGGGCTTCTGACGGACAACATACTGTGTCAATGTGGTCACATTTGCTGGTCTACCCATTCCTACCATAAACATATATCAATGAGGATTTATGTTTAGTCAATGAGAAAGCCAAGAAGGTGACTTCATTTTGGCAATTTAAAGTTTTACCTGGACAAAGGAGGAGGAGGAGGAGGAGGTTTATATATATATGCATATGATTTTATTGTCAGCCTCAGTCTCACCAAAAGCAGAGGTGGATGGTCTCTTGAAATGAACACTGTCTTCTTTAACCTCACCTGTTAATTATCATTGTCACATCCGCAAGTGGCCTGTATTCAGATCACCAGGTCCAAAAGAGCTTTGAATAAATGTGCACATTCTAAGCAGGCTCCATTGAATTTCTAAGAAAAGAGGCTTTGATGGCAAAACTCTGAACATTTTTCATATTTTCTCAGAAGTGAATGTATGTCAACCTTCCCACATTACATTGTCAAATTATTGTTCACAGCTATGTGCACATATCTTTTAAAGGGCCTGCAGAAAGCGAGCTCAGTAGCTCTCTTGCAAAGGGAAAGATCAATGTGTGCTTCCATTGAAATCTCGTTGGCATTACTTCCCATGTGATTTTTATCTACAATAGCCTAAGATGCAAGTGTGAAAATTTTGAAATATATAAGAAAAATAAATTAGCAACTAGTGATGCATGAGTATTAAATGTCCCAGCCACATATTCTGCTGATTATGGATTTGTGTGTCTAGGGAAGCTGTGCTGAAGTGTATCAACTAACTGATTGGATATTAATAATCTTGCATGCACTAACGTTTGATATTAGTGGGCGGGGCTTTTACAGCCTAATGTGATTGTCATTTGCCACCAATTTGATTGGTAAATTTTATTCCTCATCTCTGACATTTGAAGCAAACCCCTCTACCTCCTCTTCATGATAATTTTTGCTTCCATTGTTTTGCTGGTAGCCTCTTTCTTCTTTGTCTGATTTCTGTCTAAACAACCAGCATGGTTCTTTCAATATGCTGGATACACAATTCCCCCACCACCACTTTCTTCTTCTGACTGTAACAAATGGTAACTGTAAGTAAATATAGCTTTTTCTACTTAAAATGTTTCTAGAGTGCTTTTATCATTCAAAGTTCTAGTTTGTGTGAAAAAAGGAAACCAAAGGCACAAGCAGGGGTTGAGGGTAAGCTGACATAATCAGTGCATGTGCCATTGCTGTGCCATGTGCCATTTCTATGCCATTGCTGTTTTTATTCCCTCAATGAATAGCCAAAATTCCCCAATACTCAGTCATAATTTACCTTTGTACACACAACTTTGAACCACATCTGAGCAGCATCTTAATCTGTGGACTTGGAAAAAAATGATATAAAATTTGTGGTGAAGTTTCTTTGCAAACTTTAATTACAGACATTCCTTGTAATGACTGAGTGTTAGAGAGCTTATCTAGTTGTTCACATCTCTAAAGTTTAGAACAAGGTAAATTGAGTTTCCTATATAACTGTGAAAACCCTGTACTCAGTGGTGGGATGTCAAAAATTTTACTACCCCACCGTGATGTCATCACAGTGTGGGCGCAGCTAATGTCATAATGTCATGATGTGGGTGGGGCCAAAGAAAATAATAAAATAAAAATAAGCATGCAACACACACATACACACCCCTCAATCCACCCACCCACCCATCCATAACACAAACCCATAAATAAATTAAATAAAAATTACATTAAAATACACCCAAACATCCACCCACCACCCCAAACATAAATCAATCCACCCACCCACCCCAAACACAAACCCTTCGCTTACCTGTTCATATACGTACCTGGGCAGCACCATGTTGCAAGATGGATATGGTCATCATACCGGTTCTCTAGGATAATATCCCTTAATGTAAAGGTAAAACAGCTATACCTCCTTAAGGGTTGTCCAATTGGAACAGCAATTGAAACAGCACAGGTGATGAGGTAACTCCAAGACTTTGCTTAAAAACCCCAAGCCAGGCCACCAGGCCTTTTTAGGAACTGTGGTAGTACGTCAATATAGGTAAAGGTATTAAATACACATTAAACTACACACAGACACACCACATCCAAAGGTGAGTCACTTACCCTGGGGAGCAGGCTATAGGGAGCTTCAGGCTAGCAGCTTCTCTTCCTCCTCCCCACTTGGGAGGACAGCAAGGAGGCCATGCATACGTGCCAAGCACTGTAGGCATGCATGCACACCAAGTGCTTGGCGTGCATGCACATTGGGGGAACCAGTGAAAAGGTAAGCCCCGAAGGTGGTTCCTCCCAAAAGTTGCTACCGGTTCGCCAGGACTCTGGGAAAAGTTACTACCATTTCTGGCAAACTGGTGCGAACCACTTACATCCCATCACTGCGTGTACTTGAGAAAACATTCATTTCTCTAGTTATGTTTGCCAGAGTTATTAATCAGAAAGTTTTACACTCAATATTTTTTGGGGGAAATTAAGTTTACAGAGACTAGTTCTGAACCAATTAGATAGTGTTGTACAAGAAGTAAAAAGAAAAGAAGAAAAAAGCCCTTTCATGTGGAACCAACCCCCTAGCTTATATCCTTTCCAGTGTATCTTTTGTATTTTCTATTCAGATCTCCTTTATTTCCCCTCATTACATATCTTTTGGCACTGCTAGTTGGAGGTGGTATGTGAAATGAAATTTCTCTTATTCTGATATAATCTTTTGTGTCTCCACTCATTTGCTGTAAATATAATTTTTTCCCCTCATTTATTTTCACTTTGGGCTTCAGCAGGCCCATTAAGCACTTCACTAAAAGAAAAGATGGGAACCTGTACACAGTTTTCAAAAGCTGTTTCATGCCAGGCGAATCCATATTTATCTTTTCTGTTCATCGTATGCATTGTTCCCCTCTTCAGGCTCATTGTAACCTTCGTCATTACAGCACAATGTTTTGAATGAATCCGGAAATTAAATTAATTTATAAATTCTCACAAACCAATGACTTAAGAAGAAGAACAAGAAGAATTTGAAAAGGCAGTTTAAAAGCATCAAGAGATCCTGGAAAAATACGGCCAGTTTTGAATTTGGATACCAACTTTTCTATTCTCATTCTCTTTCTGAAGAGCTATTCACTACATATTTAGGTAACATTTTACTTGCAACAATTAAACATTCCAGTTCTTAAGTCTGCAATTTTAGGATTTAGGATACAGATTACTGAATATTCTTCTGTGCATCACAGAAACATAGAAAATTATTTCATAACAAGACAGGCTATTGCAGTGGTGGGATGTCAAAATTTTTACTACCCCACCATGACATCATCACAGTGTGGGTGGAGCTAACATCATGGGCGGAGCCAATGTCATGACATCATAATGTTGTGGGTGGAGCCAAAGAAAACAAATTAAAAATAATAAAAAATAAAATAAAAATAAACACACACACACACCTCAACCCACCTACTCACCCACCAACAACACAAACCTGTAAATAAATTAAATAAATAAATAAAAAATACATTAATATACACCCACCCAACCACAACACAAATCAACCAGAGCTTTTAAACTAGAGCTTAAAGCTTATTCTAGCTAATCTTTCTCACACTAGGTCAGATGGAAGGAACTACAGAATGAACTCACCACAAGATGGCTTCATTTTGGCACTTTTCAACTTTTCAACAGTTAAAGAAGTTAGGTACTAAGTCTTTGCCTAACCAGTTCTCTAGGATATCTAGGGGAGCAGGCTATAGGGAGCTTCAGGTTAGCAGTTTCTCTTCCTCCTCCCCACTTGGGAGGACAGCAAGGAGGCCGTGCATATGCACCAAGCACTGTAGGCGTGCATGTGCAGTGGAGGAACCAGTGAAAAGGTAAGCCCTGAAGGAGGTTCCCCCCATAAGCTGCAACCGGTTCTCCAGGACACTGGGAAAAGTTACTACCAGTTCTGGAGAACTGGTGAGAACCTGTTATATCCCATCACTGGGCTATTGATCTGTCTGTTCTATTGTTTACAATGACTAGGTGTGGCTCTCAGGCTTCCAGATAAGAATATTTCCTAGTCCCACCTGGAGAATGTTGGGTTTGAAAAGGTGCAAAAGGAAATTGGGGCAGAGACTTGGATTTTAGAATTGAAGCAAGTTTCTCAAAAATTCCTCCCAGCCAAACAGCCAAGATAATAACCACTAAGACAAAGGCTTAAGGGGAAAAACGTTTACTCCAAATATGTGCTCCAAAGTCTCGACATAGTGGCATTGGGTTGTTGGTGGCGAAAAAGAAATTCAGGTAAGCTAATAAAAAGATAAAAAGGATGTCCATGCAAAATATCTGTTCTTGTAAAAGCCAAAGGAAACAACTAAGCAGAACAAAGGAAGATCATGAAGGATCTCAAGTAGCTAAGATACTGACTGGAAGGCGGGAGGTCAGCAGTTCGATTCCCAAGTACTGCAGGACAGAATGAATTTCCCAGCTCCTGCCAACGTAGCAGTTTGAAAGCAAGAAATTGCAAGTAGATAAATAGGGACCACTTTGGTGGGAAGGTAAGCAGTGCTCTCTGCGCTCCGGTGTCTAGTCATGCCTGCCAGATGACCACGGGAGCATCTGCAGAAGCAGACAGCACTGGCTGAAAATGGAGATAAGCACTGCCCCCTAGAGTCAGACAAGACTGGCTTTTGAGCAAGGGTGATTTTTACCTTTACTTACTTCACAACAGAGCTAGCTCCTGTCTTGCACTGACTGCAAGCTGTTTCCTAAATCATTAGATCTGAACCAAAGATTGTGGTTGATGCACACACTTTTTGCGAGTTCTAGTGTGTGTGATAGTTGCCCATATAGTCCCCAAAAGAAAGGACCTACAGTACTGCTCTATCCTAACCTTTTCCCGTCGCTAAATAATTTCTCCCATTCTGTTGCTCTGCTCTGGAACATACATTTATTTCCCCGATCATCACATACAACTGAAAGTGGTGAAAGCTCAAAGTAACTGATCTTATATTAAGAAATAAAGATTGTATTTATTTGAAATGAATGATGCTTTATTTGCAGCACCTAAAGCTTATTTTCACATATGCCTCTGGTTCAAAATAATCAGTGCATGTATAAATAAACCCTCTTTAATCTAAGAAAGGATTTTAAATTGCTGGCATAGAGAACACATAGCCCTGTCCTGAAGTCATCCCAAAAGCGAAACTGATTTCCCATGGGATGAAAATTACAGATCATTATTCCCCACAAATGAGCATAATTACATTGTCTTAAAATACAATATGATTTGTTTTATTTCACACTTTTACTGATATATATGAAATATCTATATCCAGTCAGCATTTTGGGAATTTTAAAAAAAATACATTGGTGGGAATATACTTTTTTGTACCATTACATCTAGAGCATGAGGAATTCTGATATCGCATTATTGACAAAGGATATAACTGATTCATATCTTCCATAACACTATGATAATCTTCAGGGGCTCTTCTTCAAGTGCCCTTGTCAAACTAGATGTGTGTGCACCCAGAGGTACGGTAGGGACCATGAGTAGGAATAAACTGCAGCTTCATAATTAGACATGAAACTCCCTTAGGAAGTAAAAAAATGTATGATTACTTTCAACATTCCATTGCAGCTTTGCAAGTTGCAGATTAGTTTCCTTTATCTGGTGGTTAGTCATCAAGAGGTAAATATTTAAAGGTCATCCTTGCTCAAAAACCAGTCATGTCCAATTCTAGGGGGCAGTTATCATCTCCATTTACAGCCAAAGAGCCAACACTGTCTGCGTCTGCAGACATTTCCATGGTCATGTGACAGGCATCACTAGATGCCAAAGTGCATGGATTGTTGTTTCTTTTCTTGCCAAAGCAGTATCTGTTTATCTACTTGCAATTTCTTGCTTATGAATTGCTAGGTTGGCAGGAGCTGGGACAGATGACGCACACTCACTCTGAGGTGCAGCATTCAGGTCTCAAACTGCTGACCTGCTGACCTTCCGGTCATTATGTTCAACGTCTTGACCACTAAGGCACTGCAGCTCTCAAGAGGTAAATACCAAGCCACAATTCATTTCTACTTTGAATGTGCAGAAACAACGACTTTAAAGAATCTATTTCTAGCCAATGCTTTATCACCTTGTAATTGTCTTCTCTGTTTCTCTCCTAAGCCTTTTCACTATTTTCATGTCAATCGTGGAATGGCCTTGCTGAAAATTGATAGATGTAAAATGCATCTTTGTCATGAGGTTCCAATACATCCAGTCCCTTTTACAGATTAAATACTTCTGTTTGCTCCAAATATCTGATTGGTCAGTGACTGCAGCCATAGCAGCAATTTCACAGTTGTTGGATAAAAAAATTCCCTGGTGATTTGACAGACAAAGGGCGAAAGAAAGATTAAGCAAAAGAGAGAAGCATTGAAAAACAAGAGATCTTCATGAACCCACATAATTCATGAATACAAATAATTCATGTTTAAGAAGCATATTTTTGGAAATTTAACTTCTTTCATGTTTTTCCCTTTTGTGCAAACATGAAAGCCTATGTCTGCTTTTTAACAGTGAGGATCTTTCCAACACTGCACAAATTCTATCCTAACACTTCGACTACATCTAAGGATTACAGATGAAATTAAGAATGGAAAGGAAAGATAGAACAAAATCAGATCACCATTTATTTTAAGTAAAAAAAGAAACAATAAAAAACAAAAATTAATTGTGACATCACTCTTTGTAAAATCATTTTTTAACACTGTCATAACACATACATATTAACCACTATTATGTTTTAAAGAAAATAGCTAGAAAAGGTTTGGGATATCAATTAAAATATTGATATAAAACACAGGTCTATGTCTTACACATAAAGAACAGAACAACTACCAGTAGGAAGACACGATTTTGGAACACTGCTCATCCTCTAAGTATTGGGCATTATTCTGGATTGAACACTGACCTACAAAAATCATTGTCTAAACACCAAACAGAAAGTTGCCATCAGAAATATCAGTGGATCATTGGGTTTGCTTGGATGGTCTCATCAAAGATTTGTACAAATAACAGTATTTGCTTGACTAAGAATGAAAATGAATGTTGCCAAATAAGCAGCTATGGAAAGGATAAAGAGTATAAGTAGGATAAGTAGTATGCTACAGTAACCATCTGCCTAACATCTTCTTAAGCAGAGCTTTGGATGAGAAGTTAACGATTTTAGGCTTCATCTAGCATTGCACAAGTAGACATCCTCTCTCATCCATGGGATTACTCCTCATGCATCCACTTTCCCTACAATCTCACTCTCCAAATCTCCTCTGGATGTCCTCCAAGCCTTCAGAACAGATCTTGAAGGCATGCAAAAGATACAAGTAAAAGGAAAACATGTCCTCCCTATTCTGAAGTCAGAAAAAGCCTCTAATCAACACACAGGCATTTCATTAAATTCCATCAAAGGATATAGGCAATGACTATCTTTCAGATTTCCTAGTTCCAGGTGATTTGTGTATAGAATGTAACAGATCCAAACCAAAGTTTAAAATATCCTTACCCAGTTCCCTACAAAAGACCCAAAGTGGCTTCATCATTGGAAAAGACAATATACAAGCTAAAAACTATTATTACAATATTAAAAGGGAATTAAATAAATATCACATTAAAAACAGTGCACAAATACAGTACTAAAACACTTAAAATTAATAAGGCACAGTCATTCCTTTTTTACCAAATCCACCTCCCCCTTAGATAGTCAGTCACTGAGGAAAAGCCTTCCTGAAGTCTTCACCGGCTTGCAGAAGAACAACAAAATGAGGCCAGCACAGTATCCCATGACAGAGAATCAAGGGGAAAGGGAACAGCAACAGAGAAGGCATTGCACCCCGAAACAAACAGAAGGACAGTGAAATTTAAACAATTGTAATTTCAATGGACAGGATGCAGCTTGTTCCTTGTCTGCCCTTCACATTGTTGAGTATTTTACTGCAATCCCAGCATGCAATGGGTTGTTAATGCTAATTCTTCCCAATTAACCAACAGAAAAGTCTTCTATTTTCCCACCTTTAGGGTCACCTGACATGGATTTTATGTATTACCATATATACTTGACTATAAGTCATCCCAAATATAAGTCGAGGTACCTAATTTGGACCTCTAAAACTAGGAAAATAGATTGACCCAAGTATAGGCCAGCAGTGGAAAATGCAACAGCTATTAGTGAGTTTCAGTAATTAAAACATATGAAAATGCAGTACAATTAATTTATTCAGGCATTTGTGTGAGTATGTTTTCAAATTTTTACAGTAGTATTAGTGCTTTTAAAAAATGTATGTTTGAATTTGCACCAGCAAATTGACCTGAGTATAAGTTGGGTTCCTTTTTTGAATCTCATTTTGGAGGCTAAAAGACTAGATTTATACTTCAGTATATACAGTAAGCTTTGCTTGTTTTTTGGGTCTCTTCAGTCTGCTCTCTTCTCTTCTCTCTCTTCTGTATTCTTCCTATTTTTTCCTTACAAGCAAAAGCATATATTTTCAAGATCACAATTTTTGTCAGAGCACATGCCAACCTTTATGAAAAGAACTTTTACAAAGCCAAGCACATGTTTACATTTCTGAAACAACTGTTAGTAAAGAATACTTTTGTTATGTTTCTAAAACATCTTGTGGAGTGTGTTTAATTGCTGGGCTAGAGCAGGGAGTAAAAGGCTTGGAGAATTTGCAAATTGAACTGAAGCTAATTGTAAATCTGCTATGCTTTACTGCTGCATAAAAACTTTATGCACATGAGCTGCTGGACAGTTTCAGACCTTGTCCAAGGGAACATTTCCTCATTGGGCAATCTAGGAAACCGTTCAACTCCTCATATAATGGAATCATCGCATGAACGGATGGAGCAAATAAGATTCTTCCCATTGACATAGTTCCAAACTGTCTTCCAAGACAGTTCTATATGAAATCTATTCTGAATACAGTACTGTACTACCAAAATATGGTTAACTATGACAAGATCAACAGCACCCAAAGCTAGTGGTCCAATTGAAGCTGGAGAAGCTGGTATGACTTGTGCATTGAATGTCAGGTCCAATCTACTGAACTCCAAATGTATGGAGAAATGTTTGAGAGAAAGCTCAGTCTGGAACAAGCTAGAATTTACTGCCCCTTTTAGCAAACTGCACCATATGTCACATTGGCTGAAATCCTGTTGCTTAATGTAAGCCAAATCCTTAACTTTCCGGTTGAAAACATATCCCTGGTACAATTTTTGGGACACACACATTCATGAATCAAGCCAGTGTTTACACACAACCCACCAAAAGAATGTGTGTGTGGGGGGAAATGAACCAAAAAATCATGATTTGGCTTCTGTAAAACAGGATTGTTTGCCTTATATACCACAACCATGACAGAATTTATACACAGATGGTTAAGATGCTGAGCTGGACATCCTGAAGGTCAGCAGTTCAGTAGTTTAATGCCCGAGGGCTGGATGATGGAGTGAGTTCCCATAATCTTTCCCAGCTCCTGCCACCCTAGCAGTTTGAAAGCAAGAAAATGCAAGTAGAAAATAAGTACCACTTCAATGGGAAAGGTAACAGCATTTTGTGTGGTTCGGTGTCTAGTCTTGGCTGACACATGAGCATGGAAATGTCTGCAGACACAGACAGTGCTGGTTCTGTGACTTTAAATGGAGATGATCACCACCCCCTAGAGTTGGGCACAACTGGCTTTCTTCTTCTTCTTCTTCTTCTTCTTCTTCTTCTTCTTCTTCTTCTTCTTCTTCTTCTTCTTCTTCAGCTGCTGCTGCTGCTGCTGCTGCTGCTGCTGCTGCATCTGAATCCAAACATTGGCGATCATCATGGTGATCAGCTGTGAAGACTGGTCTGATAATTTATTTATTTATTTAGATTTATTACCCCGCCCTAATCAGGCGAACCTGACTCTAGGCGGCTTACAGAAATTCATAAATTAAAACCTTAAAGTTCATAAATTACTTAAAAGTCAATTAAAAAAGAATTAAACCATGAATTTACAAAAATTTAAAAGATTTAAAAAGGTTAAAAGGTTTAAAAAGATTTTAAAAGTTTAAAAGAGTGAGGGAGGGGTGGCTGTCCCATCATATCAGCCACCCAACATGGGACCCCATGTTCCTGGACCCCCACACCTGCCCTGCCAGCCAGGTTTTTAGGCCCTTCCGAAAGGGCAGGAGCTCTGTCTGTAGACGTAACTCAGTTGGCAGGAGGTTCCAAAGGGCCGGGGCGGCCACGGAGAAGGCCCTCCTCCTGGTGCTAGAGAGATGCGCCTCTCTAGCCGATGGAATGATAAGAGAGCCTCTCCGATCCGCCCTGGTGGGCCGGACAGATGTCCTTGGGACGATGCGGTCTCTTAAGTATCCTGGCCCACTACCATGTAGGGCTTTAAAGGTAATAACCAGCACCTTGAATTGCACCCGGAGACATACTGGCAACCAGTGCAGCTCCCGAAGCAGTGGTGAGGCACGAGCATAACGCCCGCACCCCATCACTACCCGAGCAGTAATAATATAATGCTGTAGCCTTTCATCTGCCTTCTGCATCACAGCATGACACCTGTACCACTGATCCAGTTCTGCGAGTCACTCTTTGGTCCTGAGCCCTTTTGGCATGCAAAGTCCTCCTCAGCCCCACTCCAGTATTGATGAAGCTGCTGCCCTTCATCAAGATGGATTCCAGTGGGATTTAATCCACTTGGGGAACATCACCCTTCCTTGTGGACTTCAGCACCCAAGGCCATTAGTCGTCAGGGTGATCAGGTTAGCTAACCACTGCCTGACACTCAGTATTGAGTCGCTGACAGTAAGGTCTACTTTATTATCATACCAGGATAATCTGGGCAGACTGTTACCTTAACTGTCACCTTTCCTTATAAAAGGGTGGTGTGTGACCAGGTAGTCTATACCTCACCAAATGTTGCATTGAGGTGCCTCCCTGTCCTCATCCACGAACCCCCATGACACATATCTATACTTTGATGCATATACCATAAGCAAGAAAGCATAAGGTTTAATTATACAGTAAAACACTGGATAACGATTGGATCGGATAACGCTAAAATCGCATAACGTTAAGTAATCTGGGGAGGAGAATTGGATCGAATAATGTTAAGGTCCTATGGGATGGATCGAATAACAACCGCTAAAGCCTGTGCAGTTACAATGTATCTCTATGGAGCTTTAACGTTATCCGATCCATCCTATAGGATTTTAACATGGATTGGATAACACTAAAAATCGGATAACACCAAGACTTGTGGAATCAAGTTTTAGCGTTATCCGATGTTTTACTGTACTCATAATGGCAAACCTGATGTACAGCACAACACATATAAACATAGCATTCCGTGTCTAGGCATCCCTGCCACATGTACATGGAGACATCTGCAGACAGTGCTTATTTATTTATTTATTTATTTATTCAGATTTATATTGCCGCCCACTCATCGAGGTGACTCAGGGCAGCTTACAGTCATAACAGCAACAGTGCAGTAAAAATCATAAAATACAACCTCACAAAACAACCAAAGCAGAACACAGACTAACTCCCCTCTGGCCATTGGTGTGGGCCCAGAGGAAGGGGCGATGTTCTCAGCCACCAGCCAAGCCATGGAATAGTCTCCTTCTGGCCATTGTTGTAGGCCCAGAGGAGGGGGCGAGATCCTCAACTGCCTGCCAGGCCATGGAATCTTTTCTCTCAGGCCGTTGGTGTGGGCCCAGAGGAGGGGACAATGTTCTCATCCACCTGCCAGGCATAGAATCTTCTCCCTAAGGCCATTGTTGTGTGCCCAGAGGAGGAGCGATGTTCTCAGCCATTGGCTGAGTGTTGGCTCTTTGGCTATAAACAGAGATGAGTCAGATATGACTGGCTTTTCAGCAATAGCGACCTTTACCTCTGTATTAAAGCAATACTCACTTTGTATACAGAAAACCGCTATCATGCCTTTATGCTATAATGGTTTATTACCCAGATGATTTACAGGCTTAAGTCATACACCAAGGATATGTGTGTTAAATGCAGTTAGACTTCCATCTCAGGACTATGCTGTCTGTTACTTTAAGGAAGTAGCCAGCAGTTATATATTTCTCTCTGTGTTTTTTTAAACTCTAAAATAGCTGCTGAAGATGAAATTCAGCTCAGGACCTTAGTGTGCAAGATGATAGGAAAAATGCTGAACCTTTACAAATGTTTAATTTACTCATCATGATATCTGTTCTTAGGACTTTTTTAATCAACAAGTTCCTACAAGCTGCGCTTCAGGTGAGCACCTTGGTTCATATGGGTCGACACTATGGGCTACAAAAATAATATGATACAATATTTTTGTGTACTAAAGATATTTTCCAGTTTATCTATCAGATCTCACCTCTTAAAGCAATTGTGTCCATGCTGTTTCTTTCCTGTATCTTACAAACCCTCCACTTTGGGTCTCCTTTTGTCTGTCTGGTGCAGACCACTGTCTTACTCTCTGTGATTCTTCCATGTGTCTGCTTCTCCCTCCATGTATCTTCAATCTTCCATTATTTTGGTCATACTTCTCTACCACCCCATCACCCATCACCTTCTGCCCTCCACTGTTATGTATCCCTTTATGGACAAAACTTCCCTACCTTCTGAATATATTGTGTTTCTTCCCTGCATCAATCTCTTTATGACATACCATGCTTTCACTTTTAATGCTGCCTTTTTGTATTCTGGCTCTTGTTCCCTTCCACTCGAGGAGCATGGAAAAAATCTATGTATTAATTATAAATATGCCCCCTTAGGATGTTGGCATGGTCTTCAAAGTTTCTCTTCATTCCGTAGCAGGAAACATACTCACAGATCAGATTTTATCAGCAAAATAACTCATCCCGTTGAAGGATGCATAGGTTTAAGCAGTGATGGGATGTAACAGGTTCTCACCAGTCTGCCAGAACCGGCAGTAACTTCCCCCAGTGTCCCGGAGAACCGGTTGCAGCATTTGGGGGGAAACACCTTCGGGGGTTACCTTTTCACTGGTTCCCCCACTGCTCATGCGTGCCAAGCACTTGGTGTGCATGCATGCCTACAATGCATGGTGCGTATGCACAGTCTCCTTGCTGTCCTCCCAAGCGGGGAGAAGGAAGAGAAGCTGCTAGCCTGAAGCTCCCTATAGCATGCTCCCCAGGGTAAGTGACTCACCTTTGGATGTGGTGTGTCTGTGTGTAGTTTAATGTGTATTTAATACCTTTACCTATATTGACGTACTACCACAGTTCCTAAAAAGGCCTGGCAGACTTGCTTGGGGTTTTTAAGCAAAGTTTTGGAGTTACCTCATCAATAAGCTACACCTGTGCAGTTCCAATTGCTGTTCCAATTGGAGAACCCTTAAAGAGGTACAGCTGTTTTACATTTACATTAAGGCATATTATCCTAGAGAACTGGTTAGGCAAAGTCTTAGTACCTAAGTACCAAAATGAAGCCATCTTGTGGTGAGTTCATTCTGTAGTTCCTTCCATCTGACCTAGTGTGAGAAAGATTAGCCAGAATAAGCTTTAAGCTCTGGTTTAAAAGCTCTGGTTGATTTGTGTTTGGGGTGGGTGGGTGGTTTGAGGTGTGTGTGTATGCTTATTTTTATTTTTTAAATTATTTTGTATTTTATTTTTTATTTTTCTTTGTCCCCGCCAATAACATCATGACATCATGATGTTAGGTCCGCCCACACTGTGTTGATGTCATGGTGGGGTAGTAAAATTTTTCACATCCCACCACTGGGTTCAAGGTAAAGATAAAAGTTGCCCCTTCTCAAAAGCCAGTTGTATCTAACTCTAGGGTTCAGTGCTCATCTCTGTTTACAGCCAAAGAGCCAGCGCTGTCTGCAGATGTTTCCATGGATATGTGGCAGGCATCCTTGACACCAGAGTGCACGGAACGCTGTTTATCTTCCCAGCAAAGTAGTGCCTATTTATCTACTTTCAATTTCTTGCTTTTAAACTGCTAGGTTGGCAGGAGCTGGGTCAGAGATGGGAGCTCATTCCATCCTGCAGTACTCAGGTCTTGACCTGCTGACCTGCCAACCTTCCAGTCATCAAGTTCAGCGTCTTAACCACTTGGGCCTCCACAGTCCCTTTGCATAGGTTTACAAAGCCACAATTTTTACCTCTTAAACACACCTCATCATTGTTCTCTTGGTAACAAATGCAAACCAAGACTTCAAACATTCAGAAAGTAGCAAGAGTGAGAGGTAGTATTGTAGCACCAGCAAATAATAGCTGTATTTTCCAGCATATTAATTTACCCATTAGTTTCTTGCAGCAAAAAGCATAATGTGTCAATGTAAAATCCCAATTTCAATTAGTTACACAGGAAACCTAAACAAAAATTTACAACCTATTTTTTTTTTTACAGTGACCATTAACCAAGGTGTCTTGACAATGACACAAACGTCCTTCTGGCACAGTGGCAAAACTGCTGACATTGTGAGTTCAATCCTGACAGGGATTACATTAAGGCATATTACATTAAGGCATCCTGACTCAGCCTTCCATCATTCTCAGGTTGATAAAATGAATACCCAGCCTGTTGGGGGAAAAATGCTAATGAACCTGTGAATTGCTAAGTGCTATGGGGTAACATAAAAGTGTAATTGCTATTGCCATCCTGGCATGGCAGTGGCTCTGCAAAAGGAAAGAAAGGGAAATGGAAGAGTGAAATGTGTAGGCTAAAATTCCTCAAGGGAGAAGCACCTTAACATTTCTGATATGTTCCATCTCTGAACTTAAACAATGTAGCACAAAATCCAAGCTGAAACCATCCATTCCTGACCTTCCTAATTCAGTGATAGCTATTTGGTGACATTCATTACTGCCTCCTTCGGAGCAACTCTCCCAGCAAGTGTGCAGGTTTCTGCTTTGTGTCAAAGTATACAATAATGAAGCTTCATGGTTCCTTGTAAGGTCTGTAATCGTATTTTTGAAGTCAACAGGCATGGATGTGACTATGCATTCTTCTTCTAGAGCAGTGCCTGTATGACTAGGTCACCCATCACAGTAACCAGGGCAAGATAAATAACGCCTGGAACCATTCTAATTTCTGGAAATTCAGTTCCTTTTCCCCAACAAAAGGAGCCTAGTAATTGAAAATAAAATTGAATTACTGCACATTGCAAGGTTTATCTGACAAAGACGTTTTAAAAGGAAATTTAATAGTACTGACATGGGGAATGGAATTTTCGATATATTTTCCTGTTGCTTTTGTGCTGTTAAAAGAAATTTATGAGGCCTCCCCCCCCTCCAGTGTGTATTTATTAAGGAAACAACTTTATCAAAAATTTAAAATCAGTGTTATTTTTTAAAATGCTAAAAGAAAGCAGCATTAAATAAACATGAACTTTGGCTATCAAAAATATTTCAGACTTATAACAGGCCAGGTGCTTTTTTTCTGTCTATTATTTCTAGAATTCACAATGGAATCTGTTTGAAAAGCAATTAGTGAGCAAAGTTTGAAAGGAAAGGCTGACAATTCTGCTCAATGGAAATATATATTGCTATTATAGTGGTCTGAGAATGTCATGATTTTTCCTCTGGGGCTCAGAATTACACTTTAGTATCCTGATAGATCATAGATGTTAGGTTATTATAAAATGCTGACAGATAAGGCTGTGATTTGTGAAGGCTCTGTATGAATTTTGCCTTTAATTTCTGTTAACATTTGACAGAGCATCATGACGTTGAAACCCAAAAAGTTCATTGAAATTCAGCGTGAGGCTGACTGCCTTGCATACATTTCACATTTACAGATAACATTCGTACATCTCCTGACACTGGGTTTCAAAATGAATATCTCATCAAAAGCTATGGGGAAAGTATATAGCCTTTCATTTCACAATAAACCTCAAGGCATCAAGAAAAAGACTTTATGCTGTGAGATAATTTAAACTGGGCAAAAGGGAAACTTTTTTTTAATTGAGAGTGTAAAGGAAAGGATCATTTATTCTGTTTTGGCAATATTTTTAAGTACATCTGAGGGTAAATCATTATGATGGAAAATGCCTCAAAGTACTCAGGTTGAAAGCAGACACATTCCTGAAAGAACAATGAGCCTGTTATTAAAATTATCAATGAATCATTAAAATAGATCCTTAAGCACATAAAACAGATGTTACAGAGGCCCTTCTGACCATTTCCTTCTGAGACAGCTGCATATCGAATGTAGCTAAGATCTAAGAGACCAATGCTCATGCTTCTTCCATGTCTAGGGCAGATGTGAAACTGCCAAAATGAAGGCACCTTACTTTAACAGGACCTTGTGAGATCATGTTAGATGAGTTTTTGTACTTTTTACCTGTGGTGAGCAAGGATCCAGGTGTACCAGAGCAGATGAGGAGAGAAAGATGACAGGACAGGACGGGTGGGTGAATGGGGTGGAATATAGATAGTCATAAAGGTAATCTCTTCTGTTCCACTAAGGTACTTTAATGGTGGTAGCACTTTGACATTTCATCTCTCCATCTTAATTATTCATATTTGGGTGAGAAGTGGTTAATGGGTAAAAAAAGAAGTCAGATTATAGGTTTTTCATTTGCTTAGTGTCTTGTTGTGAGTGGTAATGAGCACAGGAGGGGGCCTTATATATCACCTTGATTCAGTGGCATAGCGTGGGGGCAGGGGGGGGTGCCTGTGTCCACCCCAGGTGGCACTTTTCAGGGGGCGGCAAAATGTTCCAGTGGGAGGCGGGGTGCGTGGTCCAGCCCAGGCACGTGGTCCAGCCCACCAGCGGCCCTGTGTCTAGGGAAGCCGCCGCATCCCTGGGGAAGGTGGAGGAGAAGGCTGGTGCATTGGCATAGTGTGGGGGGCAGCCCACCCCAGGCGGCACTTTTTTGGGGGGGCAAAATTTCACACTGCTGGCATCTTGGGCCCTGCCCAGGGGGTGGTGTACAGTGTCCTGGGCCCCACCCAGGGGGTGGTGTGCAGTGTACTGGGCCCTGCCCAGGGGGGCAGCATGCGGTGTCCACCCTGGGGAGATGAAACCCACACTGCTGATATTCAAGGCAATGTCAGACCTTTCCCTTACATTTTGAATCATGAATACAGAATCAATATCTGAGATTCATAAACCAGAAGGCTTATTTTTGAAAGTTTGAATATTTTTCTTTACTTGTATAGTAAAGTAAAGAAAGAGATCAAGCTAGCCCTGCCTCCTCCATCACTTCTGTTCTATAGAGTTGAAATTATTGGGGATGAAGATAAAAATTAGTTGCATAAAAAGTAGTGCAGATTTGTAGCATTTTGTATGCATTAGATGTACAGAATTTTACATGTGGAATTTTGTGTGCATTTAAAAAAGGCATATATTCTTATCAGCACTTTTTAAAAGGTGCACATTTTCCAAGCAGGTTTAATACCAAATCAAGATATTTGTGTACACATTTTTCAGGCTATGCAAATTTTTGCTGGCTGTTTCAAATGTGTGCATTTCTTCTCACTTTTTCCAAGTGTACATAGTTATTTAATGCACTTCTTTTAAAAAATGTGTGCTATGCATTACTAACTTTGAGAAAGTATGGATTTGAAGGTCTAAAAGTTTTCCTCTCTCTGCCTTGTTTCAGGAGTGTGAATTTAATTAGCACAAGTCAAAATGAAAACTAAGTTTTTCTTCCATTCCTAGCATGAGTCATTTGGCCTGTTCCTATGATTCCCCAGTCACATAAATTCTCCAGCAAGCAACTATTTATGTGTAATCAACCAGCCAGAGCAATGCTTTATGGTTTCTCATTTGCAATATGTGCAGTATGTGCAGAAGTTCCCCTTTATCGTTAATTAATGACTGCTAATATGTTTGGTGGGACTGCGGTGGCTTAGTGGTTAAGATGCTGAACTTGACAACTGGAAGGTCAGCAGGTCAGGAGTTCAATATCTGAGTGCTCCATGATGGAGTAAGCTTAAATCCCTGTCCCATCTCCTGCCAACCTACTGGTTCAAAAGCCAGAAATTGCAAGTAGATAAATAGCTACCACTTTGGTGGGTAGCTTTTTTTACTTTCAGGGCTCTCAGTTGGCCAGTTCATAATTTGCCTTGGGTAACTGTCTCAATAAACAGAGGGCGACATTATCAGAGAGTCATGTTCTGTAGGTTCCTGAGTTCTTAATTCATGATGTACTGAGGTACAAATGATGATTTAATTAATCTAGAGGTCAACAAGTGTAAGGTTTCTGTCTGTTGTCCTGGTAAACCTTATCATTTGTTTAGCCAGACGTCTTGGGCAAAATGGAGATTGTAAAATTAAGGGGCTGAAATGTATTAATGAACTAAGGGAATTTAAAAGTCAACCCTTATCTAAGTCCAGCTGATTAAATGTGTCTATTCTGGTTGAAAATAGGAACTAGATTTACCCCATGGTGTGTGTGAAACATTTCAGGAATTTGCCAGTCACTCAGTGAATCAATAAACAAGACCTCAAAGCTTTTAATTCTTTTCCCTATCTGGGGTCCTAGCTTCAATTAGACGTTGTCCACTTGGCATTCATATTGTCCATGGCTTGTCCCACCAGTAGGCACAGTAAAACGAGAATTTCAGATAGCTGATTTGAGCTGTCCCCAAAATCCACCCATGTTTTAGTTGTTTAAAGGGGAGAGGCTTTTATGGGGAGAAGATTTAAAATATCATCTGCTGATGCATTTTGGCTGGTTTTGCATACTATGCATCTGGATGTGATTGAGTGAGTGGGAGCAACTATTTGTTGTTCATTCTGAGACTGCAAACTGTCAGGCCAGCTTGGATATTATCCAAAGCACTCTATTAAAAACAGTAGATTTCAATCAGAGAAAATGACAAACTGCTGCCAATTTGAGATAGTGGTACCAAGGTTTATAGTGGGAGTTTTCAGCATGAAAATAAAGGTTCCCCACATTCAACCAGCAATGAATTCAACCCAAACAATGTGGAATTCAGGTTCAATTCATAAGATGATGATAATTCTAACACTAGACCTCCAAAGCATTCTTGCCACTCCTTTCACCTTCCTACTCTCTGTCAGCAGCTTTAGTGATGGCAAGGAGACCTCTTATCCCTCAATTTCCCACCATAATTCTGCTTACTATTCCCTTATTTTCCCTATTATTCTAGCTGGCAGGTAGACCTTGTTGGAGCTATAAAAAGACTTCTGATTATGACATGTGAGAACACAACAGGTTTTGATTCGTTTTTTATTTTAAAAGATCCCATTTGGAGTCACAAGTGGACAGTTTGCTGTCCTACATTCAGCACCCATTCCGATAACAGAAATTCCAATTAATTATAGCCGTGCCTTGTTTTGAAAGTGATTGTATTTTATATATTAAATTCTATGTAAAAATGTAAAAAAGAATTTTTAAAACTACTGTATGTGCGGTGCACTGTATAGAGTATGAAAGTATTAGAAAATGACAGTTCTCGTTGTTCCTCTTTGTTGATCCTCTTTGTCAGACTCCCAGTGGGTGTGAGGAGGCTTCCACTGACATCCCAGTATCATCATTGTAAATCTATATCCCAGTTGCATCATCTTTACAACTTCTTCTCTGGTTAATTATCACCTCAATACAGCCTCAAGGAAGAACACCATTTTCACCTGCTTGGGTGGGATGAAGTTAACCCCCCCCCCTTTTCTTTTCTTTTTAAAGTATCTGAAAGACATTACACAGCTGGTACTCAGATCACAGCACAAGGCATTTAGCAGAAATGTTTGTCAAATTTGATTTATTTGGCATTATTCAGATTTACAATGTGAAGGCTTTTAAACTGACATGAGAATCTTAGACGTTTAAATATATATCTTTCTGTTTGGACTGCATGTTCATATATTCAGTTCTACTTTTGAGAGATTTAGTCTAGAATATTTTCTCATTTATATTGTTGACAGATTTTTAGGGGGGAAATAAACCATACAGTGATTGAAAGCAAATGATTTTGTAGGATGCGTTATACTTTTCCCCTCATAGTGCCATACATATAGGCATTACGTATACAGTATAACTGAAAGGTTATGGCACGTCAGGTAAAGTATGAAGTAAAGCTTCATGTAATTGGAACAAAAAGGACTGTGTATTTGGTGGGAGTTAGTAATGATCATGTTTTCTGACTAATTTATTTATTTAATGCATACACACCCTACCTTTGAGTGGCACAAAAGAGTGATCAAAATGAACATTTATAACAAAAACAAAGGACAAGTACAAAATAGAAACATTATGGCAGCTTAAAAATGTAAATGTTCATGTCAATTACTCTCTCAAAAGTCATTATCTGTGTTATTATTGCTGTTACCACTTGGAAATTCACCACCACAATGCATGGCTGTTCCCCATCATGATCAAGAGATGGGAGCAACTTCCTTGTGAAGGGAAAAATACAGAGTTTAGCACTATTAAACTTGGTTTAAAATGATATACAAAATGCTATACAACAGAGGTGTAAAAACTGATATATGTTATGGTATACATAACAATAAGTTATCCAGCAAATCTGAATAGTAGAAGACTCAGGACAGGTAAAAAGCAATTGTTTTTTGCAGAGCACATAGTTAAACTTCTGAATCCCCTGCCACATGATGGTTGCCCTCTTTGGTGGCTTTAAAGGGGGACTATGCTACTTCATTGTGGCTATTAGTTTGGATGAACATGTATCAGTGCCAGTATTAGAGACAATGTGCTCCAGCATACCATTTGCATTGGAAGATGAGATGCAGTATGCTATTGCACTCATACCCTGATTGTGGGATTCCCATAGACAATTAATTGGTCACTGTGTGAACAAAATGTTGGGTTAGATAAAGTTATCCATCTCAGAGCTCTTCTTATGTTCTTATGAAGGTATTTTTGACCAGTGATATAGTTTTTAAGAAACTGTATTCCATTTTTTGATTCAAGGTTTGAGTAGCCTGTAGTAGTTCTTAGGGAGAAGAGAATAGGTCTCTGAATCTTCAGGGTGGAGGGCTTTATATGTATGGCTAAATGTATCATCGCTTCCATGCGACCCCAAAAACCAATCACAAAGAATTCTAAATCCTAGGGAAGCTCTTATGCATATATAAAGGCATGCATTTGAAGATATGTTACTGCAAGTGGGTTAATTTATGCAGACCTTGCTACTTTGAAGGTCCATTGGACAAAAACACAAGCACAAATATTTCCCAATTTGGTACAGATAGACAGTGGGCAGACTCTAATAGAATATTTGTGTATGTATTAGAGAAATCACATAATTTGCTGTAGTAACTTCCCATCAGTTAATGAGATGTCAGTGATTTTTCTGGCGTGTCATTTTGTGTGACCAGCTATGCGACCTGGTATGCACAAATCACCTAATGTACAAAACAGTCATTTGCTACCATAATTTATGAAATTTTATCCACACATATAAAAATTGGCAATAGTATCTTGTCCATAAAAATAGATACAGCTAAAGCTACAGGTACATTTAGATACATGTCATTTAACAATAATAATTGTGGGGTGTAAATTTAATTTTGACTTATGGTGATCCTATTCAGTGTTATAGGTACAAAATCCTCAGAAGGGGTTGATGATCTCCATCTTCTGAAGACATCTGAGGACTATGCAGTTTGTCCAAAACACTTAAGCTGCAACCAGATAATTAATTCACCAACTATCTAGCCAACATATATCATGTAGCAGCTTCATAACATCAGACAAACACTACTCTGAAATTGTTTTCAAAATGAAAAAGAAAAGAAAGAGGAAAATGTGTTTCTTCATTCCCATATAAACGTAATATTATTTTTATTTAATAGGCTGTCATGAATATATATTTACCAAAATGGATCTGTTTCCTAGGAGCAAAGCTATCAGTTCAATAATGGCCTTTGGCATAATAAATTGGAAACATTTTGAATAATTATGCAAATGGGACAGTGCTGTATTGTTAAGTAGAGTGCTTTAAAAATGGAATATCTGCAATTTTGTGTGTGTGTGGGGACCTTTTGTTCTCTGGATACTAATATGTTCAAATCCGTTGTGGGCTAGTAGTAGATCAAGGGATAATTCACTGCAGGATACTAAATGGTACAAAATTGCCAGTGCTCCTAAAGAAAACCAACACTGCGTAAATCTCTGAGGACTGGGAAATAAACCACAGGCTAAGTATCAGTAGGGGTTCCATTCAAAGTAATAGTAAACTAGTTTGCAGTTAAAGAGAAAAAAGATATTATGTATATAGCTTGTATGTTTCTTAATTCTTTTCATCTATAATATATTTATCTTAGCTCTGCTAAAAAGTTAGTTCCCTCTAGGCAACATGCACTGCAAAAGTCAAAAGTGGGTGAAGCATGGAAATTTGTACATTACTGGAAAAGATAACAGGACATTTTAAGACGTCGTGCCATGGTCATGTAGGGCATCTTTAAAACTGCTGAACTTTGCTTTGGTGTTTTGGGGTTTGAAAATTCTGAGATTTGAGCAACAAGACTTGGGCCTGTTGCTGTAACCAAATAAGGAAACTCCAACACAGATTGGTTTGACAAGATCTCTTCAGGAAACTCCATCTGCCAAACTCTGGGGAAACCTTGTCTCAAATTGACCTAACTATTTATTCCCTAGCAATTGTTATGCATCCAGGCAGCACAAAGAGAGGCAGGGGCATCATTTTGTAGACTGGCAGCATTCTAGAATTTTATTTTAGGTAACTGCACTGAGTCTTCATTACACTTGGGATGGAGTGCGTGCATGTCAATGTGAGATGGATAACTGACTCTCTTGGATAGGTCAAGCAGAGCTAGAGATTACGGTACTTTTCTTCCTCCTCCTCCTCCAATATTTACTTATTTGTTTGTTTCTTTCTTTCCTTCCTTCCTTCATCTTGCTGGACTTCATTAGCAGAATCTTGTTTTTTCTTGTTGAAATGGGTTAACATAAGCCCCATGGCACAGTAGTTAAGTTGCAGTATTGCAGACACAATTTCAATCACAGAAACAATTGGTATTTAAAAGATTCTCTGTGATAACTCACTTCAGAAGTTGATCCTGTAGACCAAGGATTCTCAACCTATGGCCCTTACTCCTACTGCCACCACTGTCCCTGTCCCCTCCGCTTGGCTTGGCATGTCCCTAATGCCGCTCCATAGCAGGGTGGATGTTGTAGGAAGACTTACAACATCCACCCTGCTATGGAGTGACATTAGGGACACGCCAAGACAAGCTGAGGAGACAAGGATTGAGATGGCGGCAGCAGAAGAAGCGGTAAATGCTTGCAGCCACCCATGTCTTTCCCGGGGGCCGCTCTGGCTGAGTGCAGGCAAAGACAGTCAGGACCCCTCCTTCATCCATGGCATACCAGTAAGCAGGGAAGCATAGGCGTCAGGGCGGAGTGTTGGTAGGCCAGACTGGTGGCATGTGGGGGCATGTGTGGGGGAGTGTTGGTGGGCTGGACTGGACTGGTGGCATGGGGGGAATGTTAGTAATGGTGGTGGCAGGGGAGAGTGTTGATGGTGGCAGCACCATGGGGGAGCATTGGTGGGCCAGACCGGTGGTCCCTCTGCCACTGCCAAAGGGGGGGACACACATTAGTCTGGCCCACTAACAGTCTGAGGGGGCATGATCCGGCCCCCAGCTTAAAGAAGTTGAGAACCCCTGCAGTAGACCTTGAAATCCCTTCAACTCCACACACAAAGCCTCCAAATAGAGAAAATGATATTTTCCACTAGATACTTTCCTTGTGTATATTTTAGATTGGTTCTAGCATGACCTTGAGTAAATATTAAAATGCAGAATTAAGTTTTTATTTCTATAAGCAAGCTAATTGAAGGGTGAGGAATCACGGCTAATTACCCATTCTTGAAAGCTTGCATTGTATTACACATCCTTATTCTTAGAAAATGGCAGTTTTGGAAAAGACTTAAGGAACAGATTTTTAGAGATCATTTGAACTTCTCAGATTTAATGGGAAAGGACTTAAAATTAACAGGCAGACAGAAGATGAAAAAGAGACAAGCTGTACAGGTTGCATACAACACGATGAAATAGAAATGGAAGCAATTTACAAGGGGCCAAACTGATAGAGCAGTGTTGATCAAGCTCTGCACAATGAGACAAAGAAGACAGAAGTGTTGGGTGGTCTATGTTTCCAGTAGTTTTGCTGAGAAGATGGCAGATGTCCAATCCTCTGCGTAAACTTGATTCTGTCATGTGGATACTTCTCCAGCAGAGACTTACTCCTTGAAACACCAAATGAGAAGTTCTAAGACTTGCCAGCAGACAAAGACAGCTATTGATGAATCACAACATCGAAATTACAATTCCATTTCTCAGAGCTGGGCTTCCCTTTTGCCAAATGCAAATATAAGACTGCCTGTGAGCCAGTTTTTTGAAAGGATAAAGACCCAGCTCCCAAGGAGAAATGGCGATTAAATAAAGTCCAACAAACAGCGCCAATAAATAAGTTTTCAATTATCGGTAGCCTTTTAACACAGCCAAAAAGGAGCTGCTGAAAGCTGTAATCAGAAACAACTCAGCACTGCCCACTTCAAGCTGTACAACAACATGTAATATATTGAGGCTAGGAAAAGATCACACAGTACAGACCATTTAAGAAAATTGCAAGCTGTTATGGAAAACAAAAACAAGAAGTTGAAGTGTCATTTAGTTTCAAGTCTAAGTCTACATTTAGCTGCACTCTCTTTCTTCAGGTAAATTATATTTCTGAATCACATTTGAGTTATCTATTTATATCCATGATTTGATACCATTATGGTTTCCTGTCCTTGACCCTTTCTGGGATCACGTGACTGAAGAGTGGCAATACATTTTTCATGAAAAGATTTGTAAAAAGATTCATCTCAAGCACCATAAAATCTTTCAGTATTGTGGTGCTTTTGTGAACTTTGGTTTAGCTGATACAAAACTCCAAAAGAAAACCCATCAGTAAGAATTGGGTATTCTGATATATAAATTTGATCGGCCATAAATGGAAGAGGGATTACTACAGGCCACATTTTTATATGTTAAGGACTGCATGTGGTTCAGTACGCAAGATTTTGCAAGTAAAAAACCCTCAGAATTCTTGCACAGTAAAATATCAAGTCACAGAAAGTAGTATAGTACAGTAATACCTTGGATAACGCTAAGACTTGGTTCCACAAGTCTTGGTATTATCCGATTTTTAGTGTTATCCGATGCATGTTAAAATCCTATGGGATGGATCGGATAACGTTAAAGCTCCATAGAGATACATTGTAACTGCACAGGGTTTAGTGGTTGTTATCCGATCCATCCCATAGGACCTTAATGTTATTCGATCCAATTCTCCTCCCCAGATTACTTAACGTTATGCGATTTTAGTGTTATCCGAGGTAAACGTTATTCGAGGTATTACTGTATTCTCCACTAAGGAAGAAATAGTATTGCTGTTTAGTAGGTACTGTCTCACATCCAAACTAAACTCAGAGAGTTATTTTAAAATAAAGGAAGAAATCAAGACGGCAGAAATATAGGAACATCATTATAACAATAGATGAGTTCACAATCCCTGGGTGAGCAGAAAACAGCTGTTCAAAGCACAGAGACTAGTAATGATGCTGATGGCATTTAAAAAGTAAGCAGCATATACAAGGGCCTCAGAATGGGTTGAGCAACTGATGAAGAAACAGATGATGTGAACTCACTGCGCCATGCTGAGATAAGGCTACACCAACCCTCACCCAGTACAGATCATGCACATATTCATAAAAGTATCTGATATACTTACATTTAAGAAGCCATTTGTGTCACGACTAATTGTGTGAACATCTTATTTTGATCTGAGGTGCCAGTGTCAAACTGCTTGAGAGTAGTACTGATGACAACATTCATGTAACATTCAGCATTTAAATAAAGAAGGTGTTCAGAAGAGTACCACAGAGTCAAATCTAATTTCAAAATTGAATGTTTCTAAACACAACAGTTGTTAAAAGGAATTTCGAAAGAAGATGTAAGAAGGTTGTGACTCTTCTGCTTTCATGGAGGATATTTTTATAGTCCCCAAGAGAGAGCGGTGGGATTCAAGTGATAACATTCAAGAAGTCTTCGTCTTAAATGCCCAAACAAGAATATTTCTCTATTTCTTTTTTAAAGCAGACACTCAAGCAAAATAAGCATATATGGACAAATGAGGTAAAGGGGGGGGGAGCATCACAACAAGCAGTATTAAACATCAGAACCAGAAAAACACCACGAGAGAATATTTATCTTAAAAATCAAATTGCTGTGATGTATCCCTAAAATTGGTCTCCCTCCTAGGGTATTGAAGCATAGCCAAAACTGCATCATTTGAGGGTAGGGGGAGATGCAGAGGAAGAAGAACTTTGCAGATTGGTTAATTTTGGAGGATGCCTTTTTCAGAGATTATGCAAATCTCTTGGTTAAATGCTTCTCTGTGTTTCTTGGAGGGAGTATAAGACTACTTATTAAGTTGCTGTTAATGAGAGAGTTCTTGCTCTTATTATATAGGTATTCAGCACTTCAGATCAGAATTTCAGATATGACAGTTGAGTAAACATTTACCCAAAAGCATTTTCTCCTGAAGGCCCTCAGATGTTCTGGGCAAAATAAAATAACTGAGTTCAGTGCATAGATTTGTTAGTAAACATACCTTATTTCCAGAGGCAGTCAGTAATCTCAGCAGATGACTGAAGTTCTGAACATGCACAAACCTTTGTCTCTGAGAGGCAGTCTCTGCCTGTTATGAGTTCAGAAGGGGTTAGAATCAAGGATTGAAAGGCTGCACAGAGTTTTTGTGGTGAGTGGATGAACAGAGAAAATGAGTCTCCAACAATATTGATCTGGCACCATATTAATGAGAAAGCCTTTTGCATTTCATCACTCCTTCTCCTCTCAAATATCCATCATTTTACTCTGCCTCTGCCTCTGTGCCTCCTCAAGTGCAACACCTTTCCTATGTCTATGTCTGTGTTCATCCCCTCCCTGCTAAATGATTCTTCTTCTTTTGTTATGCTACTTCTATTCTTCTAGAGCTAAGAGTTACATCAAAACACTAAAATTCTATTTTGTTAATTTTCATTTCTTCATTTTGCCATTACTGTCCATTAGGAGAATGGGGAAAGTTCCATTGCCTTCTAGTAACAACAATGACAAATATTTTATGTCACTGCATGCAAGTATAACTTTGAAATAGTTTGGTTTAAGGCTAGAATCTTGTTTGGGTCAAGCTGCTTGTGCAATGGCTGCTGTTTGGGTAGATTTCATTTTAAGAGGCTTGTGTAAAGAGATTTTCAGGGCCCACTTCTGTAAATATAATTCAATCAATAAGGAGCACACTTGAGCAAGCATACGATCCTGTGTTTTATTTGATACAAGCTTTCCCAGACTGTAGCCCATGTGCCTCAGAAGTAATGGGAGACTGTCCATGAAAATTTATACCACATACAATATATTAATCTTTAAGGTTCCCAAGAATTTGTTGCAGTTTTTGTTGTAGAAGACCACAGACCAACACTGGAAAACCTCTGATAGTTTGGCTATTCTCAGAATTTGAATGGTTTTTGCTTCCCAGAAAGAGCCTCTTCGCAGATCATGATATTTTTGAACCACAATTGAGTGTACACCGAGCAGTGGCAACCTCATTGTGCTGGCTAATTTTTCTTGCACTATGGAATGAGTTCACCAAAAGGTGGATTCATTTTGGCAAACAAATCAGCCTTGAGATCCATATACACAAATGTAGAAGAAGGTGATACCTTTTCTGGATCACTAAATTAAAAAAAAAATCATTGTGAGCTTTCATTATTCAAGATCACTTCTTACGGCATGCAAAGGTAGGGAAATCATCAAAGAAAGTCAAAATGTGCTACTCCATATTTATTTTTAAGAACAGAGCCTGACAAATACCCACATGCCATGAAAATTTGGACTTTCATATAGGGTACTCAAGTCAGGCTATTAACATACAATGAACATACGCAGGCTCCTTTGGCCAAAGCTGTGCTGAACACATAGTATATTAGGAGGCTTGGGGTCAAGATATTTAGACCTGGCAGATATGTCCTTTATATGTTGGCCATATGAACAGAGGAAGGAAACGTCTAAATAGATGTTTCTTGCACACAAGAAAATCAGAGCTTGGAAAAGTTACTTTCTTGGACAACAGCTCAAAGAATTATCCCAGAGAACATGGCTGTTTGCCATCTGGAGCCCTTTAGCTGAAGAGTGTGAGATATTTAAAAAGGAACTGTCAGGCTCTGAAGAAAGTGGAGAGCTTCAGCCACCTTTCATAAACAATAGATGTGAGATAAAACCCAGCATAGGATAAAATCAGGGAAGTTCTGAAATAAGAAATTGGTAGTGCAAGCAATTCTTCCCCGTGTTATGCATTAGACAGTCTGCTGAGTCTTTTGTTATGACAGTACAGCTGTCATCTTGAGTTTCAAAGTGGTCACCAGACAACCCTCTTCCACAGTAATGTCAGATACTAGCATTAAGCAGGGACATGAACAGAGATTGGTTCTGGTGACAGTACAAAATCAGTACTGCAATTATTCAGCATTAATGCTATATCTGGTTAAGTCTGCAGGTTAGCACTGGATCATTATCATTACTTTAAAAAGACAACTAAGCATCATGATGTTGTCATGAGTCACTTATGAGTAAAATTAATTGATAGGAATAAGAAGGAAAGGAAGTTGACTGGAGGTAGGTGGGCAGGTAGCACATAGAGTAGAAGAAGGGGTCATATGTGGAGACCAATAACATAATGGCAGCTTGAAGAGTGGTGAGACATCATTTTGGAACTGTGCAGAACAGCCAGCCATCCCTTGACAGTAACCTTGGGGACTTGTTTTGAACAGATACTTTGGTTCAAGTTGAGAATGGAGGGATGGATGAGGTTGGGGTATGGAGAAAAAATATTTAATGTTGGGCAGGGACCAAAAGTTGAGGTGGCACAGTAGTAGGCAGGATGACAAAAGATAGGAAGTCAGATAGGGATGAAAAATTAAAAGCAGTAAGGAAATCACATTTGCACATGGAATCTGGACAATCAGTTAGTGACTATCATCTACTGTCATCTAGCAGAAATGAGGAAAGGTAGTAACTAATCATTTCACTCTAGCAAGTCCTTTCTGGAATAGCCGAGGAGAAAATAAACATTTGATATGTATGCCAAAAATACAGAAAGAGTGTTGTTCTACAAAGCTACCCAAACAAATGTTTGTAAAACACACTGGTTTTCTGGAAATTTGACTTTGAATGACTCCAAAGTGGATTTTTGACCTTTGCTTCCAAATGTTGCCACATTTAATCTATCTTGCTTCTGTGTAATGTTACTTCCAGTCATGATGCTGGCTGGCCAACAGTGGGAATTGGAAAAAAACCCAAAAGAAACTTTCCTGAATTTGAAACTGGTTTCACTGCTGCAACAACGGCAAGGCAAGAAGATACACCTAGCAAGATGTATGATGTGCTGAGCTCAGTTTCAGCATTGACTAGCTTCTTCTTCATCACTTAATGACATGAATTTTGCAGTTGGCATGGTATGAAAGGAAATTTAGCAGCAAAATATCCCTCACCATACAAATTAGATTCCCAACCACCTCTTGTCTCATCTTGTTTTGCTAGGTCAATCTTGCTTTCATCTGCCCCTCTTTAGAGACCAAATAAAGTCAGGGAACTGACATGCTATATGGCATGAGAAAAATCTGGGTATGCTGTAAGAGACAGCTGCAAATAGAATAAGAAAAATGACCTTGTGTGATTGACACAAGACAAGAGATGCCCACTTTGAATTAGAAATCAATACTTGGAAGTCAGTTAAATACCTAGTCCTGCTAGCAGCTAACAAAAGCAAATAAGAATCTCTTCCTGTTCTCAGATTTGTGCTAGTTCAGAGCTGAATTACCGACAATGTTTAAAGCAAGGTGCAGTTTCCCCCCCAAGATGGTGAAACAGAATTTAACCTTTCCTACTCCACTTAATGACCCAAATATAACATCCACAATACCATAATTAGCTTTTCTTTGGGGGTGATTCCTTTGGAGCCAGCGACCATGCTTTTTCCTGAATATTAATCACAGTACATGGAAGATTCTCATCAAGATTAAATCTTTCCTCCCTTTCCACCTTCAAATGAAATGCTGATTTCAATGCTGATTCCTGCCAACCTAGCAGTTCGAAAGCAAGAAATTGCAAGTAGATTCCTGCCAACCTACCAGTTTGAAAGCAAGAAATTGCAAGTGGAAAGGTAACAGCGTTCCATGCGTTCCGGTGTCTAGTCATGCCTGGCACATGACCATGGAAACGTCTGCAGAAGCAGATAGCGCTGGCTCTTCAGCTCAGAAACAGAGATGAGCACTGACCCCTAGAGTCGGATACGACTGGCTTTCGAGCAAGGGAAACCTTTACCTTTACCTTCAATATGTTAGCCCGTAAATGGTATGGGACCTGGAGTATCTCTTTTCATATTTATCTACACAAAACCTAACATATTTATGTGAGGGCCTATTTCAATTCCCCTTCATCTCACCCAACCTAGTGACAGAATTTTGCCTGTATACATCACGGCCTTGCCAGTGCCAGGTGAATAAATTTTAAGAAATGTTTAGTGCTTCTAGATTATAGCACTCTTTAAAAAAATGTGTGCTTCATTTTACTCAGGTTTTATAAACTATACTGTTTTTATTTCCTGTTAGTTTTTATAGTGCCACAATAATTTGTCTTTTTTCCTCCTTTCTTTTCTTCCCCCTTTTAATTGTATCACTGTTATTTTTTACTGTTGCTGCTGCTTTTACCTTCCTTTTTTTGAAACAAGTGCTGCCTCTAGTTATTATTTACTGTTTGTATCTTAAGTCTTGCATATTTTAAGTAATTGTATACCATTTAGAATTTTTTTGTTTGTTATCAGGCAGTTTAAAAGTGTAATCAATCAATGAAATCATACTAGATTTTGAAAAATGTGATGTACTTGCAAATGGAGCATTTAGTGCCCTAAGTCATTGTGAAAGGATTTTGACAGTATCCTATGAATGTTTTAGAATGTTTTGCATCATCTAAGTCTTAGATTCTAAGGGAATGATATGGCTGCTGTGATTTTTTAATAAGAGTTTGCCATTGTCAACCAGCCAAAGGACATAGTAGAGCTGGTTAACATATGATCTACCACCACCACCACCACCAACTGCATGCTGTCAAGTCGATTCTAACTTATGGTGATCCTTTCCAGGGTTTTCTAAACCATTGAGCTATCCAGTCAGCTACCAACATGAAAGGAATACAAAATCATATACATTGGATAATTAGAGCTTTTTGAATGAAAAAGATCAGATCTGTCAAGATATGGTAGTCTATGGAAGATTATTCATGACCTTTGCTTAGCACATTAAGTCACATGTTGTGAAGTCTTATGAATGGGGGAGCATGTCTAAATAGTGCCAAGAATGCAATCGGATGGAGCTATATCTCACATTTCTGACCACCTGTAACACAATCCAATGCAAGCTATTTTTTGGCAATCAAACAACATACAGGAAGTCAAAAACCAGCCTCCATGCCCAGATTGGTCCAGATTAGTCCAGTAACGGGGATCAGAACTGTTTGTGGAATGGTCACCTAAAAAGAAATCACACCTAACAATGCGACCCTTTCCAGTACAAAACAAGCAATACAGTTTTCTTGTCTGATTGTACCCTAAGTTGCTAAAAAAAAAAAAACCTCTTCCATCATTTTATGTAGGTTCTGGATTAGTTAAAACCAGTAAAAACCTTTCTGTGAAGTAAATAACATTCTTTCAATGAAAACTCTTGGAAGACAGAAAGGCTGTACAGCTGGTTAAAGACAACTGTGATTGTGATTCTAGTTAGAAGTGTGATACAAGGAATGATACCTCTCAAAGAGGAGGCTTTATTTTTATTGTGCCCCCTCACAATTCCACCAACCCCAGAATATGTCATGACAATTTGTAAATGTCTCTTTTCACTATGTCAATAGCAATTCCAGCCATTATATCTTTCTATTGCTATTAAGTTCCTGAAGTTGCAATGCCCATTATGAGAAATGTGTTCAGATCTAGCTGTGGGGATGGGCTGGAGGTGGTAAAAGTCAGGGTCATATCAGAGACAGAGTCATATTTCAATATTTTTTAGATTGCATTACCTCCTCTAATTTGTCAGACAATGAAGCTTCAGAGCATTTAGAGGCCAACCCCTGAAGCAATTGCTAGAACAGATAGTGCAGCAAGCACATTAATGTTGACATTCAAATGATAAGTTAACAGTGCAAATGGCTCTCCAAAGACTAGCCTAAGCATAGCCAGACAGTCAAATCCTCATAATCTGTAAATGATCCAGTCATCTTCTGTTTTCTCACCCCTGGACAGTAAGAAAGCAAAGTCACAACCAGTTCATTGTTAGGCTTGATCACCTCTTGTTTTTGTTGTGATCAACCGGAAAGAGGTTGAAAACATTCTGATTACCTATTCAGCTGCATAGAAATCAGGGTAACTAGGTTCTAAATCTAGCAAAAGGAACTGTGGAAAAACTTGAATGATGCAGACTTGCACTTTAGAGGAGTTTCTTGGATTACAATGTGTCTCTGTTTTAGCTGACAAAGATCCTGGATGAAGTCCCTCAGAGTGCATGATAGTTTGGACAGGGGTGAACAATGTTGAATCCCATTTGGTTGCTGAGCGGCATCTGTTTAACCTGATTTAAAGGAGGAGCCTATTTTATGAAAAAGCTTGGGGTGCTCATGGGCACACCGTTGTTTTGTATTGGCTGCAATGGCTGCTCATTATAAGTGAAGGTGCTCGTAATTAGTGTCCAATCCTTAAGATTTAGGAATGACAGAGAGTCTTTTTCTACGTGTACCGGACTATTCTGTAAAACAAACTGATGTGACCACCCCACCCGTTGAGCATGTCAGGAATATCTGGTGGCAAGAGGTCTTTTTGTGTAGCAAAAATTGCCCTATATAATTCTGCACCCCAAGGAGTTCTATCTTTGTTATTTTTGTCTGCCAAACACTCAAAGACTTATGTATCTGAAGAAAACTGTAATGGGGTTCATAGTGACATGTGGTAGTTCTGGCTCTTTTGACAAATTTCAGAGCAGTTTCTCCTCATATGTTTTGTTGCTGAGTCTAATCAGAAGTTGAAAAACTTACTTTTTAATTAAAAAAATCCCTAGAATCCTCTTGATAGGTTGAATAGGAACCAAGCTGTTTGCTGGATTCAAGGACTTGTAATCCAAAAATGAAACTTTTCCAAGCTTCCCACTCCCTTTTCTTTGGTTTGCATTGCTTTAATAGCCACTAATAACAACTGAACTGGTCAGAAAAATCCGTATCTATCTATCTATCTATCTATCTATCTATCTATCTATCTATCTATCTATCTATCTATCTATCTATCTATCTATATTTAATTAAAAAATAAAATCAATATTCTCCAGAACACAGTAGCTTTCAGCCTACTCACATCCCTTCATTCTTCTAACTCCAAAGCATTGTATGGGGGTGGGGGCACTACAGAAAGGTATTTTTTGATCTGCTTGGACATCTGATATGTTTTATTACAGTTCACAAGCTCATGTGCACCTCTGTAAAACATAGTAGAAGAATTTTAATGTAATCATTGATATAGTCATGTCAAGACTACACATCCCATAGAGGAAGGGAAAAATGTAGATGATGCCAGTATTTCAGTTATGTGCTTGAGTTGCCTCTTCATGGAAAGGACACTTTCTGTTACTAGTAATGGGAAAACAGAACTTTTGCAAACCAGGGACAGTGGTTTTTCATCTTCTGTAGATAAACAGTTACCCAATAGAAAAATAGAACAGATTTCTGGTGATGCAGGAAGGTTAGGGTCACCCTAGAACCTTGGATTGTACATTCTTAGCTAAATCCATTTCCTCTCTGGACAGTGAGGAAGACTAGATAAAATATGGGCCAGTGTCTTGCAACATTACAGTGCTTATACAGATCCTATTGCACTAATGAATATTCAATATAAATGTTATGGCACACATTAGTGCAACTTTGTAGCATTGCCACTAGTAAAATATCTAGCACAGCCACTTGTTCAATGATGATATAGAGAACAACAACGATGGCAGAGATATTCAGTCCGCTAATGTTATGTCTGCATCGGGCTACTGCCATGTAAAAAACCTTGGTTACATTGGGGAAAAAAATTTGAACTGTATTTCATTCAAGCTTTCATGCAGCAACAGACTGGTTTAAACTTCACATTGTTTGATTAGGTTATTCAGAGATTGGTTATGTAAATGGGGAGCTGTGTCAGCTCAAAAAAGCAAAGCCAAATTTGGTTTTCATCAAGTTCACTTGTGCAGAGGCCAACTACATGGGTATAGTAAAATAAATCCTTTCGGTACCTGCTATGGATTGAAGTGAAAAACTGAGTGCAAGTATGGAATTTTTGTACCCAGACTACTATTCATGATGAAAATATAGGAACCAAATCCTAATATTTTAGTACAATCAGCATTAAAAACATCACAAAGACATATAGGACAGACTGATATTTTTCATCTTGTTTTTAAACTCATTTTTATACACTCTGACTTTAGTGGGGAAGACAAATATATGAACCCAACCTCCTAATAACTCTGATAAAAGTCAGCAATGGAAGAATTAATGATGCAGCTCTGTACTAAATAGTTTTTAAAAGCCAGCCATAAAAAGGCATAGTATATGTGAAGTGACAATTTCAGCAGCTGCACTTCCTAATTTTATTTCACTTAGTTTAATCTGAAAGTACTTTATGGGCTTCAGAGTCCTGCCCACAAAGGTATGGCTATTTTGGAACAGTCCTTGATTTAAAAAAAATCAATAAAAATAGACAACCTTATGTGAGACCAGCTTTTTGCTATTTGCTGGCATATAAACCCCCCCCCCCTTTAAAATACACTGGGAAAATGGAGTGTGTCTTGTACTGTATATAGTGGCCTATAGTGGGCTATTTTGGTAATAACGGGGTTTGTCTTATACTCTGATACAGTAATTTGTTTTCCAGCATTGAAGTGGGGTTGGATTCAATGCTCTCATTGGCCCCACCAGACTCAATTACAGTAATACCTCATATAACATTAGTATCGAATAACACTAAAATCGCATAACATTAAGGAATCTGGGGGGAAGAATTGCATCAGATAACATTAAGATCCTATGGGATGCTTCAGATAACAACCACTAAAGCCTGTGTGGTTACAATGTATCTCTATGGATCCCATAGAGGATCAGATAACACTAAAAATCATATAACACCAAGACTTGTGGAACCAGGTTTTAGTGTTATATGAGGTTTTACTGTATTATATTCTATGATCATGGTTTTCAGAGGCTGAGGAGACTTAAAGGCTATGTTTCATTTTCAGGGACTTCTTTTTCTTCTTTTGTTTTGCTTACATAAATCTTTTCCCCCTAGAATACAATTTACCACTGCAGCAACAATTCTCCCCTACAATGCATTTGAAGAAGGAAGTTGCAATAGGGTCAATGGAGCATAAAGCCATGTATGTGTCTTCTTTTAAAAGTAGAGCTAATGATGAGTTTAGTGGATATATGTAAAGGAGTATGTGTGCATCCTACAATATCTAATGCTCTGTCTAACTAAACTCTTCCAGTTCATTATTTTAAGCATTGGCTTGGTTTAGTTTAGTTCTTATGTTGTTAAAATTGATTTACACATTCCTACTGTTCCAAGCCCTTGTGGACATTAGAACAGGCTTTTATCATCCTTGTTGAAGTAATAGGTCATAACTCAGGTAGTCTGCAAATTATGTTACAAAGAGCTACAACATATTAAGTAACAGGTTACTGCAAATAGCTGCTGCTGTCTTTTAAAACATTTCAATGAAAAGCCAAATATTTAGCCATGGTTGAGCTCAAAACACGTATCAGATATGCTACAACTCTGACAGAGAAGTTGATCTTTTCCTTAAAATTCATTTGAGCAGCTCTGCTGAATCCTTGGTAGCAAAGAAAATGATAGTGAATAGTTCTTTTTATGCAATAAGGGGATAATGTTCTCCCTAAAGTACCTTTCGAGGCAAAAGCTGTGTTGGAAAGATAAACACCTGAAGTCATGAATATTAATGCCTTGATAATATTAGATAAATGCATAGAGACAAATTCACTTTTGTGACCTGTTGCTTCAAAATAGTTCTGCTGTTGCCTTTAGAGAAATTCGTTTAGCGTTCCCCAGATCTTAGTGACAAAGAAGTACTGTAACATAGCATGTGTGACAGATTTACTTTCACTCTCTACTACCAACAATTTAAGAAGAATGGCTACTCTGACCCCGCACTGCAGAGGATATGAGCCTTTAGAATGAAAGATTTCTGAATCAGTAGGGTCTCCAGGGCACCATTTTAGGAAAGAAACATTTTAAAAAATTGACAGCAAGTGATTGCATTCTCTTACACCTGCCTCTGCACTGATGTTACTAGACTCTGCAGCAATGAGTTTTAACGGCTCACTTACAGCTTCTTATAGGCTGCTGTGACCAGGATCTGAGGAATCAGCAGAAATAGGTAAGATTACTTTTTTTCAACAACAACTCCTCAAATCTAACAGCTCATGCAGCCTATGGGCCTCTGCAGCTGAAACCCCTCCCTTGCAGCTCTGGGAATCATCTGTTTTGTTACTAGTTGTAAGCAATATAAATACTTCAGCAATTTTTTTTTTCTAAATCAGTAAGTAGACGGCTACTTAAACTTTGTTGTTGTAGTTACCTGCCATCAAGTCACATCTAACTTATGGTGACCCTACAAATAAGAGCTCTCAATATGTCCAGTATCCAGTAGTCCCGCTTAACTCTTATAAATTCAAGCTTGTGGTTTTCTTTAGGGAATCAATCCATCTCATATTTAGTCTTATTCTTTTCTTGCTGCCTTAAACCTTTCATGACATTATTATATTTTTCAGAGAATCTTGCTTTCTCATTATGTACATATGGTGGGATGGCCTTTGTTTCATCATTTTTTTCTCCAGAGATAGTTTAGTTTGATTTACTCTAGGACTCACTTGTTTGTCATTCTGGTGGTCTAGGATATCTGCAAAGCACTCTTCCAGCACCATATTTCAAATCCAAAAGAGTGTAGATGAACCTGGTGTTGCGCTACAGTGACATATTTGACAATCTCTTCTAATACTTCATTACCGCCCTTATAATTCATCCTCCAATTTTTTCACTGCAATCTCCATTTGGACTGATGACTGAGCCATAATATAAAAAATCTTTAACTGTTTCAATTGCTTCATTTTTTTACCTGTCCTTTATAATTATAAATGCATCTTCTTTCATCCATCTAGATTATTCTCTTGCTTTTATTACAGGAATAGTAATTTTCCATTCTTCCCTAACAATACCTCTGGTTTCAATCCACTATTCTTCTGGTTCACAGTCAACAGAATTTAGTAATGCAGATGTATTCCTTATGCAGACTTTAAATTCATTAGGAATGCTGTTTAAATTATATTTTGCCACTATAATTATTTTAGTGTTCTTTTTCAGATTTACTCTAATATTGGATATTAACTATTATCAGTATTGCATCCACTCCTGGTTTTATTTTGGCAGAGAGAATGCAGCTTCTCCATCGTCTGCTTCCAAATATGTAGTCTATTTTATTACTCTATTAACCATCTGGTTTTGTCCACATGTAGGACCATCTGCTCAGTTGCTTGAAGCATGTATTAGCAAAAAACAGATTGTTGACTTTGCAGAACTCTAAGAGTTGTTCTCCTGGTTCATTTCTCTTCTCTAGGCCAATTCTTCCAACAACATTTGGTTCTGCTTTGTTTGTTACTTTTGCATTACAGTTGTCTATGATCATAAGCATACCTTATTTTAGACTGTGATTTATTTCCCCTTGGATGTTTGCATAAATGCTTTCAATTTCTTTTTCTTCAGAGACGAAAATGATCGTTATGTTGATAGGTTTTCAATGGAGTCTAACTGATTTTATTCAGTCAGAATATACATTATAGTTCCAACTGTCTGTGCTACATCTTGCCTCAATATTAGAGCCACTCCATTTATCCTGAATACTTTGTAGTTGCCTGACTAAAAATATTCCAGTCTAATCCACTGGCACAAGCACTGCAATACTTATATATTTTTTATTTCTTGCTTTCTAGTTTACCTTGATTCATACTTTGCAATTTCTTCTTCCACTTGTTTGTGTTGTGTAGCATTGGACTATCCTTTCACCTCTGTACACATAGCCACTAGACAGCCTTTAGGCTTTAATCTAGTTCCACCATATTAATATATTTCAAAATACAGTCAAACCTCGCATAAAGAGCACCTCACTTAAAGAGTAACTCGCTTAAAGAGCAGAATTTTCTCTGAATGTTCGCTTCACTTAACAAATAAAACCAACCAAAAACTCGCTTAACAAATAAATCGGGGTTCGCAATCCCTCCCCCCTTGGTCATTTACAATGGTGTTTCACTTAAAGAGTAAACTTGCTTAAAGAGCAATCCTGTGGAATGCATTATGCTCTTTAAGTGAGTTACAACTGTACCATGATAATATATGAAACATATAGGCATGGTACATATAGTACATCAGAACTGATTTGATGACATGCAATTCTTAGTAGTAGAGAAAACATCAGTAGAATGGAGTTTGGAAAACAATTATTCACTTGACAGATTTAAGATAAATGAGCCATTCTTTCAATTACTGGTAACTTAGTATGTCTCTCTCTCTCAACTCTAGGTCATCACAAGTCACCACATAGCATTTTTTCCCCTTCAACTGGTCAGCAAACAATCTGGACCCACTGCAGAAGCTTCCCAAGTGTTCTTTCATATGACATTTTTGTCTTCTACTAGAGTATTTCCAGAATGAAGCCGCAATAAAGTAGCAGCAGTGCTATTTAGGTAAAATGTGAATTATGCCATCTGGTCATATTTTGAGTGATCACCTCACCAATAATTATACATCATCCTGGAAAGAAATTGAAAGTGGAGTTCTGGGCCTTGTGTTCATCATTGTCCTTATAAATAACTTGGTTGAAGGTATGGATTAGCTAATAGAACAGAAGACAGAAACAGTATTAAATATGACCATAGGAAACTGGAGAGCTGAAGCAAAACAAACAAAATGAATTTCAACAAGGAAAAGTGTAAGCTTCTACTTTTATCCAGGAAAAATCAGATGCACAAACATTGGATAGTTGACAGCTGGTCTGGCCATACTAGATGGGGAAAGGATTTTAGAGTCCCAGTAGACCACAAGTCAAACACGAGTCAACAGTCTGATGCAGCAGAAAAACCATCTGAATGCAATACAAGGTCTCATCAACAGAAGTATAGTGGCCAGATCAAGAGAATTAAAAGTTCCACTCTGTTTTGCTTTGGTCAGAACTCACCTGGAATACTGTTCAGCTATGGATACCATTGTTCAAAAAGGATATTGACAAGCTGGAACATGTCCAGAGGAGGACTGGAAGGGTAGAACAGTAAAAGAGTAAGAGATATTTGACAGAGGAATGGACTGCCTTGGAAGGCAGTGGGCTGTCCTTAATTGGAGGTTTTTAAAGAGAGATTAGGTGGCACAATGCCACCATACAACAGCTAGTATCCTGTTCCATAGCTCTGCCAGCATAGCAGTTATGACATCAATGGAAATGGCAGATTACCAGTGATAAAATATTTCTTGCTTCTATTTTGGTTTGTACTTGACTTGATCTCAACCTGAAAACAAGGCAGGTAGTTTTTAATTAGTAACAGTTTGCTACTTCAGCTGACATCACTTTTCCTATGTCACTGGAGCTATGGAACAGGATACTGACCGCTGTGTGATTAGGGGATAAGATTTTGTTATCTATTCAATGGAAAAGTGAAAATGAAAGACTAAATAACCAATGTGTTTCCAGAGAAATAGCACTGTTAGTTTATTGCAAAAAGAGTCTCATGGCACAATATGCTAAAAGTCTAACTTGTTTTATTTGATAAGACTTCATGTACTCTATTAAGCTATTTCAGATATTAGAAATAAGGAGTATTTCTTAATCTCTTGCTAGCACAAGAGATGTGTTAGGATCATAAAGAATCCTGCCCCACATTGCTCCAGCTGTAGACTGTTGACACATAATATTTACCTAGTCATCTCTTGGTGTTGCATCATTTCATCTGGCAACACCTAGTCCTAATCATCCTAAATTGGTCATGAGTTCCTCATACAATGGTGATAGTAGGACATTAACTACTAGGGTTTGGGTTTTTAGATTACCTAGAATGTGGTCACCTTGTTTCAATTTTTTGTGTGGATTATTGAAACAAAATCTCCTGAATTTAAAGGATTCACTTTTTTAAAAAAGTAAGGTGCATGAAGGTCTTGCAGTTTTCCATGTTTCTCCTTTTGTTAAACTTTCTTTCCCTCAAATTACCCGGGCAATTTTTCTGGTTTTGTCACCACCACTGTGCTATCCCTGCTGTTCTTCCTTCCCCTCCTTCCCTCCTTGTCAATCACCTTCTTGTCTGCTATTAGCTGTGCCAGCCCCATAGTTTCCTCTCCCAAGCCTTTCCTTACTGCCACCACTAAACAAAAAAAAAATGGAATAAATTGATTGAAATAAAGGCCTCCTTTCATGATAAATAAAAGGAGACACTCATGAGGAATTACTAAAGAGGCAAATACCAAGGCAAACCAAACTGAAACAGAAATAGACATTTTCCTCTTTGTACATCTCTGAAAGGTCATGGTGGTGAATATTTTCTTCCATGCTTTGAGCATCTCTCTGAGATAATCTGGTTTTGCTATTTGAATGGGTCCAATATTTGAAGCCTTAACTTTCAATAGCCTCAAGAATGCAATGTTCTTTGATAACAGGCCAGATTCTTCAAAGAAGAGCCATATGTTTAGAAGCATTTTCATGAAAAAAAATGTAATAACATCTCCCCATCAGCTTAAGAGCAACAAGCTCATGTGTCCCAGTGTTCATCTAGAAAATACATCTGAACTGAGTGTTTCCAACATGTGGGAAAACCATTCTTGTACAGGGTGACCTGTAAGTCACTATCTGTCCATAATATAGTATAATTTTTCTTGTTTTCCAGAGAAAGATGGCTGGTATAAGCCCATGTACACTTGAAGAGCGTATTGTGACAAGTACGTGGGTACATGAGCACAAGAATACTGGTGACACCCTGAATACAATAAGTGGCAAATTTAGAGAAAGATTCAATAGGCCACCCTATAGTTCAGAAAGCATGTTCTGCCTTTTGCTTGTGAACCGGCCAGAGAGTGCACTAAATGCTAATGGGGCAGTATATAATGTAATTGCTATTGCTATTCTGCAGGTTCAAAGAGGCAGTTTTTAATTGGGGGCGGGGAGAATCAAACAACTTAATATTTGTTTTACTTCTTTCTTTGTGAATACTGTAGTTTTAAACATAATTATAGAGCAGGATCAATATCCTTCTCTCCTTGCCCCCACATCTGGTTTTGTGACTGCTCCCAAATCACAAGCCTTGTCAATGGTGATGCTGTATTACTTCCCCTTTTGTCTTATACTTGGTAAAGCAGTCATGACAGAAAACATGCTGCTGCTTCCTTTCCCAAATACATTCCACGCCTCTCCTTCTTTCCTCATCTCCACAGGACTCAAGGTTGACTCAGCCTTCCATCTTTTTGAGGGTGATATAATGAGTACCCAGCATGTTGGGGACAAAATGCTAATTAACTTTTGAACTGCCCAGAGAGTGCGCTAAGTGCTATAGGGTGGTATGTAAGTGTGATTGCTTTGCTTCACAGCATTGAAAACTGTATTTATTTTTAGTGGCAAGGGGAGGAGTCTATTTTCTTTTATTTGTGAAGTAATTATTGCCAGCCAGTATCTAGATTCATTTCCCACATTTGTCTGTCTGGCAAGACACACGGCTCATAATCCTTATAATATCAAGATTTTTTAAAAAAATAAATCAGGCCTAAATCAATCATTACAATGAATCTTTAGTTTGTTTGTTCCATTAATGGACTGTATATTTGTTGACACTCACTGCAATAAAGTTAAAGAAGACCTCTTAAATAATTTCGTGTCAGAAATTATTCTGGGTTGAAATGATTTTTGCGGAAGAAACTGATCTCAGGGAACGCCCAATTGAGGCTCCTTTCATGTCCCCAAGAGCTGGACAAAGATGGGCGTTCAATCCATCATGCAGTACCTGGGTCTCGAACTGCCGACTTGCCATCCTTCCAGCTAACAAGTGAGCTTCTTAACCACTGAGCCACCACAGCCCCCCTCCTTCATTTTGTTTCTTTCCATTAATGGATTGCATATTTGTTGACACTCCCTGCAATAAAGTTAAAGAAGACCTCTTAAGCTGAATGTAGTTCACCGGTTGCTTGACAACTTCTTTTCTTTGAACAAGGCAAACAGGAGAAAGAAAGGTTTATGGAACTTGTCATAACCTGCTCAGGGAGTCTGATGGCCACAGGTAGCCTAATGGGCTAACATGTTCAGCTTGGCTCACACACACTGATCAGGCCTCAGCGAAAGAAACAGTGCACTAAACAATCCACAGGATTCCTTGGTCTGGGCTTCACACTTAGGTTACTTGGTTACACTGAATGCCTACCAAGACAGCAAAAAGCCCTGTATTTCACCACAAATTCATAGGAGAAAATGTCCTATAAGGTTACATTACATGCAACTATAGGGAGAACCTTCCTCAACCAGAACACTATAGAAAGAATCAAGCATGGGGTTTCTAAAACTATTTGATCAATGTCCCACTCTACTGCAAATAAAATAACAGGATTTCAGCCATTAAAATCTACCTACCGTACTTTCTTCTTCTTCTTGTGATGTATCCAATTCTGCATTTTGGTGACCATTGTGGCGATGAAGACTGTCCTGAGAATATAATGTCATGGCCTCTCATCTGCTTTCCTCATCACAGTGTGTCACCTGTACCATTGATTCAGCTCCATGAATCACTTTCTAGTACTGAGTCCTTTAGGCACACAAAAGTCCTCCTCAGCCCCAGGCCAGTATTGCTGAAGCTGCTGCTTTCCATCAAGATGGATTCAAGTGGGATTTAATCCAGTTGGAGACATTTACCATTCCCAGTGGACTTTGCAAGGCTGCTAGTCCTCAGGGTTGTCAGATTAGTTAACTGCCGCCCGACGCTCATTAGTGAGTCGCTGGCAGTATGGTCTACTCTATTACCATAGCAGGATAATCTGGCCAGACTGTGCTACATACTTAGATGTAATTAATTCTGGAAGGTTCAGGCTGTCATTGTTTTTCATCTGAATATAGAAATAACCAACAGTACTCCTTTTCTGAAGAAAAAGACAATCCATTGCATTCCTGTGTGAGAGAAGTCCAATTTATTACTACTGATCCTGCTCTTGCCACACTAGATAACAACAGGTTGCCATCTTGCAAGAACTAAAAACTGAAGTTACACTAGGTGGGTTGTTGTACCCTTTTGATTAACCAGCCTCTCTTTTGGGTGTGGGTTTGGTGCAAAATGCAGAACAGTGGGGGGGGGGTCTCAATGTCTCATTTAGACACTGGAGGTAAGAACTCTTACTGGAGCTGGAGAATTCTTGGCAGAATTCTTTCTTAGATAAGAAGCAAGACATTGGTCAGATTCCTTCACAAACCTCCATTAACTCCCGCGAGTTTCACAGCTGAATGTGTATTAGAACCCTAGTTTCTCAGTTTACAAGTCAAAATTCTAACCAACACACCATGTTGGGTCTTTGGGTAGTCTAGTGTTCTGTCTCCAAATAATGTGGAACCAGAACTCCTGGGAATTTTACAACCAGGGGACAAGAATGATGGCAGGCATTTCCCCTCGCAATTGCATCAGCAGGATGCCCTTTGCCATACCCTCCTCTTCAAGAGAAGTCAGAACACCAAACTGGGGCCAATCAGGTTAGCATGGGGCGTTTGGGTGGGTTTTCTGGTTAACATATGTCACTTTCCCACAGCCTCGTGCATTTACTCGGGTTTTACAGCGACCCTCCCACCCACCCTGAAGTGTATGATGAGATTTAGCTGGTTGCTTCAGAGCTGGACGGGAATTTTTTTTGCTCATGCCAAAACTAGCCCGTGGTGTGGGGATTTTTTCCTCCTGTCCTGTTGTGCACAGAAGGGAATTGGGGCATTTGGCTGGGAGTTGTTGCTTTAGGTCACCCTGGTGGGTACTGCAGCCAATAGGGTCCCCTAAGGACCCAGGGCTATATATGGGACCTTTCTCTCCTGAACAGGTTGTCCCAGGGTGGGCCAATCCACCTGGGGATGTTGGTTGCCTCACCCAAGCCATGCATCAACTGGATGGTTGGCAGCAGCAAGGGAGGGAGTATAATGAAGGACTTAGCCCTCCTGGGCCCTTGAGAGGGGTATATATTCATTCAGAACCAACGCAGACTGCACTTGGAAGACTCCTGCTTAAGATCCTCAGAGAAGAGGTTGTTGTTCTTGTCCCAGAGTTGTACAGTAAAACCTTTCATAAAGAGCGCCTTGCTTAGAGAGTAACTTGCTTAAAGAGCACAATTTTCTCTGAATGGTCGCTTCTCTTAACAACTAAAACCAACCAAAAACTCACGTAACAAATAAATTGGGGTTCACAATCCCCCCCAGAAGTCACAATTGGTCACTTGCAATGGTGTTTCACTTAAAGAGCAAACTCTGAAATGCATTATGCTCTTTAAGCAAAGTACAACTGTTTCAATAAAGGTGACCCTAGTCTAAAACCAGCACTGGTGTCTGACTCTTATTTGGAGGGGGAGCAAAGCAGAAGAAACAGATTTTCATCTCTGTCTTTTGATATTCACAGTTTATTGTGTCTGGATGTAGTTACTAGCTGAAATCTTGTTGTGCAGTTCTACTTGTGAAAGGGAAAGGACATTGTCAGTGGCAGCAAATTTCTGTTCACAAAAGGTGACTTTGGGGTGCTCACAACTTGTACACAATGCAACAATATCACATACATCCTGGAATCCCCAAAGGAAGCCTTTAATCAGAGAAAATGCTGCTGCAGTGGCAGCTGCCCTTATTACTGGTGGACATGCAGAGCTGTGCAACAGGATTTCAGCCATTGCATTTAGTTACCATAGTTGATGAAAAGCTGTGAACGCTGTGTGGGTAGAACTAAAAGTAAGATACAAGAGAATAGGTTGATGGGTAAGTGAGAGTTGTACATCCCTCCACATAAGAAAGAAAAACATTCTGAAACAGAAGCGGTGAAGTAGTTCTGTCTGAAATAGAAGAGGCCCAAAATGCTTCAGGACAGATGCTGATCATGCCATCATCTTCTCTTTCATAAGCAACTTTGAATGTATAAAATCCCTAAGCGGGTCAGCTCCACATTCAGTTAATGACTAGAAGTGACTGTCATCAGCATAAAAATGAATGCTGCACTCAGTCAGCATGCCGACTTGTCAGTTCATTTATAAAGATTGTAAATAACAATGGTCCAAGAAGAGATCCCTCAGGTATTCCTATAATGACATCCATTAAATCTGACATGACACCATTTAATAACACAAGTTGCATGTGCCCTCTTAAGTAGCAAGCATACCAATTAATTACAAATGATGCTATATCTAAGCCATTCAATTTATCCAATAAAGGAACACAATTTAACAAATAGAAAATAAATGCATACTTAAATGCATGCTGCACACTCAAGTCCTCCAGAAGGCACTGATCACTTAACCTACCAGGTTTCAGACTATCTTGCATTTGCCTTTAAACTGGTTGGAAATATTTTTCCACAGTGAAGTTAGTTCAGATTTATTACATTGCACGTACACCAGTCTCATTAGCCCCATTTAGGTATCTAATTGGGTATTAATTAGAGTGTGTGTGCTAGCTCTGTCCCTCTAACCCCATTTACATTGCCCTTCGCACGTGGAAGACAAGTTTCTGAAGGGGGGGAACCCCTCCTGTGAGTATGGAAAATCCAATGGCTTAGCACTCTATTTCAGCTGTACAATCACTAGATGCTAGAATGTTTTGCCACATCGACAGCTACAGAGTATAAGTGAAATGAAAAATGAGAATGAACTTTCCAGAGTGGGTCATTTGTTAGCAGAAAAGATAAGATAAAAAACAGAAAAGATGAGGAATAAACCATCTATCCTTCTGAGCGTTCAACATTGCTTTATATAAATGGGTTTCAGGTGGACCATGCTTTAAAAGAGCCAGTGGAGTGATTTCATTCCATTAGCTAGGGAGGCTGGGGACTGCATAACCAGTGAATATGTCATTGGTGAAAATATGGCCACCAGGTGTAATCATACCTCCCGTCTACCTAGGAATGGTGTTCAAGTGATCACTCTTAATGTGAAGGAGCCTGTCCTCTCATAAAAGCCCTGCATATCTCTGGTAAGTAGAAAAAACATACCCTGGAACAGAGGTGCCCAAACTTTGTGGGCCAGTCACGTGGTTCAGCGGGCCAGTCACATGCTTCCTCCCATTGGAAGCAGAAGTAAAACACGATTTGCAATCTGTTTTGCAACAGGATAAGATAGATTTTTAGACTCCTTTTTTCTCTACTTGAACCAGGGGTGCCCAAACTACAGCCTGGGGGTCAGATCTGGCCCCCAGGCCATTGCTTGGGCACCCCTGCCCTAGAACAATGAAAGCCAACCTTGGCACTGCAGCTGTTTTTGAACTTCAATTCCCAGAAGTCCTGATCAGCAGGAGTGCTGACTTGGGCTTCTGGTAATTGAAGTCCAAGAACACCTGGAGTGCCATACTTGGCAATCACTGCCCTAGAACCCTCTTCTGAAGGAAATATGACTAGAAACACACCAAAACCCTATTCTTTTCAACAGCACATTCTGTTTGATGTTAGAACTATGAAAGTTGTATGTTGTTTTAAAATTGTAGTGAAGATTTAAATGTATTTGCATATGTTTATGAGTGAATGCGTGCTATGAGGTTGGTGGTAGGATTGAAAATAAACTTGAGCATCTGCTCTGGTTACTGATATAATCTCCTACAATGCCTGAGAGTCCAGAGTAGTATAGGGAATTAAAGTAACAGTGACACCCAGCCAACCTGGTGCTAAATCAGGAATAAAACCAAGCTAGGGACTGCAGTGGCTCAGGTCACTAAGACGCTGACTGGGAGGCGAAAGGTCAGCAGTTCGATTCCCGAGCACTGCAGGACGGAATGAGCTCCCGTCTCTGTCCCAGCTCCTGCCAACCTAGCAGTTCGAAAGCAAGACATTGCAAGTAGATAAATAGGGACCACTTCGGTGGGAAGGTAAACAGCGTTCCATGCGCTCTGGTGTCTAGTCATGCCTGCCACATGACCATGGAAACGTCTGTGGAAGCAGACTGCGCTGGCTCTTCGGCTTAGAAACAGAGATGAGCACTGACCCCTAGAGTCAGATACGACTGGCTTTCGAGCAAGGGAAACCTTTACCTTTACCTTAGGGGCACAAAGCTGAAATTAGTCCCTGTAAGACTGCTGTGATCTTGGCATCCACTCAGTCAGGAGTCCCTTGGAGATGATTATATAAAATAGGAGTTCCCAACCTTTTCAAGCCGGGGGCCGGGTCATGCTCTCTCAGTTAACTTCAATGGATGGCCATTTTGCCCTGCCTGCACGATGAGGGTGGACATTTTGTCCCAACAGATTTAAAGGGATGATCATTTTGTTTCTCAAATGCCCTTGGAGGGGTAGGGGGATATTAAATGGTGCCATGGGCCGGATGCAGCCCATGGGCCTTAGGTTGGGAACCCCCTTGATATAAAATATGTAATGTTGCCATGCAGGGTGAAAAGGAAAAAAATAGGAATGAGAAGAAAACAGACTTTCTACTTTGGCAGTTGATAGAATGAGATGTGTGCTTTTAAATCCCAGTGGCATCCTACTATAATCAACATAAATTCAGTGTGCTCAGAATGCCCTAGAAGGCACTTGGCTCCTTGAAAGTTCAGAGCCTGGGGATTTAACATAGGGTACTGCCTTCTGCCTTAGGTATATGGAAGACTTGACCTTTCATGTGTGAATGGAGCCAGAGGGAAGCATTTGTTCTCTCCCCTAACTCCTGCATGTCACACCCTTATTATTATGTATACAGAGTACCTGACATTTTTAGAACTGCATATTTCATGGGAACCTGATAATTCTCAGCATACAAACTAACAAAAAGGTCTTCTATATTTATAATCTAGGACAAAATTTAAATTGCCATTGTGAGGTAGCAGAATATGTAGGATTTTTCCCTCACCTGTATTTTGTTGCCTTTTCAAATGTTTCATCAATAGTAGGTTACACCTAATTGGGCAATTTGCATACGCATCTGTCTGCTGCCCTGTTGCCTCCAACATTTCTGTTGGAGCTGCCTGGAAAAAGAGAGCGCCGTCGACGTGGTGGCTGTCATTTTCAGCTTTGCCACACACTTGTTCTGACAAAGAGGCCTGTTCATTTTCCGTATCTGATCTCCTCAACAATGCAACCCTGTCTGTACTAAACTCTCTGTGGAACCCTCTTGGCATCAAAACAAATTTGTCACTGGAAATGCACCTCTGTGACTGGTTGCATATTCTGAGGCCAGACCCTTGACACAGAATCTTTTAGATGGGATTTACCCTTTGAATAAGAAATAAAGGAAATGACACTCCACCCCGAAGGATGGTAATATTTTTTGAGTATGATAAGTGTGTGTGTGTGTGTGTGTGTGTGTGTGTGAGGGAGGGAGGGAGGGAGGGAGGGAGAATGAACACTAACTTCATAGAATCCTGACATATATTCTACTGGTATACAGTTATTATATCAGTTCCATTTCACACTTCAGGAAAATATATTGATTACAAAATCTGACATCAGAATTCCAAACAAGATTTTTGAAAGGTTGTCACATCTCTCCCTAAATCTCCTCATAGCACCTTCTCCAGAATAAGATGACACTTATTTAGTGTACCCACACCACCACCACCACCACCACCTCCTCCTCCTCCTCCTCCTCCTCCTCCTCCTCTTCTTCTTCTTCTTCTTCTGCTGCTGCTGCTGCTGCTGCTGCTGCCAGTAGACATTTTCCATTTAAAGGTTTTAGTTTAAATATGGAAATAAAAATGGAAATTTGTTTCTCATCTCTTGGCATTATGCCCCCTCCCACACACATTATATGGTATATGATTTTTAAATTTGCTGTTGCTGCTCTTGTTTTCTAACAATAGTATTATGTAAAGCTGCAAGATTTTTAAAAAAAAATTAAAAAACATAACTATCATAATAAATTGCAAACCTTATAATGTGAAATATAACACATGAAACATTAAAAAGATATTTTCTTTACTGAAATGTAATACAAACAACCATTAATAAAGCATAACAATGGAATGTAACATCAGTCATGACTCTCGGATCCAAATGGCAGAAAAACAATTAAGACAGACATTTAATAATTTTTTTAAAAAATGATCTCATTCTTTCGACCAAAATATTTTGTCCATGAAAAACCCCACTCTGGACAGCTGTATATTTTCTTATAGCTGTCAATCAGATTTTATTTGCATTTTTGCCCAAGATAAAAATTTGACATGCATTCACAAGTCCATAAGATGGATGCTAAAGTTTCTTTCATCTCTTGTAGACATTTTGTGTGTTACTTGGACCAGTTCTATATCTTTGAAACCCACTGCGAAAGAAAGTTGCCTTTTGGGGGACTCTAATTCCCAGAATCCAGCAAGTAGAGGGATTCTGAGAGTCATTCTTTCAAAAAGTAACTTTTCCCATTGCTGCCCACAGGAGAAACACTGGTATCTTTATTGGATGCTGAATTTCACAGCAGAATGTCCTGATTGAACAACACAATGCATAAAGGCTGACATTTCTTGCAGACTAAGAGAGAAAGGAGAAATGTTTTATTTAATCTTTGAGGTTGTAAGACATTTTTATTATCATGTTAAATCATCACCATCTTTCTGAACTATAGTAGTCAGTTTTAAGTGTACAGAACTCCTGGGCCCACTTCAAGGCTTGGCAAAAAAGTTCAAAATTATTCTTGAAGTTTAGCCCTTTCTGAAGGCTTAGAAAGAAGTCTTTGATATTCTCCCTTTGAACAAATGTCACTTGTGAATTTTGAAAACGTGACAGAAGAACCCGTCTGATGGTCTTTCATAGGGAGTGGGAGAAATAAATTGTTTGCAGCCTATGATATTGATCTAGGCAGAAAAGACACAGTAATACTTCTATAAAGTACATGATTACTTCTCTCTGACTTCACCCTATCCAGATGTTTAGAAATGTGTAAACTTAATCTTCAGAAAAGTAAGAGCTATATTTGCATGATCTCTTATTAAACTTCTCATTAAACCTCAGTCCTTGACATCTTCTGATAGAAAAGAATTTTCTTTGAAGCCCTGTAGAGCCACTATTCGTCAGTGCCAGCAACACTGGGCTAGATGGAAGAATTCCTTTGTTCCTTATGTATTTGGGAACTTACTTCTGAACAGACATGAACCCTGTTCATTTTTACTGTGTGCAGAACAGAAACCACAGAAATCCTCATGGCTAATTACAACTAAATGAATGAATGTTGACCATGTGCTGGCTGCACAACCAGGCATATGATCAGCAAAGTGGTCAATGTGCAGCTGGCACTTCATCAATTAGTTGTGATAGCCTTCATGACACAGTTGGAAGACTCATGTGATCTACTATTCACAGTCTACAAAGATCTTCCATTTGGATGGCACGCGTGCATGCACACACGCACGCACGCACGCACACACACACACACCATGAACAAGCCAAATGGAACACTTCTCAAATCCAAATAAAATTACTCTCCCATTCGTCTTCTGATTTCTAAAAGTGGTTTGGCCTTTTCTGTTACATTTTGGTAAACAAGTCATATAGCATGATGCAAAAATGAATAATCAAATGGCTCTTTTCCTAAGCAATTCTAAATGTATGCTGTAAAATTGCAAAGCTTAATCTTCCTGCATTTCTTAGATACCAGCCTAGGAAAGGAAGATGGGGTAAAAGGGATTTCAGCTTTCTCACACTGGTAACGATGAGCCACAACTGGCAACAGCCACAGAGGGTGGCATTCTGGGCAGCTGAGCAGTGTTAACTTACAAGGAAGACCAGGTTAACCAAATGTAAGCAAGCTGTAACACCCTCTGATTTTGCAGCGGCAGCTGCTACTCGTATTCAAGTATACATTTCCCCCCTGGAAATAATTTTCACAGTTGATGGATGTGTACAGGAAAAATTTCATCTGTGTGAATTTGTTTAAGGTGGATCTCAGCTTGCCATGAAGTAACCCACACACTGTGATCACTGGGCCATCTCCTGCAGCACATATGAAATGAGACATGCAGGATTTAACACCGGGACTGCAATGGACTGCTGTAGCCTTGAGGATATTAACAAGGTGTGCCTTCATAGTCAGTCCATCTGGCATGGCCTCTTCCACCTTCATGACTGTTGGGCATCAGAATACTGACATTGTTTGTCCTCCATTCATTTTTGCCATTGGGCCCAATATGATGGTTTCCAGTGGCATTTCCTCCACTGAGGGGGCCATCACCCCCACCTAAAGGGGCTCATCTGCCTGTAGCCATTGACGCCTTTAGGGAGTCGTGTTATTTACTGCTGCCCAACACTCAGCGTTGAGTTTCTGTCTGTACAGTCTACTCCATTACCATAGTGGGATGTCTGGCCAGACACCACCTGAGTAACACTGAAGAAAAGTCCAGGGGAGTAAATGATGTTTTTGACAACATAGACAATTCTACCAATTGCAATCTGTAATGAAATTCTTCCACTTTCATTTTTTTCTGGGCAAGTTACTGAGCCAAATTGAAACAGAAGGGAAGTAATCAGAAGATACTGACTCCTTCAGTATGAAGCATGCTATTCTGAAGTCTGACTTTCAGTCCAGTTGGAGTTAATGAACCTACAACAAAATGATAATGAAAAAAATAAATCAATAACAGTAAAAAAGATTCAGGGTTCTGGTTTCAATCAAGGCTTGAGACTGTGGGTCTGGTAAATAACTCCTGTGTCAAGAGTACTGAGAATCTATGCTGGGTTTTAAAACTCATACTTTATAGGAATTATCCAAGGTACAGAATTGTTTTAAGGATGAAGTTCAGCACCTTGGATAGCTGCTAAATATAGTGCAGACTAAAATCTGGAGTGTATTTACAACACACCAGAAACTGGAATCATTATCAGCCACTAGCCTGAGAGAATTCTGTACAATTTTGGTGTGGGTGTTTTGCTAGAAGAGACTAACCTGGAACATATATTTACAACCACATTTAAGACTATTTGTTTGCAGTAAAGCATTATTAATTGCCTAAAATCCAGTACTAAGACACAACTAGAGTAGGTTCATTGAACCAGTGGATCTTATGGAGGAGCTAACACACTACATACCCCCTAATTCAATGGGCCTACTGTAGTTATGGCTTACTACTGGATTTTGGCCATCACTGTCTTAGAATCAAGATGGCTATGAATGGGCAGCACATGACATCTTAAAACACACTCCAATTTCAACAAGCACTGAATATATGACTAGAGCAGGGATTCTCAACCTTCAGCCCATGGGCCAAATGTGGTCTCTGACACCATTTAATGTAGCCCCCCCCTGCTTCCACCACACCAAGAAGTGCCATGTGGTGGAGGAAGGGCAAAATGCCATCCAGCCCCCAAAGTTGTGTGAGGGAGTGTGACCCGGCCCCCAGCTTTAAAAGGTTGAGCACTCCTGAATTAGATTGTCCTAAAACAGAATCAAGTAAAAACAAGGCATGTTGATTGCTGCCTTGCATACCAAGTCAGATAATCACAAGAAAACTTTATGTGGGGACCACATCATGGGAGTTCAGCAAAAAGCAGAAATGAGAGTAGCAGCAACAAGAATAGCATTTACATTAGTCATTTCAAATGGCTTTTATAAATTCTCTGTTGGAGAATGGGAGTATTTTTCAAAGAAAGATTAATACTAGCTAGATAGCATTTGTTACTAAACCAAGAGTGGTGGTTCCAGTAATCATCAGACTGGAAAGCTTCAAAAGATCTATAGGGGCCTGCCTTGGCAGATGGTCTCAAGACTGCATTTAAAGTATGTCTGATAATGTCTAGGAATAGAGATATATTGTGAATATACTGTACAGTACTTGTCTTTTTCCAGCCACGATGTTTTCTAGTCTACTCTCTCTAGGCTAGCCACTTACATACACTCAGAATAGCAATGGATTTGGAATAAATAAAAAATAAGGAAGAAAATAAAGATAGACAGACATGAGACATCACATATTGGGATAAACTATGCATACTTTTAAGGTATATGTATGGATGCAAAAGTGGAACTCATCTGAGTGCTCAATTCCAACTTCAGTTCTGTCTTTTTCCAAAAACTAGTGCAGTATATGACCTTCCAGGCAAATGTGAAGTAAAAAACAGAGGGTGCAGGGTTGCAGTTTGAGATTGATAAACAAATAGTTAAAGAATATATATTTATTTTGAATGAGTTCAGATCCCCATGACTAGAAGAATTGCATGCAAGGATATTTAAGGAAATAGCTGAATAGATCCCCATAATTGCTGAATAGATCCCCATAATTGCTGTCTACCATTTTCTTGAAATAATGGAAAATGGGTGAAGTGCCATGTCTGTAGGATCATCTCAAATCACTTTTGCTGAAAACAACAGAATTAAATTTAACAGGGATACGTGCAACGTTCTACAACTAGAAGAAATAAGCCAAATACACAGTTACAAGATGGGGGGTCTTGGACTCAATAATACTACAAGTGAACAGGATATGAGTCAATATGAGTCAACAGTGCAATGTGGCTGCAAAAAAGGTTGATGCTATTTTAGGATGCATTAACAGAAGTATAGTCTCCAAAACCCATGAAACGCTAGTTCCTATCTACTCAACAGTAGTCAGACCACATCTAGTGTGTCCAGTTCTTGACACTGCACTGTAAGAAAGATGCCAACAAACTGGAAAAAGTTCAGAGGAGGGCAACAAATATGATCAGGGAACTGAAAAACAAACCATATGAAGAAAGACAGAAATAATTGCTTTTGTTTGGCCTTGAGAAAAGGAGACTGGGGGGTGGGTGGGTGAGAGAAAATGATAGCATTTTTCAAATACTATCAAGAAAAGGGCCAGGATCTGTTCTTGATCATCCCAGAGTTCAAGGCATGGTAATAATGGGCTGAAACTGATCTAGATATAGGCTGAATATCAGGGGAAAATATCTTAACTGTTAGAGCAGTTAAACCAGTGTTTCCCAACCGTTGGTTTTTGGACTTCAGTTCCCAGAAGCCTAAGTCAATTCCCCAAAGTATTGATCAGATAATGCCCTGTGGGGCATGTGCACCATGTTGCCAAACACTGAGTTAAACAAAGGAACCAATTACCTCAGGAGGTTGTGAGCACTCCAACACTGGAGGCATTCAAGAGAAACAAAAACTATCAGACTTGCTTTGATTGGGATGCCTGCATTGAGCAGTGGGTGGACCTGATGATCTAACAGGCCTCTTCCAATTCAGTTATTCTATGATTCTATAATTCATGTTCCCCAGTCTCTAGAGTTGTTGAGTTGAAAGGGACGTCAATAATGATATAATCAGACTCCTGAATATTATTTCTAAAACAGCTAATCTGAACCCATTCTGACATTATTCTAGCAACAGGCAAATACCATTTTTTAAACTCCCCAAGCCATTCTTTTGGCTTTCTGCTTTACTTAGACCAGGAGTTCTCAACCTTTTCAAACTGGGGGCCGGGTCATGCTCCCTCAGACAGCTTCAGGGGCTGGATTGCCATTTTTCCCTTCCTACACCACATGGCACTTCCTGGTGTGGTGGAGGTGGTGGTGGGGCCACATGAAATGGTTCCGTAGGCCATATCCAGCCCATGGGCCGCAGGTTGAGAATCCCTGAGTTAGACATTGCTTTCATATCATTGCTGTTTTAACTTATGCTGTATATATTATGCTGTTCTAATCATTTTATTTGCAAATTGCAAGATAATATGTTTTTTAAAGGTGTTAAAATATTATGATTTTAAATCATCATTTTTTTTCTTAATCACAATCATGGTTATCATCATTACCATCGTTATCTCAATTACCACAACAGCATACAGGAATATTTAATTCTTCCATGACTGTTATCACAATCCCCTCTTTTTTTCATTGTCTTGCTGTTTGTCTCCTCTCAGATTGTTTATAAGGGTGGGAGTGAAAGTCTTATTCTGTTAGAAGCAGATCTGCTTGATCCACAACACTTGAGCTGCAATTGTGATTGAACCTTCAGGGACTTCTTGGAATGTCAGAAGAGACACTCTACATCTCTGCTATGGCACCCTTAAATCTATCCACACAGGAGTGTGATCACGGCTAGGAATGGAAAAGCAATTTGTTGGGTTTGCACCTCTGCATGGAAATACCTGTTTGGCAGGTTGTGACACAATCTCTGTATCTAAAGGTGTGGATACACTGGGAAGCTGAATCGGAATTGTTCAGCTTTGTGCAATTTGATTCGCAACCTTTATTATGTTTGAAATTGCTTGCATTGGATTGAATCAGGAGTTCATTACTGACACCAGCAATTCAGTCCAAATAAGAACCAGAGATCATCTTCCATTACCAGCTGTATAAAGCCATATTGATTTGTATACTTATTTGTTATGCTAACCAGGCACTCTGTACCCGATGTGTATAAATTGATGCCATGAAGTCTCTCCCATGTCTGATGAAGTGGACTTGATCCACGAAAACTAATATTAAAATATAGCAGTTAGTCTTCAAAGTGCTACAATGATTTTGGTTTTGTTTTGTTTATTTTCTGATATACCAGAAATTCAAAGTCAGTCATTCTTTGCTAGGGATGGTTGTCCCTTCTCCATGCCTGGCTTCCATACCATTTTATTCCAATGTTTCTCCCCCCTTTCCAATGTTTCTTCTCTGTTTGAATCCATTCCTGAGTTTTATGAACCCTGGTTTGCTTCCTTTTATGTGCACTCACTCAGAGAGAAACACACACGTGTATGCTACTTGGATATACAGTAATACCTCGGATAATGCTAAGACTTGGTTCCACAAGTCTTGGTGTTATCTGATTTTTAGTGTTATCCGATGCATGTTAAAATCCTATGGGATGTATCGGATAACGTTAAAGCTCCATAGAGATACATTGTAACCGCACAGGCTTTAGCGGTTGTTATCCAACCCATCCCATAGGACCTTAACGTTATTCGATCCAATTCTCCTCCCCAGATTACTTAACGTTATGCGATTTTAGCGTTATCCGAGGTAAACGTTATCCAAGGTATTACTTGTACACATGTATCTGCAGGCAAGCCAGACATCAGTCAGGCGCTTCTCTCACACAGATATACCACACTCCCTGCTCTTGTTTTCCCTTCTCTCTAAAACTCCCTCTCTTTCTTCCTGCCTTGTAATTCTCTTTCTGCTTTTTTTTACCCCCTCCTTCTCTATAGACATCCCCCTCCCCAACCACACATGGGGGAAATCTGTTTTGAATCTTTCTGGCAGGAAAATAGTAAAAGCCTCCAAGCAGGAAATAAAGAAGCCACATGGAAAGCAAAAAGCACTGGATGGGTTTGATTCAGAATTTATGCCATGTGAGTAGCCTCCCCCCCCCCAAAAAAAAAAATCCACCCTTCAAATTCACTGATTTTTTAAGTAGAGCAAATCCTGGGATATTTGATTCTGTGAGTGGACACTAAGTGACTGTAATAAGTAAGTGGAAAATTACATATATTACTGGGGGAGGGGGGAGATAAACAAAGCTCTCACTTGTAATTTCAGCCAGTAAAGGTTGTCCCAAATGCGTGATAAATGCAATTTTCAGAATAGTTATATGTGCTGCATTTTAGCCTAGGAAGAAAGCAAAGCACCTAAAGTGATTCTAACTATTTTTGCTCTGTACTGTATTTACATTTCATGCATAACAAAAGTCCTATACTGTATTCCCAACCATGGTACAAACGAGAGAAAGCATGATGTTCAGAAAAGGAGACACCAGATGAGATAGAAGCCAAGTACAATTAAGATAGTCTTGTAATCAAGTAAATAACATTTGTGGAGGGGCTGAGCAGCATGAAGGCAGTAGGTATAAATTTAAATCTTTGCTCCTCATGAAGCTGCTTTTTGCACCAGAAGAACTGATGTTAATTGTTTGTTGGCAGCACTGGCAAGGACTGAAAGAGTTTCCACTCCCTTCATTTTGGTTCCACTTTATCCCTTATTAGCTGCTACTGACATTTTATGAAGGGCATACCAGTTATACTAACACAGTTACTGACATTCATAGCAACAGTAATATCAATTACACATATATATTGCCCCATTGTGCTTAAAGCACGCTCTGACTAATTTAATTTGGTTATTACAATATTGAAATAATTGTGATGTTTCTGTGAAGAGATATAACTGAGGGGATCTCAATATCATCATTATTAGGATTTCTTTTTTGCTTTTTTAATAATGATTGGTACTAAATTCTTTTCTGGCTGGACATCCTACTACAGTAATGTAGGCGATCGTACAGCCAGCAACTCAATGCTGAGTGTCAGGCGGTGGTTAACTAACCTGATTCCCTAAAGAGGTCAAGTGGATGAGTCCCTTTAGGTGAGCGTGATGGTCCCCTCAGTGGATGAAATGCCACTGGAAACCATCATATTGGGCCCAATGGCAAAATGAGTGGAGGAGGAACTCTGATTCCCAATGGTCATGGAGGTGGAAGAGGCCATGCCAGATGGACTGGCTGGGAAGGTGCAACTTGTCCATATCTCAAAGCTGTGGCAGTCCATTGCTGTCCCAGTGTTAAACCTTTCTCATTTCATGTGTGCTGCAGGAGATGGCTCTGTGATCATAGTGTGTGGGTCACTACATGGCAAGCTGGGATCCATCTTAAACAAATTCATGCCAGTGACATTTTTCCTGCTTCAGGAAAAAATTCATTCTCAGATACGAGTTGCAGTCATTGACAAGTAACATTGTATTGCCACCTATGATCTCCCTAAATATATGCTTGAGAGTACAGTAATTCCAATAGAGAGAGAGCCTGCAGAGGCCAAGTTGAATTCAAATTCTTTCAGCCTGGACACACCAGAAATTAATCAGGGCTACCTTCATTATGGCCTAACTTTTGTACTAACTTTGTGGCTATGTTCCTGTGCTGAAGAAGGTCTGGATATGGCATAACTCAGCTTCTTCCTCACTCTGCCTATTCTCTGCAATCCTTCTAGCTCCTCACCTAGAAGGCAGCCAACAGAACAGTTGTGCTGGCAGATTGCTTGCTGGCAAATCTTTACAAACCGAACTAGAAGCTTCAGACACTTCCTTGCAGAGATGGCAAATGCTAACATGTTAAAAAGTTCTTTGATTCCCATTGAGCAATCTGTTCCCATCTCCTGTAAATTGCAATTTAGTTTGTATTGTTGCGAGAGTCATCAAGAGTTTGACAAAGAGTTTGCATTCTGTTTCCTCAAACTCAAAACACAGAGGAGAGTGTGTTGATGAAATACTATTTTCTTCTTGTAATGACACTAACAACAATATCTCTTTTGACCTTGTGTCAAAAAGGGCTCTGCGCCCACCCTGACCTTTATGCCCCACTCATCTTTGAGTAAAGATTGCATTGTAAATACGGTATGTTTACTAGCTTGGCTTATTTTATTTATTTGCTTGCATCCTCTCCTTTTTGGTAGCTGCAGGAACACTTTCCTTAGGAATTTTCCTTCCTGTCCCTCCATACTATGTTTTAGTGTTTCCTACTCATTCTCCTCTCTTCCCACCCCACCTCTGCACACATTTTGCAGACAATTATTTCTAAGATATTGTTAGAAAAAAGTAATAACAAAAGAGGGCCATCAAATGACCTAGATTTTTTTTGAAGGGGGGGGGATAATTAATGAGTTTGATATCCGGGAATTAGAGAGGGATGGGAATAGATTATTACCTTGTTGGTGTCTTTTGAATAGAATATATTACAACATCCATACATCTGCATCAATTTACACATTCTAATGGAGAAGTAATACAACAATCATAGATAGGAACTTGCTTCCCCTGCCCTCTGATTTATATTTTCTTGGGCAAGTACTAAATTTTTTTGGACAAACATTATTTTATCACTGATGCTGCAAAGACAACTAATCGGGTGGTAGATGTAATCAACTGAAGTCTTCTACATCACTTATTTCATCCAACAACTGATAATGGGTTTTAGGCTATGATTTTTCAATAGGGAAAGCAGGAGGGGACGGGGAGACTAGCCATCATTTTTCACCTATTCCCTTGGAATAGGTGCTTGCCAGCAGCACTGCATACATTCATGCTTGTACAAGTAGCATCAGATACTATCTTTGGACAAGGAAAAACAACCAGTGACAACACCTAGGATATTATAATTAGTTTTGATAATAGATTAAAACTGCCCTGTAAGACATGCCCATTTGCCTTTGGTTTGCATCTAATTGACATGCTCACATTTTGGGATTTTTAAATTTTATTTTATTAAGGCAAAGTCAACACTTCTCTGAAAGTATTTCCCCAAAATAAGGCAGAGTTATGAAAACTAATAAGATGACAACACAGCCCATGGACAGAGACAATTAAATTGAGATACTGCAGATATTTGAGTTTGGCGAAAAATGCTTGCGACTATGAAAATGAACGAGAAAGAGAGAGAGAGAGAGAGAATGAACAAAGACATTGATGGTTTTACTGTGAAGAAGAGTAATGTACCAAAGTTGTTATAAAAATTTGCCTGGCCACAAATTCACTTCAGCAAGATGATGGATGAGTGTGAAAAATATAATAATTTTTTCTTCTTCTGTCATACAGAAATTATTTCTACTGAACAAACAGGTTAATAGAATTTAGCAAGCCTGTCAAATATGTTGTTTCTAAGCTGACAGTGTTTTGTTTTTGGAGTTCTCTTTTCCCATCTTCCTCTTCTCTCCCCATGTGCTTCAATTCTGCCCCTTCATTCCTCTCACTGGCACTTATTTTAGTCTTATGTATCAATTGGGAAGATGATAAGAAAATATTTATTTTCTTCTTTTAAAAAAGCTATTTGTTTACTATTATGACAAGTTCTACTTATGTCAATCCAATTTTCAGAGACAACCACTTGTATCCCCATCCCATACATTCAGAGCTTCATACTCCACAGCAAGTTCAAGATACAATACTGCATCAATTTGATCATTTCACTAGCTGCTTAAAAATCTGTGATTTAATGTATGTGAAATGCTCAAGAAGGGATTTACCACTCCTCCTCCTCCTCCTTCTTAGTTTCCACAATGATGCCAGAGTATGAATTCAAGTCTCTATCCACTACATTATCGTGACTTTCTGGGGACAAGGCTAAGTCATGTCTAGGCTTGCTATATAAATAATCAAAGTGAAAATTTAGCCCTGATCACATGATATTCTTAGGTGGAACAATCATGTCTTTAAAATGGAATGCAAGTTCCAGTAAATGTAGAGAAGCTACCCAGGTATAGTTTCTCCAGACTGTTTTGAGTCCCATGCCTTAAGTAATGATAGAGATAGTGGGACTAGTGTACTCCCTCCACTATCTGAGGGCTCCAGGAACAAGCTGGAAGACGGTGTTCAACACCTCCATTTTCAGAAACACATGTTCAGCATGCTGATCTCTGGGGTTGGCATGTGCAAGGTGAATAACAAGGATACCAACAAAGCTACTGTTCTCCTTTCTCATTTTATTAACATTATTCACAAAAATATCTTGTACATGTCTATTGAGAAGTCTCATTTACCATAGAACAACACTACAGCTGGTGGTAGAGAATTGTGTAATGAAGCCACCATCAATTCCATGATGTTATAATCTTACTCCTTCTAAATTTGTAATGCATTCTAATGGGTATAACTCCTGGGCCAGTATGGTTTTTGGTTCTAATGAATGTCCTGAGGACCCACGTCACCACACATACACAAATATGGCCAGACTACCCCTCTTTCGTGTCACTGCTAATATAAGACTGTCAGTGAGAGAACAATGAGATAATATGATACCACTTCCAGGAAAGATCTTGCGTAGGACACAGGTATGTAATAATCTCTGTTAGGAAAGGGACCATGCAGATCCTCCAGTGTCCTGAAATTGGTCTTTCAATGAAAATTAGATTGCCTCAAGAGAGGAAAGGTAGGGGTGGGCCAAATCATGTTAAAGCCCTTTGCTATGCCAAGTTAAAGAGACTCTTCATTACTAGTAAAAAAAATATGGGACTGGACACCACTAAAGGTCATGTTTTGATACCTAAGATAGAAACCTAGAGGGAGATAAATCACTGAACACTGTCAATAATGCAAGCAGGTATAAGTAAAAGGTGAAAAATGGTAGAAAATGTGTATCTACTGCTGGTGGCCAGAAAAAAAAAAGAGATGACTCCTATCTGGGCAAATGGAAGCTTCCCAGAGTCCCAGGAAATGGGGAAAGTAGGACCTTCTGGTACTAAAAATAGAGTTTAAACAGGAACAACTCGTCGAAAGTTGTATCATCATCACCAACTTACACTTATCACTACGGAGAAATATTAATACATTCAGCTTGAATTTTTTCTACTTTAATCTCAAAATGACCAGGGTAGAAATGTAAGGGTTGACAGTCCATGCTGTGTTTAAGGGTCGATAGTCCATTCCATTATGAACAACAACAACAACAAAAACAGAGAACTCCCAGGCCCTGCTTGTGATTCAAAACCAGAGGAGCTGATCTATCACTAGTTTGGAGCTTAAGGGAGGTTCACTCTCAGTAAATGCTATGCATCCTGATTCACAATGTGTGACCAAAGAGATCTCGCCTGGGATTGCATATCTCCTCCTTATCTTGTACAACACTCACAAGAGATTGTTGGAACAATCTTGGAACAACAAAAACAGATATCCTTGTGGTGCTGTTGTAATCTCTCTTACACACACAAATATGCAGATAAATATTTGTTTCAGTAAATCCTGGATCAGGGCTATTGAATCTATATCTCTGTTTTTAGCCATCTCAGATGTCAGGAAAGAAATATTTTCCTGATATATTATTTTATTATGCTTATTAAGTTATTACCTTTAAATCCCACCTATTCTAAAAAGAACCCAAAGCAAATACTACAGGATTTCCCCCACTCCTAGCTTTAGTCTCAAACCACCTGGCAGGCTGACACTGTAACTGGCCCAAAGTCACCTTCTTGGTTTTCTGACTGAGTGGGGTTGGAACCCATGTTTTTTAAATCCTCGTTTAACACTCTACTACAGGGGTAGGCAACCTACAGCCCATGGGCCAGATTTGGAAGGAAATCTGGAGAAAATAATGCCTCTGTCAATAAATGTTGTTTGTTTACTATTTTGGGGGGGGGGGTTCTGATGCTTCCCAAGGTAGTGAAAGGGTGTATGGAACATTTCCACTCCATTTTTGGAATGTTCCATTGTGTTTTGGCACCAGCAGAAGCTTCCAATGCAACCAGGAAGTGCTGGAAATCCCTCCTTCTCCTCAACAGCTGATTGGTGGGTACTTTTCCTGCAATTACCAGTAGTGGCCACATGACACTGTCAGAGATGTGACAAATATGCATTGAAAATCAAAACAATCACCTCCAGAGTTCAGTAAAAAGAAACAAAAGTCCCTTATCTGCTCAAAACTCTCTCCAAAGTGAAATTTTTGGAATTTTTTTGCCATGTTTTCATCATTTTAGAAAGAGTTCTTAACAGCTAAATAATGCTGTCCTGGCTCTTGGAACTGATTGACTGTCAATGCATTCCTATGGGAAACTACATTTCAGATAAAGAAATTTTTGCTTTAATAAACATCCTGGAGAACACATTAATTGTATTATCCAAGGGAGGTACCACTGTACTTTGTTTGAATACTCTGTTTTAGAAGAAAACAAGTAATTTCATAAGAATATGTTAATCCAAAGATTCATAGATATTTTCCCGTTCATCAGTTCCATCATTCAAGCAAGAATGCCTATTACTCATAGCTTCCTTTCATTTGTTGGTTTGAAAATATTTTCCAAAAGAATGTAGAAAACAGAAAACAAGATTTTGAGCTACCCAAAGTTACACAAGTCACATGTAGCATCTAAGCAAGACTGCAAATGCTTGTGGCATGATCTCTCTTATAACAATGCTGACTACAAGATTTTGTTAAATGGGACTTTCCAAGCTCTGGCCTTTTCAGTTCTGTCAGCATTGCATTTAGTAGGAAGACAAAAAGAATAGTCTCAGAGACCATTACCAGATGGTGGAATTCCTTGACGTCCTTTTGCTGGCAGGCAAAGATCTCTCTCCTAAACTACATCAGCTAAGGCACATTCTGTTAAGGACTGTATTAAAAGGAGCTTCTAATCCAAACCAGCACTGCCTTGAGAAATAAATGGAGATATTATTTTGAAATGCAGGACTTTGGTAATTATCCAGCTTGAACTGTATTTTGGAGAGACAAATGGGATGGGAATAAAGGAAAAAAAGAATGTTGATTTCTTTATCACCAGAGATGTCCTTGTTGTGGTAGAGGTAGTGGTTACATGCTGTCAAGGTGCCTCTGACTTATAGTGAAAGCATTACTTCCAAAATGTCCTGTCTTCAGCACTCCTGGTGAGGAAAGAACTCACTGGACAAGGAACAACATTAAAGGAGGATATAGCTGAGGAACTCAACCTCCCCTATGTCACTTGGAGGGCTCTGAATAGGCTGATGATTGGAGTGCCTAAATGTAAGACCACCATACTCAAGTGGGGTCTGCTGGCAGATAACAACACACTGTGTGATTATGGAGAGATACAGAATCTGTCTCATTTATTGGTATTCTTTATACTCACAGAAATATGCACCAATTAGGACTTAGGTTTGGCCAATGGCAAAGCCAAGAAAGTAGCTTCATTTTGCCAGTCAAGGGTTTGATCAGGACACAAAAGAAGCAGCAGCACCCTTGCTCTGTTCTTGCAGTCTGAAAATTCTGGCTTCCTTTATGGCGTAAATGTCACATTTCGTCTCCCTCTTTTTCTGTTGCCTTCAACGTTCCCAAATATTATTCTTTTCTGGCTATGCTAGCTCTCTCATGATGTGTCAGAAAAATGACAGCCTCCATTTTGTCATTTTTGCTATCAGAAAAAGTTCAGACTTATTTTTTTAAGGATCCACTTGTTTGCCTTTCTGGCAGTCCAAGGTATCTGTAAAACTCTCCTCTAGCAACCTAGCAGTTCGAAAGCAAGAAATTGAAAGTAGATAAATAGGGACCACTTTGGTGGGAAGGTAACAGCGTTCCATGTGCTCCAGTGTCTAGTCATGCCTGCCACATGACCATGGAAACATCTGCAGAAGCAGACAGTGCTGGCTCTTCAGCTTAGAAACAGAGATGAGCACTGACCCCTAGAGTTGGATACAACTGGCTTTCGAGCAAGAGAAACCTTTACCTTTACTTTAGCATCATAGTTCAAATGAATGGATTTTTTTCTTGTCAGCTTTCATCACATTACAACTTTCATTACCTGTACAAAGCAAATGGAAATACAATTGTGTTGATCATCTTGGCCTTGGTTTCCTATAACATGTATTTTCATTTGATTATCTTATCTAGTTCCTTCATAGTAATCCTTCCAAGTCTCAATCTTCTTCTGATTTTTTGGCTGCAGTCTTCACTTGGATTGATGGTTGAACAGAAACATACAAATCTTCAACCATTCTAATTTATTTAAAATATTTTGGGGAAGACTATGACAGCACTTAAATATAGTCACAAAGAGAAGAGGCAGAATCTTTTCTCAAATATCATCATCATGGGTTCAAGTTATAAGCAGCTATATATAAGCTGAATATATGGGAAAACTTTTTTAAAGGTTAGAGCATTACAACGGAACCAATTACCTATGGAGATGGTGAGTGCTCCAATACTGGATGCATTCACCAGAAAATTGGACAACTGTCTATCAGATCTACTTTGATTTGGATTCCTCCATTGAGCAGTGGTTTGGACTTGATGGTCTCATTGGTCCTTCCCAACTCAGTTATTCTATGATTCTAATTTTTTCACTGTCAAAATTAAATTTATGTTGTTCTTCTACAGTGATTATCTTTGTCTTCGTATATAGACATTGAGTACTATGGGTGAGGGCTACCTCAGTAAAGGGGAGGTTATAAAAACTAGGTTTTCAGGAGTAATGCTTTGGTGTCTGAAGACAACCAGTAGCCCATGGTCATGTTTTCTATGATCCTGAAATGATTGCTTCAGCGGGAACAATATCACTAAAAATGAACACAGACTGGAGTCAAGCTTGAACACATTTCTCCATATGTTGTACAATGGATGGGAAACATTGCATCAAGCCACTTCATAAACTGTCCAAATTACAATCCATTTCCCCATGTGATCCCACCTTCAGTCCTGCATAGCTTCCAAAACCAGACAAAATTGACATGTTCAGGGTTCTATGGTGGTGTGGCAGTGACAAATTGCAGGACTGTTCCTTGTTCACTGCCACTAAACTGCCATTGCAATCTAAATTGGAGTGGTAGAGAGTGTAGGAGAATTAACTCAGACTGAAGCTTGGGGGAAAAGATCTTATCTTATTTCATGAGATATTTGTTTACATTTATTCTGAAGGCTGACCTTGAGGCTTGAGGCTTTAATGGATGCCTCCGCATTGTACAACTGTTTTCCCATTTACCGGTAAATACATTTAAAAGGAGAAGACCTGCCTCTGCCCTCTGCTTTTGTGGACCAGGCAGGGCGGATTCCTGGCACACTCAATTATGACAATTAAAAGACAGCAAGCTACTTCCTCAAGGACAGGCTATGTATCATCTGCTTACAATCCAGGTACTCTACTGGAAGTTCTTTCCTTGAACTGTTCACAGTGAGAACATTGCTCTCAATACCAGATTTTGCTAATGCTGAAGAGGAGAGATCTTTTGCCTTCCTCTCTAAACTGTAGGCTTCCTGGAAACATCTGGCGAGAGAGGTGAAAATTTGCCAGCTTCATTTCTCAGGATCCTACAGGTGTTCTTATCCTGTGCCAGTTCTGTATTGGAATGCAATTTTTTGCCTCCTCTCCCCACAAACATTTATGCATCTTTTGATCTGCATTTTCCCAAGGTATACACATTTTGTACATTTTTCCTCTCCTTGACTATAACATGTTTTTATTTTTAAACTATGTTTATTTTAGCTGTTCATATTTCACATTTTGCAAAAAGTTTATGCATGGCTGAGAACATCGCCCCCTCCTCTGGGCCCACAATAATGGCCTGAGGAAGAAGATGCCAAGGTCTAGCAGTGGCTGAGAACATTGCCCCTTCCTCTGGGCCCACAACAACAAACTGAGGAAGAAGATGCCAAGGCCTAGCAGTGGCTGAGAACATCGCCCCCTCCTCTGGGCCCACGACATTGGCCTGGCGGGAGTTAGTTTGTGTTCTGGTTTGGTTGTTTTATGTGGTTGCATTTTATAATTTTTATTGTACTATTGTTGTTTTGACTGTAAGCCGCCCTGTAAGCCTTGGCGAGTGGGCGGCAATATAAATCTAAATAAATAAATAAATAAAATGGTTTTATACACATTTTTTCAACCCATTATTTGTTACCAGCCTTATAAAGATGTAGGTTTCTGAGTTAAGGTCTCAAACTCATAACAATGTTCAGGATATACAAAAGGGATATTTTTCGTTGAGAGAGAGAAAAAATAATTCCTCCTCCAATTGTTCACTTAATAGATGGCAACTGTTAAAAGCAGTATACTTCAGCAGATATATCGTTCTCCTCATTCAACAAGATTCTTCTTATAATCATACCCAAATGCCTGGCACAAGACCCATTGTTGAGAAAGATGGGAATTGATAAACCGATGACCTGTACAGCATGATGTAATTAAAGAAAGGGAGTTATACAAATGTTATCATACAAAGGGATATTACTTCTTGGTGCGCGAAACAACACACTTGTTTACCAGACAGTTAACGTAGACCTCTGTATTTAATTGTGGTAAACATAACTCTTACAGACTAGGGATCCAAGGATGAAAATTTGTAATTAGTTTACACCATAATTAATGAATTTACTATTTCATTCTTGCTTTATTTGTCCAGCTAGAGTTCCAATAATTTCATATGGAGGTTCTGATCTCGTGAAGCTTATTTGACAAATGAATATATTTTTATTGTTAATATATTATATTACATTTCCTGGAGGTCATTTTCTCAGCTGGTGGATGTGTCTCTGATGACTCTATGATCTTGGCATGGACCATGCGACCACATGTGTGATTGGACACGAGTAGCAGCTGACAACAACGGAAATATTATATTTCAGGAATACCTCGGATAACGTTTACCTTGGATAATGGTAAAATCACATAATGTCAAGTAATCTGGGGAGGAGAATTGGATCGAATAACGTTAAGGTCCAATGGAATGGATCGGATAACAACCACTAAAGCCTGTGTGGTTACAATGTATCTCTATGGAGCTTTAACGTTATCCGATCCATCCCATAGGATTTTAACATGCATTGGATAACACTAAAAATCAGATAACACCAAGACTTGTGGAACTAAGTCTTAGCGTTATCCTAGGTATTATTGTATTATATATGTATTATAACAAACACAACTAGGGGAAATTGTTCAGTTCTCATTTTTATATATTGTAGGAAACAGAAAGTTGTATACACATTCAGCTGTTACTTAGATGAACTTGGGTGTGACAGTAATTGTGTGTGAGGGAGAGCGAGACAGTGAGAGAGAGAGAGAAAGAGACACAGAGAGGGAAGTTATTTTCTTCCTTATTTTAAAGTAAAATTTCCCTAAAAAATCTGTGCACTTCAGATGCAGCTGCCTGAAAAATTGCTGGTTGTTGTATGAGTTGCATACAGCTGTCCGAAAATTGATTTTCACCTTACAAATATTTCCATGCAAAAATAATTCTCTTCCAACTGTGAAAACTGAACCCTTTTTCATTTCCTCAGGAAAACTCAAGGTGAAAAGAAAAATGATTGACTTTTTCAGAAACTTGTAAAAACATGTTTTCTTCACCTTGGAATGAAAATGTATTCATATACCTCACTGCTCAGTCAACATTATTCTAATTTAAATAACCTCATAACATAACTCCTACATTCAAAACTTAGGATTTAGCTTCACTGTCAATAGTGATTGTGTATATTTAACCAGAGGTATGATCTCCTGCATTTCTTTAAGTGCTATCAAGCCTGAAGAAAAGGGATGAATGTTGTTGGTGGCTACCAACTTGAAACCATAATATCTGTAATATAAATAAAAATACAATGTATAAAATATGCTACCTATATACAGTAATTATTATGGATAGCTTATTTGTCTCTGGCTAGGAAACATCTGCAGAAGCAGACAGCGTTGGCTATTTGGCTTTGAAATAGAAATGAGCACTGAACCCTAGAGTTGGATATGAATGGCTTTCGACCAAAGGAAACCTTTATCTTTAGTCCAGAATAATTGCAGCTAGATTGATGATAGAATTGACACTGCTATATGAAATATAGCACTGGGATACTAAATATGTCAAAATTTATACAGAAGATATGCCCTACAACTTAGTCTTAGCAACTGGTTATACTTACATCATTGAGAGTTTGTTCCATACATATGCAGTTGTACCTTGCTTAAAGAGGATAATGTGTCCCATAGGATTGCTCTTTAAGCAAGTTTGCTCTTTAAGCAAAACACCATTGTAAGTGACCAATGGGGGGGGGGGTTGAGAACCCCGATTTATTTATTAAGCGAGTTTTTGTTGGTCTTATTTGTTAAGCAAAGCGAACATTCAGAGAAAATTCTGCTTTTTAAGCGAGTTACTCTTTAAGCGAGGCGCTCTTTATGCGAGGTTTGACTGTAGTCCTAAAATCCAACGCAGTTAGCAAATCAAATCCACATGTTTGCAGTGTTTTGGCAAGTTTTCATATTTTATGAGCAGTAGTACAATTTTTTTTACAGTCCTTGCAGTGGTGTGGTACTATCTGTGAAATTGGTAGTGTGGCTGGAAATTGCCAATTGTACACTGTCCTCTTTTGCACACTCCAGAGCTAACGGTCTGCATGAACAAGAGAAGACACCTTGCATTCAGACTGGACAGCTGGATTTTTGTAAACTGAATTTTGTGCTTTTTCTTGTGGATTGAATATCATGAGAGAGTAGAATGGATCTGTCCATGGTAGAAAAGAAAGCAAAGGAGAAGAGGTAGAACAGTTAGGGCTTGGAGAATGACCATGGGGGGTAGAAAAAAGAGAATGAAAACCAGGGACCTTCGAAGCGGGTTACCATAACAGTTTTGGGTGTGGATGTATACTTTTCTGCCTTGCTCCCAAACATGACTCAAGACAGCTCAAAATTTTAAAGCAGATTACCAAAGAGGAGTTCCACAGTTTGGTAGCAGCAACAGAGAAGGACTTAATCTTGTCTGAAATTTACCCATGAAGGCCATGAGAGAGGCCTCCACAGAATACAGTAATACCTCGGATAACGCTAAAACATGGTTCCACAAGTCTTGGTGTTATCCGATTTTTAGTGTTATCCGATGCATGTTAAAATCCTATGGGATGGATCAGATAATGTTAAAGCTCCATAGAGATACATTGTAACCGCACAGGCTTTAGCGGTTGTTATCTGATCCATCCCATAGGACCTTAACGTTATTCGATCCAATTCTCCTCCCCAGATTACTTAACGTTATGCGATTTTAGCGTTATCCAAGGTAAACGTTATCCGAGGTATTACTGTATCCCAAAACCCAGTCAGGCTAATACATGGAGATGCAGTCTTCCAGATAACTTGGAAGTCATATAGGGCTTTGCAGGTCAAAAACAGGACTATAAGTTACACTCAGAAACTAATTGGCATCCAATTAAGCTGTTGCAAAAGCTGTTGAGCTTGGAGTTCACTTCTCCAGATAACAATCTCTTGTAGTGTTTTGGATCCGATGGAATTTCTGAACACTTGCCAAAGCCAGTCCCATGTAGAGTATATTGCAGTAATCCAAACATGATACTGCCTAAAGCATGCGTTACTATGACTGTGGAGATGCTCATGATGGCTATCTAAGCATTTGTGGAGTCACAGTCCATAAACATATGACTATGGAAATTCTCATGATGGCTACCTAAATATTTATGGAGTCACAGTCCATGGGTACACCTCTAAGGTATGGGAGCCTGCTCTGAAAATAATTAATACCTACCTTGCATTGTTTAACTATGTTGGTGTCTTTCTCAACTATTTCTGTGATTTATGTTCAGCTGTATAATCTTCCACCCATGGACAACTCTCAAATTAAGGCTGAAGCACTAATGCTGCTTTCTTCTCTTTGACTTTCTTTTGCTAGATTTCATACTGTCAATTGTTTTTTTGCCATGTTTCTTATGTTTGGAATATTTGATGCCAAACTCAGGATTTTTAGCCTATGGTTTCAAGGATAATTCTTGGCTCCTTTCCAAAATGTGAGTATTATTTTCATACTGTTGGGACCTATGGTGCTAATATGTCATGAAGGAGCTCACAGAATTATTCACCCAAGATTTTACTTTTTCCCTTGGTATTTCCTTCAGAATGCTAGCATGTAATGCATTTAAGCCTGGTGCTCTGTCAAAGTTAATAGTCATAATTGCCTAATTATCTACTCTCGTATGATGGTAAAACCTTTTAACATTTAACATTTCCCTAAGGAGAATGTATTGCAGTCTCCGGAATGTTGTCTCCCCCTTCTTTGGGGAACACTTAGGCAGAGAATTCATTTTGCTTCAGCTAAAATGAACCACCCACTGTCCCTCAATGGCCATGCTGTCCCACTACCTGTCTGCTTGTGTCGCGTATAAGTGCATTTATATGTCGGCGCATATGGCAAATTCATTCAACTCACCTCATGAGGCAGGGACTTATCATGTCTTGTAGAAATGATCTTCCATTTGAGAGCTGCATGAAAGAGAATTCTTTTTTCTCATAGGAAAAGTCATAGATGGAACAGCAATGTAGCACTCTATAAAATCCTGAACATGTCTTATAAGTATAAGATGGGTCAAAAATGTAGGATGTTGGTTTGTCTAATCAATTATTGCCTACTCTGGCCAGCAGTAGCAGTTCAAAATCTCCAGCATAAGTCCTTCACAGCTAGAGTGTGTCCAGATAGGTATCCAATCTTAGCATGGGAAGAGGAAGTCATTTTATTTTTGTTTGTGAGCAGGTTTTAAGGGGTACACAGAAAGAACCTCCTGAAAGATTCTGGTATTACTGGACCACAATCGGGCACACCCCAGGCAATGGCAACCTTGTCTTGCCGGCTAATCTTTCTCACACTAAATCAAGCGAAAGGAACGGCATAATTAATTCACCCAATGGTGGCTTCACTTTGGCAGTTTAAAGTTTGACCTAGACACAAAAGAAGGAGGAGGCTTTAAAGCCTGGTTATTGGTCTCCATTCAAAGATGGGTGTCTGGGAGGTGGCTCAGCCTGAAGGGCTCAATATGTACTTTTCCATATATCCCAAGAGCTTCAAGCAGTGATGGGATGTAACAGGTTCGCACCAGTTGGCCAGAACCGGTAGTAACTTTTCCCATTGTCCCAGAGAACCGGCAGCAGCTTTTTTGGGGGAACCACCTTCAGGATTTACCTTTTCACTGTTTCCCCCCTGCGCATGTGCACCAAGCACTTGGTGTGCATGCACGCCTACAGTGCTTGGCGCGTATGCACGGCCTCCTTGCTGTCCTCCCAAGCGAGGAGGAGGAAGAGAAGCTACTAGCCTGAAGCTCCCTATAGCCTGCTCCCCAGGGTAAGTGACTCACCTTTGGATGTGGTGTGTCTGTGTGTATTTTAATGTGTGTTTAATACCTTTATCTATATTGACGTACTACCACAGTTCCTAAAAAGGCCTGCCGGCCGCCAGGCCTATTGGCCTGGCTTGGGTTTTTTAAGCAAAGTCTTGGAGTTACCTCATCAATAAGCTACCCCCTGTGCTGTTCCAATTGCTGTTCTAGTTGGAGAACTCTTAAGGAGGTACAGCTGTTTTACATTTACATTAAGGCATATTATCCTAGAGAACTGGTATGAATGATGACCATATCCATCTTGCAACATGGTGCTGCCCAGGCATTTATACTAACAGGTAAGTGACGGGTTTGGGGTGGGTGAGTGGGTTGGTTGATTTGTGTTTGGGATGGGTGGGTGTTTTGAGTGGGTGGGTGTATTTTAATGTAATTTTTATTTTATTTATTTATTTTATTTATTTACGGGTTTGTGTTGTGTGTGTGTGTGTGTGTGTGCTTATTTTTATTTTATTTTCTTTGGCCCTGCCCATGACATCATGATGTGAGCTCCAAACACTGTGATGACATCACGGTGGGGTAGTAAAAATTTTGACAACCTGCCACTGGCGTCAAGTATAGGCATCCAATTGCTCACTCCTCCCCCCCCCCTTTAGGAAGGTGAATCATCTCCACTGTAACTCATAAACCTTTTTGTTGCAGAAACCAAGGCAGCAGCAGCACAGAAAAACCCTAGGAAAAGAAAAACCCTGCCCTTTTCCAACCTTTGCCTGCCTCATTTGTATGATATCTCAAACACTTGTTCCGTAGTCTCAGGTTTTTTTTTTTTTTGCCCTAAAATCTAAAGGAAAGGAATGCTGTTGACCTAGTGATTCTATTTATTTCACTAGCTACTTAATATTCTTTCACTGGAGATTTCTAAAGGTTGGTCCCTGGAACCAGAGACAGTAAAAATGTTAACTGTTTAATGAGTGAGCTCAATATCTATTTCAGTGAGAACACAATAACAGTTAATTAACTGTTAACATTTTCTGTCAATTTCCCCATCTCTGGCTGAAACAATATACGGTAACTGTATATGTAAAGCTAATGCTGTGAGCAGGAGTGGGTATGAAGGCATCTGACTGTTCCGGTTTTCCCTTTTTTCACATTTTTTGCCATATTTAAATCTTTCCCTCCCATCTCTGTATTATGTTGGTGACCTTTTTAAAAATCTTGGGGGAAATGCATTTTGTGTGTAATATAGTTTTGTATATGCAAATTTATGTGATATATGAAACTTTTGTACATTTCCCCCCACTATGATACACATTTTTCATGGGCTTTCTCCCAACACACATATTTTTGTATGCATACTTTTGTGCACATTTTTAATATATTTTCTTTTGATAATTTCATTTTTGTGTATTTATTGATTGAGGGACAGAAAACTTCCGTAAATTCTTACTGAAAGCCAGACTGCATGAAGCACACTTATATCTTATCTGTGGGCTTCCTTGGCTTGTTTCCTACTTCTGTACAAATACATCACCATGATGTTGATGTACTTTGGTATCATCAATTACATCTGAAAATTCATCATAGAACACATAAAGCACACACCAATCCTTAGTGATGCCGCTTCTAGTTTGTGCAAGCCTATTTTGCTTCTGAAGTTCATCCTAAAATGCTATGAAATGGGCAATTTGAAGTCTGTACCCATCTGGGTGACTTTACACATGCTCATTTGCCTATGATCAATGCATTTTTTTCTTGGCCTATGGGAGAGACAGAACTCTTAGGTATGTTTCTTTTCTCTTGCAAACCAATTCTCATATGATCTCACCCATATGGCCTAGCCTTCTGCTCTCTTTTGCAAGCATTCATCAGCTATGAACATCTATCCTGGGAAATAATACCTTTGTCATCTTTCATAGACTCATCCTCTTATCAGCAGCAGTCCCAGAGGTGGATCCTCTGAAGGTGGTTAAATGTGGCCTACCCTGAAATGATGGTCCAGTGCATTTATTCCATGGGGTGTGGCATATTTGTGGTACACAGGTTTCAGTCTATTTTAAGTCTATATATCATTATATAACTATGAGACCTCAAAGTGAACTGTGGAATCCATAACAACCCCTTGCAACCTCAATGCTTTGGCAGGAGTTTTTCTAGTACCAGTTCCTCTCTTTTTTAGAGAGATAACATGTTCTTATTAGGCTCCTTGTCCAGTTACTCCCTTCTTACTAATTCTAGTACTGTTGTTGCTTCCCCTGCTTGCCTTTCCATTTGGCTACTATTTAGACAACTTTCCAGAGGGACTGTGTGTCGGGAGGGGGGGGGACAGAGAAAGGGATTAGGGCAGGCTATTGAGGGATTCAGATTTCTCTCCTTGCCTACTAGACTCTTGCTGAGGTGAGCTGAACTACTAGCTACACAAAAGGGAAGAAGATCTAGAGATTGGAAGTGGGTCTCCTGCCAGGGGTATGGGCCTCATCAGATGCCCTATAATGCCATCACTGTTGAGGTGTCCTAGAAGAAGACACATCTTTCATATTCTAGCCATGTTTCCTGTATTCCTGGATTAGCAACAAGGTGTTCGTAGAAGTATATAAGAAGCTTAGATGTAGTCCTATATGAGACTACACAGCGAGGTATTACAAATGTTCTTACAAAGATTCCTCTTATTTGGCCAGCGCAGCATGACCTTGCAAAGGACACCTCTCTCAGTAAGACTAAATCTGCTGATGGCACAGAACTGAGAGGTAGTAAATACAGAGGAACAGAGCAAACAAAGCCATAATGATTTGGATAGAATTTAGCTTAGGGGATGCTAAGTAGTTTATGCATTTCCATGCAAAGAAATAAAAGGTAATGAGATGAGGGACCAAAAATAATCCTACAGCCTGTCTAAATTAAAGCACAATAATGAATAGGGATATGGTAAAAGAAGGAGAGATTTGGTGTATTAAAATTATTTAACGTATGATCTGCAGTTTTTGGAAGAAAAGATAAGTGGAGCTTTGAAGTGAGGAAAGCAAAAATGTGAGAGGACCATAATTTTATAGGGCTGCACCAGTGTTTGGAATTTTTATTATTTGAAGTGTATTTTCTTTTAGGTGGAAAAGGATTGATAGACACAATTTCCCATCTCCTTAGTGGCTTTTTGTAGCCAATCCCCACTCCTACTGCAAAATATTATCTTGGCACAATTAAAAAGGGTTGTGTCTTGTTCCAGTAATGATTCCAGCATATCAAGGGAAACTGTTTTTAAAAACAAACATTGATCTCTCACTCTGTCAATCCAAAGACTTTTGGATCATTTACAACAGAGTGTTCTACAATATAAAGATACAAATTTTGGAGCATTAAAAATACTAATGTACTGGAAAGATAAAAGCCATCTTCCAATAAACAATGGACTGTGGATTTTAAGGGTGAAATCCTGTTGCCTAAACCTAACACCATAACTTTACAAAAACTAAATATTTCTTACTTTTTTCCTGAAGCTCTCAAGGCTCCTGTGTAATACCTTTCATCTTTGACGATGAAATGTAGAAAGGGAGGTAAAAGTCTTTAATTTCATGGGATTGGCAGTGGTGTCCTACATGGGGAGGTGACTAGGAGATGCCTAAGTAAGAAAAAGAATGGGATCCCAGCAAGAGAGCATGTTGACACATTGGTCTCTTCCCCTCCCCCCTCTCTCTCACACACATATGAACACTTACAGGCTAGATCCAGTAAAATGGACCCTCAACTAAAGAGAATATTCCTTTCCTAATTAACTCAGAGAATGCCATCGAACTATGATAAAATTACAAGTATCTCCACAGACTGAAGTGGAAATGTCACAAACTTAGTGATTGCCAAGACTAATGGTGAAAAACCAAAATAGGAAGGTTTCTATGGCTCCTTTTGGGGACTTCAAGAGACTTCATCTTCTAAATCACCTTCAAATGTTAACAAACTATCAAAAGCTTAGAAAGGCTCCATAATTTCAGACCTCTCACTTGTCCTTTTTAACTGTGCTTTTATGTTGATTTTGGGTGGTCCTCAAATACAAATCAGGCAATTTTAAGAGGATTTGGATCTAACTTGAACTAGAGATATGTGATCTTGGGATCATATCTTGCAGAAGATTCCAGCCACATGCCTGCTATTTATCAATTGTATTAAAAGACTGGAAATTCTCTTCAGAATTGACCTGAGCTTTTTTGCTATTTTTTCTTGCTCCTTGCCTGAGAAGATTTTGCTTTAGATGCTCTAGACCAGTGGTCTGCAAATAGTGGCTCTCCAGGTGTTTTGGACTTCAACTCCCAGAAGCCCAAGTCAGCACTACTGTTGATCGAGGCTTCTGGGAATTGAAGTCCAAAACACCTGGAGAGCCACTATTTGCAGACCAAGGCTCTAGACCTTTATTCTGGTTTTGCCACCAAGCACTTTGGGATCTTATTCAACAACTTAGAACTGCCTTTGGGGGATTTCAAGAGACCTCATCTTCTAAATTACTGACTTCTGACATAATGTTCTTGAAGATCTTGTCTCTGAAGTATGAGCCGAGTAAGTCAGAAATAAATTTTAATAAAATCATTCATAACTTTATAAGTTGGATACTGAAGCATGTATAAAGAGGAAAATAAACATGTGTGCCTAGGTCAGTGATGGGATGTCCCCGGTTCCAGACGGATCCCTGGAACCGGTAGGACCAATCCCGGAGAGTTCTCCAGGAGGGGAGTCCACTTTTGAGGCGTCCGGTTCCGGACGCCTCACCGAAAGAATTTTTTTTAAAAAAAATCGGAGCTAAAATGGCTCCAATTGACTGCGCATGTGCAGAAACTCAATCTGGCACATTGCGCATGCGTCAGATTGAGTTTCTGGACATGCACAGTCAATTGGAGCCATTTTAGCTCCAATTTTAAAAAAAAAATCTTCCAAAGCTGGAGCCGCCCCTTTTTAGAGTGGCTCCGGCAGCAGCGGCGGCAGCCCTAAGAGAAGGGCACCTCCCCTAGCCGGCCACCTGGCTCCCACGGGCACGTTGGTGCCTGGCCGCGTCGTCCGCCCACGCCACGCCCTCCTAGGGACTTGGGCAAACCCGACAAACCCCCATGCCCTGGGTAAGCCCGGTGGGGCCGAAAAGGCAACGGCCCGAGGAAGCTGCAGGCGCCCGGCAGAAGACGATGCGGCGGTGGCGAGCCCCGCTGGGCTTACCCAAGGCACGGGGGTTTGTCAGGCCCAAGTCCCTAGGAGGGCGCGGCGCGGGCGGACGGCACGGCCAGGCACCAACGTGCCCATGGGAGTTCGGTGGCCAGGCAGGGGCTGCAGTGCAGGCGGCTGTGACGGCCGTGGCCGGCGGATGCAGGGCCGGCCACTGACTTCGTAGGAGGAAACGGCCACAGTCGGAGGAGGAAGGAGGAGGAGGAGACACGGACTGGCCACCGCCCGAGCCAGGCGCAGAAGGGGAGGGGGGTCTCGGCGAGAGAGGGAGGGAGAGAGACCCGTGTTCGTTCGGGGGCCGGCGGTCCCAGGTCGGCCAACGGAGGGCGGATTCACACGAGCAAAGGGACTTGCAACCACCGTGCCCCGCCTGCCCGATGTTCGCCGAATTCTGCTCCAAAGCCGACCCTCTGGGTGCGGGAGGAGGAAGCAAGGAAGGGGCGCTGGCCATGAACTGCGCCGGGGAGAGCAAGGAGATCGAAGGTATAAAGAGCTGGAGGAGGGCGTGTGTCGCCAGGGTGCTGGGGAGGAGGAGGAGGATGGAAGAACCACATGGAGGTTCGTTGGCGCCAAGGAAGGTAAGTGAGGCTTTTATATTTAGGGTGGGTGGGTGATTTATTTGTGTTTTGGGTGGGTGGTTGTACTTTTATTTAATTTTTATTTTATTTATTTATTTATTTTATTTCTTTAAGTTATTTACGGGTCTGTGTGCATGTTTATTTTTATTATTATTTTTATTATTATTATTATTTTTTATTTTTGGCCTTGCCCACAACGTCATGATGTCATGACGTTGGCTCCGCCCATGACGTCATGACGTCATGACATTGGCGACGCCCATGACGTCCATGACATCATGGTGTGGTAGTAGAATTTTTGACATCCCATCACTGGGTGTGATAGATTATCAGGCATATGAAAAAAAGTTAGATCATGTAGATCATGTAGATCAATGGTGGCAAACTTATGGTAAGTGTGCCAGAGAGGGCACCCAGAGCCCTCTCCGTGGGCTTCTGCACCATCACCTCAGCACAGATTTCACCCCACCCTTCTGCCCAGCAGCTCAATTGGAGTGCTTCCTCCCTCTCCCAGCACAGAGTTTGACCCGCCCCCTCTGCCCAATAGCCCAATGGGAGCATTTTCTCCTCCCCCCACCACAGATTTCACCCCACCTCTCTGTCCAGCAGCCCAATGGGAGCACTTCCTCCCTCCCCAAGCACAGAGTTCGCCCCACACCACTATGGCATGGACAGCAGCCTGTTGAGTTTGGGCACTGGGTCTCTAAAAAGTTTGCAATCACTGATGTAGATCATATAATGACTTATCTACTTCCAGGAAGTTTTCTTGTGCCTAATGACTGTTTATTGTTATTCTAGTAATCATCTATACCATTCTCCTCTATGAGAAAATGTTTGTGTGTTTCAATTAATATACAGTTGTATCTTGCTTAAAGAGCATAATGCGTTCCACAGGATTGCTCTTTAAGTGAGTTTGCTCTTTAAGTGAAACACCATTGTAAATGACCAATGGGGGGAGGGATTGCGAACCCTGATTAAGGTCAGGGGGAGGAGCAAAATGCCATTTGGATCAATATCCACATTCATATAGCATTTTCTTCCTTGCACCAGGTTGTGCACCAGGACTTCAGAAGCAGCAGTGACAGCAGCATTCCTGGCAGAGTTATGGGGGAGCCCATCTGTCAAGCAGTTGATCAAGGGATTTGCTCCCTATAACTGTCCCATTGCCAATTCTCTGCTGGGATAATTGTTTCCCACTCCAATTGCCAGGGATGCCACTGCTATTGATGCTCCTAGTGAATGTTGATCAGCTGACTGCCAGTGATCAACTGATTGGTGGTGGCATTTGGGTTGGTGGTTAGAGCAATTGCCTTAACAGTGGATCAGTAGTGGCAGAATTATGGGGAATTGATCAACTTAGTAGCTGATTGGAGAATTGGTTTCCTTGTACCTTTGCCACAGCCAATCTGATCATCACACCACTGCCAGGAATGCTGCTGATAACACTGCCAATCAGCTGACTACTGGCAGTTTCAAGCTGACCGGCAGTCAATTGATTGGCAGATAAGGTATTTTCTCTGATTGCTGGCAGTCAAAGCAATCTGATTGCCAGCTCACAGAGGAAGGATTTTTTAATAAAACTTGGCTGCTACTGTGGATAATTCCCAACTGCTTCCTTCTCTTTTATCTTATTCCCGGTGTCTGGGAATGAGATAAAAGAAGGTGCAGTGGAATAGCACAATGCAGGGGCTCAAAAGGCAATGCTTTGGAGTGAGCTATCCACTTTGGCATCCAACGGTTTGACACTGTGAGATTCTAAAAGCAGCTGTGCTTTGTTGCAGTTGCTTAGATTGTAACAGTGATTTAGTTCAGATGATTATATATTTGTCTCTTGCATGTCAAAAGTCTTATCCTTACTGACTTCGCAAGTCTGTTTTTGTATTTAATGTAAAAGCACGATAGTTTCAAATTGATGATTGTCAGCAGTTGCTATTTATCATCTGTCAAAAGTATCCCCCCTTGTGGAAAAAAGAAAAATCAAATCATCTGTGGTCGGGTTTTTTTTGGGTGTGTGTGTGTGTGGAGGGGGTGTTGTTTAAAGGTTCCTTAAACAGATCTGAAATGACACAAGGCTAAAAAGAATGGTTAAACCACTGCTGGCAACAAAGTCAGCATTTATATACAAATAGGTGATTTTATGCATATAGCTAAGAAACTGTCAGTCATCTTGGCAAAGAATTATTCTGAAATGCCATGTCAGCTTTTCATCTGAACTTAAGACTTGCTGATTTGTTAGTTCTCTTTTCTCCAGAATTACCTGCTATACCAAATAGAGCATTCCCCCTCCTTTTAAAGGAAATTATTATTTTTTTATGTCCTGAAATAATCAGACCCAATGGGCTGAATTACTGCTTCAGGCCACTTCAGTTTCCACTGCAAAGAAGATGCTCACAATTTATCTTGTATATTTTGTCAAAATTCCTTGAATAAATTTTCTAAGTGCTAGAAGAATTCAACTGGCTTCTTATATAACTCCTTAGGATTATCTCAGAAAGGGTGACATCCAACTTATTTCAAACTTCTTTGTAGATGAAAATGACAATTTAAAGCAGGCTTGAACGATTGCAAAAAAAGGTCACCAGTTTTGCTTCATTTCTTCATTTGTTTTTACCCAAAGGAGGCCTCAATATTTCCTTCATGTTCGCCGTAAGAGCAAAGGCCAAAATTGTATTGCATTGTTACACCTGACTGCCTTCCCAGGTTATTGCCCCAGAAAGAAGAATAGGAACAGATTCAAATCCATTGTATCATTCTATATTCTCAAGGCTATCTATGTACTAAACAGGAGAGGGGTAAAGAAACTACTCTACCTAATGTTTCATGACTTTCATATTGAACAAGAATTTCTCTGGATCCTATTGAATAATCACCAAATATAGAGCAGGCTTTCTGTTTCAGAAATTCTCCATCAGATGTGTGGAAGGGTGTGGGGAAGAAAACTTCAAAGAAGGAGTATGGCTGATGAGAATGGTCACTCTGTTAAACATTACATGAGGTACAGAACTGAAGGGTTTGTGCAGTCCTTCAAACCAAGTGGACAAAGTACTAGGAACTAAAAAAGTAGCTTAAAGTATAATCTGAAACTTTGACTTGAATGTACTCTCTGGAAAGCCGAGTTGCTTAACATGTTTCACATATGCTCTCATCAGTTCCTATTTAACTGCAAGGTGTTTGCTTAAATATATTTACACATACAGTTAGAGTTCTCATGAACCTATCAGCAAAAATCCTTTCTTCTCAGGTCCCAGTTTATGCTTCATGGAACAGATGAGTATGACTATCTTTACAACTTGATCACATTCTTCTTACCACAGTCCTGCTACAAGTCACTGCTGCCAGGATCCCACAGTGCACCCCTGCTAGTGCCACTAGAAAACTTGATTTCACCTTCTGAATTTAAAACTCAAAGTTTAACCCCCACATAGTATCACCTGCTTCCTAACATGCTTTGAAGAAATTCAGTGGAGGGTAAACATCTGAGAATGGGAAAAGAAAAAAGAAAAACTGGGCGGGGGTGGACTAGAATACCCCCACGGTGAATGACACCAATGAAAAACTGGAGAATATGGCTTTGAATTCACTTGAAAGTGAATCTCACACTTCTGCAACTAACCCGCACCAGTGCCTCTCATGTTACATATTGGGTACTGTGAGGTGGTGTGGCTGCAGATGGGTTTCAAAGGGGCATGATTAATCAATGCATCCTGACATTCCCTGTCATATATTTGTTAGTGCTCTTCATGGAAGATAACATTAGCCTAGTTCACAGGCAATGATTATTTGTTTTGGAGAAGAGAGAGAGAGTGTTTGTGTGTAAGAGAAGAAAACATAGGTAAAGGTAAAGGTCACCCTTGCTTGAAAGCCGGTCATATCTGACTCTAGGGTTCAGTGTTCATCTGTTTATAGCCAAAGATCAAGCACTGTCGGCATCTGCAGACATTTCCATGGACATGTGGCAGGCATGACTAAACACCAGAGTGTACAGAATGCTGTTTACCTTCACACTAAAGAGGTAGCTATTTATCTGCTTGCAATGTCTTGCTTTGGAACTGCTAGGTTGGCAGGAGCTGGGACAGAGACAGAAGTTCACTCCATCATAAAGCCTCAGGTCTCAAACTGCTGACCTGACGACCTTCCAGTCGTCAAGTTCAGTGTCTTACCTACTAAGCCACTGCAGTTCCTTGAGGAAAACATAAACCCATTCAAATAGGATTCTTTAACAGAAGGAATTAGTTAACAGTGACAAAATTTTTCCACTGATGCCTTTGAAGCTGCTGCCAAATATTGTGTTCATTATATTTGTTTTCTATTTGTTATTTGCTTTTCTCGAGTTGTTCGTTCTGTTCTATACAAATGCTTTTTTTTTTACCAGAATATGCTATTTAAAAATGAAAAGATGAACAGATCTAAAGAATTCCATTGTACTTAGAAAATAACATTATCAAGAAAACAAGTGCCTTTGTGTTACCAGGCACTTATTTTCTTTATGTATTATGCCTTGTTGGGAAAATTATCTGTTTCCTGTATTGTGAAGAATTACACATACACACTCAATTGTGTTTCTTTTCTTTTTTTTACCCATCATGAGGTTGGAAAGAGATAATGGGAATGGAGTTTTGTCTGAAAAGGTTTGCCCTGTATGCTCACATTTCGGGGGAGTTTGCCTGTTAAATAACAGAACAGACTTCGTGGCAGAAGGCAAATGCATCAATCCAGAATATTGCTAGCCTATCAGCTTGTTTTCAAATATGATATAATAAACAAAGGAAAATAGCAATACAATATATTTCTAAACATTTCCTCCCTTATGTTTGTTTGTTTTTTCTTTTAAAAAGCTCCTGTGCTAAAATCTAAACTAGATATTGGGGGTGGGGGGAGTGTAGATTTTGAAATTTTCATTTCATATGAGTTTTCTGCCCCTAATGCAAATTGTAGGTGTGAATTCCTGATTCTGGACTGAGGTCATAATGAGGGACAAAGGGGTACAGTCCCTTAGTATTTTTCCCTCCAGGAAGTCCCTCAGTCTGGTTTGAGTCCTGCATTCCTATCTTTGAGGGGGAAAATAAACTAATGTAACTATTTGGTACCTATTAAAATTACCACACATTTTGTTCTATTAAAGGGTTTCCCAACCTAAGGCCCACAGTGCCATTTCATGTGGCCCCCACTCCAAAGGCATTTGAGAAACAAAATGACTGCCCCTTTGAAGCTGTTGGGACAAAATAGCCACCCCATTGTTTAGGCAAAGCAAAATGGCCATCCAGCCCTTGAAGCTGACTGAGAGTGTGTGACCTGACCCCTGGCTTGAGACGGTTGAGAACCCCTGGCTTAGACAACCTGGAGATGTTGTAAGGGATTGTAAGTCTGTGCCTCACACCCTAACTGGTTGCAAGGCATATTGTGTCTGTGATCCTTTTAAGACCCTACTGCAGGGGCACACAGGTGCTGGGACATTTTCCTGACGTGCTCCAAGGCCCAGTGTATTTAGGTCAGAGCAAGATTGCAGACCTTCAGCTACACTGCTCAACTTGCCTGAGCTTTAATGCTCACCTTCCTTTGCTGACAGTCTGGATGAAGATTCCTGCATCTTCCAGAACCTGCAATGAGGACTGAATCTTTGCACTGATCCTGATGATGCCTTTTGCCTGATATGCTATCTGTGCTTGCTAGACAGAGGAGGACTACTTGGGGTAATCCTCCACCCGGAGGACAGAAGCTGCAGAACTCTTTGGCTTTGTTTCTAATTACAGCTTGCGTTTACACTGCTGGACTGGACTGCTACTGAACTGCATAGACTTCCATATAGCAGAACTGGACTGTCTCAGTGAGGTCAACTGAGAAGCCCAAGAGAATATATCTGTTTTGTGTTACAGTTGTTGCACTGTACATACTCACACCTTTTTACTTCCTGAGTAAATCTACTTTGAGTTTTTCTTCTTCACCAAGATCTGTCGGCCTGTTTTTCTCACAAGGGACCACCTTGCCAGGTGCAAACCTCTTGCTGGCCACTGCATACCACTCTGCTAACTGTTTACATCAACAGATGCAAGGCTCTTTACAGTTTTGCATTTGTGCAGCTCTTGAGAGATGGACTGATGGATGGAAGAGAACAGCATTGGGTACTGAGAATATGTCAGGTACCTGGATTATAAACAAGTGGCTTTTTCTCTCAGGCTGTTATCTGGAAGTGATCAAAGATGTGTTTTGTGCTTAGATGCTTCTTGAAAGCTTACTCTGATGAAGATACTTTTGGAATGCAAATGGTAAGCAAACATTTCAACCCCAAATGCCTCCTCTTTGGCCTGATGTCTGGGATGAGGTTAGGGAATCCATTATTATAGTAATGTCAGAAGAGATTCAGAATTTAGGAGGTGACATTCTTCCTTTGCCAGTTCCATGATATATTGTTGCAGAAGTCCCTGAAGTGTCCTGGATATAAATGGTATAAAACAGAATAAAATATAATAAAATGTAGCGTGTTTCATTATTATAGTGTGAGCCACAGAATCTTGCTTTCTTCTTCCTGAAACAGTCATGGTCATGCAGTGATTACCAGTCAAAGCACACAGGAGATAAGGTTTGTGATAGAGAGCTTCCAAAGAAATCCAAAGCTTAGATGTGTATATCCCTTGCCTCTTTGAAGCTTATTATAAAAATGCAGTGTATGACAGTTGTCCAGATAATGAGTTATTGTAATAATGTCTTGCTTTTGGAAAGACAGCCCTGCCATCTTCTCTGCAGGAATTATGCTATGTGTATATTATGCATCCTTCCAAAGGACAGGTAAATCAGTTTTTTTTTCATTTTGCCAGTACTAAATTTGCCAAATTCTGAATAAATAAACAAATATTTAGGGGAAAACTGGTAGCTGTTAGACCTCAAAATAAATAGGTGATTACATATTCTGGATATGGTAAGCAAAAATTGTGCTGGCATATGTTGCCATATTTCCAAAACAATATTGATGAAATTGCGTCTTACTGTGTATCTATGAATACAACACCATAGCACCCATGTCAAATCATGCCATTTTAAAAACGCACTTTTCATCTAGTCTGAATGACTGTTACACCTCTCTCTCTCTCTCTCTCTCTCATACATTGATCCCAAATTCCTTTTGTCTTGATATTTGACTATTTATGTAATAGTTACTTTGAATAATCACAGGAATAAATAAGATTTCCTTAATAATATTTGCTTATTTCCTCTCTTCCATTTTCGCTGCCACCAGCCTTTTGCTGCTCCTGCATCTGTGTATTTGCTCCTTTATTGAATAGTACTAATAAAGTTTTATTAAAATAAAATTGCCAAAGATCATTGTTTTCCCCCTAGGGTTTAATTTTGCTCAGCACAATTCTTCAGTCTCTATCACCTCTCCACCTCAACTTTCTCTCTGATTGCATTCCCAGGGGCCAGACTCTAAAACCATCCTCTTCCCATCTCTCTACACTTGACTGCTCCCAAAAAGCCTCACTGAAACTCCACTTCCTTAGTTTCTCCCAGCCAAACAAAACTTTTTTTACCAACCATCTATGTTCCTCATTCAACTCTCCTGTCACTTACTTACCAAAACAATGCATTTCAAACAATACATTTACCATCACAATGAATCAAATATAACAAGGCATCACAATGACAACTTGGCATTTATTGACATTCTTGCATACGAGTTGCCGCCACTGCTGCCGCTGCCACCGCTGCCGAAACTAAAATCTCTCTGTTTTTCAACACTTAATGGAATATAATATATACTTCAGAAGACTCACATCTGGAGAATTTCCATTTCATTGTCACTCCCTATTACATAGACCTAGGCAAAAATCATACCTATTTTTGGCCTCTTTAAACTTTGGAGGCTCTGGTAAGCTATTTGTGCAAAGTAACTTAGCAACAATGTAATTGAAGAGTTGAAAGGTACCTTATGGTTTCTCTAGTCCACTGTCTGTGAAATCAGGAAACCTACAGCTTAATTATCTCTGACAGGTTCTGTCCAACTTATGTTTAAAACCTTAAACTGTTAGAATTTTATTTACAACCTTGCATGCTGCATGTAATGGGAGTAACTAGGAGGGACTTTTCTGGGCTGATGAGAATGTTTATCTATCCAGCACTACCAATAATTCATTCCTGCCTCTTAATTCAAAGAGAGCTCCATCTCTCTCTAATGTGTGCTTTCCCCTTTCTTTTGTCAGTTGGCTTCAGTTGTTTTGTTACTTTTAATCTGTTTGGTTAGTTGCTAGAATACATGCAGTAAAGAAGGGAGCATGAATATACCTGTACAGTAATACCCCAGTGAGTGTTTGTCCTGGACAATGCTAAAACAGGATAACATTGGGGAATTTGAGGCAAACATTTGCACCACACAACATTAAGATAACGTTGTGTGATGCAAATGTTCACCTCAAATTCCCCAACACTGATGTCTGCCCCAAAGCCCACAGGGCTGGAGAGACCAGCCCTGTGGGCTTTGGGGCAGAGATCTCTGCTCAGAGTGGTGGTTTGGTTGGGGGAGAGGGTGTGTTCACCCCTTCACCTCCCAACCAAACCGGGGGTCTGAGCGTGCTATCACTGACTGGGTTGGGGAGAGAACCGGTGCTCGCACACACGCTCTCTCCCCAACCCAGCCAGTGGTAGCAGTGTGCGATCGCTGGCTGGATAAGGGAGAGAAACAACATACGCGTGTGTGCACATTCTCTCTCCAACCCAGCCAGGAGTAGCAGCATGCATGCCTCCCCGACCCAACCGGCGCTTTGTTCAATCCACCTGCTTATTTGGAAAAGGCAGTGGGGAATCCACACATGGAATCCCCATTCCCCTTTCCAAAGAGGCAGGCGGCTCCCCCCCATTCCCATTCCTTTTCTTCTTGGTTCCACAAAACTTAGTGTTCTCCAGTTTTTAACATTGTGTGATTCATTGATCACACAATGTTAAAAAAAAACCTGTTCCCTTTCCGAAAAGGAAAGGGAACAGGGCTTTTTTAAACATTGTGCGATCAATGCATCACACAACGTTAAAAACCGGATAATGCTAAGACTTGTGAAACCAAGTCTTAGCATTATCCAGGGTATTAGTGTATTTTTCAAGTAAATACATGCTTTTTATTCTTTCTTATACAAATGTCAGAGTGAGTTATTGATACTGTGAGTGCCAGTTAATGAGAAAGAGGTAGACTCTGGGAGATTTTTTGCTATTCTCCTCTAGGGGTCTTCTACTGTGTAGCTAAAAAGAATTTTAGCAGAAATTCAAAATTCTGCAATATAAAGAAAGTAAAGTGTCCCACTTGCTGAGGTAGCCCATTCCACCATCAATATTATCAGGAAGTTATCACTAATGCTTACCTGGAATATCTCTCTCTCTTCCATTGGCTTGGGTCCTACCCTCTGGAGCAGCATAAAACAATCTTGATGAGTCTCCCACATGACAGTCCTTCAAATATCTGTATATGATTCTTTTATAGTTACAGCTACTTTGGGTGATATCCATCAGCAGGATATCCAAACAAAATATTTGATGTTATGACAACAAATATATAGATTTGTTTGTCTCCATGCTTTTTTGATTTGTTTTTACAAACATTCCTTCAAGGTATCACAGTGCAAGTGACATCATATGCCAGGAATGATGGAAGTATAATCAACAACTTCTAGATTTGAGAAGGTTTGTGTACAAAAAGACCAGAGCTTGGAAGAATAACAGATTGGACTACAAACCTCAGAATATGAGTTGTTATCCATTTTGTTTTCCACCTCTGGGAGAAGCACTCCCTTTTAAAAATTTTCAGTGCAATGTTCTACCAAGGAGACATATTGTGGACACCCATCAAATTTTGTAACCAAAGGTTCTTTAGACACAAGCTTCAGAAATGAAGACCGTATCAACACTAGACTTTTAAGAAGCAATGTATCATGGTGAAAAGAAGAAGGGCAAAGTTAACAATAATAGCCATAGATCTTTCATTCCTAAAGATGGCTCTTCCTAATTTGATGACAGTTCTGTGATGGATACTGTCAATATCAATGACATAACTCCTTTCTCTTCATTTTTCAATGGTGTAATAGCAGCGAATGACTAAGAACACAGAAATTCAGATTGATAAGTATGTTCCTCTAAATACACTCTGAGTAACAAAATGTAACAAGCTCCAAAAGATCTATGCAATTTCCCCAAATTTAGTATTTTTCTGGTAGCATTCACACATAAAATACAAAATCTGGTCTATAACAGTAGAACCCAAAGAAATAATCTTAACAAATTGGTGGCCATGCTCAACAAAGCAATTGCAGGTCTTGGAATGTAGATTGTCATGTGGAGGGTCTGAATCCAGCAATTCAAGTAAAACCACCACCACCACCACCAAATAAATAGTAGGTTGGAAGAAGTCTGGAGGTGGGAAATGTGACTTGTAGCTGTGAAGAAATTTGTTAATATGGAGCCTGTCTTGTCTTCCTATAATCTTTGAAACCTTTCCTCTGCAAGACCTAGAGGAAGGAGGGATTGAGAGAAGTGAAAAAAGTATGAGATCCACACAGCTAAAGTGTCATCTCAAGGACACTTGGGATAATGTTTCTGGTTTGCTAACAGATACCAGACGGATGGGATGGAGATTGAGAAACATATTCTTTCCAGAGGTTCCCAGGATTTAGAAGGTTGTGGTAGCTCAGAGATCTAATTGGTGGAACCTCCTAGAACAGTGTTTCCCAACCTTTGGTTTTTAGACTTCAATTCCCAGAAGCCTAAGTCAATTCCCCAAAGTACAGATCAATCAATGTACTGATTTAGGCTTCTGGTAATTGAAGTCCTCCTTTGGGAAGTGTGCCCCATGTTAGGAACCACTGCCCTAGAAGATATGTGGGGTATGAAATTAGAAAAGAAAGGAAATTAGAAAAGAAAGGTGCTTAAGGAAATGTTACATAGCAGAGTTGGTGTGTAAGCTTAAAGCACACGTTCCTGGTGATTGTTGGCTTTGCCTCCCTGGAACGCTGATAGTCTTTTGACTCAGAGTATGGGAGTAAAGATGGATAAGAAGATTTCTCTGAAGCCCTAACATGGCTGGCCTGGAAGTCAAAAAAGACAGTACAGCTTAGTGGTGGGTGTGGTCCTTTCTAGTCTCCTCAGTTTCTTCAGAGTAGCCAAAGACAGGATAAAATGGCACATCAGATGGTGAGAAAGAAGGAGGAATGGGAGTCAGACTGAAAAATAAGTTGTTGAAGACAGTGTCAGATGATAGACTTTCATATGTGGTTCTAAAAAGCACTCGATTCAGAAAGTAAATGATTCAGCCTGAAATAAGGGTCCTCTGCCTGTAAACCTCCTTTTTTGTGGCTCCCGATTCCTCAGCTAAACTGAAGCTTCTTGTGCGGGTTTTCTCTCTCCTCCTTTGTGTTTAAAAGAAAAAACCAAGAGGAGTGCAGTTTGTATTGAAGTGCACTACAAATCATACAAGACTGTAGTACAAAATGCACAGCACAGCAATGCACTTTGTTTATCATAACACAGGTGTAATGATGTAATTGTTTTAGAAACTATTTAAACCAGGCCTTTAGATCAAAATCTTTGGGCTCTCTTCCCAGCATTTGTAGATGGGGAAATTTCCCCACACCACTAAAACTACAAACTAAAACTGCTTTATGCCATTTGGCATAAAAATTTAATGGCCTGTTTTGTTTTTACAGGACTCGTTATCATCGTCAGCTGCAACTTGTATCCGAGAATGCATTTTTTCTTGAAGCAGGAAAAATGCTGCTGGCATAAATTTGTTTAAGGTGGATCCCAGCTTGCCATGAACTGACCCACACACTATGATCTCAGAGCCATCTCCTGTGGCACATCTGAAATGAGACATGCAGGATTTAACACCAGGACTGCAATGGACTGCTGCAGCCTTGAGAATATGAACAAGGTGTGCCTTCACAGCCAGTCCATCTGGCATGGCCTCTTCTACCTCCATGGCATTTGGGAATCAGAGTTCCTCTTCCGCTCATTTTGCGGTTTGGCCCAATATAATGGTTTCACCCCACCTAAAATGGCTCATCCGCCCATAGCTGTTGGCCCCTTGAGGGCGTCAGGTTATTTACCATTGCCCAACACTCAGCATTGAGTTGCTGGCTGTACAGTCTACTCCATTACCATAGCGGGAAGTCCAGCCAGACAGGACTACAGTCAAACCTCACATAACGAATACCTCGCATAGTGAAAAACATTGCGAGTGGGCATTCCACAAACCTTTCTGACTCACATAACAAAAATTTTCTTTATCCAAAACCAGCATTTCCTATGAAAAAACTCACATAAAATTTTTCTTTATCCAAAACCGGCATTTCCTATGGAAAAACTCATATAACGAAAATTTTCTTTATCCAAAATTGGCATTTCTTATGGAAAAACTTGTATAACAATTTTTTTGTTATGTTTTTTTCCATAGAAATTTTTGTTATGCGAGTTTTTCCATAAGAATTTTCGTTATGCGAAAAAAACTAGCATAACGAAAAACTCGCATAGCGAGCAACCTTGGAGAACAAAATATTTTCGTTATGTGAGGTTTGACTGTATATTCACTCTATTCCACATAGAACAAGCTAGAAATGATTGTTTTCAGCTAAGATATTTAGTTCATGATAAAATACTTTTAAAGTATACTGTTGATTTGTTGCAACTTGGAGATTGTTATATGAAATTGATGTTTTTTCTCTTTGAGACAACTGACAAATTTATACCAACTGCGGTATAAAAATGCAATAAATAAATAATAAAAAAGAAATTTAGTTGCTAAGTCAATCTTCTATCTGCTTACTACTCTGCTGATAGAATGGCTGTGTTACCAGAGACAGAAAGAACTCTGAAATATTAATTCTTCCTTGCTAGGGAATATTGCCTAATGGTTGGATATAACATTTTTCAACTGTTTTTACTAATGGTGTCCTGTTTATCTCCTATCCAGGCAACATTGTTATACAGTACATGCCTTCTTTGTTGGGTTAAACTATATTCTCTCTCTCTCTCTCTCTCTCTCTCTCTCTCTCTCTGGGTCAACACAGAGTAATCTCTGACATGAAATTATTATTATTAGTTGTTATGAGCTGTTAAGTTACCATATTACATTTATTTACATAGAAGTATTAAATTACTTTACATAAACTAAGATACATTTACTCTTATGTAGCCAAGCAGTTAAGCTACCATAGAAGTTTTAACTTACTTTGTAAGATTGTATTTTCTGATTGGGATGAACAACAATCAGAGAGCAGAAGTAGCCAGAAGAAAGAAAGTGGAATGGGTGGCATTTAACTCCATCAAAGAAATCTTGCTAAATCAGAAAATCGACAAGAAACAACGTGCCAACCATTTAATTTGCGATACTACCTGCGGGCCTCTATGGGAGTGAAACATGGTCATTAACAAAGGCCGAGGAAGAAGAACTCTCAAGAGCTATGGAAATATCAATGCTAAAGATATACCTTCATGACCACATCCCCAACACCCTGATAAGAAAACAAAGCTAAATCAATGAAGTTGTTGCTGAATACCACACACAGAAATTGTGCTGGGCTGGACACACCTCTCAAATGACAGATGGGTGTTGGACAGCATCAGTCACCAAGTGGTATCTCGAGAGGAGTAAAAAGACCCCTTGGCAGACCCCCAAAAGATGGGAAAAGTTTTGGATGAACCTGGTGAAGAAGAGCACAACAATGAAACGTATGGAAAATGAGTTGCGACCAGGAATCAGCAAGTACTTATTCCTCAATAGTCTGGTCAATATGTCTAAAAGGTATTGCTCAGTCATTTCTTTTGAAATGCACCTGCTTGTTATAACTTATCTTTAAAGTCATTCATTATCCATAACTACTTTTAGCTACATCTAATTGTTCAGTTAACTATTGATTTAAGCTATAGATTCTTTCATAAAATTGTTTCATTAACCTTTTATGACCTATGTTCTGATACACTATATATATATGCCTATTGTCATTTATCTAAGATCTATGCTTTGGTTTTCTTGTACTGATATATCTACTGTATATGCTGGCGTATAAGACTACTTTCCCCCCTGAAAAACATGCTTCAAAGTGTGTGTGTGTGTGTGTGTGGGGGTCATCTTATATGCCGGGTGCACTTCAGTTGGGATAGACATAGCTGCCCATAGTGGCCTCCTGATGCTCACCTGGTGCCCATAGTGGCCTCCCGACGCCCGCCCACCCACCTCATTCGACATACCATCCAGTATCACACAGTATCCAGCGTGGCTGTGGCGAGCATCAGCAGCAAGACAGAGGTGCCAGCCTTTTCGGCATGACCAGCCTATTCTGCTCGGCAGGAAGCAGCGGTGCTCCACTCTGTCCCTTGTCTACACAAAGCTCGCACATGCGCACTTGCGCACTAGTGCCGGCCAAATCTCCTGATGTTCTTTTATGTTTTATTTGGTGTGTGGAAGGTGTGAGGAAGAGGGGGTAGACTTATACCATGAGTATATAACAAACTCTATATTTTGAGTGGAAATGTTGAGGGGGGGTCGTCTTATATGCCCAGTCATCTTATACACCGGCATATACGGTATATACATGCTGCTATTACACAAATAATTAAATAAAATGTAAAAAGGAAATCCTGAGATCATCTTTGCCTTCTCTAACAAATGAACAGGGTGTAAACTTTTAAGATAAGGAAGAGCATGATGCTGGGATGAGGGTTTGCTATTTTTGGCAAAAATCTAGAATTGGGGATTCCTTAAGATGCTGATTAAGCATTTGCTGTGTCTAAAATACTTGGGCACAGAGAATGCTTATCATATGAGAGTGACAGGAATCATTAAAGTGACCATGACAGGAATAATTAAAACCTAACAAAAGTCTCAGCTTCACAGCAGTGTGTGGCAATTCCTTTTGGACTAGAAAGAAAGACAAGCCATAGTTAGAGAAGCAAGGCCACATCTAGAAGGTGCTTTGCTGAGACACAACTAATAGCATTTCATTGATTCATGCCACAGAGCAATGAGATGCATTTTCTAGCATTTTATCCCCCCTGCCTCCACCTTCTAACTGGAGGTCAGGCATCCTCAAGGCTGTTCCAGCTATTCACTACAGCAGCTTGAAATAACAGTGTTGTGCTGTATCCACACCAGTTCCCAAGTTCTTCAACCAAAATGTTTCAGTTCAGGAGGTCACAAAATATTTCCAGATTTTCTTGCCTCCGTGAAAAAGGATGTTTTGTTGCATCAAGACAAGTTGTCGTATCAATTAAAAAAACAACAACCCAGATGTGATATTTTTCACTCTAGAACAACAGCATTCTCAGCATTTTACTCCAGAACAACATTGTTGTCTTTTATTATCAGAATTTGCAAAAAAATATTTTATACGAAATACTCTCCCCCGAAATACTTTTTTTGCAGAAAGTATAAAGTGCACAAAATGCACAAAATATTGAGCAATCTTACCCAATGGATACAAAACCTTTGAAAATTTCTTTCTCATATGCAAGAATGAAGTATGCAAATATTTGCACTCCTAGTTTTTATCCACCCTGCACCTCTTTTCTCATTTACCTTCAGTGTTCAGCTATAGCAAACCACACTTTTCATTTCTTACTACATGAACAAAGTTTTCTCACTTTCTGATTCAATGTACTTTCTGATGTCTTTCTCATTATTCATTTACTTTAGTACTTTTCCAATGGACACCTTCTCAATCCACAAAACTCTCTGTATCCTGAGATGGACAATTCACCACCAGGCTGCAATTACTACATGACTTGTGGTTGGCAGTTCCTGCCAGAAAGCCAGGAATCTTTTTGAACTGATGAGAATCATTGCTATTTGGTGAGCAGGATGAGAAGATGAATCTATTCTGTATATTTTAATGTTAATAATTTTTGTGATTCAACTGTTTTTTAATGGCATTGTCATCTGTAAACCTCACTGTAGCACAAAGCGATACACAAGGCTTCCATACTGGGAAACTATGCCTGATGGTTGACTCAGCTTTTCATCCTTCTGATTGTCTATAAAATGATTACTTAGCATGTTAGGGGCAAAATGCTAATTAACCTATGAACTGCCCAGAGAGTGCACTAGGTGCTATGGTGCAGTATATAAGTATAGTTGCTATTGCCATTGCTATAGATGTCTCATTTCCATGGTGCTCTTTTGTTTATGTTTTGTTGTCATTGTCCATGTTTGACCTCTCAAAGTTCAACCCCACATCCACATCCTGGTAACAGGCCAAAGTAAGGATTGCTAGGTTTTGATAAAGTATGGTGTGGCCTTGAGCCCCAGGACTACTACAACAGACTGAAGCCCATCCTGGGTCACCATAAAATGATCTGACCAAAGGGACTCTGGTGAAGTTTCAACAGTTCCAGCAAGCTGGCAATGGATATTGCTACAGAAATCCAAAGACATTACAAATGGACTGATCTAATGGGAGAACTGGCATTACTCAATTGTAAATCTCAGTGGACAGTTTAGTAGTTAGTATAGGTGAGTGATGGTGAACCTGGGCACTCCAGGTGTTCTTGGACTAAAATTACCAGAAGCTGAAGTCAGCACTCATGCTGATCAGGGCTTCTGGAAATCAAAGAGTGTTTGCCATCACTGGTATAGGCATTTGTGATTTTGTCTCGTCTCCTCTAGAGTGCAAAAAAGGAACCAGAGAGGGATACTAACGTTCAGAAAGCTGAAGTTATCATTATCTGACTGAAAGCCAGTTTCCTGTTATGTATATGCCAAGCAGGTGTGTTCTGCTGATTGGTCTATAGATCAGCATGAAAGATACAGCGGCATCTTAAATACTGCAATAGTATCAAACAACCAGCAGTGGTCTTTGCAGAGAGGAGGATAAGTTTAGAAGCTCTCTTTTTTCATAATTCAGGAGGCTGAAGAAATTTATCATACCAGCTTTCTGCCATTATCATTTAAGCTACGAAATTCATCACCAAACTACTGCCAGGGATAAATTAAAATTCCAGCTGCAAAATTTAATAGGATCCATACCACGTAACTCTGCTCCACTTCTATTCATTTGCATTCTTTGAACAGAGCTCGTTACAGAAACATAACCAGTTTTTCCCTTCATCTGCAGAAGAAAAGCGAAATAAAATGGAAGAGATAATGGAAGTGGCAGGAGGCAGAGCTGCACCTTTCAGAAACTCGCATGTCACTATTGCAATTACGTGTGCAAAGACTGCTGTACATCACCCCCCCTCCAAACACATAGCCATTCCCTGTGTTTCAGGGGATCATGGTAACATTAACAGTGTGATGTCATTGCTGACAAATTTATGTTAATTAATATACCTAGCACCAAGAAAATTAAGATTACATTATGGGGGTAAGGAACCTTTGTAGACAATCTGTGAAAACAATTTTGAAAGGCATAGTTGGAATAAATATAATAATAATTCATGCATTCAGGTTGATTTTGACTTACAGCAACCTTTTCCAGGGTATTCCAGGTAAAGAATACACAGAAGTGGATTACCACTCTCTTTTTCTGAGGGTGCTTTGGGAATGTGTAGCTTGCTCAAGACTAAACAACCTGGCTCTTCACCCAGGAGGGATGGCAGGTAATTGACTGCTGACTCTAAAGACATCTTTTCAACTGCCAGTCTAAACAGTACTGAGCTAGGTAGATCCATGTGGCAGTTATCAGGAAATATCAGTATCCAATAAACCTATGCCAACTTCTTTGAAGCTGTGAACATGCCCGTTTTACTCCTTCTGGAAGGAAAATAGGAACCACCATTTATTTATTGCATATGTTACATTTTGTTACAGTTTGTATCTACCGTAACTTATTTTCCTAGTGAAAATTGTTTTTCACTCTAATTTGCTTTCTAGTCTCCTCAGGGAAAGTTCTACTTGCATTAATATCAATGGTAATTTTTGACTGTATCATTTTGATAGACAGCAGAGAACTGTGTTTCATGGCTGCATCATTTAAGGCAAAACTGTGGGGAGAGTGAGTGACAGAATTCACCTATTTGTTAAACAAAAGGGACCAAACTCTGGTTTCTCTTCAGACTGTATAAATCTTTCACTTTTAAATAAAATGGCAACTGTACTTAGAAATCTGCCTTGTCAGGCAAGAGGACAGCTTTAAACTCTTATCCTCATTTTTTTTCTATTTCTGTGATTTAATTTGCCACACAGAAGAGCATTCACTCACGTGAGCTGCAATCCAAAGTGGTACAACTGGACTGTAATGAGATTCTGGTACATTTCCCAGTTTTCAGCATTTTGTTTTGCTCCCCCCAAAATGCCAAAGAGTTTTTGTGCAAAAAACCAAACCAAACCCAAATCTACTTTTTTTTGGGGTCCAGGAAACCTTCTCTTTTGTGCAAAATACAAGGCATTTTACACATACACACACAAAATTAAAATACAAGTTTTGGGCAATAACCCATCAGGGGTGCAAACAGCAATCATGCAATTGTGCTAGAAAACCGGACTGTACAATGGTATATATATTGCTAATACTGCTTCTGTGAAAAATGTGCTGGTCTCTCTATGAAGGAAGAAACTAATCATTCTTTGACAGGATGTTTCTGAGTGTCAAGATATCCTTTTACACTGAAGATGAGAAAATGTAAGAGTATTATGTCTGTATGGATTATATCTGAAAATTTACACAGAACACAGTCATTTTACTCCTTGTGGCTGGTATAACACAGATATTTCCATTCATATATATTTGAAAATATGTCATCTTTCTGCTACATAGCAAAGAAAGAGACATGCTATTTCGGTAAGAAGTTCAGCTTGGGTACAAACACCAGATGAGGACATTAGTTGCCAAACTTGTCAGCCAAAATTCAAAGGGCCGGGTAATTTGTTAGAACTGTCACCGTGGCATAGTATAAACCGATACTGAAACTGAGGGGGCTTCTATTTCTTTCAATATGGAAAAAGAGACATATTACTGCTGCTCAAAGATACAGCATCAAATATCCCACTGCGCTTACTCAAGCCCTTGGCTAAACTGAAAATAGCTATTGAATCCAAGCAAGGTCACTAAAATACACACTTGCAAGAAACTGATCAATAAGTCCTAAAATAAACCAAGTTTATTTTATTTTTTAAAGGTAGAATGAAGAGATGAAACTGCCATGTTTTCTAGACATTCAATATTTTTCACAACTGTAAAAAGAATAGATGGTTCCGCCTCATAAAACAGCAAGATGCCTAAAGTAACAAGGTGTTTAGTTACTCTTAAAATCAGTTTTTTTTTATTATTATTATTGTCATGGAAGACTGGGGAAGTAAAACATGACAGCTTCCTGTAGGTGTTGCAACTGCAAGAACACTACAGGTGGTTCTTATTCTTTCTCTGAAAAAAGTACTGATGTGCTCTTAACTACCATGGCCTGGTCTGTGGAGAATTTTACAGGTAGTAAGACAAGTACACACTTCATGCCAGAATGCTCACAGATAATTTCCTCACAGCAGTTATATCAACACTGTCCCGTCCATAGTATGATGATTAATCCAGCCTTTTTGTCACAGGAAGTCTGTAAGAAAAGAAAGGCAAGGGGAACAGAAGACCAAATAAATGTATATTATCTTCAGTACACAGGCAGTGATTTACTGCTACCTTAGAGATCAGTTGGCCACTTACTGCATAAATTGATGATGGCCATTTATCTAATGTCAGTATCCTCAAAGGTCCTTTTAGAGAAAGGTGGATCATATTAAACCAGCATTTGAAGTAAAAAGAGACACAAAGTGGGGGAGAGTGTTTTGCTTTCAATTGCCTTTTTAATACTTATGACAAAGGTACATAAGCCTGATAAATGGTAAACTATAACCATGAATTAAATGCCAGTTTCAGGCCACTGTCCCCCAAATGGCTTCTTCTGATGCTTCCAAGCAGTCTAGAAATGTTGTGAAAATTTGTTCACACACATTCACACATGTAGGATCCATAATTTTCAGAAATGCACTCCATGTTACCCATGTTCAGTGAAAATAAGGCTGCACTAATATTGTCCAGTGTGATCAGTATCCCAATGTTCCATGATAATTGGAAACTGACTCCTATAAGCTGGTATGGAGCAAGCCCACATCAATTTATTCTCTGGTTTGTAACGGTATTTTTATGTTTCTAGATCTGGGTGGGGGTGGGGGTAGAAGTACGTTGAACTGGGAAAGCAGAAATCCATGATTTTAGATGGGTGTGTTATGTAGCAGTTCTGGGAAAGTAGTGTGTAACCAAAGCTCCTTTCCTGTCCAACTTTCCTCACCCTAACATCAAGGATCTATGTCCTCTACTGCTTGCCCAGCTCCTACAACAGACATTTTAAAAACACATTTTAAGAACATAGGAAGTGAGGGGGAAAGATAAATATTTAGAATTTTCCAATTAAAGCCAGCACAAGAGGGTTTCTCACTCTTTAATTCTTCCATCTTTCAACACATATCTCTACACCAGGGGTGCCCAAACTATGGCCCATGGGCCAGATTTGGCCCCTGATGCCAATTCATCCAGCCTGGGCCACCCTCATTGCTCCTGGAAGTGGAAGTATGGGCAAGTTTTACTTCCACTTCCAGGAGCGAAGAGGGCGGTGCAGGCTGGATGAATTGGCATTGGGGACCGGATCTGGCCCATGGGCCATAATTTGGACACCCCTGGTATAAGCAGAGAAAATGGCAGCCTAAAATCTATCTCATCCTGCTACAAAACAGATTGCATGGTATATTTTATTTCCACTTCCGGTGGGAGGAACCATGTGACCGGCCCACTGAACCACATGACCGGCCTACTGGACCACATGACCAGCCCATGGCTCAAGAAGTTTGGGCACCCCTGCTCCACACTTTCCATCTTTTCTCCTCACCGCTATCTCAAAGTATGCAGGTTTTAACAAGCAAGGTTGTTGTTCCACCCAGTGAATACCTGTTTGTCCAAAGATGCTGTACATCTTGTTACTTTGATAAATTTTAGCAAGAGAAGTATAAAAGAAAATGGGAGGGCTTAAATGTCAGAAATAAAAGGAAAAGGTAAAGGTCGCCCTTGCTCAAAAGCCAGTTGTATCCAACTCTTGAGTTCAGTGCTCATCTCTGTTTATAGCCAAAGAGCCGGCACTGTCTGTGTCTGTAGATATTTCTGTGGACATGTGGCAGGGATGACTAGACACTTGAGTGCATGGAATGCTGTTTACCTTCCCATTGAAGTGGTCCCTATTTATCTACTTGCAATTTCTTGCTTTTGAACTGCTAGGTTGACAGGAGCTGGGACAGAGACAGGTCTTGAACTGCTGACCTGCCGACCTTCCACTCATCGAGTTCAACATCTTAACCAATAAGCCCCAGCAGACCCTGTCAGAAATAAAACACATCTCCAATTTGGAAGGTCTAAAGGAGCAGGTTTTTTGTGACCCTGGACAGCTGCTGTCAGTTAACAGAAACATGCCAGGCTCGAGAAGGGCAACGTTCTGATACACTGTAAGAAACACATCTGAAAACCTTTGGAGTTTCTTCTGAGTTTCTAAAAGAAGAACACCAGGCGATGTGGAATAAATTGTGTGCCTGTGTGTGTGTGGGAATCAGCATAGCAATTAGGACTATTGAACTTGGCTAGCAGTAACTGGTGTTCCGCTGATTGGCAGTGATTATAGCGACATTGAGGAATCACAGACATTTGTCCCAGTTTTATCTGAAAGCTGTTTAGAATTTCATACACAAATAGTTCATTTCGAATGGTATTTGCAAGTAGTCCTCCACTGAAGATTTTAATTGGCAAAATTCAACATTGTGTGGGCAAACTTCAGCTCATGCTATGGTACAGCTGTTGTTGTCGTTTTGCCTTCGCCTCTTCCCATATGACCCAGAATGTTAGCAAGATTTCTGAGGCAAGTCCATTATCCTTTTATCAAAAATACTGAGAATGCCATGGAGGAAGAGGAAATTGTCATCCCATCTTATTGGCATAAAGGGTTAATTGCACACAATGCGTCATAAGGACAGTACGTAGTTATAGCTACTATACAGTGGAGGCCTGATGCATGTATATAAATAGTGAATTCAGGAATTCTATTGAGGCACTGGAGTCCATGAGCCAAGCAGAGGAGAGAACTTACCCTTGTAGTGGTACTTAACCCATGGGCTGATGGTTTATTGAAATAAGTGGAACAGTGCACCTAATTTTCAGCTGAAGACTCTGCACACTTCCAGGTAGTTTTTTTAAAAAAATTTCAAATCCCATTAAATCTAGACAGCATAGCCATTGACTATGTAATGGGAATTTTAGTCCAACAACATCTGGAGCGGGCAAAACCTTTCTCATCTCTCCTCCATGCCATAAAAGAATGTCACAAATCTTACCTTTTACAAAAATGTTGATACTCCTAGAGAGGTGACTGTGAATTTGTGGAGTTTCAGATGCCATTCTGCCTGTTACTGTATTTTCCCCAACTTGTTAAGGACGGTTGCCCTTAATGGTTTACAAAATAAAAATACAGTTGTACCTCGCTTAAAGAGCATAATGCGTTCCACAGGATTGCTCTTTAAGCGAGTTTGCAAACCCTGATTTATTTGTTAAGTGAGTTTTTTGGTTGGTTTTATTTGTTAAGTGAAGTGAACATTCAGAGAAAATTCTGCTCTTTAAGTGAGTTACTCTTTAAGCGAAGTGCTCTTTATGCGAAGTTTGACTGTACCTAGCCTCACTCATTTTAAGACTTAATATAAAATAATACTTTGCCACAAAGGATATTTTGATGGCCATTTCCAGCCTTTGAACATGTAACACTCTGTGGAATTTGACTTCACATTTGTTCACTCCAAGTGAGTTTATATACATTTTAATTATGTCAGTCTTTCTGTAAGCCACCCTGGGAACACAATTGAAGTGCAGTATAGAAATACTTCCACTAAGTACACAATAAATAATGCATTATTTAGTTAGTTGCCTGCATTGGTATTCAACTAAAATCCTCAACATGGCTCACAGTATTCATAAAAACACAGTGAATACATTAAAAGCCATAATCTTGGAAGACTAAAAGGAAACTCAAAACCTCCCCAGCAGGAGTGCTTGTTTGACTGTGGTGCCTCCATCTCCTCCTGCTTACTGAATTGCTTCTTACAGGTCAGAAAATGGGAGATAGCCCTGCAAGGCAAAGGTGGAAGGTTAACCTCATGGTAAGGGAAAATGAGGCATCTGTCTCACACAGCGGCTGCTCTTATCCCTGGTGGCACAGTGATTAAACTGCTGTATGGGCATCCAAAACATTGTGAGTTCGATCCTGATGCGGTCTCAAGGTTGACTCAGCCTCCTATGCTTCCAAGATTGGTAAAATGGGTACCCAGCATGTTGGGGCCAAAATGCTAATTAACTTGTGAACCACCCAAAGATTGCACTAAACACTAGGTGGCAGCATATAAGTGTACACGTAATTCCTATTGCTATGTTTCTCAAGTTTTTACAGCTTAATATGGTTTATGATTTCTCCCATTGCTTTACTTTCATTTTAAACTAAACTCTGATGTTTTTGTCATGGTATCTAAAATAAGACTTCAGTTAAATTTACATTTGTGTGTATTTTAAAGTCCTATGGTTTTGCCTGTCAGTTGGAGATCTCAGTATAAAGAGAGGTTGGTAAAATGAGTACCTAGCATGTTGGGGCAAAATTCTATTTACCTGTAAACTGCCCAGAGAGTGCTTTGGGGTAGTATATAAGTGTAATTGCTATTGCTTTTAGCTCTTTGTGGCCCTCAAAATAAGCAATATTAAATGAAGTTTTAAACATTTACCAAGGGGTGTGTAAATACTGTCTGATCCCACTTATATCCAAATATTTGTTGCAGAAATTGTGATCAACTGACCCAAGTTGATCTTGGATGTAGACTGGATTGATTTGCTCTTGGGTTTATGCAGATACAGTAGTTGTATGTTTCATTTGTTCCCCACTTAAGACTGAAAGAGAGTGAAAAAAGAGTGGGATTTTTTTGGCATCAATGGCCCTAGACATGTTGCCCCATATAAGACTGAAAACTGGCAGACAGGTTAAGGGCCAGGAAAAGGTTCTTCTGTCAGCCACTTGTACCTAAAAGAAGAAAAAGCAAGAAAATTCTAGAATACAGCCAGCTTATTAAACAAGGTAGTATTCTTACCATGGTGGGGAATACAATGTGGTTGATTTGAATTCCCCACCCTTGGACTCAATATTTAATCTCCAGGCAAGGTTTTAGCTTTCTTTCAAGTGTCAGCTGGCAATCTCTTTCTGCTTTGTTGCTTCTTTCTTTTGCTGCAATAAATGGCACTAAGTATTTTTTATCATAATTCAGAAAAAAAAATACAGAGGACTTGTCAGTGATTAGTAGGGCTGTGCAAGCTGACCCAAGTGCATTTTGGGTGCTTCTTGAACTGCCTTGTAGTAGATCCAGACATGTATATATATCTTTGTTCTGCCCCATTTGAAGGGGGGCATGGAAGGTGTCTCCCCATAGAAAAGATTCTTGGAATTGCATGGAAATTATTCATCACTATATGTACAAAAGAAGATCTAGTAAATGGTCAAGATAATGTTATTGAAGTAACCCAATTCTGGTCAAATATAGTCTAATCATTTTAATATGTTAATTTGTCTGAATGTTATCAATATTTCGTATGTGTCCCTAATTTTAATTTGTGCAATTCCATGATATGAAGGAAGGAAGGAAGGAAGGAAGGAAGGAAGGAAGGAAGGAAGGAAGGAAGGAAGAAAGAAAGAAAGAAAGAAGCCTTGTTTGGACTCTTTTCTCAAGCCAGAGCACATTTCTAATTATAACATACTGTTAGTTTTTATTAAAAACTATCCTTTGGTATCAATGTGGGTAGTGATAAGGTGGACACATAGGGCTTTTCCTCCTTTATTTGTCTTCTCTTTTATCTTTTGTTATGAATTGTTAACTGTTTTTGCTTTTAATTTTAAAGGTATTGTCTGTAACATGATTTACACTTATACTGAAGTAAAACAAGAATGAGGAAAGGGCCACTGGTTTGTATACCAGCTTGTAGAAGAAAGACTAAAGCAGGAGAAAAAGCTTATTGTTTTTGCTTCTTTTTAAAGAAAATTGCCTTAGATTTCATTAAAAGTTCCAGAAGGTAGTGTATGTGTGAGAGAGAGGAAGACAGGAATCTCAAGGCCTGCAAATGTGAGCATTCATGAACAGAAATAAACTGGCAGGTCAGTTTGATTTGTGTGCTTGAAATCTGTTTTGCGTTTCATCCCTTTTCATGAAAACATGTCTAAATGAGTCTCATTGAAGCTAAAAGCAAGGGGCATGGATTAAGTTTAAGACAACCACTTTAGCATATAGACACCTCTATGAATGAAGCTTAATTTTCCCCTCCCCAAATAATGCTTCCAAATTGGCTTCCATTTCATTAAAATAGATGAATAATCCTTCAGGGAGATCTGGAATTCTGGATAAAGTAGACCTTGTGGTCTTAATCTGCTTCTGACAAGAGTTATGTCCAATTTTATGGTGGACTGTAGATAACTTTCCACCTGCAAGTGCCTGTCATTTACTCCATATTGTATTACTACCTGGGTAGTGATGAAATGGTTTCCTAATGGGATGAAACACAGGACTCTATTGTATGCAGCCAGTTGCTTTTAATAGTGAATTACTACAGTATGGTGGAAAGTTTTTGAATGCTGCATGAGTTCATTAGAGCAATTATACAGAGAAGGTTGGAAAGACAAGACTGTTTTGGTCATGGTATAGTGTTAGTGGTTTCCTATGGCTTGGTGTTTATGATAGTAGAAGTGACTCAGCATGTGTGTTAGACCAGCCTCGGGCAAGTTTGTAACTTACATGCTTTCTTTTTTTGATATTTGTCCATTCTTCCCCACTTCTAGCCAAATGTTTATTGTAAACTGATCTATTTGGCCATTTCCCCACCATCTTTGTTTATGCTCCAGTCCTGTTCAAGAAATGCAAAAGAAGTGAAGTGTCTGGAAAGAACAGCTATTGTTTGATAAACAAAAAGTGTTTTTTTGTGAAACTGATTGTAAGAGTGTATCAGCCAGCAGATGTAGGCACCATAAAAACCCTTATAAAAGAGTTTAAGAAGGAACAGGAAGTTCAATATTTGCATCAACAATTGATTTTTCAAAACTTGCATCAGCCAGCCTTCTATTCAAATAGAGTAAGGATAACTGGATAGTTTCAGCTTTCACAGTGGCTTAATCCTGCAAATTATTAAACCAATACAGTATTCCAATTTGCATAATGAAGGGACAAGGGTTCCCTTATCTCATTCACCATGCAAATAACACAATGTATTATACAACAGAGTACAAGTTTTATGTGAAATTCTACATCTTCAGAATACTAGCTCCAAGGTAATGATGGATCTGGAACTGACCATAACATATGCTATGAATGTCTTACCCATACTGCTTAAATAGAGGATAATTTATAGGTTTTTCCCATTAAATGGCACTTGTCTGTCATTTTTGAGGAGGAGGAAAAGCCTCTAACTCAACAGGAAATTTGTGGTTGCTGCTTTTGCTAACTGATTGTGGTACTTTTCACATTTGTGTTTATACTGAACAAGTATCCAACTTGTAAAGTTATGTAACAATATAATGGGCTGATCCAATATTTAGGAGCATGTAACTGGAGTCATGGAACTTGATGTCTTTGTTGCCTCCTCCTCACAGTAACTCCTCCTGAGGCTTGAACACGATATACTAGAGAAACAGTCCTGAATGGGGTAAGTTATGGTGTGACTAAGAAAAGGAGGTCCTTCTAAACTGGAAGAGGCCACTTCAATTTCCACAGAAGGCAGATTTCTGGAACAAACTCATTGCATCTCTTCATAGTTGAGAAGAGTGCAGATATTTATTGGCTGTTGATGGACAACTTAAAGCTGCCTGTTCTGCATTCTTATGGGTTTATATTCTCCTAAATGTTTTAGACCAGCAGTCATTCAAGCAGGTGATGATTTCAAAAGAACCATTACTTCTCTAAAGCAGATCATGTGGAGCCCTATTTATACATTGGCTTTGTTTGTCAAACAAGAAATAAAGCCTAAGAGGAGTTGGAGTTGGATCATCATAGATACATATCTGATTTGCATCCCATATAAAAAACAAAATAATGAAGAAGTGATTACTATATTAATAGTAAGTAATGGCAGGAATGTTGCCAGCTGTCTATGGCAATGTAATATGATGCACTACACACAATCATAAGGAATCCATATTTTGTTACTATGTTAAATGCTCCACTCAGTATAAAACCAAGATCTACCCTTTATGAAATTGTGAGTCACATTAAAGCACCAGTGATGTAAGTTTCCATATACAAACTACATTTTAAGACCTTGAATACCATATGTTGAACAAATGAATTAAATACACTGCCATTATCATCAAGAGGAATCCTATATTAGAAAAACAACAACACAGTATGGTTTCTGTTTCGGGTTAAACCATGCTACAACACTGCTTCCTCATTAAGCTCCTGCTTTGAACTTGGCAGTATGTATGAGTACCATACTGCCATTTCTCTTATTGCTGGGAAGGAATATTCACTCATATTTATCATATTCCACTTAGTTCAATAGTTAACGAGCAAAATAGTTAACCACCAGCAGCAAAAAACTACCATAATATTAACAATTCAAATATAAGCAAGTCCTCAGCTTCATATTTAACTTGAAATACAGTATTTGCCAGCGTATAAGATGCACACACACCCTTAAAATACACTGGAAAATGGAGTGTGTCTTGTACTGTGTATAGTAGCCTATAGTGGGCTATTTTGGTAATAACGGGGTACATTTTATATGCCAGCAAATACGGTAACTCCCTAATCCCAGAGGAAAAAACACAACATCCTTGTATAATATGAACACAGCTAGAACTGTGTTTTCATTTTATTGTCAAATAGTATGTTGTCAGCATTGGGCAAATGTTTACCAAATGCCCTCGGTCTGAATATTGCGAACTCCATTCTTGAAAATATACTGAGTGTGTGTAATCTGAGGAGATAATGAATAGGTGTGTAACAAGGGAAAGAAAGACTGAAGTAGTATTAATGTATTATGTTATCTTACAATATCATGTGATATATTCTAACTCAGAGGCGTAGCTACCGCCGTATCTGCCGTATCAATTATATGGGGCCCCCGGGCCACGGGGGCCCCCAACGTGCGTAAGCAAAACAAATATTTACCCTTCCTAGGGCCCCCCAAACAAATTTTTATACGGGGCCCTGCCAAGGCACGCTACTCTTCTGTTCTAACTATATCCCTACATTATATGACATAGCCAAAGAAAGAAAGAAAGAAAAAAGAAGAGTTGCTGGCTAGGAGCTCCTCAGATATGAACAGTACATGACAAGTTTGCAATAATTGCTTTTATCCTGAAGGCAAAACCATTTGCTCTTCAAATTTTATCTACAACTTTATAGCGTACAAAAATAAAGATGTATAGCTGGCAACAGAATTTTAACAAGTGATTTCCTAGATGTCCCACACCACCCTGGGACATTGTTGCACAGTTACAAGCCATTTCGTGAGTGTCTAGATCTCAAGCTGGGCTTTCTGAATTGCAAACAAGCAATCTGAGTTGCTGTGCAGAATGAATTCAACGTATTCAGCCATTCTGGATGGTAATGTTGTTATTACAGCCATGTCTGCAATAACTCAACTGTCACATTCACTCCAAGTTGAAATGTGGCCTACATATTCTCTGATAGAAAAAACTTCATATGCCAACTTCAAAAGGATATTATGGATTGATGGGTGGGTGCGGGGAGACCATACAAATGAGAGTCTAGACATTTAGCAATTAAAAAACCTATACTCATCATTACTATCATCTTCATCATCGTCATTATCACCACTGTTATTGTAATCATCAACATTTTACTCATCTCATAATACTTGTGTAGAGAGGGTTTCTTAAATGATCAAAGCATTTTTTGTTGTTGAAGTAGGAAGGCTGGTAGTAATAATGCTCTCAGATTACAGTTGAGGGACTGAAGCAGAAAACTGAAACAGAAAATTGCCTAAGGCCATCCACTGAGTGCATGTCTGAGGTGAAATTTGAAATGGGAACTTCCTGGCTCCCAGTTCTCATTCCTAAGCTCAAATGGCGTGTTATGTGGCATTTTCTCATTCAAAGCACTTTGTACCATATAGTTTTGTTTATTTGTTTATTTTAAAGCATTTAGTTCAGCCAGAAAGGCTTCCAGAACAGCTTACAAATCAAGGCAGACAAGGCAGTCCTTGCCATTGGATTTTACAAGATGTGATTCAAAAGAAGCAAAGGATTTGAAGCAAAAGATAAATCAAGCAACACTTTTCTGCTTAGCCCACTGTTTCCTGCGCTGACTGGCATCAGTTCCTGAAGGTTTCAGATAGAAAACTGACTTAGCTTTATACTTGCTACTTATTTTATCTAACTAGAAACGTGGAGGATAGAATGTCGACCCTTCCTCATGACTATACTTTCTCATAGTTTTTATAGTCCCTTACATCCACATTCATGTGGATAAACAAAGCAGATTAGCCGTGTGATCCATGTTCAAATTGCAAAAAAAATGCAGAAGGAAGGCAATACCTTTATTGGATCACTGAAAATTAAAACATTGCAAGCTTTCAAGATCCAAAATCTCTTCTTCAGGCATGGCATGATATCTTTACTGTTGTTCTACATGCATTTCTAAGACTTGTACCTGGCAAGAAGACATCATGCCATGACTGAAGAAGAGATTTTGGATCTCAAAAGCTTGAAACATTTTAATTTTCAGTGATCCAATAAAGGTATCACCTTACTCCTGCATTTTTTTGCATTCATGTGGATGTGCATATTTAAACCAAACGCCTAGGAAGGACTAACTACATCTGAGCCCATGTCTACCTTGGTTAAAATGCCTGCATTTACATCAGATTTCCCAGGTTCGAATTCATTTTAAAGATGCTTCTTCTTTCACATCCAAATCAAACTTTGGATTGCCAAAATAAAGCCAATTTCTTGGCTTTGTTATTGGCTAAAGTTAAATCTTCATTGCTGCATGTTTCTGGTAGTATTCCGCAGGCTAGTAAATGAGCCGAATTCTGTACCTCTCCTTATTCACAGAGCATGTTGTTATCCACCAGCAGTCCCCACTTGAGCATATTGGTTTTACATTCAGGCACTCTGATCCTCAGCCTGTTCATGGTCTTCCAAGTGCAGTGGTGGGCTGTTGCTGGTTCGGACCAGTTTGGCCGAATCGGTAGCAGAAATTCAGAGGGGTTTGCCAGGAGGGTAGTAAACCCCCGAGCAACCAGTTCGGTTGCCTTTCTGGCCGCTCTCTGGATGTCTTTTCTTTTCTTTTTTATAGGTATTTAAACAATATAAACATACAGTAATAAGAAAATACAGAAATAAGAAAATTACGGAAATAATATTACAAAAATAAGGAAATTAAAAGAATAAATAATAAAAAAAGGAAACACATTTTCCTCTTTTACATTAATAATAAGTACATTACATAAACCATACATGAGCAGCAGTGATAGAGAGACAAACCAAACTCTATCAAGCACATATAAAAGCTGCATAATCCATCCTTAATAACACCTTTTAACTCATTCTCTAATACATTTAATTTCCTACGCTATCATAAGTCAATCATTTATTAACACCCTTGTGATATTTACAATGTCCAAGGGATTGTAAAGACTCATAATTTCCAAAAATAATTTTGTTCCGGTACAGGAGTGACCCCTTTCTTCTTAACAATCACGTGTTCCACAAAAGGTTTCCAGATTCTCCAAAAGTTATTAACTTTAACTCTACCTTTTTTTATTTTTAACTCACAAGTAAGTTTATCATTAAGTGCCAGCTCCCACATTTCTTTATATCAGTCTTGTATTTTTATCGAAACGTCATTTTTCCAGTTTTTCGCAATACAAAATCTAGCCGCTGACAACATCACAGACATCAATTCTTTATTATCTTTACTCATATTGAATTTATCAACCTCCATTAACAAAGCTGTGTCTGGGCCCCAGGCGAGCTGCATGCCTAATATGTTGTTTACTTCATTTTTCACTTTTCCCCAGAATTTTTCCAAAGATTTACAAGTCCACCACATGTGTATATATGTTCCCACCTCCTTTTTACAACGCCAACATTTGTCGCTAATCCTGCAATCCATACGATGCAGCCCGACTGGGGTCCTATACCACCACCAAATTAACTTGTAATTATGTTCCTTCATTCTGACGGACATGGATCTCATAATCCTTCTTCTGGATGTCTTTTCTGGGCAGTCCAAAAGGGCTGCTCGGAAGTGTGCATGCGTCAAAACTCCATTTGACAGATGTGCACTGAAAAATAGAAGTGCACATGCATCAAATGGTATTTTGATGCATGCGCACTTCCAAGCAGCCATTTTTGGCTGCCTACAAAGGATGCAGTAGCATCCTTGGAGCAGTGGCGGCAATGACCACCAACGCTGCTCCCACGGCGGCACCGCTGGACCAGGCCAGGTCGGGCCTGGCTACACTGGCTGTGCTACTGGGCCTGTCCAGGCCAGGCTAGGCCAGGCTAGGCCATGCCGCTGCACTACCCCCACCTACCTGCTGTTCCCCGAGTCCCCGACAGCCCGACCCCAGCAAAGGTAAGGAACTAGGGTTTGTTTTCTTTGTGTTTCGGGTGTGGGGGGCATTTTATGTAGTGTTTGTTTATGTTATTTTTATGTGTATTGAGTCTTTATTTTTATTTCATTTCATTTTTTATTTTATTTTTTGGTTCTGCACACAACGTCATGACATCAGTGCTGCCCATGACATCATGACCTTGGCTCTGCCCATGATGTCGGCCCCACCCACAGTGTGGTAGTAAAATTTTTGGCAGCTCACCACTGTCCAAGTGACATATGGAAGGTTGAGCTCCTCAGTTATATCCTCCTTTAAAGTTATTCTTTGTCCAGGGAGCACCTTCATCCATCGTCAAAAGATCAGCCACTAAATGATACACAGCTAAATGCACATTTTTTATTTTGGCTGACAAACAATGCATTTTAAATCACCCTGTGGGGAGTCATTTATTTTATACTGATACTTGAATGGGTGTAATTTGAACAGGTTTTGAATGTGTGAACACATGTGTTGATATATACTGTAATTCTGGGGATGACCACTATCAAAGGAAATCTCACCCACCCACCCAAAAAAAGTCCAGGAGTCTGATTTTGCCAATCAGCTGGACCCATCTCTGCTACCATTGCAGATCACCACCACCAATCAGTGAAGGGAGTTTAAATTATTGGTGGAAATGGGAACGGGATCTGGGTAGATCCAGATAGTGGTGGTGACATTCTGGTGCCAGTGGCAACAGTGAATGTCAGCAGCACTCCAATAGTGGTAGAGGCAGTGGGTCACGGCAACAGAGAGGGGGGTTGGGTGAACCAAAAAAAACCCCAAACAAACAAAAATTATTACAAAAAAAGAGTTCAGTTAAAAAAAACCAGAGCAATAAAGGGACATTTTTAAAAAAACCTAAAAAGAAAAGCAAAACATCAAGAAGGGTAAATGGCACAAGGCTGGGTAATAGACACCCTTTCCTCTTCCTTGAATATTATCAGAGTGTGAAATATATTGAGTGTATCAATATAACGCACAGGGGGGAAAATGATCTGACATATTTTACAAATGGATGTTTATACCAACACAAATATCATGTGTTCAAAGAACCCTGACTTAAATCTTGATTAAAAAAAAATCAAGACATGCCCTGAGCATACCTCTTTTGCCTCCCCAAGAAGATTTTTTCCATTTTCTTAGAAAAATTATGGATCAACTATGGAAATCTTGTATATTACCCCCAGTGGATGGGAAAGCATGATTGATTCTGTGCTTTCTAGATAGCAAAACAGCCTCTCTCAATGCTACATGCTCCAAATCAATGCATGGCCTGCTTTAGATTTAAAAAATATGGAGAAAAGATTCATGAAACTTCGTATTAGGAATGAGTTTCACATTTGGAAGTTATTTGAAATCTGAAATGAAGCAGGAGTATTTGTCCATTTCCAAATTTGTTCAAATCAAAGCAAGGAAGCCTGAAGCAGTATTCAAATTAGGTGGGAGCTCTCCAAAGCCCAGAATGTTGCTTTGGCTCTTTGGGATTTAAAAAACTGATTTTTTTAAAAAAAGAAAAATCACCAGAAAAATAAAAATAATGCTGTTGCAGAAAAATTAGGAAAACTAAAGCAGGAGATTTACAGCTAAAGTGGCTACAAAAGGCCCATGTGCTCCCAGAAAAACTACTCTTGGGGCCCTGTGATGGGGAAGATTCCCTGTTCACATGATCAGGAGCCATTTCGCAAGAGAAACATTTTAGAGGGAGCAGGAGCTTTGCCTGCACTTTGAAGTTTGAGCAGTAGTTGATGGCACTGAGTTTCACCTCACCTGCCCAAATCAGAGCTCTTTAGTTTTCCCCATTTTTGTGCCTTTTCACTATTCAGACTCTTACAAACACATACAAATATTTTAGTAAAACAGAAAGAAACCAGGTACAGGTGTTTCCCCCCCCCCCCCTCGACATGCAGTTCACAAGTTGATCAGATACCATAGCAGGCTCACTCAGCAACCTTGAGATTGAAAGGGAGTCATTTAGAGTTTATCTGAATAATCTATTGTTGCTAATGGCTGGGTGAAACTGCATTCTTGTGCTTGCTTGTCTGTCATCTTGCTTGACACCAACCTTTCTCCCGTCAAGCCCCTGAATTTGGTATATAAAGAACATGCCTGGAAGTTTCATTCTTTGTCTGATAAAGTGGACTTGATCCATGAAAGCTAACAATAAAAATATAGCAGTTAGTCTTTAAAGTGCTACTGTGTTTTTTATTTTATTTTATTTTGTTTGTTTTGTTTTGTTTTGTTTTCTGAAATCCCTAAACCACAGACTAACACGGCTACTATTCCAAAAAATACAAATATTTTCTGTTATTTGGAAACAAAAACATTAGGACAGACCATTGATTGGCTCAAAGTGATTTTGTTGCTATTTATAAGATTAATAATTTGGACCAAATTGAAGCAGATGTTATTCATACATACCAAGTTTCTAGTTCTGTTAAAGTATTGCTTACATTTTGCAAGTTATACTCACTGGCTCCAAGAGTTTTTATTTTTAAATAATCAGCTTTTGGAGCCCTCAAGTGCTGAATTTGAGTGCCACTTCAGGCTTCCTCGCTTTTATATTAGTTCAAAAATGGAGAAATGTCTCCTCTTTGCTTTAGGTTCCAAATAATTTCCTAACCGAAACTTGATCTCTAGAACTTGTACACACTAACTTGGTATCTAATGTGTTTCTGGAGTTTTATCATCTAGGCCAGTGATAGTGAACCCTTTAGAGACCAAGTGCCCAAATTGCAACCCCAAACTCATTTATTTATTGCAAAGTGCCAGCACAGCAACAGGGGAGGAAGGAAACACTCCCATTGGGCTGCTGTGCAGGGGGCTGGGGTGAACTCTGTGATGGAGGGAGGGAGGGAGGGAAGAACTGCTTCCACTGGGCTGCTGGGCAGAGGGGCAGGGCTAACTCTGTGCTGGGGGAAGGGAGGAAGCACTCCCATTGGGCTGCTGGGCAGAGGAGCAGGGCAAACTCGGTGCTGGGGGAAAGGAGGAAGCACTACCATTGGGTGGCTGGGCAGAGGGGCAGGGCAAACTCTGTACTGGGGTGACTGCATGGGTGCATACAGAGAGGGCTCCAAGTGCTACCTCTGACACATGTGCCATAGGTTTACCATCACTGATCTAGGCTAGCCCAGCTCCTTCAGAAACAGTGTGTGAAAGGAACAGCATTGGTTCATAGCAAAGCTTTAAGGTGTATTGTCTGTGGAGCAGAGATACTCTTCAAATACAGTTCATGACATTTTAATTATTTTCCTTCCTTTTTAGATGAACATAGTGTTTGGCCAACCAATTCTAGTCAAATTCAAGGGGGAAAAGATTCCTTGGAGATACAGCACATTTACAAGACCTTAAGGAAAGAATCACAGTGTGAAGCATTTCCACTGATTAAACAGGACGAAGCATTGTGTTTACTACACAGCAGAGAATGTACAGATTTGGAGCAATCACTGTGCTATTGACCCAGAGGTCTGCCAATAGACTAAAGACTCACTGAAGTCCCTGCTTGACTAATTATAAAGCAAACTATTATTGTAATTAAGTATAGCATTGTTCAGCATAGTACAGTGTTCAGGCACTGTACTGGGGGGAAAAAGAAATGGGACCATTATGTGCTGTTTGCAGAATCAAGGAGATGAATAAGCAAAAGGTGGGGGGGGGAGTGTGAAGGGAAAAAATGTGTGAAGGAAGGAGAATTTATCAAATCATAAGCCTGACACTTCCTGAAACACAATAGGCAGAAGCCTGCTGTGTTGCCAAGCAAGCTGGCCAGGCCTTGCTAGGCTCAGGTTCTTTTTGATCTGGAGACATTAACCACTCAGTGATTGAAAAAGCAAAGCTTTATTAAATAAATCTCAAAGCAAGGAATCAAAGCCTAAAACAAAAAACAAAGACAAACAAATGTATACCAACCACGTATTCTCCCCTTTCTTTGACTACTGGGAGCTGAGGAGAAGCCCCTCTCCCAGTGGTGGGCTGTCAAAAATTTTGCTACCCCACCGTGGTCGGAGGCAATGTCATGGGCGGAGCCAATGCCATGACATTATAACATCATGGGTAGAGCCAACATCATAACATCATGACATTGTGGGTGGAGCCAAATAAAATTAAATTAAAATTAAATTAAAATTAAATTAAAATTAAATTAAAATTAAATTAAAATGCACATTAACATTAAAATAATCAACCCACCCACCCAAAACACAAATCAACCCACCCACCCACCCCAAACACAAACCTGTCACTCACCTGGCCTAGGGTCGGGGAGCAGGCACTAGGCAGGCAGCAGGCAGGCAGGCAGGCAGGGAGGAACCGTGGCAGCACGGCGGCAAACTGCCGCTGCGGCAAACCGCTGCTGCAGCAAACCGCCACAATGGCACAGTGGTCTGGTGGTGCAGCGTGGCGAGGAAAGGCTGCTGCCACCGCTTCTCCAGGTGCTGCCTGCACCCTTCCTTTCCAGGCAGCCAAAATGGCTGCCCGGGACTACGCATGCGTCAAACCTCCATTTGACACATGCACACTTCTATTTTTTGGTGCACATGCAACAAATGGAGGTTTGATGCATGCACAGTTCTGGGCAGCCATTTTGGCTGCATGGAAATACACTTCCGGAGGGAGGGCCAGAGAGGCAACCAAACCGGTCGCCTGGGGGTTTACCGCCCCCCGGCGATCCCCTCCTGATGGGCACTACCGGTTCGGGCGAACTGGTCCAAACCAGTAACAGCTCATCACTGCCCTCTCCTTTCTTGTTAGTGGACCTACACCTGATCTAAACACTTCTGGCAATAAAAGTAGTGATAGATTTAATTGGGGAACATTCCTTTCCATACAACACGCCAACTCAACTAATTAAGCACACATATAATTTTAACAATTTCAACAGCTTGTTGGAGGAAGTGAGAATGCCACTGACTCCTTGAAATACAAAGGTCTTCTGCAATTGCCTTTGTCCTCTTGGCACTATACCTGCTATCTCTTTTCCTCCATTACATTTATCAAATGCCAACACAACATTTTGCAGATGTAGGGGTGGGGGCACTGACCCAAGAAGAATAGTTCCATGTCATGAGTTAAAATGAATCATGAATCATGTCTGCAGAGCTGTGATAGAACAATGAACCTGGGCAGAATCATGCTACATAACTACAAGCAAATAACAACAAACATGACTATGGCTAACCAAAGATGAAGTGAGATATCATGCAGTACTTGATATATAGGTGAAGGCGGTGATACTGGGAGAAGGAGGAATGCTGTGAAAAATTTCAACACTGCAAAGCACTTCTGAGGAATAATGTTCTTAAACTGACCAACATTTCAGGCATGTCAGCTTATAGCTACATTATCATGAGTCCCTTCATTTTATTAGACAGGATTAGGGATGTTCTCTAGCACCAAAATTCAGATATGAAATTCAGATTCAGCATCTGATAATGAATTATATGAGAGGAAACATTTTGAGGTTGAATCCAGACAAGATGGAGAGTTTGTTGTAGGAAGGATTATCATATAGGTTGGGTGGTATCTGGTCTTATCTGGATGAGGTGTTCTTAACGTTGAAGGATCAAATTCAGGATCAAGGAATTATTCCAGACCCAGCTCCTTTCTCCAGCAGCAAATATCTGCTGTGACCAGAGCTGCCTTTTTTCACCTTAGCTATGTCCCTTAAGCCACACATTGTTCAGACATTGGTAATCTCAAGAATTGATTACTGTAATGCACTCTGCGCGGGGATGCCTTTGAAGATGGTTCAGAAGCTACAATAGGTCCAGAAAGCAGGCACTCATTTGTGTTCCTGTAGAATATATATAACTTGCCACAGTCAAGTAACAAAGTGCATATGGTAATATATGTTGTTGTCCACATAATTTCTTTATCAAGATGTGCCCTGGCATCTTATCAATTACTCAATGTTATCCTTATGAAGTTCTGCTTCTGCTTATGCTTATGCTTATGCCAATACTAATAGGATTTTGGCCCACATGACATCTCATTTCTCACTGGTGTATTGACAACAAACCAAGTGTGCTCAAAAACAAGTGTGTATTTGGCATTTTTGGTCAGATTCCTATTAGTGTTTGTGCAATTTACTGTGGCTAATTGTGGCCAATTGATAACGTGTCAGGGTACATTTTGGTTGCATGCCTGATTAAGGCTGCGACCTTATAATTCAGAAGTGTACAGTTAGCTCATCAGTAAACATCATAATGTGCATACCTTACACAAACACTAACAGGATTCCCTCCAGTACATGACAAAGGACACCATGGAGGGTCCTTTTGAAGAATGCATAAAAATGTGAGCAGAATTTGAATTACTCAACAAAATACAGACAAATTTATGTGCAAGAAGGAAAGAACTCACAAGATGAAGCAGAAATGGGTTAGAAACAGCCTAGCCGGGTGGTGGGGGTGGTAAGAACCTCAACAAGACTGAACCTGCTAGATACACTGTCCCTATCTATAAGGATACAGAACAACAACAGAAGGGCAATTTTATCAATAAACAATCTTAGAGTAGGATTTAGCACTTGACTGCTTCTGATGACACAGTAGAATCCATGAGAATTTATCAGAAGTTCCTTCGAAATCTTTTCTTAAAGCATTTTTAACAAGTATAGTCAGAAGCCTTACAGGAGATATTTTCTGTAGAACACTAGTTAATATTGATGGGGAAGTAGAGAGGATTTGAACTTATCTTTGAAGTTTTCAGATGTTTAGGGGTGGTTGTGCACTTTAGCTCTCTCTCTTTCTCTCTCTCTCTCTCTCCCTCCCTCCAACCATGGTGTCCTAGCCCTACAGATACACACTCAGGGTATATCATGTTTAGTAATTTCTCTGTTTTACAGCACCAGTGAAATGCAGCCTCATACTGGCTTGCTGCTTTCACAGTAGTGGAGGCACATTATTAAAAATAGATGTTGTAGCCCTTTTTTCTTACAAGCACGTCAGGTCTATGTGGTGGGATGTATCACACAGAGAGAAAAATAACACTAAATCCTTCAGTCTTCAGGCTAAGAAAAATAAAATAAACCTGAAGTCATTTTTTCTTCCCCATTTTTTATCCCCTCCTCCCTTTTCATTTTCTTTTTTGCTTGCTCCTTGTGTTATCTCCCTTAAGCTTATCAGGCTTTCATGTCATTTTTCTAAGTTAATATCTAAATATTCGCAGAAGGGGCATCACCAAGTCTTACACATTGCATGACAAAAGTAATGTTGTGCAGGATTACGTCTTCCAGTAGCCAGAGGTGGCTGTAACACAGAGAAGAATCAAATCTAGTTATTTATCTGAATCATGTATTATTCCTGCTAAGTTTGAAAGACAATTTTATTCAATTCATATTTCAATAGGAACTTAGGAGATTTGCCATCCTCCAATCAAATATGAGTCAAAATGCAGATACAGTACCTTTTGACATTAGTACTGCTCAGAACTTTCACATGCACTTCAAAAAAAGAGTTAAAATGCTTATATTGGGGGGGGGGGGAGGGAGTGAATCCCCAAATGCAAATTATATAAGGGGACACCTCTTTCAAAAATTCACATATTGAATAAAAATGTGTATAATGTAGAAAAGTATATCTCTTACTAAAATGCAAGTGTTAACATATGTAAAGATACTTACATTTAGTTTCCAGGGAAATATCTGCTTCATACAAATGGGAAACTGAGAGAAACTGAAGATGATAGGGTGGCCAATCTGCCAATCATGAAATGCTGAAAATAAGATGGCCAAACCTTGCCAAATTCAGAATGGCTGAAACTGATATCTCTGTGATGGACAGAATGGTGAGTTCTAGACTCAGCACTAAATGCCATAAGAGATATTTACTGCAAAATAGCAAGCCAACTCTCTAGATATGCAATGGTTTTCCAAGCATGTTTTGCTATGTTGGAGCTACATCCCAAATTGTGAAGGTGGTCACAGTGGAACTTTCTTTGTACCATCCCACAGCCCTCCATGCTATTGGTAAACCTGGCTCAGAAGGTTCTTCAACTCTTCAAAGGCAATTGTGGGATGGGGTGGGGGCATATGTAAGGCTGCAGTGTGGAAAGAGATACCCCCCTCCTGGCTTCAGTGGATCATGCCATTCCACCAGCAGAATTCCACCCCAGACTTTGCCTCCTATTTACCATGTGTCCTTAAATATGGAAAACCTTTCACTAGTATGCAAGTAACTATGTTTTGCATATTGAAAATGCAATGGGTTTTAACACAGTTGAATTTGTATTTTGGCCTTTGAAAAATGACACATCGTAAAAAGCCTTGACACAGTACAAAAAAGTCCATTATTTGTTATAGATGGCTTTTGAAGTTCACTGATTTCAAAAAGCTTTTAAATATAGCTCTCCAATCTTGTTAGTTGATACTACAAACCAGATTTATTATTTATTTTTAATGGAAACATCTGAGTTATAAATATTTAAAAATAAACTTCTCCATGCATAGCTACTCTTTCATATACTTGGAAACGAATATGCATATTAACAGCATGAAGGCTCACTCTTCATGGTGCAGTTCTTGACAAATAATAATAATCACTAGCTATAATTGATAATAGCACTTATTGAAAGTGACCAAGTATGTAATAGCTTTTCTCTCTTCCTCTTGTTTTAATTCAGAGAAACATGATGATTGCAAATGCTCAGTATGATACGTTCAGGTTTGATAATTCAATTATCATTAAGAGTAGATTGAAACAACGATGTCATCATGCATAATGGTGTCAGAGATTCACTGAGCTAGTTAATAATATCACTGCACCTGCCTAATGTAGATATAGAGAAACTTTCTATCTAACCTAGCATGGCCAGTAGATACAGGTCTTTCAAAATATGGCCATAGACAGAGAATATTTCCAGGTTGCATTCAAGATTTAAAAAGTTCCAAAAGGAATTTATTTGTATGGAGCAAATTTCTGCTGGAATAAATGTAGACAAGCATAGCATTGTTGACCTGCAAGGGGTAATTTTCAGCTGCCAGACTAAGAGTTCTTTAAAACCTCAAAGTTAATACAGTAATGCCCCGGATAACGATTGCATCGGATAACGCTAGAATCGGATAATGATGCAAGTTTTTTGGAAACGATTCTTTTAGCGAAAAAGACGCGACGTGGTTTTTTTCCTCCCTGTATTTAAACTACAGGGAGAGAGAGAACTGGTTCTGTCTTTCTTTTCCTCCCTGCATGTAAACTACAGGGAGGGGGAAAGAGAGATGTGATTGGTTCTCTAGAGAACCAATCACCTCTCTCTCTTTCCCCCTTCCCTGTAATTTAAATACAGGGAGGAAATAAAGAGAAAAGGAGGCTTTGCGACTGCAGTATGCCGGGGAAAGGTGGGTGCTTTTCCCCGACCCTACTGCAGTGGCAGAGACCGCTGCTCGTGGAGGGTGGCTTTAAAGGCAGGGAGGTCTCTTTCTTTCTCTGCCTGCCTTTAAAGTGGTTTGTCCCTGAAGTCAGAGCTTTTTTTAAAAGCGTTGTTCGATGCATGCATCGGACAACGCTAAAAATCGGATAACGTCATGACTTGTGGAACCAAGTCATAACGTTATCCGGTGTATTACTGTATACAGGGTGCGGCAGCATAACTTCCTGTTTTCAAAACTTAATAAAACCCATCATATGAATCAGAAAATTTTTTATTTGTTTTTTATAATGTAGGCGCATACCTAAAGTTTTGTTTTACACAGTTTTGAAGATCAAATCAGGTAGGTGACATCCCCCATTCTCCATACACTGAGTAAACTGATTTCTGCCATTTGTCATGACTCTTTCCAGCATAGCAGGCTGTATGCTGGGTTGCGATCACTGAACAACCGCTCAAAAAGTAGGCCTCGATGGCAAACACACACTCCGCACTATTCCAACACATGATGGTGACTGAACTGTGTCAAGACAAAACTTTATAGTCTCCCCTCTCGAATGAGACCACTAGCGCTCCGCTATGACATCAACTGACTGGATTGTGCACATTTAAAAAAAGGAAGTTATGCTGCTGCATATGCATGAATATAAGCCGACCCAAATATAACCCAAGGTACCTAATTTTGACCTTGAAATCCAGGAAAATAGATTGACCTGAATATAAGCCAAGAGTGGGAAATATAGCAACTGCTAGTGAGTTTCAGTAATTAAAATACAGTAATATTAATTATTTTATTGATTTTTTAGAACTGTACTTGCACCACCCACCAGTGGTGGCGCTGCAGGTAAAGTGGGTGGGCAGGTCAATTGCATTGAGGCAGGAAGTGTTGCTCTAGCCTATCCTCTTGCTTCCTCTGCAAAGAAGAAAGCATGACTTTTTCCTCCATTTTGGGCAGAGCAGAGATAAGGGCAGAAGGTACCAGTAAATGAAACCCTTTCTTTTTCCGCACCAGTTTGAAAGGGAGACACAATTGTAATGTAGAGCTTCTTTCTTCATCTGGAAGGTATGTAGAATGAGGTGGGTGAGCATCAGGAGGCCACTATGGGCAGCTATGTCTATCCCAACTGAAGTGCACCTGGTGTATAAGATGATCCCCCCCTTGGAGGCATGTCTTTCAGGGTGAAAAATTCGTCTTATACACCAGCAAATACGGTAACTTGTGAAATGCCCTGACAGTGTGCTAAGCACTATGGAGCGGTATATAAGTGTGATTGCTTTGCTTTGCTTGCTTGCTAGTTCTAAGTAACTGTAAGTAAAGAAACCTTTTTCTGCCAGCCTAGCAGTTTGAAAGCAAGAAATTGCAAGTAGACAAATAGCTACTACTTTGGTGGGAAGGTAAACAGCGTTCTGTGCACTCCAGTGTCTAGTCATGCCTGCCACATGACCACAGAAATGTCTGCAGATGCAGACAGCACTGGCTCTTTGGCTATAAACAAAAAAGAACACCAGACCCTAGAGCTGGATACAACTGGCTTTCGAGCGAGGACAACCTTTACCTTTACCTAGGCCTCTGTTACAATCCAGCTCCATTCATTTTTTTGGATACAATTTTATTATTTTTCCATACTTCCTGATCTGTTTCAATACCTTCTATCTCCCTATTTACACAAGATGTTCTGGGCAGAATTTCAAGGTGATGAGTACTGACCCAAACTGGACAACTCTGGAATGTGTCTATACCCAGATATTTTGTTCCTCTACTGTTTTGCTTATTAGTAAGCTGCTTTGTTACAATGTTTCCAGTTTTTGACGTGTAAGCATAGGGAAGGTTGTCTGTACATAGGTGCTGTGGAGTTTCTGACTCCAGTGGCCACTTGCTTTCCACTCTTCTGGGATTCTCAGCAAACAGGTGCAACACAACTTTACTCTTTTCTAGTTACTTGGCTGCTTTACTATTTATGCTTTCTGTTCTACTGTTTCTTTCTTAAAGTTTTTCCCTTCCTCTCATTGACAAGTTCATAGTCTTTTAATCCAAAAAGAACCTTTTGTCAGCCTTAAGTACAGGTCACCATAAGTTGAAAGTGGGTTATTGGTGCTCAATAACCTGCACTCTCATTCTAATATTCAATACACTGGTAGTCTCACTAGGGGTCAGAAAATACCCTGTACAGTAATACCTCGGATAACGTTTACCTTGGATAACGCTAAAATTGCATAACGTTAAGTAATCTGGGGAGGAGAATTGGATCAAATAAAGTTAAGGTCCTATGGGATGGATCGGATAACAACCACTAAAGCCTGTGCGGTTACAATGTATCTCTATGGAGCTTTAACGTTATCCGATCCACCCCATAGGATTTTAACATGCATCGGATAACACTAAAAATTGGATAACACCAAGATTTGTGGAACCAAGTATGGTCTACTGTTGAGTCACTGGCAGTAGGTCTACTCTATTACCATAGCAGGATAACCTGGCCAGACAGGGTCTCAAAAGGAAAGAAGACAAAATATGAGCCTGGTGGGAAGACTTAACTATGGAGCAGTTCACCTTGTGAGCAGAGAGTCTCCTTATAAACCACTGGTCTCCTCATGAGTGAGCTAATTATTCCAATGGTTCCCAACCTTGGGTCCCCATATTACTGTATCTTATTTTGTGTAAAGCTCTTTAAATGAGGATTGAGGGAATGTCCTTACTCATGTAAGCATAAGAAATGCTTTGATTTTGAAGACAAAAAATGGAGTTGTCTTCTGTGGTGTTTGGAAATCTATGCTTGGATTTAAAGTCAACTGAAGCATTATCAAATTCAATCATTAATATGTGGCCGACAAACTAAGGGATAGTTTTGGGACTATTTTTCAAAGATAGCTATTTTGTATTAAAATGAGTGAGGTTTAAAGAAGAAAGTCAGAAAAGAAACTACATAAAGAGTTTATAATGTGCTTTGGATCTTACTTATCAAATAAAGTTCCTCATTCATGGACCCTTAGGGAAAGTATGTAAGACAATAACTGCATCTTCCTTCATAAACTTGGAAATTTATATATAATATGGAGAATGACTGTGTTTAGATCAAAGTTGTATATACTGTACATTGGAATAAAAACACTCTAATACATTATGTTGGAGGAAAAAGTAGCAATGACTATTTATCATGACAAGGTATTATCACCTCAGCATCAGAAGCAGTATTGCTCCAAATATCAGTTTCTCAGGGATACAAATGGAAAGAGGCTAGTTTTGAGCTTTCTATAGACATTTGACTGACCAAAAAACTGAACAGGAGGAAGTGGAGCAAATCCCTCACCACTATAATGAACATGGCTGAGGAATCCTCCAGAGAGGAGGGTTCTGAAGAGTCTGACATCAGATTCTGGGGTCTTGGAGAACCAGAAGCCTGAACCTGTGGCTGGAGATATCTCCCAGCTCTCAAAAGTGTCCTTCTTCCTCTTCTACCATATCAGAATATTGTCAATCCTCATGGTGATCAGCCATGAAGACTGTCCTGAGAATATAATGCAGTGGCCTTTCATCTGTCTTCTGCATTGCAGCATGACACCCGTACCACTGATCCAGTTCCACGAGTCATTTTCTGCTCCTGAGCCCTTTTGATATGCACAGTCCTCATCGGCCCCAGGCCAGTATTGATGAAGCTGCTGCCCTCCATCAAGATGGATTCAAGTGGGATTTAATCCACTTGGGGACCACCACCCTTCCTCATGGACTCCAGCACCCAAGGCCATTAGTCCTCAGGGTTGTCAGGTTAGTTAACGACTGGTAGTATGGTCTACTGTTGAGTCACTGGCAGTAGGTCTACTCTATTACCATAGCAGGATAACCTGGCCAGACAGGGTCTCAAAAGGAAAGAAGACAAAATATGAGCCTGGTGGGAAGACTTAACTATGGAGCAGTTCACCTTGTGAGCAGAGAGTCTCCTTATAAACCACTGGTCTCCTCATGAGTGAGCTAATTCTCCTAGGGAGACCCAGGGGTCAAAATCTGCTGCTGGGTTCTTCTACTTGCTACATGATTATTTAAAGCTGTGTGCAAGACAATAGTGCAGTGATGGAGAACATTGGCACTCCAAGGGTTTTTGCTGATCAGGGCTTCTGGGAATTGAAGTTTGAGAACATCTGGAGTACCAAGGTTCACCATCACTGCCATAGTGGGATCTGCAGGTTGCTGGAAACAACTTGTATATTAACTTACTGCCTTGATCCTGTGTACCTGAATTCTTTGCTCCAGAGTGCTTCAACCTTGTTTGATCATTTGGACTGCTTCTTCTGCTACAATTTTGGATTGCTTTGCCTCATTGTCTGCTGTGCTAAACTTTACAGTACCTGTTTCTCCCTTTTTTTTCTTGGTCTTTCCTAGTCAGGTGCCTTAATTGCCCCATGCAGGCCAGGATCAGGACAACCATAAACTATTCAACTCTTCCATTCACATAGTTGCAAATAATTTTGTACACTCAGCCTCTGAGTCTAAAGAGAATTGTGATGTTCAAAGTAATACAGTAATACCTTGGATAACATTTGCATCAGATAACAGTAAAATTGCATAACGTTAAGCAGTCTGGAAAAAAATGGCATTGCATAACATTAAACTCCAGTGGGATGCATCAGATAACGTTCGCTAAAGCCTGTGCCAGTTACAATGTATCTCTATGGAGTTTTAACATTATCCGATGCATCCCATAGGATTTTAATGTTATCCGATGCATGCATTAAAATCGGATAACACTAAGACTTGTGGAACCAAGTTTTAGTGTTATCTGAGGTTTTACTGTACGTTGGTTTTATTTACAGATGAGGGATGTGCATTACCTTCTGCTCTCATCTGTGCCTGAATATGGGTGTGTCACGTACCAGCTGGCCCTCTCTTTTGGGAAAACCTCCTAAACCAAAACAAACATCCACAGGGCGGGCTGGACGGCAATAAAACTTTACAGCTGCTTATCAGCCACAAGGAGGTTTTAGTTTGGTAGCGTGTTCAAAGGTTTGTGTGTTAAATGCAATGCTTCTCTTACCCTTTTAGTCCAATGAAGACACATTGTTCAGGATGAAGATTTATTGATCAGTTTCATAAAGAATAAAAGTCAGTAGCAAAGGTCAGTCCAATACAGTCCACAGGCAATCTAGGTAACCATTTTTAAGGAGCAAAAATGCATAGCTCCTAGGCTAAGGATGTTAGCCCATAGAGAACCAGAAACAAAAGCTCTCTAATAAAAAACAGGTCTTAACTCATGGAGAAGCAGAGACAAACCCTTTCTCCTCTCCAAAATGGAGAATTTGCAGTCAGGTGGTTTAGCTTTAGCCAATCAGGTAACAGAGCAGAGGCGTAGCTACCGCCGTATCTGCCGTATCAATTATACGGGGGCCACGGGCCACGGGGGCCCCCAACGTGCATAAGCAAAACAAATATTTACCCTTCCTAAGGGCCCCCAAACAAATTTTTATACGGGGCCCCGCCAAGGCACGCTACTCTTCTGTAACAGAGAAAACTTTCTCAAGACAACACATTGTTTACACACGTGCACAAAGAGTGCACTGGCACTAGCCAAAACATGGCTCTCAGCTAACTTAGAAAAGATAAGAAATACTGAAAAACATGCTGTCTGTGACACAGCCTTGAGGCTCAGAGAAGACAAAAGATTTTTTCTGAGGCCTATTTGAAACTACAACTTAACCAAGCTTTGAGAGCATTAGGAAAAAGATGTCGTTTCCTGACAGGGTGCACAGAGGGTTGTTCAACCTGACCGGTGCCAATTTGGAGATACTGTGACTTAATACCTGCCCAGCACTGTGAAGTTATTTGTATGTTTCTGGTTTTCTCTCTCTCTCTGTGTGTAGAATCCTATTCCTGTTGTTGGAAGGCCTCTTCAGAGAGTGAATGGTCTGGGGTTTCTGGCTAGGGCAGTAGCAGTTGCACAGCTGGAAGCTTGATTTTAGTTTTATTTAATTTCCCCCTCCCCTTCTTTTTCCCAGATGCAAAAGAGATCCGTAAGTATCTTTCCAGAAGAGGAAGAAGACAGTGAGCACATACTGTACTTAAATGGGGAATAGGGAGAGCTTGCTCTCCTTTACACTTTCCATCACTTGTCTTCTTTCTTATCCTCTTCATTTCCTAGATCCCAAATCAGTGGCACTGCACAATGTATACTTTTCTCATTTAATTAATAACTTTGTACAGGCTGCAGTGGCTCAAGTGGTTAAGATGCTGAACTCAACAGCTGGAAGGATGGAGTTCAATTCCCTGTGATATTGCATCAATTCCGAGTACTGCATGACAGAGTGAGCTCCTGTCTCTGTTCCAGCTCCTGCCAACCTAGCAGTTTGAAAGCAAGAAGTAGATAAATTGGTACCACTTCACGGGAAGGTAAGCAGCATTCCATGTCTAGTCATACCTGCCACATTTTCACAGAAATGTTTGCAGTCGCAGACAGCACTGGCTTTTTGGCTATAAACAGAGATGAGCACTGAACCCTAGAGTCAGATACGACTGGCTTTTGACCAAGGCGAAGCTTTATCTTTACAAGGAATACACATTTCTTGTCCAGACTAAATATTTGAGAATATTTGAGATGATAGTTAAGGTACCTCTAAAAGCCATGGGTTGCATCGGGGCAGACTTATATAAATATAAGTGAACAACACTATGGTAACAAGTGTTAAGAAAAGAGCATTTTTTTAACCTAAAGAAAATGCTAAGCACCACACAAGCTCAATTTTTCAGGTTGCATTACATAACATTTTGGCCTTTCCTGTTGCATTACAGGCAAAGGACTCAGAAGTAAGCATTGAAAAAAAGAAGGTATCAAGTTACAAAAGTCCCATAACTACTTGGACCTTTCTGCTAGCTTTTTATAATAGGTTGGCCGTAGCTGGCTTCTTCTTATCAGTTTCCAGAGTCTGAGCCAGTTGTTGTTTTTTTTTTACTTTCCCAGTGGTTCAATAAAAACGTTGTGTTTCTTGTTGCAATGGTGATTATTTTGTTTTGTCCAGGATATTTTACAGCCTTGTTCATTAAGAGTTCTAAAATGAAAATTGAAAAAAAATGTAGTAGTATGGTCCATGAGGAAAATCAAAAGCAGAGCTGGGTAATATTCAGGGCTGGCTATACCATTAGGTGCACTGAAGTGGTTGCCTCAACTAGCAAGGCACAGTGGACCATAAATATGCTACATCATATACCACAGGAAAAGCTCCATTCCTCTAGTCCAATGGTTCCCAACCTTGGGTCCCCATATGTTCTTGGATTACAGCTCCCAAAAATCTTGGCCTGCATACCGAACAGTGAAGGCTTCTGGGTGCTGAAGTCCAAGAGCATCATGAATGAAAAGACTGGGTACTACTGCTTTATATAGCTGCCATTTTGTATAGCTCTGTAGAACCACCTGTTTTTAACCTGTGGATGTCACACATTGGACAGAATCCTATCGGCACAGCTCTGTGCATGCAAGGCTGAGGTTGCCATCAGCCATGGCCATTTACTTTCTATTATAAATGTCCTAATCTCCTGCTCCCCACTTTTGAGGCTCTCTCGGGATCCCTTTCAACCTAGGGAAATATTTGGGCTCTTCAAGCTTAAGAGAGAAATTGAAGCCAGATTTTTTTTCCCTTGACTGCCTGGCTCCAAGGGGGAGAAGGAGGCAGCAATGGTTGTGGTGATAAAAAATAGAATGGGCTAAGCAGAGGAAAAGATACCATTAAAATGGGTCTTCTAGAGAGGAAAACATAGTGTTAGCAATGCAAAACAAAAGATTGGGGAAATAAAGGAGAGGAAATCCCTCCCACCTCTGCCTTCAAACCATTCAAGAGAGGATGTGGAAGCCAACCTGTGATGCTGCCAACTCCTGTTTGCATTGTTGTCACTTCATCCTCATTGTCTCTCATGTCTTCTCCATCTCCTCACTGGCAGTACAAACAGCAGTAATAATGCTAGAAGTGTGCTGTGTGTGTGGTAGTGAAGACAGAGGATAGTTAAGGAGAGAGAGGAATCTCCATGCAATGTCACAGGTGGCAGGTAAGCTTGGACCAACTCATCTTTAACTGGGCTACCCAATGTCATTAAAGAACTTACTCTTTATCAGAGCTTCCAGGTCTTTCAGACTTCTTCCTCCTGTTGAGTTTTAAGCAGAAAAATGTTCAGCAGTCATTCTGCTCATTTAGCATAGACAAGGACCTGTAGTTTGACTAAAGAGTCACCTTGAAGTGTGGCTCTGTCAGGTTGTACTTCTGCAACTTTGTAGACAAAAGGCTAGCAGACGCTCAACAAACCATCCATTGTCCCTAGGCAAAATAATTTTATCATGTTTTAAGTGCAGCTTAACTACACTGAGTAAAACTCATGAAGAACCCAGTTCCCACAAATGTGAAAATGCGAACGTCAAGGCTGGTTCATAGAATGAATGATGCATATTACAACTGAACATTTCAGGCTGCTGCAGCACTTGAATTTAACCCCTAGCTTTGTTGGTATGAGGATTTCCATGTCATTCAAGGCTTCTGCTCCAACCCAGCAAGAGACTGTGGACTTCAACTAAAAGCAGTGGATAGTTTCCCAAGTGTGTACAAGTTGTTTGTCTACACAGGCAGAGAAAGATTGTGGGTGACACTTAAAGGAGAGACTTTTCTTTCATAATACCCAGCCCAAAAAGTTCTGTACAGCTCTAAAGCTTATTTCTTCTAGATGATGGCACAATGATAAATGTACATCTTTCATGCGGATTTTATGAAGAAAAGGTCAACTGAATACTTGCAAACTACTTTTATTGCATATAGTTTTTGAGCCAAAGGCTAAGCCAGATGGATGATGCCAGTACTTAACACTATCCACTAGACCATTCCCCATCTTGCTACTGCTATCACCAATTTTTCAGATTAATCAGTTAAGGGGAAATAGCAGAATCAAAGAGCAATTTCCCAAACAGTTTCTCATTTGCTCAAGTTTAAAATTAATGACTCAGAAACATAACCTATCAACCCTGCCTTGTATTCACTCATAGAACCGATCTTGACAGATCATAATAATTAAGGATATAATTGATAATAACACTTATTGAAGGTGACCAAGCATTTAATAGTCTCTCATTTTAGTTCTGCAGAAACATGTGTATCATAGATCATAAATGTTCAATATGGGATGCTCAAATTTTATAATTAAATTAACATTAAGTATGATTTATGTAGAGTTGATTTCCAGGTGAAGGAGAGTACACATCCCTTTCCCCCTCCCCAAATCCCAAGAACAGAATGTCAAACCTGATCTGACAAAGATGGTTGAGCCTGTTTTAAAAATAAACATAAACAGAAGCAGATTTCTAGTAATTCATGGTGAAAAGCTGCGTTTTTATTTTGTGGCTACTGGCTGCTTGCCACGTTATATACTTAAGAACAGTGCAAACACAGAATAAATATGTAAATACATATCCAGGAAAAAAGTATACTTTAATGCTTAGGTAAAGGTAAATGTAAAGGTTGTCGGAGCTTAAAAGCCAGTCATATCCGATTCTAGGGTTTACGGTGCTCATCTCCATTTACAGCCAAAGATCCCGCACTATCTGCATCTGCAGACATTCCCATGATCATGTGGCAGGCGTGACTAGACACCAGAGTGCATGGAATACTGTTACCTTTCCCACTCAAGTGGTACTTGTTTATCTATTTGCAATTTCTTGTTTTCAAACTATTAGATTGGCAGGACCTGGGACAGATGACAGGAACTCACTCCATCATGCAGCACTCAGGTCTTGACCTGCTGACCTGCTGACCTTCCAGTCATCAAGTTCCACATGCAGTGGTGGGATGTCAAAAATTTTACTACCCCACCATTATGACATTGTAGGCAGGGCCAAAGAAAAAAAATTAAAAATAAATTAAATTAAATTAAGCACACGCACACGACGCACACGCACACGCACACGCGCACACACACACACACACACACACACACACACACACACACACACACACACACACACACACACACACACACAGAAGCCTCAACCCACGCACCTACCCACCCACCCACAGCACAAATCCATAAATAAATTAAATAAATAAATTAAATAAAGAAATACATTAAAATACACCCACCCACCCAAACACCCCAACACAAATCAACCAGAGCCTTTAAAACAGAGCTTAAAGCTTATTCTGGCTAATCTTTCTCACACTGGGTCAGATGGAAGGAACTCCAGAATGAACTCACCACAAGATGGCTTCATTTTGGCACTTTTCAAATTTTCAACAATTAAAGAAGTTAGGTACTAAGTCTTTGCCTAACCAGTTCTCTAGGATAATATGCCTTAATGTAAATGTAAAACAGCTGTACCTCCTTAAGGGTTCTCCAATTGGAACAGCAATTGGAACAGCACAGGTGTAGCTTATTGATGAGGTAACTCCAAGACTTTGCTTAAAAATCCAAAGCCTGGCCTGCCAGCCTCCAGGCCTTTTTAGGAACTGTGGTAATACGTCAATATAGGTAAATATAGGTAAAGGTATTAAATACACATTAAAATACACACAGACACACCACATCCAAAGGTAAGTAACTTACTCTGGGGAGTAGGCTATAGGGAGCTTCAGGCTAGCAGCTTCTCTTCCTCCTCCCCACTTGGGAGGACAGCAAGGAGCCCGTGCATATGCACCAAGCACTGTAGACATGCATGCACACCAAGTGCTTGGCACACATGCGCAGTGGGGGAACCAGTGAAAAGGTAAGCCCAGAAGGTGGTTCCCCCCAAAAGCTGCTGCCAGTTCTCTGGGACACTGGGAAACGTTACTACAGGTTCTGGCGAATTGGTGAGAACCTATTACATCCCATCACTGTCCGCATGGTAACCACTAAACCATTGCAGTCCCTTGGCTTGGAGGGAATTTTCATGATTTCTTGTTCTTTAAAGACTTCAAAATCTCAGAAATTCTTTATAAATACAACAGAAGAAAATGTAAGCATTAGAAAAATGAATGTGGGAGAAAACAAAACTAACAGATTCAAAATGAAAGTTCTGAGTGCTTAGTTTTTTTACAATTCTGGATACAAATCCCTCTATATTCAACCACGACAGTGCTGAATTAATGTTGCCCTGCTCCTTATCTTTAATAGCTCTGTGACAGGTGCCCTGTGGTCAGTTTCATGCAAGGAATTTGGTGAGGAGAATTTTGTTGTTGTTTGCTTGCTTGCTTTTATTAGGGTTTGACTGAATGTGCAAATCTGATGGAAAGAAGTTGAGATATATGACTGAAAGCAAAGTTGACAGGTTTGTCTGGTTTTTTTAACATGATATACTGTCGTCGTCGTTGTCCCCCCCCCCCAACCAAAATGATGTATGTGAGTAGGGGAGTGACATGTCGTGGAGTTCCGGGCAATGTGCAGCAATTTATGACTCCCTATAAGGCTGGTGCGAGCTGAGATTATATATTTTTCTTTTCTGGCTGTGAGGAAAATAGGATGACAGCACAGCACTGACTAGCATCTGTTTCCACATACACATCTGAGTAAGCTTGATACCCTCACTGCTTTGTTTTCTTTCTCCCAAAGAATGGTACTATCTTCAGATCAGTTTAGATAATCATTTTAAGCCAATCAACAGACTCATAACAATGCCCTCCCTCAGGACCAAACCTTCTGATTCTGGTCAATAGTCCCCATCTTTCCAGTGGTGAAAGCTGATGGAATTTTACTCAACACCAATCATCAGGTGGCAGTTAACTAACATGACCACCTTGAAGACCAAAAGTCCACAAGAAAGGGTGATGGTCCTCATGTGGATTAAATCCCACTTGAATCTGTCTTGATGTAGGGAAGCAGCTTCATCAATACTGTCCTGGGGTTGAGGAGAACTTTGTGTGCCAAAAGTGCTGAGCACCAGAAAGTGACTCGTGGAACTGGATCTGTCGTACAGGTGTCATGCTGTGAATGGAAGGCCACTGCATCATATTATTCCCAGGACAATCTTCATGGCTGATGATAGCCAATATTCAGAATGGGATACGGTGCTTGAAGAAGAAAAAATCAAAGGCCAAAACCCTGTTGCACAATTTTGCTGTAGAAAAGCCATGACATGGCTCACAGTGGCAAACTGCCACAAGTAACGGGTCCCCACTTGACTTCAAACCAAAGTGAGGACTCCTAGTGGAGATTTTATTAATATGGTTTTATTTCCCATTTCCATTTCATTTCATTTTTTGACTTGTATTCCGACCCACTCTTCAAGTGACTTTCTACCAGCAAAACTCACAATAGGATTTTGGCTAATAAATCTTGATAGACTGGTTAAGATACTCCATTTTTCCTGCAGCACTTCTGTGGACCAGTATTGATGTAGGTGCACTAAAATATCTTGACATTCCACGACCAGCCCTATTCCTTCTGCAAATTCTTTTTGAACTGAAAATGTTTGTCTGAAGCCTTTGCACTGACCTCAAGAAACATCTCTTCATTATTTTCATATGATTTTCTATTTTCATCATTGAAAGGGTGTGGGAAAATACAGTAACAGTTTTCAAGTACTTTCTACTGCAAGTTCTTTCCTTTTATACTCTCTCTTGACTCTGACAATAGCTAACCTCTTTTTTGTACTTTGAGCACTGTAGTCACTAATGAAAACTGATTGTCTATCCTTGAAGTTCACAAATTCCCCATTTTCCTATACTTTGACAGAGAAGGAGGAGCGAAACACTTTTCTATGTTATTTAGTTTCCCACCCCTATTAACAAATTCCTTGATTTATATTTTTCATTTCTTTTCTTTGTTTCCTGTAGGTTTCTGCAAGGCAACCTTACGCACACAGTTATTATTGTGAGAGGGGAGGAATTTACTGCATTCTGGTTAAACCCACTTTTCAATGTATAAAATTGGCTATATAGTAATAGTTTGCATAATTACTTTGTAAACCGCCCACAGACTGCTTTAACACTAAAAGCGGCATATAAGCAGCAGTGTTTTCATTTTATATACCTCAAAAGACAGACTAGCTAAATTCATGTTATTATCACATCACTGAAGTCTTGAAAATATTTGTTGCAGTTAAGAAATATGTTCTTCACAACTGGCCCCACGAGTATGCCCTTTCAAATAGAAGTTCACCATGCTAGTTCTAGAAATATGCTTTGTTTGCTAATGTTCACTCCAAAGAAGAAGGAATTACAATTCAAGCTAAAACAAGTTGTCTTATTGTTACCTAAAAATCACTATCCCATTTTTAACATTGGATATGTGTTTTGAAATTAAAAAGTTCATCTACTGGCAGAGGTCCCCAAGAACCACATAGATTTAAATTTTAGGCAAAACAAAATTGGTTTATTGACAAAGCATTTAAACAACAGGGGGCCCACTGCTGGATAAAGACCTATTGCAGTGGTTCCCAATTAGTAGTATGCGTACCCCCAGGGGTACGCGAGATTGCATCAAGGGGTACGTGCAGCAATCTCTTAACTAAAATATTAAATCCTTAAAAAACAATAATACAATAACAATTGCCAAAAAATTATTCAATTTAATTAAACGATCAGTAGGTAAGTCAATCGTATGCATCAAACGCTTTCTCCTGCGGCGGCAGTTTTTCCCGTGCCTCCCGCGTCTCGCATCACACGATCGCCCCCGTTCCTGCCTACCTGCTCGTCATTGTCAATCAGTCAGTTCAGTTTATGTCGTGTGAGCGTGTCGCTGTGCTCGTTGTGTTGTTTTAATTGTGAATTAATAAATATCTGTTGCACCGTGTCGCGTCAATCAGCCTCATATACCTACCTCGGCAAATGGTAAGATAATGTTTTAAAACTGTGTTTAAATGTGCACTTTCACTATAAACTGCAATACAATGTAATGGTGTTTAGAAAATAAAAATAATATTCAAGCTGCTTCAGTTGTAAGCATGTTCGCGGATTCTGTTTTCTAGATTTTAAGTTACATTAATACTATTTTCATTGTAAATTTCAATACAAAGCAATAATGTTTAATTTGTTTTCTACTATGTACCTACTTCGAATACAGAAGGACAAATTCAATTTTTTGCCTGTTTGCAGTTTCTGGTCCCCCCCCCCCCCGGTTTTCTAAGCTTTTTAATTATTTACATTACAAAAATACAAAAGCTGAGTTAATAAGTCCCCTTGTTTTTTAGATGGAACAGTGGCTGCTAAGGTGCCGAAAGGTTGAGGAGGAGGTATCAGAAAATACTGAACAGTCGCCTGCTAATGATCTGTCACCCTCTACCCTGTAAGCCTCTTTTCGAGTTAGTTATTTAATTGCCAAGCAAGCAAAACCGCATACAATTGGGGAAAACCTTATACTGCCTGCAGCAAAAGAGATAGTGAAATGTATGTTCAGAGAAAAAATGGCCAGAGAACTTGATGTTATTCCTATGTCAAATAACACTGTCTCTCGTCGCATTGCAGACATGTCAGATAATCTGAAAAACCACCAAATTCAACGCATTTTACAAAGCGATTACTTTACCATACAACTTGATGAATCCACAGACATATCAAACTTGGCTCAACTTTTAACATATGTTCGTTATGTTCATTCCAAAAAGGTTCATGAAGAATTCCTATTTTGTCGTGCCCTTCTGATTCATACTACCGGGAAGGACATATTTCACATGGTTGACAGTTTTATAAAAGAAAACAAATTGGATTGGTCGAAATGCGTAGGAATATGCACTGATGGTGCCAGAGCAATGACTGGTTGTTTTTCAGGACTTGTGAAGCGAATACAAGATGTAGCCCCAGAAGCAAAATGGACCCATTGTGCTATTCATTGAGAGGCAATTGCTTGTAAAAAAATTCCAGCCTGCTTAGATAGTACTCTTAAAAATGCTGTGAAAATTGTCAATTTAATCAAGGCCCGTGCCACAAACTCAAGAATTTTTACAGACATTTGTAAAGAGCTTTGCAGCGAGCATGAGACCCTGTTGTTACATACTGAAGTGTGTTGGCTGTCCAGAGGAAGAGCTGTTTCGAGAATATTTGAGTTGAGACATGAAATTGAGTTATTTTTGACCGAGCAGGGACATGCCGAGTACAAACAGATGCTGATTGATCCTTTGTGGCTACAAAAATTGGCTTACTTGTCAGATATTTTTACAAAACTGAATGAGTTGAATTTGGAGCTTCAAGGCCAGGATACAACCATATTCACTATGCAGGAGGAGGTTGAGTCAACAATCAAAAAAATGTCTCTCTGGACATCTTTGATTGACAGATGTAAATATGATCAATTTCCGAATTTAAAACTTTGTTTGGAAACTACTTCTTCATCAGTGAATGAAGATGTAAAATCAGCCATAAAATGCCACTTGCAAAATTTGTTGACCACATTACGCACTTATTTCCCAGAAATATCGTCGCAATGGAACTGGGTAAACAACCCCTTTGGAAACTGTCCCACCAATCACCTATCCATCTCTGATCAAGAGGAATTAATAGACATCTCATGCAACAGTAGACTCAAAAGTTGTTTTGCGGAGCAATTACTGGTTAATTTTTGGGCTGGTCTTAAAGACGTTTATCGTGTCAGTGAAGTAGCAATGAAACATTTACTGCCATTTTGCATGACGTACCTTTGCGAGAGCGGATTTTCCGCAATGACAAACTTAAAAACTAAACATCGTCACAGACTTCAACTCGAAGACGACTTGAGATTGCAACCAGATTTTTCAGAGTTGTGCAAAGAAAAACGTGCACATTTGTCACATTAATGAAACATGTGTTCTCTGTCATTAGAATGTTTTTTGATGATAATAAATATAAAATACACCTGATTTCATTTTTTTATTTAACATTCCTGCAATAAAGGGTACGCAAGTTTGAGATCTTTCTTGAAGTGGTACGTAGAAAAAACTAATTGGGAACCACTGACCTATTGCAACTATTCTGCCTGCTCAGTAGTGTAGCGTGGGATTCAGCCACCCAGGGCATAAGCCAAATTTTCTACTCCCTAGTGGTGGCCTAGGACGCTGGTGCCCACTCCTGCTAGGGCTTCTGGGAATTGTAGTCCCAACACCCATATGCGCAAAAAGTCCCACCCGGGATGGGCCACCCCTGGCCCCACTACGCTATGCTACTGTGCCTTCTAGAAAAATCTATGCATGAGCTTCCCTAAAAAAATTGTTCAGAGAGAGCTGCTTTGCTGAAGAAGTAGAGACAATTTATACATTCCTATTAATCTTAACATCTAATCCTATCATCTAGTGTTACAATAAAGTTTTTACAATAAAACAATAGTCCAGCAGTAGGGTTTTCTTTCATAGGCAAATAAGTCAACTTTTAGTTACAATGGTATTTTTTCACATCAACTTCATGTTACAATGATAAATTCTTATGCAAATAGTGACATTAGGAAAAGATTACAAAATCTGGAAAGTGATAGAGGGGAAGAAATGGGGATACATGTCAATACAGCAATTAATGGCAGTGATGTGGTTGAGGGCTTCTCCAATGACCACAGTTTGGCTTGATGCCAGAAACCAGTCAGAAATGGAGTCTGAAGTGAGGAATGTGTTTGACAATCAGTATTGGAGGAGCCTCAAGGGAATTCCCAATTGGGACTTGTTTTCTGAGACCTTTGGCATTACTCACCCACATTAATCCATCTTGATTGCAAACAAACAAAACTAACTATCCTTGTGTACATATGCTAATTACAGACCCCATACACAAAAGACATAAAAGATACATGCAAGGGAACAATCCTTAAAGCAATCTGGGTGAGGCTCTTGCTGTTGTCTCTCAGTAAATTTGGATTAGGGTGTTATGTCCTCTGGGAATTGTCATTAATTGTTTCTGGGTGAGAATGCGATAATTCCCTTGCGAGCTTCAAGGGAGGTTTGTGGTTGAAGAAAAAATACTTTTAAACATTTTCCTACTTTGGAAACATTTAATTGCAACCATTAATTAATAATCAATTAGGGATCAAAGGGTGAGGTTTGCCATGTCTATGGTGAGGCATGACTCAAAAGATGCGAAAACTGCATTTTAATTCAAACCGTGATTAATTTAAAAGCCTTATTTTCCTTTTTGGCTGCAGCCATGGCTTGATTTTTTAGATAGAAGAGGAAGCGGGGAGAAACCCATTTTCGAATTGCCTGCACTTTTAAAAACAGGAGCCAATCGAGACTAAACAAATTTTTACTGCCTTACCCTTAAAGAGAACTTTCCCAAGCAGGTCTGTCCCCAGCCCTTGGCCACCCAAACCGTTCCTGGGGCTCAACCAAACTTAGGAGTGAAGACGCTATTTTTAACAATTATTTTAAACTTTATTCCAGCATTTAAAGTGTTAACTCTTGCCTCTGGGTCCCTCTGCTGTCATTCCCCTTTGCTCTGAATTTTTTTCTAATTTTTTCCAGTTGCACTGCTGCTGAGGAATCATTGGAAAGTGATGCTTTCCAATGATTCCTCAGCAGCAGCGCAACTGAAAAAAATTAGAGAAACTTCCCTTTGAAGTTTGATTGAATCATTGAGACTGGTTACTTTGTAACAATAACTTGATACATGTTACAACGGCCTAGCCTTTGATTCCTTTTGAAGTGCCATATTTGGATTTTCATTCATAAATAAGCTCTGGGTTCAATTGAGGATACTGTAGCAGTCTCTCTCAGAGAATCATTGTAGCATCTATTCCCATTCAAGTGAATGGGATTTAAAGTTCACAATTGTGATCTTTTGAAAACTGATTAAAAATAGATCTTTGCAGTTATTTACCTGCAGAGTATTGTTAATGAATTTGTGTCAGTTTAGTGCTTGGTGCGAACGTAAGCCTACCTTTATTGTGGGTGGCAAATTAAAATAACGAGAGAAGTATTTTATAGAAAATAACGGTATAAGAAAATAATAAAAACGGTAATTTCATATTTGAGGTAACACTATCTTGCTTAGCAGCTATGCTTAGAAAAATCTATGACAGTTATTATGGTGATGGGGACAAGAGGATAGGGAGCAGGAGGGATGGTTTATCCTCTATTTATTTGCATAGGAGCATTTTTCTCAGTTTGCATCCGAGAACAAAATGTTGACTTTGGAGGTGCTGAGAACTGGGTTCTTGATGTAAGGGAAAGATATCAGCTCATTTCTTAATCCAGTTGAAATGAGCCAGGGACAGCTCCCATGCACACCTTTTTCAGGATGACAGTATTCAGCAAAATCCAAGATGGCAGTGTCAAGATATTAGTCATATTGATCCATAATATTTCTGTCACTGACAAAGGATTGCTACGTGCAAATTGGTTAAACTCATTCCATCCCAATCACACCAACATGTTGTTCAGCCTTCCTCCCTTTAAAGAGGGAAAAAACCAAGCTTATATGCTCTTCTTGATAAATAACAGTTTTCATAATAATCTTAAACCTTTTAAAACTCCTGAAGTGTCCTGAAAAGGTAAAGAAGACTGAAAGATTTTTGGAGACATATCCATCTCTCTAAGTAAGAAGCATTTTACATTTCACACTCAAATACCTTCATGTCGAGCCAGGTGTCAGGATGTTGAAATAATGACAGAAATAGAAAGTTTACTTTTGAGCTTCTTTCACAAACATGCATCTGAAACGTTAAATTTTTATGCAGCAGTAAAGCGGGACAGTTTTTACAATCAGCTTCAGTTTGAATTGCAAGTTCTGCAAGGCTTTTACTCCCTGTTTTAGCTCAGCAAATTAAACACACTCTACACATTGTTTAGAATGATAACAAAAATAGTCTTTGCTTACAATTAACTCAGAGAGATAAACATGTGCTCTGCTTTGTAAAAGCTTTTGAGAAATGTTGATCTTAAACATACAGTTGTACCTCGCTTAAAGAGCATAATGCATTCCACAGGATTGCTCTTTAAGTGAGTTTGCTCTTTAAGCGAAACACCATTGTAAATGACCAATTTTGGAAGGGATGGCGAACCCCGATTTATTTGTTAAGCGAGTTTTTGGTTGGTTTTATTTGTTAAGTGAAGCGAACATTCAGAGAAAATTCTGCTCTTTAAGTGAATTACTCTTTAAGCAAGGTGCTCTTTATACGAGGTTTGACTGTACTTGCTTCTGGTTATAAGGCAAAAATAACAAGAAGAAGAAAAGAGGAAAGAGACCTGAATAAGGGGTTAATACACAAACAAAAAACGTGTCCAGTGACCCTAGAGGCAGAAAGATAGAAGACTTTCTTATTGGCTAGTCAGAGATAAATTAACATTAACAACCCATTGCATGCTAGGGTTACTCTAAAATACTTAACATGAAAAGCACTGTTTCAGTTCTCAGTATAACAGTCAGAATTATCATCTTCATTTACCTTTGTTACAATTACAGATTTGGCAAAACACACAGAAGTAGCTTGTCAATGAAAGTAGTATGTGTTCTTCTGACTCTGGACAATACTTCCTAACAGCTAAAACCATCATGCCCCAGCAATATATCCTGAACCCAGCACTGGCAAAATGACTGAAATTTAAATTGGGTGAAAGAAGAATGAATATAATTAACATTAGTAATTGCCTTTGTTTGAAGTGAGAGCTTTCCTACTGCTCATACTGTGCTGATAGCCATATATTTATTCATCTGTTGTAATGTGTATTTGCACAAGGCAGATATACGTATAGCTTGACATATTATGGAAACGCATAGCTCTGTTGATCAATGCCTTTTTCCAGAGGGATCAATAGCATCCACACAGGGTGATTTGCACTAGCTGTGTTTCCAATTTTTATTTCCGAAATGCAAAGCTTACAGCCACATAAACATACCAGAGGGGAAGACTGCCTGCTGTACTATCTAAAGCAGTTGGGTATAGCTGACTGGCATTGATGGCTCTCCTACGACAAAGCTATCACTCTGTATGGTTCTAAAACCCAGAGAAATTCAGTTTATTATCAGGCAGGGGGAGGGAACCAGTGGGCATGCTGACTATCTAATTCTCCAGTGTGTGAGGAGACCATCTTTCTGAGAAAAATGCCACTTGAGAATGAAAGAATCTCCCACCTAGTCCTGGAGGGAACAAATAGGAAATATACAGAAGCATACTCATAATAAAGCACACTTATGAGCAGCATTATGGCAGTACATTATTGAACCAAAAGTAACAAGAATTCTAATAGATTAGAGGCATGATGGCAATACGGGCGTGTGTTACTTCCACTTCCGGGAGCTGGATTAATTTGCTTTAAACCCATTCGTGTGGATTCACAGGGTGCTCAGCCTTCTGGGAATTGAAGTCCAAGAACATCTGGAGTGCCAAGGTTCGCCATCATGGAACTAGACCATTCAGACCTGGGTGAGTGAGTGGGACTATGAGCCACATGATTGCTGAGGAAAAATTTTTTTTAAGTGAAAGCTCCAGATATGTTAATACTGGGCTTATTGGAAAGAGGTTCTGGGTTGCAAGACATCAGGAAGTCAGGGGCCTAAAATGGCACAGAAAATGAATGGGAGCTTATGTGACAGAAGTGTTATGGTAACCTTTGCTCTCCACTTAATTCCATGCAACTGTCAGCATCCTCTGGCCATCCAGGGGATTGTGGATCCATGGTGTATCTACAGATTGTCTCTTGGTAAATCACTTCATTTTCCATCTCCAAGCAGAAACATGGCTTCTTTTTTCTCTCTGGTTCAGGGCTTTTGGGTTTGAGCAGGTAACAAATTTCAGTCTTTGGGAAGAAGTTCGCTATTGCTACATATACTTGTATCAGAACTTCATATCAAGGCACTGGCTGAAGCTTGCAGGGATAGTTGTGCTTCTCTGGGATCCCAGCTGGAGAGAGAAGCATCAAGGTGAACAGTGCTGGAGGAGGAGAAAGTTTCACTTTTTGTATCTGAAGCTACTTAAAAGTATCACCATTCATCTCCATCAAATCTCACATAGTGCCAATACCCAGTGGCTGAGACCAAAGGTGCTTTTATAGGTGTTGTTCTTTCTTCCCTCCTAATCTTTTCCCATCTCTTGTCTTGATATCACAAAGACCCATCCTGATCTTGTTTTGATCCTGAAGTGTTAACTTTACTGCTTCAGAGTATAATATCATACAATCAGCATAATGTTGTGAAGGATCTAAAAATTACATGAAGTTGTGCATGTAAAGTTTCTTCACACTTTTATTACCCATTCTCCATGTGGAGTAATGAGGTAGGTAGGTAAGGCTCGTGTTGTTTTTTAATTAAACCTAGCCTGAATACCCGAAGGGGACTCTATAAAGTTCCTCCCTTGAAATGAATTTTTCTGGCTTAGGAATACTATAGACTGGTTTTAGATGTGATAGAAACATTCTCAGATGCCATCAGATATTTATTTTGTTATTTCTTTTTCTTTTGCTTCTGTTGTTTATTTGTCCGTACACTGCCTAGAGTGGGAAATATCTCAGATGGGCAGTGTAAAAATGTAATAAACAATACTTTTAAAAATATCTGATCTCTTGAAAAATACGGGCTAATATCTGGACAGAGGTTTAAATCCAAATGTTGTGGCCTAATACTTAACACTTATTCTGGACTAATTCCTTTTGTTCCAAATCAGCCACCACCTCCTTCCTAGATCTGTTCCCCCACCACCCACCTATGAATCCAAACAAAATTTTGCTTATATTGAAAAAACCAGGTAAAAAGTCACAAAAAACAATTTTGGATGGTGAAATGTCAGGTGAGAAATGGATTGAGCACTCTTACAAAAGCCTACAATTCCTCTGTTGCTTTCATTGGTCTTTTTTTAAACACCCAATACAGTATAGGCAAATAGATGCACCATGTGCAGCTGGCTCCCAGGATGCTAGAAAATGACAACCCAACTGGGTTTGACTTTAAGTAAGACCTGTTACTGAATCACAAGCTGATTAACTGCTTACAATTCTGTGTAGTCAAGCTCTTAAGCATTGTTAATTTGTATATCAGTGTGATCTCTAGGAGAACCTTGTATTATTGATTATCTCCACAGGAAGCTTGCTGAGATTCTATCCAGCTTTGCTAGATTGTGGGTTTTTTTTTTTTGGGGGGGGGGATGTATCTGGTTTACACTAAAAATACCAGCATCTTATGTGAGAGCTTATTCATGGCAGAGAGAAAAGGGCAGAATTCATTTGTTTCCCCCATAGATGTTCTGTCACAGTACTTTGAGCATATTCTCTGACTTTATTAATCCAACAAAGCTGTTGGCCTGTCTGTGATGTTGCCTGCCTTGAGGTTTCCTTAATTAACCCAGTGAAGTACTTAGGTGTGAGATAAATTTGTTGTTATTTGCTGCTGTTGCTATGATGTTTTAACCTAACCATGCTAGAAAATTATTGAATGTTAATGTTATTTTTTTAAAAATGAGGGGGGAAATCCAATATAACACTTACTCCCATGAAGAAGACTACAGTCCTAGTCCCTTCAGGCAGTTCCATCTTCCTGTCTGTGAAAGTGGGAAAAGGTCCAACTTGACATTGATATATATATTTTAAATAATCTTTTGTTCCCTGTAGTCAAATGGGGGTCTTTGTTCTCATCTCCTGCTGCTTTCCTAGAGAAAACTATGACTTTCCCCATTTCCCATTCTCACCCTATCCATCTCTCATCCACACAATACCTATCAATCAAATACATTGGACCATCTGTCATCCTTGATAAATCTGTCAAAAGCTATTACAGATCTGACTGTGTGTGGTGGATTTGTTTTCAGTTGTCTCATGTTATTGTATGCTATCCTTTTGGACAAAGAACTTGTTAAAATGGATGTCAACTATAACAACTGGGGGAGGGGGGGAATCTATAGTCAGAAATAATGGCTAGGATTCAATGAGATTTTTTTTTTGGCCAAATGGATAGCTATTTTAATGCAGAGAGAGTAGGAGGGTTTTTTTTTTTAAAAAAACTTTCCCTTCTACCTGTCACCTCTTTACCGTACTGGAAATTTCCTAGAGTCACAAGGACTATGTTTTTGCATTCCTCACAGGTTTTCCATAGATAAATTGTTAGCTATTGTGTGAACAGAATGATGGACAAGATGGAATTTTGCTCTGATCCAGCACAGCTCTTCTTATCATGTCAAGAAGCATCAACGCTTTTGGTCTGGAATGAGAGACAACAGCCAGAAATGCAGAGAAGAGAGGAGAGACAAGGAATGGTGTCTGATGGGAGGAAAACATATTTCCCTTTCATTCCTATGAACCAAGAAGAAAAGGTAGCACATTTCTCCCCCTGATCAGCTGGCAATTCTATGTCCATGTGACCATGGATCTTTAAAACCAATTTTTATAAAGACTGAATGTCAGTTTTACAACAATGCTAAGGACCACATGTAATAATAAGAATTGGCAGAGACAAATTATTATTTTCCATCCTCAAATAATACCACAAGTAGTACCAGGCACATGTCTTTCAGCTATTTGACTGGTATAGCAGACAATGATAAAAAATGTTCAAATAGCTGAAAGACATGTGCCTGGTACTACTTTATTATTTGAGGAATGGCAACAATAAGCATTTCTGTGGGCAGGAATATGTTGAGAGTTTTTCATTTTGAATTGGTTGACTTACCATAGAATTATCAGATGGAAAAGAGGACAGGGTTTCTGTATCATTACATTCACTCAGAAGAAGAAATTGTCTGCAGGTACAGCTTCTAATGCAAACTATACCTGCTGAAGTTTCCTCTTCCTTGCAATTTCTTCTTGTTTTATGTTGTCACCCTAGTAATATATGTGGGATAGCCTAGTGTTTGTTTACTTTTCAAAGGAAGTTATGGGGAAGTCTCTAATAGGATTATGGAAAGGAGAAGGTTATCCTGCCTTTGTTGATGCTTTATTCTCTATAGGTTTGACTTCTGAAAATGGTACGTTCCTCAGGGATCAGTGATGGGATGTCCCCGGTTCCATACGGTTCCCTGGAACCGGCAGGAACAATCCCGGAGGGTTCTCCGGGAGGGGAGTCCACTTTTAAGGCGTCCAGTTCCGGACGCCTCACTGAAAGAAAAAACAATTTTTAAAATCGGAGCTAAAATGGCTCCGATTTACTGCGCATGCGCAGAAACTCAATCTGCCGCATTGCGCATGCGTCAGATTGAGTTTCTGCGCATGCGCAATAAAATTGGAGCAATTTTTACTCCAATTTTACTGCGCATGCGCAGAAACTCAATCTGACGCATGCACAATGCGGCAGATTGAGTTTCTCCGCATGTGCAGTAAATCGGAGCCATTTAAGCTCCAATTTAAAAAAATCGGCAACACTGGCAGTCCTCAAGAACAAGATGGTGGCGGTGGCGGCACTGACGGCGGCGGCACTGACGGCGGCGGCAACACAGGCAGCGGTGGCGCTGGCGGGAGCAGCGATGACGACGGCGGCAACACCGGCCGCTATTGCAATAGTGGTGGCGGCGATGACGGCGCCAGCAGCGGCAGCAACGATAATGGCGGCGGCGGAGATTGCAGCGGCGATGACTTTGGCGGCGGCGTGGGCAGGCGGCACCAGCCCTCAGAGGAGGTCACCTCCCCCAGGGCCGCAAACCCCCCACAGGCAAGTTGAGGCCTGCCCTGCCCTGGCCATCCGCCCCTGCCGAGCCCTCCCAGGGGTAAGTGAGGGGTTTGTGTTTGGGGTTGTATTTTTATTTAATTTTAATTTTATTTATTTATTTAATTTATTTATGGGTTTGTGTGGTGGGTGGGTGGGTGGGTTGGGTTGTGTGTGTGTGTGTGTGCATTTATTTTATTTTATTTTTTATTTTAAGGCCCCGCCCACAACGTCATGACGTCATGACGTCAGCTCCGCCCATGACGTCATGATGTCATGACATTGGCCACGCCCGTGACGTCGTGACGTCATGGAGTGGTGGTAACAAATTTGTCATCCCATCACTTGTCAGGGAGCAAGAAGAACTCTTGAAGCCAATAGAATGCCAAAAGTTACTTTCTTGGTCGCTAACATCCAGACTGGTAACTGTAGGCCAAACAAGTGACTTTCCTATGGTCTTAGTAACAGGGAAACTGCTCTTGGTGTAAAGTGTGGAAGCCACTTTTTAAATCACTTTTGTAGTTTGGCCCTTATCACGTTTGCCTGTTCGGCAGTTGCTGAGCAGAATTTTGGGGAATGAAAACTTTTCTTCTGATCTAGGAAGGCATTTCTTCATTTTTTAAAAAGTAAAACCAGGAGGGACAAAAAAATTTCATGAGGGGCAACAATGTCACACACACATATATATATTCACATTCACATATATAACATTGGCATCCTGGGGTAGGTTGGGGGGTGGGCGGGCTGTTAGCTCAGGGGGGTGTTGTTGTTTTTTGGGTGTGTGTGTGTGTGGCTACAGCCCTGTTCCCCTCTGGTTTGAGGGCACATTCTTTGATGCTTGAGCATGTTTGTGATGTCTCATCTATTTTGGTGGCAGCAACAGCTTCACTCACTGCCACTGCTATAGAGCATCCTTCCAAAACACCATGAAAGCCATGTGCCTGTTCAAAGAACTTGTAAATTCTTCCTTAGTTTCCTAACCTAATGGATATGAGTCCTCCCCCCCCCCCCAACCCATAGCATCAGAGAAGGATGTGCTCCTGTTGGCATCTCCTCTTTGAAGTGAAATTAAAACCTAAATCTTTCATTTAGCTGGTGAAAACCTCTGCTAAAAAGGTTCCCTATGGCTTACTCATCCCATATGGAGTGTCATAATCCAGACTTGGTTCTGGGACAACAGATGCTGGCTCGGCATGAAAGTACTCATCCAAATTTGGATCCATTGCTAATTATAGGGAAGTAAAATAGCTGTACTTAGTCCAAAAGGCATTTCTCTCATCTCATTAGATAGCATCAAGGTAGATAGTGTTTCTGTATCATGCTGGTACAGTAAGAGTTTTCTATTGCAATCACAGCTCCTGCTTTATAACAATGAACCTATTGTGTTTCTCCTGATTGTTAAGAAAAGTGATTCCTTTTTTCTTTCAAGTTTTAGTATATTCCCCCCCCCACTAAAGCTGCCCCCCTTTCAGATTCCTAAGACAGCTACCAACTGAAGCAAGGAAAAAAAGCAGTAGAGGTGGATGACCCCATTTTTGAAGAAGAGGGAAAGAATCCATTCTAGGTTTTGGTCCAAACTTGGCACTGTATTTTCAGAAATGTGCACAACCAGAATGAATCGTGGATATTTATAATGATCCAGAATGATTACACAGTGGAGGAAAGAGCCATTGTTGGTCCCTTGGGTGGAGTAAAATTACAATGGACAATTTAGAGCCTATTCTGAATTTGTAGGGTTAAAAAAGATGAAGCGAAATTTGAACTGAGGAAAGTGGAAATAAGAAACAATCCAATAGAATGAAGAAGACATATGACAGCTGATTCCTACAGTGAAGCTTAAGATGTCCTCTGTACACTCCAACCACTAAAGCATGAGATCACAGACATAGTATATCACTATGTGGTATACATCTCCTTGAAGCCATTCCACCAGCTGTTTTTCATTCCACCAGCTGTTTTTCAGACCTTTGAAGCAAAAAGGGAGATTTGTGATACTATTTAAACAGCATATCGGAGAGTAAATAAAACAGCAAAAAAAGATAAAAAATGTTGTGGCACCTTAAAGACTAACTCCTGTATTTAAAGATGAGCTTTTGTGGACAAAGTCTACTTAATTAGACATGAGAGTGAAGCTTCACAGCATCAATTTATATACACATCAAGACCACAGCCACACTAATTGTCCACCCTAACAGAATATTAACATTGTAGCATTTTACAACTGACCAAATCCCCTGTTATTATTCAAATCTGCTGCAAAGCCTGGCCCTCTTCAGTGTTAGTCTGTGCAAGCACTCCCAGATATACTTGCACAGACTAGCATGGCTACCACTTCAAATATTTAAATAGCCTTTTAATATTCTGGAAGATTCTTCTTCTTTGTTTTCTTGCTCAGCTAACTTTACTAAGCTTTACACTAACAGCACTGTGTGTGTGATTGTTGTATTGGCATTGAATTGACAGATTACACAATTGGGGTACTGCATAGCCCTCCAAATTGCAAACATTCGCTGGATCATGTCAAAAACAGGAGAGTATCAGAAAAAAGTCTACTTCTACTTCATTGACTACACCAAAGCCTTTGACTGTGTTGACCATAATAAATTGTGGCAAATACTTAAGGAGATGGGAATACCACACCACCTCTTCTATCTTATGAGAAATCTGTGAGTCAAGAAACAATAGTTAGGACAGGATACAGAAATAATGATTGGTTCAGAATAGGAAAACACGTATGACAAGGCTGCATATTGCCACCCTGGTTATTTAATTTATGTGCAGAGTACATCATGCGTAATGCAGGGCTGGATGAAGCACAAGCTGGAATTGAGATTGTTGGGAGAAACATCAACAACCTGAGATATGCAGATGATACTACCCTAATGGCAGAAAGTGAAGAAAACCTAAAGAGTCTCTTGATGAGGGTGAAAGAGGAGAGTGCAAAAGTTGGCCTGAAACTCAACATCAAAAAAACCCAAGATCATGACAACCGGCCCCATCAGTCCCTGGCAAATAGAAGTGGAAGAAATGGAAGTAGTAACAGACTTTACTTTCCTCGGATCCAAGATCACTGCAGATGGTGATTGCAGCCATGAAATAAAAAGATGCTTACTCCTTGGGAGGCAAACAATGAGGAGCCCAAATAGCATAATACAGAGTAGAGCCATCACCCTGCCTACAAAAATCCACATAGTCAAAGCAGTGGTCTTCCCAGTAGTAATGTATGGCTGTGAAAGCTGGACCATAAGGAAAACTGAGTGCAGAAGAATAGATTCCTTTGAACTGTGGTACTAGAGGAGATTCTTGAGAGTCCCCTGGATTGCAAGGAGAACAAATCAGTCAATCCTGAAGGAAATCAACCCAGACTGGAGGGACAAATACTGAAGATGAAACTCAAATACTTTAGCCATCAAATGAGAAGAGAGGACTCACTAGAATAGGCCTTGATGCTGGGAAATATTGAATGTAAAATAAGAAGGGTATAACAGAGGATGAGGTGGCTGGATGGAATCATTGATGTAGATCTGAGTGGGCTGCAGAGAATGACAGAGGACAGGGGTGCCTGGAGAATGGTGGTCCAAAGAGTCAGAGGCAACTGTGTGACTGAACAACAACAACAACAACAACAACAACGCCCTCCATAGCCTTAGTCACTTGCATTACCCACCCCATTTTTTTTAAATTGAGAATTGGAAACACAGAGATAATTCCACAAAGTCAGTGATAGAGTGGATTAGAATGTCTCTTAAAGAGTACAGAACAGTTACATCCTTTACTTGGGAACGAAAGAGAGAAAGGCCTTCCACACATTCCTAATCTGAACATTATTGTTGCCTGCTCTGATGGAGGTTGAAAGTCTTCCAGAGTTAGGGTTCAGCACTTTGGATAGTTATTTTAACATACAGATTAAACCTCAGAGTTGATGTATTTCACCTGTGAAATTAGGAAGCACAACCTTACACAGGCAAGAAAGGAGACAACTTGGAGAAAATAAAGATGACTTAAAACAGCACTTCCCACTTTGTTTAAAAACATGATAAGAAACCAAATGTCCACTTTCCCCAAGAAGATGCAGTGCTTTCTATTTTCAGGCATTCTGCTATTGTGTTTATAATTGATGGCACGTTTTTTAAAAAGTAACTGTTAGTGAGGGTCTGTACCATTTACAGAGCTTTGAAAAGTTGTGGATATTTTCTCTTAAATATAGCTCCCACAACCTTAAAGCCAACTTGGTGATTCACTACAGGATTTTGAGTGCAGAATCCTTCGTTAGCAGCTTTTCCAATCTTTGCTGAAACACATTAGTGAAGGAAACTCACTACCCTCTATGACCTTCTGTTCCTCTGTTGAACATTTCTTGCCATCAGCCAGGCAGGCAGTGTTCTTCAGGTAATATAAAACATTTGAAGAGTCCATGGTTTTCCCCTCACAAACATACCCTTTGTCTTATGTATCTAATGGTAGCATTCAAGGGCAGAAGATAGAAGAGGAAGTTCTTGAAATGCCACCATGAAACAATGATCTCTAAGGAACCACAGTACCAGCAGGGTCACAGAATAATGAAGAAATCATGCCACTGAGGTGAAGAGTTAAATAAATTTAAAAGCAAACTTGGCATGGCAGAAGGGACTGTAGAAGGAAATGGAAATTAAAGCAAAAGAGGAAACATCTGTGTACTGTCCAAGTTGTGATGGAAGAAGAAAATGCCTAGTTTTTTTAAAACAATTCTCTGCATATACTGGTTTTGATTCTTGATGTGTAGCCTCTTTGCATTGCAAAATTCATTTCCAGGGGGATGGATGTGCAAAACACTGAAGGACGTGGGTCGACAGATGTGGCCATTCAGATTACTACAATTTTTTACGGCAAGCTTGACAGAAACTGCATCATTATACAAAATAATGAAGCTCTTCTTATAAATTATTACTCCTGATAAACCGAGAAAGCCAGAATTACCGAAGGCAATAAGGCTGCATTCAAATCACAACAGCTTAGGAGCTGCACTACTCAGACACTGATTCTCCTGGATGCTGTTAATTTTAATGTTGATTTTAAATTTTTCTTCTTCTTTTTGTATGAATTTAGACCTATACTATTAGATCACCATATTGTTGAATGTATTTTGTTATGTGGCGATTTGTGGAGTTTAACTTTTAACCGGCAAGCCTCCCAAGCAGTGCTTGAGTAATGGAGTGGGAATGCATGCATGTACACATGATCTCTCTCTCTCACACACACACACCCTTGAAATAATAAATAGTGAAATCTTTTGTTGTTGTTGTTGTTGTTGTTCAGTCGCACAGTCGATTCCGAACCTCTGCGACCCCATGGACCACCGTCCGCCAGGCACTCCTGTCCTCCACCATCCCCCTCAACCCGCTCAGCTCTGTGCCCATTGCTTCTACAATACCATCTAGCCATTTCATCTTGGGTCGGCCCCTTCTTCTTTTGCCCTCGACCCTTCCAAGCATCAAGACTTTCTCAAGTGAATCCTCTCTTCTCATTTGATCTCCAAAGTACTTCAGCTTCATCTTTATTATTTGACCTTCCAAGGAGCAGTCAGGGTTGATTTCTTCTAAGATTGACCTATTTGTTCTCCTTGCTGTCCAGGGGACTCTCAAAACTCTCCGCCAACACCACATCTCAAAGGCGTCTATTCTTCTGCGCTCAGCTTTCCTAATGATCTAGCTCTCACAACCATACATTGCCACAGGGAATACCATTGCTTTGACTATGCGAATTTTTGTTTTCAATGTGATGTCTCTACTTTTCACTATGTTTCCCAGGTTTCTCATTGCTTGCCTCCCAAGAATAAGTCGCCTTTTTATTTCATGGCTGCAATCACCATCTGCAGTGAACTTTGATCCTAGGAAAGTAAAATCTGTCACTGCTTCTACTTCTTCCCCATCTATTTTCCAGGGACTGATAGGGCCTGTTGCCATTATCTTGGTTTTCTTGATATTGAGTCTCAAGCCAGCTTTTTCACTTTCTTCTTTCAACCTAATCAGGATCTTCTTTAGGTCCTCCTCACTTTCTGCCATTAGGGTGGTATCATCTGCATATCTCAAACTGTTGATGTTTCTTCCAGCAATTTTGATCCCAAATTGTGATTCCTCCATCCCTGCATTGTGCATTATGTGCTCTGTGGATAAGTTGAATAAGCAAGGTGACAAAATGCAGCCTTGTCTTACTCCTTTTCCTATTCCAAACCACTCCGTCATTCCATTTTCTGTCCTAACTGTTGCCTCTTGATTCATGTACAGATTTCTCATGAGGCCTATAAGGTGTTCTGGTATTCCCATCTCTTTAATTACTTGCCACATTTTGTTGTGATCGACACAGTCAAAAGCCTTAGTGTAATCAATGAAACATAAGTAGACTTGTTTCCAGTGGCGTAGCGTGGGGGGGGCGGGGGGGGCGGATGCCCCGGGCAGCGCCTTTCAGGGGGCGGCAAAATGTCCCCTCCCCACCCTTTTGCTGGCGAGCGCCCCACGTGCGCTTCGCCGCTTGCCACACACCTCCGTCCGCTCACACCTCCGTCCGCTCGCCCGCCCGGCTGGCCGTCGGGGGCTCCCCGCCGCCTGTTGCCCCTGGCAGCGGCTTTCAGGGGGAGGCAAAATGTCCCCTCCCCACCCTTTTGCTGGCGAGGAAGAGAAAAAGGGGTTTTTTTTAGGCGGACAATTCAAGGAGGCTCCTTGAATTGTCCGCCTAAAAAAAACCCCTTTTTCTCCTCCTCGCCAGCAAAAGGGTGGGGAGGGAAGGAGGGGCACGCCCAGTCGCCCGCCCAGCTGGCCGTCGGGGGCTCTCCTGGCGGGCGGCCCGCATGCGCGCGGACGCTGCTCGCCTCCGCCCGCCCAGCCACCCACCCAACTTGCCGTGAGACGGGGCGCTCGTCGGGGGTGGGTGGCGCCGTGGCGGGGAGCCCCTGGGGGCTGGCTGGGCAGGAGGAGGTGGGCAGGAGGAGGTGGGCAGGAGAGCCCCCGACCGACAGCCAGCCCGGCGGGCGGGCCCCTCCTTGAATTGTCCGCCTAAAAAAAAACACTTTTTCTCCTCCTCGCCAGCAAAAGGGTGGGGAGGGGACATTTTGCCGCCCCCTGAAAGCCGCTGCCAGGGGCAACAGGCGGCGGAGAGCCCCCGACAGCCAGCCGGGCGGGCAAGCGGACGGAGGTGTGAGCGGACGGAGGTGTGTGGCGGGCGAGCGGACGGAGGTGTGTGGCGCGCGCCGCTAGTCACCAGGGGGCCGGCTTCTACCTGGGTCAGGGGGAGGGGGCGGCGGCAGCGGCGAGCTGGGGGGGGGGGCGGCGAGTTTGTTCTTCGCCCCAGGCGGCTGAAGACTGCGCGACGCCACTGCTTGTTTCTGATATTCCTTTGTTTTTTCCATGATCCATCTTATGTTGGCGATGTGGTCTCTAGTCCCCCTGCCTCTTCTGAAACCCGCCTGCACCTCTGGTAATTCTCTTTCCACATACTGTTGCAGTCTATCCTGTATTATCTTGAGCATCACCTTGCTAGCGTGAGGGATGAGCGCAATTGTTCGATAATTTGAACATTCTTTGGCATTACCCTTTTTGGGGAGTGGAACGTATACAGATCTTTTCCAATCCTGTGGCCATTGTTGTGTTTTCCAAATCTGCTGGCATATAGAATGCAGTAATTTGATTCCATCATCTTGCAGGGCTTTGAAACGTTCAACTTGGATACCATCAACTCCACTGGCTTTGTTGTTTGCAGTGTTTTTTAGGGCCTTTCTGACCTCACTCTCTAGAATGTCTGGCTCATGTTCAATGTTCTCATCATTGTGATTATCAGGGGTGTTGAGGTCCTTTCTGTAGAGTTCCTCTGTGTACTCTTTCCATCTTTTCTTAATCTCCTCTGCATCTGCTAACTCCTTGCCATATTTGTCTTTTATCATGGTCATTTTTGCTTTAAAAGTTCCCTTGAGTTCCCCATTTTTTTGAATAGATCTTTAGTCCTACCCTTGTTATTCTTTTCCTCTATTTCTACCAGCTGTGATATATTTGGCTTCCTATTAGATTCATATCTGATTCAGAGTGGGGAGGAGGAAGTGGGTTGAGGATGCCACTCCAGCTCAACACCAAATCTTGGTAAAATTCCCAGAGCCTCTTGGTCAAATTAATTTTCCATGGCCTGGTGTAGATCTTGAAAAACCCACAGCAATCTGCAGCAATAATATAAGGTATATTTGTTTTCTGGCAATTTAGGTTGCTTTGTGCAACAAAGATACTTCAATAAGATATTTTGAAGCCCAGTCAGCACAAGAGTGCTGTTTGTCTGTTTGCTCTTTTTAAATCAGGTTTGCTGTGATTTACACAAACTGTTTCTTTACAAAACCAGCACCCTCTCCCACTGAGAGATAAGGCAGATGTACACAGCAAGTACAGAGCTTGTTGGTTGCCTAAAATAATTCAAATATCCTCTCCATGCATTAGAGGAGAAGCCATCATAATTTTGCTCAGTTTGCAATAACAGACATAGTTTGCTTAAAAAAAAACCTTTCTCACTTTCCTATATTTTCAAATGTGTCACACAATATTGCATCTTCTGATGGAGAAGAACTTTACAGTCCCTCGGTTTTGCACAAGAGACAAAGACAAGCAATGCCTAACCTCTCTGGTCTGAAAGCAATGCCCTTACTTTAGTGATGCCTTCTGACCTCTTCTTAATCACTGTATTGATGAACATTTTTCATCCTCTGGCTTTCAGGAGGAAAGGTGAGCATGGACTGTCTTTTCGGCTGACAGAAGGCTAGATACCCTAACTTTTGCTTATGAGGCTAGAGTTGGTCAAGAGAGCTGGCTGAATAACTCAGTACTTTAGGTATCTGGTTTCCAAGCCAAAGTTTGGGAATATGATTCCCCACTGTGCTGCCTAGGAGAAGAGCCAGCATGTGTAGCCATTGGTAAGCTGCACCATCTCAGGGTGTCCCAGAAGAAGGGAGAGGTAAACCACTTCTATGTGTTTTCCAGCTAAAAATCCCTGGAAAAGACTGACATAAATCAGAATCGACTGGATGGCACACAACTATTGTTAGTAAAGAGCAGGGAAGAGTGCCAACTATAAGTAGTGACCCAGGAAAAAAATCAGGGAGTAAAGGGATTGGCAGTAAATATAAAGTAAAACCTCTGAAAGCTGACCATTCAAGGGGCTGAAAGAAAGTTGTCAACATATGGAGGTGGCCAATTTATGGAACAATTGTATTGATATATACACAGCACTCTCAACACTGGCTACACCACTCAGCATACCTGGGCAATTTATTCATAGCAAATGCCTTTAACTGCATTTGAAATGACTGACATCCTCTTCTTTTGGAATATCTGCAATTTCTGTGTTCTCAATTCTTCTGCTTCATCAGTTGCTTCCAGCACTTTTCTGTCGGGTTGAACCTCGGTCAATACTAATTGCAAAATTGTTTCTGGGTCAGGTTTATTGCAGATAGCTACATCATCATTCATTGCAACAAAATCTTCAAAATCTACTGCCTCAAATTCCACCATGGTAGGTGGGTTGTCTTGCTGAAACATCTTACTCTTGCATTGTAATAAATCCCTCTTTCTTGAAGCACTTCTATATTGTTTCAGGCTGAACTTTATTCCAAGCAGAACTAATTCAGAGAACAGCATCCAGAGCAGTAATTGATGCAGTGGATGATTTTGCTTCTGCAGACAGACCATAGGTTTGCATTTTAGCAATAACCCACTGCAAAAGCTGACTTGGTAGTGCATTTTGAATGTTTTGATTATGCTTTGGTCGAAAGGTTGAAGTTGTGACGTAGAGTTTGAGGGCAAAAAAAACCAGTTTTAGTTGTATTTTTTGATCTTCTTCTTGAAATAAATTCATTGCTACTGATTTTGCATTTCACTTTTCTTGCCCTTGGTGCAATTGGGACTCAAATGATCAAGTTGTAAGGAGTGAATTAATACCATGGGTCTAGGTCAATGGTGGTGAACCTTGGCACTCCAGGTGTTCTTGGACTTCAATTACTAGAAGCCTACGTCATCACTCCTGCTGATCAGGGCTTCTGGGAATTGACGTTCAAGAACACATGGAGTGCCAAGATTTGTCACCACTAGACAAGATACAACTTACAGAAGTAGCCAAAATAGAGAGGCAGGCTTTGTATTGTGTACATATGGTGTATGACCAGTCTATGAAAATTAAGTCAATTTAGGGAGGTGAGTGCTCCACTGTTGTTTTGTTATCTTTTGGGAATATGAAGCAGCAGCTATTGCTTCCTGTTTAACATTCTTCATGGGATGTTGTGCTTAATGTGTTTATAGTTGTATTCAGACATCATAATGAACAATGGTTTATTTTCATTTCAGCTGAGCATAGGTGAGCCTTGGGTTTGAATTTTCCTGTTACAGCCCTAAAGAGGACACTGGAAGCTTCCATTTCATCATTAGCCACAGTTTACTGTGTCCTTCAAATTTTGCTATAAAAAATGTCACCTACAAGCCACTCCTTAAATACAGTACCTCACAAACCTTAAAAGCTCTATTATGGTTTAAATTGGTTTGACAGCACATAACAACAACATGAAAGCTAGGGGATTTTTGTAGTTGTAGCTTCTAAAAGTAACTTTCTCAGGTTCTAAGAATAACACACACTTGCACATACATACACCTATCCCTGTGAAGGGTGTGCATAACATTCAGTGGATATCTCTTTTTAAAACCCTGCATGTGAAAGAAATTTCCTTTCATGGTTTCCACTTCAAAGTGTTTTGAAGAGACAAGTGCCACATTTTACATATGTAGCCCTTCAGACTTGCCCCTAGGTGCATATATTTAGTACTGAGGTGTCGGTACCAGAATACAAAATGTAAAGGTAGAGTCTTGATCCTCAGCTGGGTACGGCAAGCGGCAGCCTACGTTGCTATGGTTTGAATATTTGAAAACACTGTTACTACTAAGCTGCTGCTAATGTCGCCATGGCAATCAACCTGAAGGGAGGCTGAGAGCCACTCTGGAGGAAGTAGAAGAAGAAGATTCTACAACAATACTACCATGGTAGCTGGAATCTTTGAACTGGGATAAATGACAAGAAAATAATAGATGCCATTCCTCACCCAATTGTTGTTCTCAGCTCCTCACAATAATTTCATCCTTTGTTATCATATACACAACATCAATTATGCATATGAAGTGGCTATAATTGTCTGCTTATAGATATTGCCTAGGGGAAGTTTATTATCTTTAAGCTGCTGCAGAATTCAATAGATGTAGTACAAATTAATGGTCAATACTAATAATACCATGTTCATGAGATTTGGCTGCAAGACGAAGGTGTTTGCAAGCAGCATTTCGACTATTACTTCATATATTTTTGCAAGTGCTTCTGGTGATCTTTAATAAACACAAATAGGATTATAATGAGTAATTCTACAGGCTGATGATTTCTGGCTTGAGAAACACACACACATATACTCACAAGGTTTTTCTAATGAGGTTTAGCAATAACTATAAAGAATTTGTATTGCCACACACAGAGAGATTTTAATTTGATAGGCTACCCATTTCAAATTACATTAGGCAAAATAAAACCTATGAAAAAATGCAGAATGATTTGCTTAGACATTTACGCTGATGCTGTACAGAGTCTAATCAGATTGTCAGAATTAGGTACTAAATTAAGTAAGTGAAATACAATGCCTTGAAGGGTGGTGTTTTCACAATTTATAATATAATATAAAGACTGTCTCTTTTTCAGGCAGTAATGTAGAGTGATGGATGTTTAACACTTTAAAAGAGATAAACTCTTGAGCTACCACTGATGAATAAATGATGATTTTACATACATCCTACATGTATGTAAAATTATTATGCGTATGACTGCCATTTCTGGGGTCAGCTGTAAGTAGGTGAATGCTTTATGTCAAATTTCAGAGACAGAGGCCAATTTCATCTAATTTGACAATATAGGGTAAGGATCTATCAGGACACTAAGCCACAAATCCAACCGTTAGTTGAAAGTTAAAGTAGACCTGGTGTATCAATGGGACTTATATAAGTCTTTATTAAAATCTGACCAGGACAAGATAATTGCTGGACCATCCGGAAGTCACTTAGTAGACTTCAAAGTGAAGTTGGAATATCAAAGTATAATCAAACAATACTTGGGGTAAAATGGGGCTATTTTGATAAAGAACAAATTTTATGTGAATGTGAAGAAATTAAATCAATGCAGCATTTATGTGCATGGATTTTATGCACTACCAAGTCTAGAAAAGAAGATTTAGTAAATGGCCAAGATAATGATATTTAAGTAGTCTGCTTCTGGTCAAAAAGTCTAATTATTTTACATTTTGATTTGTTTTTAATGTTGCCTATATATCATATATCCATAATTTTAAATTGATATGAATAAATAAAGAATGGGTCACTGTAACTAGGACTAACAATTGGATTTAGCTTCAAATCTATTGTCTTAAACATTTTTACCAGTGATAACTATCAATGAGCTCATTGAACATTTCCCACTTCTATTCCAAGGCTCCCATAAGTATCATTGGGAAGTTGTAGGAGCCATAGGATCAGAGAAGGAAGTCTTTATTTGCCAAAAATCCTCATCCTGTGTAAACTAATTTCCAAAAATAATAGATAGAGTGAATGAGAGGGAGAGGAAAAAGAAGGGAAGGAGGGAAAGGAAAGATGATCTTTTAGGATGGTTGTCTTGAAGCATTTCTTCTTCTTCTTCTTCTTCTTCTTCTTCTTCTTCTTCTTCTTCTTCTTCTTCTTCTTCTTCTTCTTCTTCTTCTTCTTCTTCTTCTTCTTCTTCTTCTTCTTCTTCTTCTTCTTCTTCTTCTTCTTCTTCTTCTTCTTCTTCTTCTTCTTCTTCTTCTTCTTCTTCTTCTTCTTCTTCTTCTTCTTCTTCTTCTTCTTCTTCCATATCCATATCCAAATCCAAATCCAAATCCAAATCCAAATCCAAATATAGGTGATCCTCATGGCAATCAGCCATGAAAACTGTCCTGAGAATATAATGCAGTGGCCTTTCATCTGCTTTCCCCATCACAGCATGACACCCATACCACTGATCCAGTTCCATGAGTCATTTTCTGGTCCTGAGCCCTTTTGGCACACAAAGTCCTCCTCACCCCCAGGCCAGTACTGATGAAGCTGCTGTCCTCCATCAAGATGGATTCCAGTGGGATTTAATCCACTTGGGAACCATCACCCTTCCCTGTGGACTCATGCACCCAAGGGCATGAGTCCTCATGGTTGTCAGGTTAGTTAACCACCACCTGACACTTGGCCTTGAGTCACTGGTAGTATGGTCTACTCCAGGGATCCTCAACCTTTTTAAGCCTTTGGCAGTGGTGGCAGGGGGAGTGGTGGGAGATTGGGATGCTTTTGCCACCACCATCACACTATCCCTCCCACTACTGCCACCACTGGCAGGATCACCCTGAGCCCACACCACTCCCCCCCCCAACACACAGCTTCCCTGCTTAACCTACAGAGGTGAGGAGAAAGGAGACAACACAAAGGTGGCACCTGCCTTGCCTTTCCAACCCTTGTATGAGACAACTAGGGTGGCAAAAGGCTCCATTTCTGCTCACCCTTAGGTCCCTCCCAGCGGCTGAGGCTCCAGCGCTGGAGCAAGCTGGCATAGTTTGGGCCAGGGCCGCCTCAGGCTAGCTGCAGGATTGGCAGGCGGGTGGCAGGTGGGCACTTCCTCCTGGTGGGGAATGTCCCACATAGGTGTGGAAGCTGAGGAGGAGAACCAACTCATCTGGCCTGCACTTTCCTTCTGATGGCTGCTTCTGCTTCTGCCTCCTCCTCAATCCTTATCCCCTTCACTTGGTTTGGTGTGTCCCTAACTGTGATCCATAGTAGGATGGATGTTGTAACAGAGTGCTGTCAGGGACACATCAATCCAAGATGACGAGATAAGGATTGAGGCGGAGGTGCAAGTGGCCACGTGGGCCAGATGAAACGGTTGAAAACCAGGCCATAGGTTGAAAACCCCTGGTCTACTCTTTTTACTATAGCAGGTTAACCTGGTCAGACTCTGGCTAGGATTTGGTAGCCACAAATTTTCTTCAGGACTACATGTAGGAGCCCATGAGCCAAACTTTGCCCAATGATAAGGCCAGCTAGGGTGATAACAAACAGAAAGAGTGAGCATAAGGGGAGGGGGGTCTATCAGGGACATTTTTAAATACTTAGCTGGCAAGGAAGGTAGAATTATGACAAAAGACCTTGCTATATTGCTTCTTAAGATCACAAAAAAACAAGGTGTTACCAAGAAGTAATTGTGGAAATTACTGTTTATTTCATGTGGCCAAGGCCTTTTTCTTCCCATCAAATCTCTTCTATATTTATTAACAACTGAGTTTGAATATTTTTCTCTCCTTATTTTTTATGACATTGTATCTCTGGATATATATATATATATATATATATATATATATATGAACATGTATCAGTGATATAAATCTTTTAATTGCAATCTTATATTCAGGTTTTGTTGCATGAGGAAAACAACCCAGTGAAGTGATGAAAGTGAAGAAGGTCAGTTGTAATGTAAAGGTTGCCCTTGCTTGAAAGCCAGTCATAGGCAATGTTTAATTTTCAGGCACAAAACTGTTAAAAAAATAAGTTCGAACAACTGTTCTGATGTTTTATTATGTTATGTGATCTGATGTTTTATTATGTTGAGCCAATTCCTGCTGGGCCAGAGAGATTTCAGATTTTTATCATTTTATCCCTATATCTAAAATCAAATCTCAAAATAGAACAAGTCTAAAGTCAGAAAATTACATCAATAAACTCTGGAACCATTCTACTAATGTTAGAGGGGTCTCCAAAAAGAAACAATCTAATATTTCCAGCCACTGTTGCAATTTGAATATGAAGATGTCTCTTGTATGTACCCTGGTGACTAACCTACATTGCCAAGTTTTGATAAGTGCCATCATTTTTCAAGATATGTTTCCTCAAGACTCGGCTCAAAAAGGAGGAGAGCAAAATGATAGGCTGATATTAGCAGGCATTGGAAAAAAGATGTGTCTGCTGATAATATTGCTAAATTTCTGTAGATGACACTGAGGAATGATATTTGAAACGATTAATTTTTCTTTGTAACGTGCCTGTTCTGCTTTCATCACTCTCTTTTCATGTCATATTGACTTTTATATGATTGCTTATTATTCCTAACAGATACAGATATTTGCAATACCACAAGGCTGCCTGCCCACATCCGTCATGGAAATAAAGATGAAGCTTTCTAGAGATGAAGTTACCCACCTTACCTAAAACAAATCAGGAAGAGACAGAAGGATTTGGGTGAGATGTTACATTTTAAATAGTTTTAGGCTGCTGTAAAAGTTTACTTAGGGGTAAGTTCCTGAAGGGACTGGGGTGGATTGGTGACTGGAAGGTTGTCAGGTCAGCAGTTCAAGAACTGAGTGCTGCATGACAGAGTGAGCTTCTGTCTCTGTCCCAGCTCCTGCCAACCTAGCAGTTCAAAAGCAAGAAATTGCAAGTAGATGAATAGATACCACTTTGGTGGGAAGGTAAACAGCATACTGTGCACTCTGGTGCCTAGGCATGCCTGTCACATGTCCACAGAAACATCTGCAGACACAAACAGCACTGGCTCTTTGGCTATCAACAGAAATGAGCACCGGACCCTAGAGTTGGATATGACTAGCTTTCGAGCAACCTTTACCTAAGTTCCTGAAGGGCTGATTCTGGAGTACACAGCCATATGATAGTACTGTTATAACCTGTTTACTTGGGAGGTCGATATTTTTTAACCCAGTGAAAAGATATGCATAGAATTGTGTTTTCCATGTCAATGTATCTGTTAAAATGAAAAATTGTCTCACTATGAATGCATAAGCAATAAAAAAAAGACAAAATTCAGGGATAAGTACAGGGTCTCAACATGGGTGCAGCGGTGACCCTGGCTGTCCAACAGCTATGTTGGTGGAGGTGTATTTCCCTGGCAGGTTCAACAATGCTGCAAAGGTGTTGGCTACTGGTCTGAACAGTTGTACATTCTGGAACTGCAGGTCAGCTAATTGGGGTTCGGTACTCAGGCAATGCACCTAGCCAAGGCATTGCTCTAATATGGCCAACTTAATAGGCAAGATTTTTTCACCTCTCATAAAAAGATCAGGGAAGTTACTGGTTTAAGACAACAGAAGACACAGACATTGTTAAAGGACAAGGACGGGAATCTTGTGGTGGAAATAAGGGACAAGATCAACGTATGGAAATAATACATAGGAGAGCTGTTTTGTGATGAAAGAAGTGAACAGCCTGTCATAAATGGCAATACTGGACCACCAATACTGGACAGTAAAGATGTAAGAGCTTGGCAAAGATCCAATGATGGGAAAGCAAGAGGGCCAGATGACATCCCAGTAGAAACTTTGAAATTTCTGTCTGAAGTTAACATCGAAGAACTGATGGACCTTTTAAACACCATTTATGACACAGGGATCCTTCCGAGTGATTGGTTGCTATCAAACTTTGTTACTGTGGTGACGAAACCTGTGCCTTCTGATAATGAAAATCACTTTGGCTAAGTCAGAGACCAGAAATTATATTCCTGCCATTGTTTTATGAAAGGTTGGCCCAGCCTGCTTTCTTCACTGACTGAATGTACCATTCTAACACAAATACTTCTGGAAAAGGGAGCTAAATAGAAACAGTCTTTATGAGAATGTACATTCTCATATGCTCAGGCTAATACCAGACACATTAAATTTTATCCCTTTCTTGATCATAATGGCTCACTTCTTAACTAATTCTGTATCACTGATGTATAGCAAACTCACAGCAAAGTGGAGTACAGAACAGCTCATTGACCAAGCACAATTTGTGTTTTTTATGATGAGTGTTCATTCATTCTTTCATATAATATTTTCACACAAATGCATTGTCCATTCATTCTTTCGTATAGTATTTTGGAAAGAATACATTGCCCAAAGGAGCATTAATTTTTCTGGCTAAAAGATCTGGTCATGAACCCATCCATTGTGGAGGTGGTAGATATGTTTTTCATTTAGCTGCTTGTTAATATGTCTTCCCTTTGTTGCAAGGAGGTCAAAGCAATATACATGTTTCTCCTCTCCTTTTTCTTCACATCAACCTTGTGATAGATATACTTTAGTCTGAGAGGTAGTGACTGGGCAAGTCTTCTAATGACCTGCATAGCTGGATAAGATTGGGATCTCTTCCTTTCTGCCATGACATTGAATCTCTCCCCTTCTGGCTCAGCACTATACCATACTACCTGCTCAGCTTCCCACACATATGACTGAATTCACTTTCAGGCAAAGAAAGCTCACAAAACCATCAAAACTTTCTTTTCTTGATATTGATTACTTATAGCCTGGAGCAGGGTATAAAACACACCGAATAGCAGGGGAAAACTTAATGAGGAAGATTTCAGAGATATGTAGAAAACTTGTTTTACTCTAAGCACCCATTATGTTGCCAGTATCTGTGCTGGGATATGGATACCTATCATGCATTTTAAAAAAAATTGTTGAAAAGATCAAAAATGTTAGTAAGCACCAGAACATTTTGGATAACAACCAAATCCAGATTTTCTAGATCAATATTTGAGCCAGAATGTGTTTGGCCCTTCAGTGCTCATGCTTCCTCAAGTTCTATGTTTCACTTCTCTATTTATTTTTAAAATTGTGGATAGAAAAATGAAGGAAAAAGAGCAAAAACATAAATCATGTAAAGGAAAGCTCTAAGCAAAAAAGTGTGTATTAGATAAAATTGAGAAAAATGCACAAAAACTGTGTATTTCTAAAGCATACACAAACTGGGGCCTATTTAGGCATTTGAGAAAAGGACTAACCTGAACACAAAGAAGTGAGAAAGCATTGAGGCATTTTGGTTCATTAGCAGAGTAAGAAGTAGAAAAAATGATAGCAGCACAGAAATATAGAGATATCATCTTATTCTCATTAAAAAAAATGGTTTTCTCCACATACAAAATCTCTTTGCATGATAAAAGTGCTCTAGAAGCATTTAAAGTAGAAAAAGGTTACTTATAGCTATAATCATTTGTAGCTATAATCAAAAGGGAAAAAATAGGAAAGATAAAATTGCTAGTATGTGGAGAGAACCTCCATGCTTGTTGCTTAGTGAGAGAAAGAGGAGATAACTATCAACAAAACATTGGAAGAAAACCAACAAACTGGATGGTATGTGGGGTGGAGAGGCTTGCCTCAAATGCCAGAGGTAGGGAAAGAACTCTTACCAATTGAGTTAGTGGCAAAGAGCAATCACATTAGGTTGTAAAGCTTCCTCCCACTGTTACTCAGTATTAGTCTATGCAAGATTGCTATTATCAACAGAGCAATATCCAAGAGCAATATCAGAAGAGAGTCATCTTCTGATTTTCTTAGTCCCCAATCAGTCCCCTATTCATAGCAGATGTTCCCTCTTCAGACAATTGTGCTCTTGTTAAACAAATGGCAGGAATGCTATTTAGGCATTCTACATTGGGCACATTCGCCACACCAGCCTGTGCACTGGACCCATGCCCCACCTGGCTAGTTAAATCAGCCAGGGCGGTGAAAGATGATTGGATCGAGGCGATCATCAATTCTTCATTACAGGAGGGTTTTTTCCCAGCAACCTTGAAACACGCCTTCGTGCGCCCTGTCCTGAAGAAAGCTCCTCTCTACCCCACTGTAATGACCAACTACCGACCTGTGTCCTACTTACCTTTCTTGGAGAAGGCAGTGGCTCGGCAGTTACAGGAGACCCTGGATGAAGTGGATTATCTGGTCCCTTTTCAGTCAGGATTCAGGCCCTGATATGGTATGGAAACTGCATTGGTTGTGCTTGTGGATGATCTCTGGAGAGAGTGGGATGGTAGACATCTGTCCATCTTGGCTCATCTTGACCTCTCAGTGGCTTTTGATACCATCGACCATGGTATCCTTCTGGAAAGGCGCTGAGGGTTGGGGATCCAGGGCATAGTATGGTCCTGGTTTTCCTTATTCCTGAAGGGACAGACCCAGTCAGTGTGGTTGGAGAGTGAGAATTCTAGCCCTAGGCCCCTCCAATATGGGGTGCCTCAGGGCTCAGTGATCTCACATCTCCTATTTAATATCTACATGAAACTGCTGGGTGAGATAATCTGTTCCCATGGGGTGAGGTATCATCAATATGCAGATGATACCCAGTTGTATATCTCGGCTTGTGGAGACCCAGCAATGCAGTGGAAGTCCTATCCATGTGCCTGGAGGCTGTTAGGGTCTGGATGGGGGACAACGGGCTACAGCTGAATCCTGGCAAGACTGAGTGGTTGTGGGTCAGGAATCCTGCATTATCATGGGAGTTACCATATTTGGTTCTGGATGGGGCAGTTTTACCCCAAACAGACCCGGTGTGTGATCTGGGGGTCCTCCTGGACTCGCAACTACTGCTCAAAAAGCAGGTGGCAGTCGTGGCTAGGAGGGCTTTTGCACAACTTCATGTAATACACCAGTTATGACTGCTCCTATATTGGGATTCCTTGCTCATGATCACACATACTTTGGTCACCTCCAGACTTGACATTATAATACACTGTACGTGGGGCTGCCCTTGGTGACCATTCGGAGTCTGCGCTGGTGCAGAATGTGGCTGCCTGAGTGGTGATGGGGTGCAGGTGTTATGCTTGTGCCTCACCATTGCTCTGGGAGCTGCACTGGTTGCCAGTATGCCTCCAGGTACAATTCAAGGTGCTGGTAATTACCTTTAAAGCCTTACATGGTAGTGGGCCAGGATAATTAAGAAACCGCATCGCCCCAATAACATCTGCCCATTGGAGAAGCTCTCTAGTTGTGCCATCAGCTAGAGAGGTGCATCTCTCTAGCACCAGAAGGAGGGCCTGCTCTGAGCTCCCTCCCCCAGCCCTATGGAACCTACTGCCAACTGAGCTACGCATCCAGACAGAGTTGCTGCCCTTTTGGAAGGGTGTAAAAACATGTCTGGCAGGGCAGGTCTAGAGCACTGGTAATGCTGTGTCCCCAACCTGTTGGTTGATCTAATATCCCCCTCTCATTCTTAACTCTTTTAACTTTTAACGTGTTCACTTTTTGCTTAATTTCAATTGATTTTTAACTTTTAAAAATAATTTTAAAATTTATCTTTTATGGTGTTGTCTGATTTTGTTAGCCACCCTGGGTTGCTGTTGCAAGGAGGGCAGCATATAAATCAACTAACTAACTAACTAACTAACTAACTAACTAACTAACTAACTAACTAACTAACTAACTAACTAACTAAATAAATAAATAAATAAATAAATAAATAAGGCTCTTACCTCACTCTGCCTGCTCCCATTTTTTTCTTTACATATTGGGGGGCAACATCTCCGATAAGATTAAACTCTTCTAACTGTACATACTCTCCATGTGAGCTGATAACCTGATATTCTGGGTTCCCATTTGAGTAGAGCAGTGTTTCCCAACCTTTGGGTTTTGAACTTCAATTTGCAGAAGCCTAAGTCATTGACTGATCAGTGTTTTTAGAAATTGAAGTCCAAAAACCAAAGTCTGGGAAACACTGGGGTAGAGAGTGTCCACAGAATATACTGCTGTCTGTCTTTAGACTTGTTAGCCTCTGAGAACATGAGATTGACAAACTAGAGTTGGACCCTAGAATGGTTTATATTATTTATTTATTATTTATTTATTTATTTATTTATTTTTCTGATTTCTATTGCTGCCCAACTCCGAAGACTGTGGGCGGCTCACAGAAAAGAAAACCAATCACATTTTAAAAACCAATAAAAACCCCATTAAAACTGCCACCCAAAATTTCTCTGACCCCTACAGATTAAAAGAGATTAAAAGATGGAGAGAGTGTTCTTACTAAATTAGCTAGCAGGCATGCTGATGCCCTGCACCTGCTTTGCCAGCCAGGTTTTTAGCCCTTTCCTGAAGGACAGCAACTCCGTTTGGAGACACAGATCAATTGGCTGGAGATTCCAAATGGCTGGAGCAGACACAGAGAAGGCCCTCCTTCTTTGTTCCTTCTTTGGTTCCTTCTTTGTCTGAATAAGAGAAGGATTAGCACTCTCCCCCCTTTTATTGCATGCATAGACCAAACCTTTCTTTGACCCTTTGATGAAGAAACAGATCAGAACAAATAATGTATTAGAAAAATAAGAAATGGCAAGAAATCAACATTTTCAGATTAATCTGTCTCTAACATGGGGAAAGGGTAGAACTGGATCAAGTTCTGTTGAATCCTGTTAAATCTTCTTCACACCAACATTGTGTCTATAATACACTGGGTCATGCCCATTGTTCCTTCCTTATGATCATTTATGGAAGAATCGGTGGGCAAGTATCAGCCAATGTGAAGCATTTTAAAGTTCTATTCATTTTAATCTTCACTTTTAAGTGCACGCTTTACCATTTCCCATTGTAATAACTTGGACTGAAAAGTGTGTAACACTGGCTGCCTTGTGCTCATTATGTTTATGATATGCACTGGAGGTGATGGGAAACCTGGGCAGGCACTGCTGAGAGATTTAGCACTGAGGAGAAAAGAAAAGCTTTCTGTGCCATGCATATTGATTTCCATTTTTAAACAGAGAACCAAGATGAGGCAAGATTAGAAAAGTGCACTTTTAATAATGAGGAAGTGACTCCATCAGTATACTAATGGTTGCGCAAACTTCATACATTTCATCAGGGGTTAAGCAGAAGGTGTTCTGTGAAGCCAGTGAATTATTGAGAGTCATCATTTGAGGGACGGCAATAATTAGCTTTAACCGACCCACCACTTTAGAAAGCTGGAAATTGAGAACCTCGGTAAACAGAATCTGTCAGTACATTTCTTGAAAGTAATTCACAAAGGATTAGCAATTCACTTTTTTTTTAGTTTCCTAGTAGGAATAACATCTTTGTTAAAATGTTGAGACAATAGAACTCTGGCAAATATACCCGTGGTATTCCTTTGATGTGCATACTTGGTGATCTCTTTACTTTGAATAATTACTATTATAATTACAAAATTCTCCCTAAGTATTGTAGTCACTGTTATAGTTCCAATTTTTGGAAAAATAGCCATTAACTTCTTCATCTCTAGAAAGGATCTAGAAATGGTCAGGAAACAGTGGCTTTTAACCAGGTTTACAGCAAGAAGAACAAGGGACCTGCAGGTTCATCTTGCGGAGAAGATGGAGAAAATGTCAATAAGGAACTGGGAGAAGGAGGAAGTGTTCAACACATTCTTTGTTTCTACCTTCTTCCATAAGCAAGATAGTACTCAACCATGTGAAAATGAAGGATGCAATGAGGCAAAGAGTTGGTACAGGAACATCTAACTAACTTTACAGGAAGTCAAGTCTGAAGGAACAGGTGAACTGCACTCAAGGGTGCTGAGGAAACTTGCAAATGAAATTGCAAATCCTCTGTGTAAGAATATTTGATAAATTTTGGAGAATATGTGAGACCCCTGCAGACTGCAGGCAGGCTAATACTGTCCTGATTTTAAAAGGCAGGAAGATCTAGGCCAGTGATAGCGAACCTTGGCACTCCAGGTGTAATGGAACTTCAATTCCCAGAAGCCCTGATCAGCAGGAATGCTGACTTGGGCTTCTGGGAATTGAAGTCAAAGAACACCTGGAGTATCAAGGTTCACTATCACTGATCTAGGCAACTATCAGCGAATCAGTGTGGTACCAATCCCAGAGAAGGTTCTGGGGTAGATAATTAAGCAGTTGGTAGTGAATATTTAGAAAAGAACATTGTGATTTCTAAGAGCTTGCGTAACTTTCTCTAAATAAAGTCATGTCAGATTAATCTTCTCTCACTCTTAGAAACTTGGTAGAACAGAGGAACACTGGGGATGTGCTCTATCTTGATTTCAATAAGACTTCAAGATCCTCCGTGACATTCTTGCAGACAAGCTGATAAAATGTGGGCTTGATGATGCTACGGTTAGGCAGATCTGTGCTTGGTTGATAGACAGTGCTCATTATTGTGGAGTGACAAGTGGGGTATCACAGAATTGTGCCTTGGACTGATTGCTAATCAACATATTTATAAATAACTTGGGTGAAAGAGTGAAGGGGATGCTCATTAAATATGCTGACTGCACCAAAGTGGAATAGGTAGCTAGCTAATTGTTCAAAAAGCATAAATAAAACTCAAGATTTGAGAAATGGGACAAAACAAACAAAACTCAAGTGAATATATGTAAAGTTTTAGGCAAAATCAGGTGGACAAACAGGATAGGTGACACCTGGCTTGATATGTTTACATGTGTAAAGGATCTGGGATTTTTAATTGACCAAAAACAAAACAGCGTGATTGAGTGGCCAAAAAGAGGCTAACTTAATCAGTAGAAATAAAGTATCCAGTTCAGAAGAAGCAACTCTTTTCTGCTTAAGTCAGACTTTGCCTGGAATTCTGAGTCTCTACTTCTGGAAGCTGGCGTTTAAGAAAAATGCTGAGCAGCTGAAACATGTACAGAAAAGGGCAGCCAAGATGGGAAAAAGGATCTGGAAACCAAACCCTGTGAGTCATGGATGAGAAAACTCTATATGTTTAGCATAAAGAAGAGAAGATTGAGAGGTAATAGTTTTGATTTCTCGATTGACCAGCCTATCAAGGGATGAGTTCTTGCTAGTTGTAATTCACTTTCCATTCCTTTCAGTGCCATGCTCTTCTTCTCCAGGCAATACAGTAGCTGCCTTCAAATATCGGAAGAGGCATCTTGTATAGAAAATGGAGCACACTTTTTTTGTTTCGTTTCAGCAGGGATGTGTGTGAACAAATGGGGTTGAATTACAAGAAGGTTGCCTCAGGCCCACCCAAAATATGTATTTTGAGCTAGGCAGCCATGTGAAGAATCCTGCTTACCAAAAGGTTTACATTTAGATGGGATATTTACATTTTCTGTTTATGCCCTCCACTTCCCTCTGTCTTCTTACATCCTTCCACATCATAATGAGCCAGATAATAATTACTTTTCTCTTTTTTTGAATAGCAATTTTGCTGACATCAAGGACAATGGCTTGCAGAGTCACGTGTTTGTTTCATTCATAGCTTGCCTTAGCAACAAACATGAAGCACATTATCATCTCCGAGCACAAGAGTTGTCCAGCTGATTTCACATCTGCCTCATATTTGCACCATGGAGAAGCAAGGCCTCATACCAGAAAGCAGGGTGGGGGATGAGGTGGAAATGAATTCTTTAATGCGGGCATCTCTAAAGTCACTCTGATGTTCACTGATACAGCTGTGCCATGTTCTTATTTTCACATGTTGCCCTTTTGCTTTATATCTGTGAGACTATCACAGCAATTATTATTCTCTGCCCAAGGTGATCCAAGTTTGTTTAGAACAATGTATTTCCTCACTAAGAGGGAACTAGAACTTAAGAAAAAGTATCTTACAGAGTGATTGGAGAGAGCTTTTACTTCAAAGTACAGCTATAGATGCTCAAGAATTAACTGCAACCTGAGGCCAAATAAAGGTAAAGGCCTCTTGGAGCAAACAGAATGCTGTTTCCTTTCCCAATGAAGCAGTACCTATTTATCTACTTGCAATAGAAGCTGATAAATCTCCATGATAAAATTCTACTTGAGATGGAATCCGAACATCTTCTATCACAGCAAAGTAACTTTTTACAACATTAGAAAATTCTGTTTTACAATTATTTTGGGCAAGTTAAAAACCAGTTTCCGGCATGCAAATATATAGTTTCTGAAATTTTGAAAACAAGTTTTTTAAAAATCAAATCTCTGGAAAAACTACATTTGTAAAGACCATATCCATACAGGGCATATAGTCCACTCATTGCAGCTGTCAGAAGGCCATCCTAATTTTGGATTCCACATGTTGTAGACACTAGAGCACCCCAACCTCATCACTAAGAACTCATTTTTCATCTCCCCCCCCCCCATTCCTTTTAAAAAACCCACAAGTGTGGGTACTCAGGCTAAAAATGATCCCTGCAGTTGTCAAATGTTGCTACCTATGTAAACCTGTCTAAGGATGATTAGGGGAAGTGAAAACTTTAAAAACATTTTAAAGATTATTTCTAAGCAATGCTTCAATTTGTTTAAGTAAAAAAACCCCACTTCTTTGATGTATATTGCAGATTGAAAGGACAGTCAAATCCATTCTAGTCAATGTCGCCCCTTGATGATCAGCAATAGATAAACAGAGGCTAGGTCAGTGATGTAATGGTTTGAGGTCACAAGTCACTCAAATATTCAAGATGGAGTTTCTTTGGTTCTTAAACTGTCTTAGAATACAGCTGTGCTCTTTGCAAAAGGTCTCACATTGTTCCTGTTGCCCTTATCTTGGAGATTTGCTAGCTAGAATCTTCATGTTTTGTATTTCCTCTAGGACTGGAATGTAAGCTACCAAATCCTGAGAGAGCCATATTTTATTATGAGAACCAGTGATTGCTTACACTAACACTGGGCCCTAATTGGCTGTATGCTAATTAGGTAGGTCAAGTTCATGTCTTTCAATTAGGCACATGGGTTTTTGGAGTTAGTTATTACAGGGAGTTCGAATCTGGGATTCCTCTGGGACAGACACCTCAAAGAGTGGAGAGGGGGCTGTTTCACCAGGCCCTGGCTCTCAACCAGACTTAATCATGATAACTTAGGATAGCTAGGTTTTTCCTTTTATTTCTGGGGAAAAGGCCTGAGTGTTTATTTTCCTAAAAGTACTTTTTGATTAGTCTTTTTGAATGCTGAGATCTGTAGCCTATATCATCAAGAAATTTTTTTTCCTCAACCATGCTTCAAGAACAATAAAACATCTTTACTTCAAAACGTTTGTTCATTGGGAGAAGGGGGTAAGACAAGAGTTAAGCCAGAAGCTACACGGTACCACAATAAATCATTCCATAAATCTCACTGGGCTCTGTAATACACAGATAAGCCCCAGGGTTCTGCAGCCTTTGGCTGGACGGCTGGTAAAGCTTCCTGGACTCGGTAGTCAGTGAAAAGTTTCATAGAGAGGCCTCTAAAGATCTTTTGGGATGAAACTAGGCAGAGCCTTCGGCAAGAGTCAGACCAAATCTTACTGTTATAAGTGATGTTGAATCTTTTAGGGACCATTTGCCCAAACTGCAACCCAAAACCCATTTATTAATCGCAAAGTGCCAACACAGCAATTTAACCTGAAAGGTCGACATCGTCGTCAACATCGTCGTTGTCGTCGTCTTCTTCTTCATCTTTATACAATTCTGAATATTGGTGATCATCATGGCAATCAGTCATGAAGACTGTCCTGTGAATATAATGCCATGGTCTTTCATCTTCCTTCTACATCATAGTGTGATAGCCATGCCACTGTTCCAGCTCCATGAGTCACTTTCTGGTTCTGAGCCCTTTTGGCACACAAAGTCCTCCCCAGCTCCAGGCCAGTATTGATGAAACTGATGTATTCCGTCAAGATGAATTCTAGTGGGATTTAATCCACTTGGGGACCATCACCCTTCCCTGTGGACTTCACCAAGGTCACTAGTCTTCAGGATTGTCAGGTTAGTTAACTGCCGCCTGACACTTGGCATTGAGTTGGTGGCAGTATAGTCTAGTCTGTTACCATAGCAGGATAACTTGGCCAGACTGAGATTTTAGTTTAGAAAAAAAAACCTCATACATTCATATTTTTCGTCTTAAAAGAAAAACACAATAATAGAGCTTTCATGCTTACATTCAACATGCTGCCATCCATTCCACACCCTTATGCCACATGTGAGCTGCCCACCTTACCCCAGACAGGGGATGGAGGAAGTGTTCCCATTAGGCTGCTGGGCAGAAGGGTGGGTGATGTGAGAAATGACCTCAGGTGCAAGTGGAGAGGGGGAGAGGGAGCAGCCTGGCCCCACATCCCTCTGGCTTTCTAGAACTCTGGCAAACTCTTTTCTGGTGTGGTGTCTCGTGTGCCCACAGAGAGGGCAAGTGTTCAGTTACTCAAAGTCTTGGTTCTTGTTCAAAAGGGAGGGACATGCTAAATAGTACACTCCTCCTCCCTCTGAGCAGGTGCTGATGCTTTTCCAGGCATTCCAGCTGATCAGTCTGGACATGTCCTACATTTGGGCATCAATGGACCAGATCAGATGATTGTAGATGGCAACATGTAGGATGTTTGTAGACAGACTGGATCTAGCAAGGAAGGTAAAGGGTGGACAAGATGACCTTTTGAGTTTGTTATATCTAGACAAGAAACTACTTTGGAGTCCAAACACCACTTTATAGTGGTCACACTTTAGATAGACTTGTGTAAATTTGACTTGACACCTGTGCAGATCAAAAACTCATGTCCAAAATGGCTTTGGTACATACTATGCTGAAATGGGTTTTTTTTCTCCTAAGGCCTAGTGCAAAATAAGCTTGAACAGATGAAATTTACCACATGCTCACTTTGCTCATGCAAAGGATAATAATTCAGTGCCATCAAGTCAGTTGTAAACCACTGAGCTATCCAGCCAAAGGATAAAGCACAACAAATCTGACAGTTTTATTTTCTTCTACCCTTGGACGTATGTGATAAAGTGTACTGTACTCTTTTGGAAAAGTTCCCATTAACAGAATTCTATAATATTTGCATGGGTCAGATTCAATGGGTTGCAGCTGTTCCCAGCATGGAATGGATCATGACATATTTCCTTGTCATATAGGGGTCAAAACTGGGGAAATTTTATTCCATGGCTGAATATAGAAATATTAAAAAACAGACATTTAAGTGCTAAGATTTTAAAGCCTATTGCCTGGATAGATGAATCTGTCAGTTTTACTTTCTCTCACATTCTTCTTTTTTTATATTGCAAATTATTTTCCCGAAATTTATGAAGAAATTTGCAAATGCTGGGAAGTCTTATCAAACCAAAATTCTGTCCAAATCATACCTTTGGGACCTCCCCTCCCAGATGTGATTTATTTATCACAGCTACAAACAGTAGTCTGGCTTAGGTTGAGCTGGTTTAACAAGCCACAGTAGCTCATTAAAACAGCTCAGCCTAAACTGACTCTGTTGTTAACAACTTTGGTAAATAAGTCTCTAGGAGAAGTGACATCCCTAGAAATCTAAAACACCCTGCAACCCACTCAATTCTTTTTTTTAAAAAAAAATATTTAATAGATTGACTTCTTTTGACACCCAAAGGGGTAAAAGAGGAAGTCAAGAAGCAGAAGATACTTTAGTTTGATTTACCTTAAAAACAAATTAGGATACAAAGTCTCAATAAATGTAGCATGTTTGCTCCTCCCAACATTCATTGCAGCAAGAAATACATTTTGTTTCAACAACTCTTACAATTGGGAGGCTTACACGGCATTTTGAGAAAGCAATGTGCACAACACACGTCCAGTGATAGGATGTAACAGGTTTTCATCAGTTCGCCAGAACCAGCAGTAACTTTTCCCAGTGTTCTGGAGAACCAGCAGCAGCTTTTGGGGGGAACGACCTTTGGGGCTTACCTTTTCACTGGTTCCCCCACTGCGCATGCACGCCAAGCACTTGGTATGCATGCACGCCTACAGTACTTGGCACGTATGCACAGCTTCCTTGCTGTCCTCCCAAGCGGGGAGGAGGAAGAGAAGCTGCTAGCCTGAAGCTCCCTATAGCCTGCTCCCCAGAGTAAGTGACTCACCTTTGGATTTGGTGTGTCTGTGTGTATTTTAATGTGTATTTAATACCTTTACCTAAATTGACGTACTACCACAGTTCCTAAAAAGGCCTGGTGACTGGCAGGTCTGGCGGCCTGGCTTGGGTTTTTTAAGCAAAGTCTTGGAGTTACCTCATCAATAAGCTACACCTGTGCTGTTCCAATTGCTGTTCCAGTTGGAGAACCCTTAAGGAGGTACAGCTGTTTTACATTCACATTAAGGCATATTATCCTAGAGAACAGGTACGATGACCATATCCATCTTGCAACAGGCACTTATACTAACAGGTAAACGCTGGGTTTGTGTTTGGGGTGTGTGGGTGGGTTGATTTATGTTTGGGTGGGTGGGTGGGTGGGTGTATTTTAATGTAATTTTTATTTCATTTCATTTATTTATTTATTTATTTTATGGATTTGTGTTGTGGGTGGGTGGGTGAGTTAAGGTGTGTGTGTGTGCTTATTTTTATTTTATTTTATTATTTTATTATTTTTCTTTGGCCCCACCCACAACATGATGACATGATGACATAAGTTCCACCCATGCTGTGATGACATCATGGTGGGGTAGTAAAATTTTTGACATCCCACCACTGAACACATCCTTCAAAATAAGACCATCTAAAATGTGTATAAAATTGAAAAATCTATTGTTATTAAATGGTGATAGTGCATAAAATATGTAAGGTGTAATTAACGTTTTTTCCTTCCTCCCTTATCCTGAGATTGACCTTTCTGTCTAGAGACCCAGGGAATTCTAGTAATTCTCTGAGACTTCATCCAGCACCCTGAAAGGTGGCCCGACTCTACACCCATCTTCCAACTTGGAACCATTTTCCATTAAAAAAAAAAGAAGCTTTTCCATTCATGAAAGAGCCAGTCTGGACTCAATCTAATAAGACTACTGCCATGGCTCCTCATGATTTTAATAACTAACATTATTTGTTGTATTATTTGTGGTATAGACTCTGCAAACTGGACTCCATTGCTGTTACATAATTTATATTATTATTGTTCAAAGCAAATATGTGGGCAATTTTGAGAATAAGTAAAAAAGCAAAACTAGACAATTCATCAAATTGCAAGAATCCTGCAAATTGCTCTAAACTGGAATGACTTTGGCTTTGTTTACAAATCTGAAACATTGTATGGGTTGTTTGCATCCTTCTTAAAGTCAGAAATCCTTCTATGTATGCACACATGTTTTTGTATCTCAGGAAAAGGACACTAGTACATTTTGTACAAATTACACATGCAAGAAGAGAGCTCTTTGAATTGATCATGTATTGGTTCCATCCCTGGCTAGGATGCTACTTGATCAGCAGCTCTTCAGGAACAGACTAAGTGATGCAAATAATTATCCTGGCTCCTGAAATCATTAGACCATTGAGACCAGTCCCAGGGACAATGTATATTAATCTGCCTACTCATATACTAAGAGTTGGCCTCAAGTCTCTGTCTCCAGTTTTAGCATAACATACCAATCCATGCCTAACACAATACCATCTTTGCAAAATAGTTATTACAAGACATGCAATGATAAATGTTTTCTTGACTACAGAGGATCCTGAAATTAATCTTTACAATGTAAACTCTAGACTTGTGTTTTCCTGACTTGACAACAGAACCTGAATACTCTCACAAGTGTACATTCATAGACAGAACTTAAAAATGAGTCTCATGGACTGCTACTGACACACTGTAATGGAGGAAATGGTGATCCATCACCTTATGGTCATTCTGCCAAGCAATAAACATTTTCAAGCCCTTTGCTCTGGTAATTGAACAGTACTGTTTTTCCATATTATATTTAGCATTGAAAGCAAGCCAAATGTTGCATTTATATTGGAAGATCTCAATGAGGCACAGTCAACTGAACACATTTCAAAACAATAACCTGCTACAGGAAAATGCTTTTGTTCTACACTCATGAACTATTGTGCCAATGTGAATCAAGTAGTGAAACCAGAAGAAGAGGATGAGAAAATATTTTTCTATAAAGGATAGAGCTATCAGTCTTGACTGACAGGATCACATGAGAACCCTCTCAAATAGTTATGTAAATATGGGCAATATCCTTCATCCTAGGCCTTTACAGGAAAGTGTAGAGCAGTGAGGGGGGGAACCTTGGGTGTTCTGAAACTTCAATTCTCAGAAGCCCTGAACATGCTGACTTGGGCTTCTGGGAATTGGAATCCCAGAACACCCAGAGTGCCAAGGTTCTCCATTACTGGGCTAGAGGTATATGTAAACAATGCTAATTGAACCAGAATCATTTGCCCAACTGCTCTATTTTCATTGTTGCTGATAAGAATAAAGGTAGGAACAATATTTTCCAAATGTATTTCATGATTGTGCTAGTACATGCAAGCAGAATTTGCTAAAACAGAACTCAATGGCCAAACGCAGCAAAGAATTGGATCCTAACTATGCCTCCCGAACTGTTGGGTTGCAGCCAATAAACACAATGCAGAGAAACCTGATGTTTTTTGTTTACCTTACCACTCAGAAAGGTCAAATATGTCACAACCTGATGCATATATAATCTAATCTATATTACAAACACATCTACAGACATATGTGCACACATGCTCCAGAAATGCAGATCCTTGAGAAATAAAGAAAAAGTAACAAACACAGAAACCTGCACATCCTCTTATGGCTTATGTCAGGAGTTCTCAACCTTTTTAAGCCAGGGGCTGGGTCACACTTCATCAGACAGCTTTGGGGTCCAGATGACCATTTTGCCCTTCCTCCACCACATGTCACTTCCTAGTGTGGTGGAGACGGTGGAGGGGGGACATGAAATGGTGTCACGGGCTGCATCTGGGCCCCAGGCCACAGGTTGAGAATCCCTGTCTTATAGCATATGTGGATGTAAAGGAGATGGTATGGTTTTGCTTTTAGCTTTGACTTTTTTTTACCGATTGACTCCCTCTGGCTGCAAGCCCAGAGTCTACAAGTATCTTACTCCCCTAATGAAGGAGACCAAACATTTTTGAATAGACTTTTGCCAATATCAAAGCTACAGTGCATCAAAAACAAAATATGCTACTGTGACTTTTAATGTTATATTTTTTTTACATCACAATTGTCAATTCTGGAAAGGAATCTTTGTAAGCAGGTTAAAACAACATCTGTAGAATTTGAGCAGGAGAAGGATAAAATCATGGCAAACCACAGTAACAAATGTGGTCCATCACTGTGGGATTCAAATCCTTACTGCTTTGGGCCCTGTTTAGACAGCAGAGAAGGGTTTTAAATGCAAGATTGTTGCATTCATTATTTAATAACATTTACTCCGTGCTGAGAGCAGGATGTAGAAATGGCCAAGTAAAGATAAGAGGTTTAAATATATACTTGGTTAGGCAGGCTGTTATTTCACCAAATGAGCCGCATTGCAGCTGAGATCATGCTGTGCCAAAAAAATTTTTTGAAAGAGCAAGAATGAAAGAAACCAATTCTTTTTACTGGAGGAAAATGTTTCACCATAGGCTAGAACAACTTGGAAGATTCATAGTATAGGCTCTTTCAGCTTCTCAAGAATGGGAGAGAAAGACATCAGTTGGTAATTTAGCTCACTTTTCAGAGTGCATGCAGTACAGTCTGGTTTGATTTACTTTCCAGGGACTAGATGGTCTACAAAAGATCAAAAGCCAGTTTGACCCTGCTCTGTGCCACATCTTGGACCTTTTTGGTCCAGTAGCAGAGCTGCTCTTTCTTGGAGCCGGGCTGGAAGACTCAGGAGTGGATCTCTTGCAGACAACAGTGTTGCGCTAAAGCAGGGATTCTCAATTTGTGGCCCATGGACTCGATGCCGCCTGTGGCACCATTTCATGTGGCCCACCACCACCTCCACCACACTAGGAAGTGTCATGTGGGGCAGGAAGGGCAAAATGGCTGTCCGGCCCCCAAAGCTGGCCCCTGGGTTTAAAAGGTTGAGAACTCCTGCTTTAAAGAATCGCTTCGGAGCTTGCAGCCAAAGGAAGCAACCCATTCCAATACAGTCCAACACAATCTTTAGATCACCATCTGATCACATACTCTGCTTCATTTCAATGTTAATCATCCTGTTTTGCATTTCTTTGATTAAAGTGAGACCAGAATTTTCTATTCTCAATTTTTTGATGCTACTTTACAAAAAAAAAAAAAGAGAGAGAGAGAATACCATTGTTAGATGCTAGGGAAAATTATGTGCAAAAATGCATATGTCTAGGAAATTGTGTAAGAAATGTTACATCCCAGAGTGCAGGAAACATAATAATGGTCTGAAACTATAGGAAGTCAGATATAGGCTGAATATTAAGGGAAACGTATTAACCATTAAAGCAGTGGAACCAACTGCCTTGAGAGGTGGTGAATGCTCTAACAGTGCTAGCATTCAAGAGAGAATTGGACAGCAATCTATCATGTAGTAGAACCCCACATAACGAAAAAACTCCATTCCATGGAGCTCTTCGTTATGCGGTTTTTTCCACTATGCAAAGCAAATGGGTGATACTCCGCACAATGAAAAATTGTTCTTTATACAGGGTTTTGTTAAGTGAGGTATACCTTGCTTAACCAAAACCCTGTATAACCTGGGGGGGGGGGATTCATTATGCAGGGAAACGCACAGAGTACACAAATTTTTCATCATATGAATCGTTCCTTATGCTGGATTCCATTCTATCTGATTTGATTTGGATTCCTGCATTGATCAGGGAGTTGTAGCTGATGGTCTAAAACAGGGGTTCTCAAACTATGGCCTGTGGGCCAGGTATGGCCCACGGGCCATAGGTTGAGACTCCCCTGATGTAAATGTGTCCACAGCTGTTGTAAACACATTTTGCTTGTAACTAGAAAAGAGCCCTGTTTAGAACTGCTGCTCTATAAAAACTTTAAAAACTTTGAAACAAAAGTCACAGTTTGAAGCCACTCTTGATTGCCTGCTGCTGTTGTCCCAGAGTTTTGGTCTCTGGAGCACAAGGGGTGGAGCCAACATACAAAGCTAGAAGAAGGAGAAAAAAGAGTGATAACCAACCCAAACATCCAGCTCAAAACAAAAGCTGCTATTGGCCTACCAACATTTTAAAAAGTGTCCTTCTATTCCACTGGCCAAGGCAGTGACTCTGGCACCACCCACAGTGGGCTTCCCAGTTAGCTTGTGTGCCAAAATTCCCTCTTTTCTCTTCCTTTCCACACACACACAGAGAAGGGAGGAGGGCGTGGTTGAGACTTCCAGTTCTGCCCCAAATGAGTCTGAGCAGCAGTCACTCCTCCCCGTGCCTTTGGCCATGAACAAACTGTATCCTGGGAATGAGGAGAGCATCTGAAGTGGGTAATGGGATGGGTTGAGGATAAAGCCCCCCACCACAGCTGCTCTTCATTCCTTCTTGCAGATGGGAGCTGGAGGAGGTCCTCCTGTAAGCTCCTTATAGCTCCTCCATCGAGGCTTTTTTTTTCTTAGAGAAATGGCTGCCTGGTGTGGCTCTGCTGTCATCAGCCCAGTAGGCTGACTTAAAGATATATATGCACCTGCAGCTGTTGTTAACATGTTTAAGCCAGCCATGCCTGCATGGGCATGCTGGCTACCCTAAAAGGATGCTGGACAGAGAGTGATTAGGAAGTCTAACCCTAAACAATTATATATGTTCCCACTTGCCTTCTAATTTCAACTCCCCTCTGGGGATTCAAACCAACAACCTCCTGCTTACAAGGCAAAATTGCAACCTCTAAGCCACAACGGCTCCATTATCAACAGAGCTGCTTTTGGTAATCTTATAACAGAGAACTCTATGTTAACCAGAAAGGATATCATTACTTTAAAAAATCAGGTTTAAAGAGAAATCCTTAGTGGATAAGTGGTTAGTGTTTTTGACTATGTCCAAAGGTACTGAGTTTAATTCCCACTTAGGACTTATTTTTTTAAAAAAATAATATTATAAATATAATTACAATTATAATAATAAAATAATAATAAAATTACTATTCCATGTTGCATCCTTTCTTCAAACAAAGGGTCTCTCCTGAGGCAGCATTTGATTCCCATTTAGGGCTTCTACAGCCCAGATTTTAAAAGCAATGATATACTTTCTGGTTAACATAGAATTCTCTGTTATAAGATTACTAAAGGCAGTTCCATTGGTAGTGGAGCCACCATGGCTTAGAGGTTGAAATTTTGCCTTGTAAGCAGGAAGTCAGGGTTCTATTTCCCAGGAAGGATAGTGGGAACATGTATAATGGCCAGAGACAAGATGGGAGGGAGATGCCAATCCTGCTGGTGTTGCCACCCTGGCCCTGCTTCCCCTTGAGTTAAGCCTTGAGCAGCGTTGGCTTCCTTTTTCCCTTCCCACCCTTTGGTTAAGTAAAAATAAATAAAAATAAAATTCTGCCCACAGGGGCAGAGACTGCTGTGGTGGAGTGGGACATTGTCCAATTTCCCGATACCCCAGCATGCCACTGCATGCATGCATTTTACAGCAGCATTTACAGCTGGGGGGGGGGGACCACCAGTCTGGCCTGCTTACCTGTCTGAGGCAGCATGGACTGGCCTGTGTCTTGAAAAGGTTGAGAACCCCTGGCCTAAAAGGCCCCTTCCTCTCAGTTATTCTATGATTCTATGATCCTACGTTTACATAATATCCTTATAAACATAGGATCACAGAGTAGAAGTAGAGGAGAGTTTCTGAACCTCTGTAGAGTACAGCTAAACCTGACATAAAGATGGGATAAAACAGGCACAAGACCAGCTCAAATGCCACACTTGCCTTCTTATATACTCTCACCTTCACAAGAATGGTACCCATTAGCCAACATGAGTCTAGCTCAAATATAATTTTTTTGATATAGTTAGGCAGTTAGGATTTCTTGAGTCAAAATGACATTTGTCAGCATAGCAGATTTTCTTGTGAGAAATAGCATCTCAGCAGTCTGTACAGTCACGTTTCCACAACAGCTGGGGCCCAGCCAAGGAAGGAATCAGATAGATTTGGAATTTCTTCACAGTGCCCCAACGTCTTCACAAGCCAGTCACATCTAAATCTTGTAAAGAACAATACTCTTGCATATTAATGCACGTGAAAAGATGATGAGGTTGCTGGCAGGGAGAACTTTTCAGTAATTAATGATTTCTTCTTTTTTCTTCCAGCTTTGCTGACTCACAGAGGAACCTGTTTCATCATGTGGAGGCTGTGGGACAAAAGGGGAATGTCTTTAATTACTGTAAAACTGCCCCAGCTGATAATGTCATCACCCTCACCAGGCATAATTTCCAGAAAAGGATTTCAGCCAATGTCTCAGAAAGTTTGACAAAAACCATTGGACTGATTCTTTCAAACTTTGAGACTGGTACATGAAAGTTGTCAGGAATTTCAAGTCTCAGTCTAATCATCCTGATTACGTTGCTTCTCCAATTGAACTAGTCCAATTTTACTGGGTTTACACCAGACTGGCCCCATTTTTTTCCCTTCACACTGATTTCAGAGGCATTGCTTTCTGGCATCTTGCTTTAGGCCCTACTCAAGCTGTTTTATAGCCTAAAATAGCTTTCTTTTTTCAAGTTTGCAGTTCTTCTGATTATTTTAATGCATGCTGAATGCTGCTTAATTTAAAGGAAGTTGCTTTGGACATGCAATTTTAAGAGCCAAAGCAACAAAACAAACTCTTTTTCTACAGTGCTGGGGAAGCAGTTAAATTATCTGAGGCCCTTCACCAGGATAAATGTAAATGTAAATCCTATGGGCAAAACTAAACAGGCACCATTCAGATGCTTATTCACTTCAGTCTTCCGTGTTCAGTCTGCTTGGTTTGTGCTACGAAATGGCTCCTGTGGCTTCGATGTAGAAAATGAGAATGTTCTTTAATAGCTGATGTAGGAATAAAGAAGTAAATACAAGGAAACTCTTACAAGCTTTTTGTATTAACTGCATTAAGTAAGTGTAACTAACTGCAGTAAGTTATTGATTTCTCAGGATTTGACCAAGAATGTTTTCTTTTGTCCTTCCTCCTCTATTTCAGGACAAGGACGCCACACACAAATACACACACTCACAAATGAGCAAGCCACTAACTGGGCTGCTGATAAATGATGCTGATTACACTCCCAGCTGTCTCCATGAAGTATCCGAGGAGCCCTTAATAATGACCTGAAATTGACTAGGGCTCATTGACCCTAGTGATTTAATTATTAGATATGAAATAAAATATACTTTCCTGGAAAGCTCTATAATTTTACATGAGGCAGTCTACTTAAAGGATCATAAATGGAAAAAGACTCTGAAAGACTGTAGGGCAAATTGCTCAAATAAGGAAAATCTATGCAATTGATTGTTAGAAAATTAGAAAATGAGGGAATTACAAATGACATAATTTTATTTCTGTATCTCTTGGCAATCAAGGAAGACTTAGAATGGAGAGCTTTAGGGATTCACTTCCTCACAAAGCACAGACTTCAATGAGAACCTTTACATGTAATGTTACTCTTCCTTGGTATTCCAAAAAAAGTACATGTAACGTTACTCTTCCTTACATTTTCAGATTTGGTTTAGTGGGCTTAAATTTTTTGGAACAAAAAAGCAATAACACAAAAACTTTTGCCTGGAGTCCTGCTGGTATTTCTGTAAGGTTCGCTAACTGTGGATGACTGACAAGGTGCTCTAGTGCACCTCAATTACACAGTCTGGGCAAGTGACCATTTGTTAAGTAGCCATCATTAGCTATGGCAAAGTATGCATGAATAGCAATAGCAATTACACTTATATACTGTGCCAATGCACTTGTGCACTCTCTGGGCAGCACCCCCCTCCAACATACTGGGCACTGAAAGAAATGGAAAGCTCATTACTATCAGGATCAAACTCAGATCATGAGCAGAGTTTGGTCTGCAGTACAGTGCCATGAGGGCAAAGTTACTGGATAAAATCCTGAGCAATCTAGCGTTAATTTCAAATTGAACTCCTTACTTTATATAAACCAGTGTTTCCCAACCTTTGGTTACTGGACTTCAATCCCCAGAAGCCTAAGTCAATTCCCCAAAGCACTGATCAGGCAATCTACTGACATAGGCTTCTGGGAATTGAAGTATCCCTGTGGGGCCTGGGGCCCATATGAGGAACCACTGATTTTAAACTCCCTCTCTCTATATATATATATCTGCAAGAACTTTTTCTTCTTCTTTTACTACACGTGGTTATAATGCGGCAGGCATTTTTAATTGATCCTAGAGAGAGAAAAGAAAAGTAAACAAAAAGAAAAAAGAAAAAATGTCTTGTTATTTTAAAGACTAAATGCTATATTTCACTGTGATCTTTGGTCTGTGCTTGATGTGTGTAGGTGTATGTTAAGATTCACAAAGGCAAAAGTCACTAATTTTTACCCAGAAACAAGGGGACTGTGGTAGCTCAGTGGTTAAGAACCTCACCTTGTATAGCTGGAAGGTCAGCAAGTTGAAAGTTCAGGACCTGAGTACTGCATGACAGAATGAGAGCCGATCTCTGTCCCAGCTCCTGCTAACCTAGCAGTTCGAAAGCAAGAAATGGCAAATAGATAAATAGGGACCACTTTTGTGGGAATGTAAATAGCATTCCGTGCACTCTGGTATCTAGGCGTACCTGCCACATGTCCAAGGAACCGTCTGCAATGCAGACAACGCTGGCTCTTCGGCTATGAAACAGAGAGCACTGGGCCCTAGAGTCAGATACAACTGGCTTTTGAGCAAGGGAAACATTTACCTAAATAGGGACCACATCAGTGGAAAAAGATCTGCAGGACATGAGAGGAGACTCATTAGGGCTGAGTGGAGTTCTTCCAGCAAAAATCCTTTCAATTCAGAAAGCACCTTTGTGTGCTTCTGACACAATTTTAAAAATCCAGAAACATACAAACCATATTTTGTACGATAGTTTGGCACTCATGGTACCTCACTTTCATTATAGTCTTGCTCTAGAGATGGGATTTTCAAGGAGACTGATTAACGTTCAAAATGCAGACTGTTTTTGCTGAGTCAGAAATGCATAATGTAGTTGCAGCAAGATTTCTTCACATATGGTTTGTACGATGGTCATTTCTTTTCCTAGTGTATTTTAAATTGCAGTTTTAGTAAGCTATCACTTGGCTGCAGCCTTCGACAAGTAGCTCTTCCTAATAATCTTCAAATAATTTTGAGGTACAGAGATAGGTAAATCTGTCAGTTTTGCCTTTCCCTGCATTTAAATTTTGTGTTTACATTTTTTTTGTTTCCATTCCAAAAACATGGTCTGTGAATTTTGCTAGATTCTGCAAACTGAAGGGGAAAAATATTCACACATACAAAAGCTCAGACCAGCCAATTTTTTTAAAATACAGCTATTCCCAGCATACAGAGGCCTGAGTTTTACCTGCAATGCCACATATATGTTTAAAACAAAGAGCCTCCCAGGCAAAAATAAAAAAATAAAATAAAACCAGGTGATAACCCTAATTACATCCAAACATGGCTCAAATACTGTATGGAAGTTCTTAGTCTGGATAGACAAATCTGTCAGTTTCATTCTCTCCCAATGAAAATTTCGACCATACATTCTGTGAATTTTTGATTTATATAATTATATAAAAAGGAACTAGAACAATTTCCTTCCTTGCCCAATAAAGTCTAAAAACAAGGATTCTGCCAAAGTCTGAAGTCAGACATAATCCAAAATGGCAAAATATTATTTATTTAATGCTTCACATATTTACTTAATTTCTATACCGCTTTCATCTGAAAAGTCAGAGTAGGGGCAGCTTTTAAATTTGTTTTTCAACAACATTTGAGTTACTTTCACCAGCCAATAAAACTCCCAACATTCAATAAAACAAATATTAATGACATTATTATTAATTATACCAAATATTGTATAGTAAAGGTAAAGGTTTTCCTTGCTCAAAAGCCAGTCGTATCTGACTCTAGGGTTCAGTGCTCATCTATGTTTCAAAGCTGAAGCACCAGTGCTGTCTACTTCTGCAGACGTTTCCATAGTCATATGGCAGGCATGACTGGACACCACAGGCTTCTTAATTTGCTTCAGTTTGCTATTGAGATTCATTTCAGTTGCAATGGCAACAATCCTAACTAGGAGGATTTTGGATAGCAGGATTTATATAGAGAATCCTCCAAAGAAGCACATAAATCAACAAAATTGATAAAATAAGCAGCTAATGAGGATGATTATGTGTTGTCAAGTCAATTCGGGCATACTATAGCATTAAATAAACAGAAATAATATTAATAGCCAGAATTACTGGAATCCTGTTGTACAGCAATGCAGTCACACTCCCTATTGTAGCAACAGCAGTAGCTAATTGCTGCAGATTAAAGGTTTCCTTTCATGATTTTAGGGTGCATGCAATTTTGTCACATTGTGGACAAGTTGCATGCACCCTGAAATTGCCTTTAATCAGATATTTTATTCAATAATGATTTGTCATTGATAATGACATCTTTCCCACTGCATACATAGAGTTGTACAACAGGATTTCAGCAGTTGGCAGACAAAATGGTTATGACACCAAAATCATTCCACAAAGTGAGTGTAATAGAAAGATCTGAATGAAAATCTCATTAATGTCTAGAAAAGTTACTTTCTTGGACTGCAACTCCAAAGATCCTCAATTAACATTGCCAATGCCTGGGGATTCTGGGAGCTGCAGTCCAAAATGGACTTTTCCAATATCTGAATTTTAGCCAATTATGCAATCAATTAAAAAAAAAGGAATAGCAACTTTCTTCCCAAAGTCCATTTTATGGTGTGTCCTCCCCCCACCGGCCACAATATAAACTCATATCTAGAATATGCCCATGAGGAAAGGGAATACGTATCACTACTGAACTGAAAATGTACACAGACTCGCAAATGAAGTATGATTTCTACCAAAGGACAAACAAATAAAAGATTAATGCCAGGTGGTTAGGAGACAAAGATTCAGAGCAAACAACAGTGCTTTCAAACCATTCACCACCAGCTCTATGACCTGTTAAGTATATCACGAAGAGCCAGACCTCATAGATAAATGAATGAATAGATATATGTGATGATATATAGACTGTATAACTTCAATGACCTCACATAATTCTTCCCTCCAAGTGTTCTAACTGGAAAGTGGTGGTGAAATTTTTGTCTCAGATTGCATGAATAAAACCCAACTTCCCTCCTTATGTTGTCATATCAGAGACACATAGTAAAACTCTGATCCAATCCTTGTCTGGAGCCATGACAATATTTGTGGCTTCCTGGGTCTCCATGAAAAACCCCTCTTGCAAATGGAAAAAATGCAACACAATTGGTGTGGGATGCCCGTGGAGCTAAATGCCCAGAGAAAGCACACACATGAATCTTACATCTACATTCATGGAGCTTTCTAGCGATGGGGCCATGGCAGTGACACAAAAGCAGTGCTTATTTGCACCATCACACCAACAAGTAAAAAGAGGGAGGCAGTGTAGACCAGCAAATGTTTTGGTGAGATGATGGCACTGGAGGACTTCTTCCTGGGTATTTCACTTCTGAACCTTAGTGGATCTTGCACATTGTCTCAAAATCTAGTAAGGCAAGTTGGGGCAATACATCAGCCCAGGCAGGAGTCCGGCCTGGCCCACAGGCCATAGGTTGCAAACCCCTGTGGTTCTAAGTGGTGACTAATAATTGTATGTAGCCCATGGACTTTTTCAGGCCTCGTGAAAATGTAATGATCCTGCTCCATCCAGCACTTTTGCATTGAGAGGACATTTGATAACGGTATCTGGGTAGCAAGTTAGACCCATGTTCCTCCATACAAATGCCTGCATCAATATGAAATTTTGAAATTGTATGTATGAAATTAGCAATCTCTTCATGTAATGCATTCTGAATTACATAGAAACAAAGAAGAATTACATGCAGACCTGCAGTGGACTTGCTTAGATCAGGAGATTAATTCATTGAAGTCCTAAAAGTGGCTAACAAGCAGTCTTTCAGAGTACAAGCACAGCTGGCAACAGTAACCTACACCAAAATAACTATAACAGAATAGAATGAAAAATTTGCATCCTGAAAAAATAGATACCAAAATGTGTTTTCCTGAAAAATGGAAAGCTCCTAAAATGTTATAAGAAAACATCAGTATAGTTCTGTCTACATTTTCCTCTCTGGTATTCTCAAATACTTAATTTCTCCCACATTTTTGTCTGCCTGCATGTACGCTTGACAATGCAGAGATGTAGGAAGAACTATATAACAGCACAAAAATTATATTGGCACCTCCATATTATATTCCCCATCCATTTATTCTTTGAATTCTGTTTCTAGTGGATTAACTATATTATTTAAATTATTTTGGTCTGCTTCTCTTCAGAAAGGAATCAAATATCAAGGGGCAATAAGCCTCTATTCCCCCCACCCCAAGCAAAAGAGTAATAATAATAAGGCTGCTACTGAACAGTTAAACTATGAACCCCTGTAATATCTATGGAAAAGTTGCTATGGAGTGAAAAGGGAAAAAAGATTTATCTCACTCAAGCAAACACAATCCACCCTTTTACTCAGAGAAATCAGCAGGTAAAAAACGTTCTGTGCAGTAGCCAAGTAATCATAAGGAACCCAGCTAGCATGTGGTGCGACCCCAGCATGTAGCTGGAATGGAAAGCTAGAAAGAACTGATGTGGACTTTTTTCTTTCAACTGGGACTACAGAAAGGTGATCAGACCATGGAAGGTAAGGCAAAAGATAAAATCTTCAGCTTCCCTGACCCAACTGACCCTTTACTACTAAAGCTTAAAAGAAGCCCTTCCAAAAACTGCACTAAGAGTCAGTGGGAGGTAAATTCCCTTTTCTGGTGACCTTCAATCACTCTTAGTCTTCTTGATAAACAAGGGTGGAAGATGGCATTCCTTGTATTGTTAATCAACATCATGTCAGAGCCTGGAAACATTTATTTATTGGATGAATGCTCCCAGAATCCCCCTTTCTGGGGGGATTCTGGGATTTATACCCCCACAAAAAAGACAAGTTTTGCTTCTTGTCCTACACCACAGGGAAGAAAAATTACTGGGCCACCCTGGCTCATACTTTCTCTCTTTCCCCACGTACACCTGTATAATATATATTTCTGAAATTTTATTTGTTTGACCCAGAAGATGCGAGAAAAAGTTAAATTCACATGAACAGTATTGATATCTCAGCTTGAATAAATGAGAAAATAATATCCCAAAACAGGTCTCTCCAGTGACCCAGTTGGGTCCTCAGATAAATATATATATTTTAGTTTTTCCTGACCATAGGCATTTAGGGTGATGGTCCCCAAGGGGATTAAATCCCACTTGAATCCATCTTGATGGAGGGCAGCAGCTTCATCAATACTGGCTTGGGGTTGATGAGGGCTTTGTGTGCCAAAAGGGCTCAGGACCAGAAAGTGATGCCCAGAGCTGGATCACTGGTATGGGTGTTGCTGTATAATGCAGAAGGCAGATGAAATGCTGTGTTAGACTGTGTTCCAAGCATATTAGAGAGTAAATATATCTGACTTGATCCACAAAAGCTAACATTAAAATACAGACGTTAGTCTTTAAGGTGCTACAATGTTTTTTGTCTTTTTATTTTGTTTATTCTCTGATATGTTATCAATTCAGCCTCTGAGGCATGGGTTTATATACATCAGGGGTGCCCAAGCTTTTTGGGCTGTGGGCCAGTCACGTGGTTCAGGGAGCCAGTCACTATGGCCTGGGGGCTGGATCCAGTCCCCGACGCCAATTCATTTGGCCCACAAAGCCCTTGTCGCTCCTGGAAGTGGAAGTAAAACGCGCCCGTATGGAAGTAAAACACGCCACTTCCAGGAATTACAAGGGCTTCATGGGCTGGATGAACTGGTGTCAGGGCCGGATCCTGCCCCCAGGCAGTAGTTTAGGCACCCCGATCTACTTAATTCCTTCTGGAGAAATTCCCACCTTGCCAAAAAAGGAAACCTGTTGATCATTGCTGCTACCTCCTTGGAGGGGCAAGGACAAAGCAAAGTTGAATGTCAAGTTTATCCCATGCAGCAGTAAGATAATAAGTAGTTGTTAATTCTGTGAGAATTTTATGTAATTAGAATTGGATCTAATGCTCAAATTTAAGTACTTCTGACTTTATTCTCCTTTGTGTTTTTCAAAAAAATGTTCTAACAAGGTTAATTGGTATTGCTGGAAGTGTATAAAAAGAATTTTACTGTTGTCCTATCTTCAATCTCTCAATTTTGCCCTCTCATTGCTGTTGTCCTTTGGATGACAGCCTTGGACTCCTGACATAAAGTGCTGTTTCAGACAATTTATAGAGGGGGTAATTTTGGCCCTAGGATTCCCAAATAAATAAAGGCAAGAGCATTAGAAAATACAAGGAACCTTACATATTAATGATAATACTAATAATTTCATGTCAGAGATTACTCTGGGTTGAAAGGATTTTTGCTGGAGAAACTCTGCTCAGGGGATGCCCGAATGAGGCTCCTTTCATGTTCCCAAGTGCAGCTCTCGGGTATAGAAACCTGACCTTCCACTGTCCAGCTCAGTGTCTTAACCTCTAAGCCACCAGGGGAGCTGCATATTAATGATGAAAGAAAGTCATCACAAAGGGGACCCATCCCTCTTTATAGTACAAACTAGATTAGGCTCCTGTCATTCAGCTGGAGGTCTTTCTAAATCGCATGGAGTTCTGGTCACCTTCTCCCCATGGTTACATTTCCAGTGAGAAGGATGATTAGAAGAGGCAAACAGCAGGTTCTTCCTTGTAAAGGGATCCATTGGCAACATTGACTTAACAGTGTGATCCATATATAGTCCAAACACACAACATATTTATTTATTTATTTATTTAAGACAGATTGTCATAATTATTCATCTTAAAGGAGGGTGAAATTGTGGTTGGGGTTTACCTTAACATAAATTGCATATTTTGCTGTATATATCTCCGTATATATTTGGTAGATATCTGGAGAAAACAAATCTAGGGGGAAAGGAGGAAAATTTCCAAATGTCATGAATTCTGATCAAGTATAGATCAAGTATAGATTGTGTACTGGTTTCCAAATCATGGAAAGTACAGTATATCTCAGATTGACACAAACTGGATCCCTAGCAGCTTCTGGTCATAAGTCACTCCAAGTAATGTTTCATCTTTTTGTGGCAAGACATGGTTTTTGAACCCAGCTGGGTTCAATAGCTATGCTATGTAGGATAGGCTTACTGTGTAGAAACAAATCTGCAGGGGGAAAAAATAAAATAAAAGTGTGAACTATATCAATGAGAACAATGCACTAGAAGTGCTTTTAACTAAGCTGTGGGGTGTTTTTGAAGGTTGTAGTATGGGGCACATGGATTGCTGAGTTTTAGCTCTTAAAAAGAGTATTCCAAGCTACTAGAAATTGTCTTCTTTCTGAGATAAAATCTCTGAAACTCTGCATAATAAGGAAAGTCTGATTAGCAAGAATTATCTGAGCTTTAAACAGTAATGACGAATAGAATACAAAACAATTGCAATGAGAACCAAAACTATTATGAATTTGACAAAAAAAAATCCAAATAACTTGCTAACTATATTCAGAAAAACATTAAAGAACATATATTAAAAATAAAAAAGTGAGACTATTTTAGGGTGCTAAAATTAATAAATGTTTTAAATATTTTCAATTCATTGTACACATCAAAGCCTAATGAAAATAAAATTAATAGTTCGATAGCCAAAGCAATTAAAAAAATCAGTGATGATCACAGACTCTTCTTATTAAACCAATTACATCTGGGTAGTTACATGAATCAATTCAAAAATTTAAACCACACAAAGTACCTAGTTAAGATAGCTTTGAATGTTAATATAAAATGTTTGAAGATCAACTGTCATTTTTCCTCCTTAACTTGTACATCTCAGTTATGAATGGTTATCTATCAAATCAAATCAAATCAATCCTTATTACGATTATCTATCATCTCCGTCCTGGAATTTACCCAGAATAATACTAATCAACAAATCAAATAAAAGCCTCACAGAAATTGATTCGTAACAGCCAAGATTCATATCTGGTAAATAACACTAGGGGGACTAAATAAATCCACTCTCTTCTATATTTTTTGCATTTTCAGTTGAGCCATTAGACAATATCATCAGGACAGATCTAAATGTTCAGGGAATCTTTACTGAAGGGCAAAAAAGTGTGAACCTATTTGCCATTACAGTGTCTAAATTAGACACTTCTCCCCTATGTATTTTAAAACATTTGAAAGAGTTTGGTCTGGCTTTAGGATTGAAGATTGATTGTAGAAAAATCTCCAGCTTCATGTCTCTGGAAGTGAGTATTGTGGTGAAAGGGGGGAGACAAAAAATAGCACGAGAAAATTTGGTTTTAGGAAGAAAAAAATGAAGCATGGAGATAGGTCTCTGACTTCTGTAAATCTGAGAACATTTGCTTGTTGTTGAGATGGGTACTAATGGACAGGGAAACATGTTTATTGTACCTATACATGTCAAGTTTGGCTGTTAGTCTCCAAATCAGGGCAGGCCATGACATTTTGCTGCTTAGGGCAAAGGAGAAGAGGACATATACAATCACACTTATAAGGCCATTAGAGCTCACTATTTCCAGTGTAATATTTACAAAGAATGGAAGACAACATTTTGGTAGCTCTCATGAGCATTTGAAATCCCTCCCCCATTTCTATGACTCAGATATATGTGTTAAATGTAGGGTCTGTTGTTATCTGCAGTTTCAGGTATCCACAGAAGGTCAAGAAATATATTCCCACGGATACAGGGGGAGACCTGTACTTCCTGTAAAAATATTTGATTAAGGCAGTTGCCTCACTTTTCCTAGGAACTGTCCTGCATGCATTCTAAGTAGACCCAGAAGTTTGTTTGGGGCATAATTCAGAAAGACATCTTGTTTTAAATTTTGATAGGGCAGGTCTAGCACAAAGAAGTTGCAGATTAGTAAAAAGACATCAAGGGAGATCACAAAACGTTTTTAAGAACCAAGGATATTGGGTTAAAAAAAGATGATGGTACCACTGTACCAATTTTTTTACCCCCATTTCCTGCCTTAATAATCTCTATTTGCTTTCTAACTTGCTGCTTCCTTGTCAGTTCTATTACATTTTCCATCTTTCTCCACAGATATATATTGAGGATTCTTCTTCTCTCGTTATCGTTACTATTACTACCACTGTTGTTCAAATGAGATAGGGCACACAGGTGCAATTCTCTGCTGCAGAAACTTTAATAATGACCAACAGTTGCCATCTTTCAACATATTTTTCAGACTGTTCAGGGAAAAGGAAAGGAAAAGAAAGGTTTCCAGCTGAGTTTCAGTAATAAAACTGTTACCTTGGACTAGTGAAAAGCACTGACACTTGGCTATTTATCTGGAGGTTGTCTTTTGATAGATGACACTTCAGCTGCATTCTGGTAACAATATGACTCATTGAGCTGAGGTGTGGCTGCCACACATAGACCAGTGCAGTGTATAAGACAAGGCTCCAGAGAGAAAGCTGTGGTCGACTTTCCTTCTTCAGATTTTTCCCTTTTTCATTATGTTTGACATTTCTGAGTATGAGCTTTGTTCCAGGCTATTAGCTCATGGCATGGACTGGCGAGGTGAGACTTTCAGTGACAGAACCAAGAAAAAGATGATCTTTCTTTCTTATTTCCTTGCTCTCTCCTTTTAAAAGAAATATACTCAATTAAAAGATTGTTTGAACTATACACCAAAGAAATGAATTCCATCTTAGGTATTGTCCTAGGCCAGTGATGGTGAACCTTGGCACTCCAGGTGTTATTTGACTTTAATTACCGGAAGCCCAAGCAGGGCCGTAGTCAGGATTCTTGATGTGGATAGGTGAATATTTTTTCAGGGTGGGCAACAAAGCCTCTTTTCAATGCATTCCTATGGGAAACCATGCCTTGTCAGGGTGGGCAAACTGCTAACTCAGGCTGGGCCAAGTCCACCCTACCTCCCCCTCCCCCGGCTACAGCCCTGAGCCCAAGTCAGTGCTTTTGCTGATCAGGGCTTCTGGGAATTGAAGTTCAAAAACAGCTGGAGTGCCAAGGTTAGCCATCACTGTCCTAGGCGATAGCATCTCTTAAGGAACAAGCATCTAACTGTTCTCATTTTGAACTAAGTTTAAAGAGTCTGTTCAATAGCTGTCAAGACTGCAGGAAAAAGGGGACTTAAGTTAAATATCAAAGAAACAAGACATGGATTTATCATCACATATGATGTACAGGAAGGTTGGCCTTTCCATTAGACAGTGTGATGCAATGGCCTCAGACAGCAGATTCTGGATGTCATACAAATATTTAGACATTTAAACTGACTTTCCAGCTACAAATTGGCTAGATGAAATATTGTTGCTTACCATAGTAATTGCAGTTAGAGTAGGTTCATTGAAGCTTATGAGAAATTGACTCACCTAATCCCCATTGATTCAAGTCCTACTCTAAATACAACTTAATATGGTTAGGCAACAGGATTTCAACTAACCAATCTGCAGCAGGACTATGTATTTTAGAAAGTCAGTTTATATGTCTTTTTTTTTGGGGGGGGGGGGAGGGGGAGTCCTAAATTGGAAGTCTTCAGTTACTACCCTTGTGCTAGCTAGGAATTTTCCTTTCTGAACAGAGAGCTACATGTAGCTAAGTCTCAAAGACTCTAGTTTACATCTCACCACCACCACCACCAGCACCACTCAGGTAAGCCAAATATAGGTTCTGAAGTTGTGTGTGAGTCAGACAGAACCTTCAGAATGGGAATTATGAGATTTGTAATTCAAGAAATAAAAATAACCCATCCCTAGTGACTTTTGCATTTTTACTACAAGCAATAGGCTTGGGAGACCTTTTGCCACATGTGCCAAAATCATTTGGCTAGTTTTTGATGCTATGCATCTTGACATGGGTGGTTGTGTTGTACACACTGTTGCTCCAAGTCAGAGAGCAAAATGTCTTGTGTAGGCCCTTCAGCACAGAGGATGGAATTGAACATGAAGCAAAAGCAGTAATGCACAGAAGAGTGTGCAAGTCATTTCTAGATCTAGAGAGCAAAATCAAGCAGTGGAACATTTTTCTTTGCACATGCCACAATTTAAGGTGTGTATCAGTAGGCAATAGCAGTCATGCCCATCTGTCCTCGCCTATCTTCACTTCTCTTGTTATGCAAACATTTTCTTTTGGGTATGACTTTGCAGTGAATAATGTAAATCTATAAAGAGGCATTTAAAATACTCTTCAAGGCATAATATTTCTAAAATATGTACAATTTTATGATAATGACCAAAAGGGAGGGAGACTATACTCTGCCTTTTGTCAGTCAGGAAATTCAGCCAGGAAATATGCACTGAAATACTTTAAAAACAACAACAACAACAACAAAGTTGAGCTGGCTGAGTCAACAACATGATGACACATAACAATCCTCAATGCTGCCTGATCATTTATCACCTCATGCTTGTAGCAATTCCAAAATTCAAATGGCTGGGCAGAGACAGGAAGAACAACACCCACCCACCACCCATTAAATGATAATGTCTTGATCCAAACCATAACCCCCTATAGATATGAAATTTGTTTAGGTGAACAAAACAGAGCTTTGTTTCACCCAGGCTGTGGATCTCAGGTTCTGCAGCTTTAGCATTTATGTATTTAGCAAGACTGTCTGCTTTGAGTAACTTATTGACTGAAGGCAGAAACACATGTTCCAAGGTAATGAAAGACATGTAATTAACTCTGAAAGAAGGCAAAGATCATTTATGTGGATCAGTAATAAAAGGGGTTTCTAAAGTCAAGTTCAGTTTTCTCCTGCCTGAAACAGATTGCTAACCAATCTGCAACTGGACTATGTATTTTGGAAGTTGATTTATATGTCTAAACATTTAAATTGTTCTTTTTCTTTTAAACAGAAAACACTATTACCAAAGGAGAGATTTCTAAATATATTAGAGAAATGCTTTGTGCCCATTTATTTTAACTCCATCTAGATGTTCTGAAGACCACAACTTCAATTAAAAATTACAAAGATCTTTCAAGAAAGAGCATTAAAAATATACAGTGTGCATGGGGAGATGGCTTAACTTAAGCTTTGAGATGCCTTTCAGGGGGGAAAGGACAAAGGATTTGGTTCTGTCAGTTAACAAATGTATTTTAAATGAATCAAAACCAGTAGACAAGTTAATGCAAAGTTTCACCTCACAGTTAAGATTGCTTTGACAGCATCTCCACTTACTTTGGCATGATCCCGCTGAAATGTTTTTGGAGCATGATCACAATCCTGCACTCTGCCATTGCATAGGTGTGACCTGAGAAGCAATTAAGCTTAAGTGCTTAAAATTACAGGCCTAAGAAGTTCTAAGGCTGGTTTACAGAACCAAGGATGTTACCTGGTAGCCTAGGTCAATTCACCACCATTGTCACTTGTCACTCAACATAATCTGAACAAAAAGACAAAAACCATTATGGAGCTTTAAAGACTAACTGTTGTATTTTAATGTTAGCTATTGTGGATCAAATCTACTTCACCATACGTAAGAGTGAGACTTCATGGCATCAATTTATACACATCAGGTACAGAGGTACAGAATGGTTGGATTAACAGATTAATATACAAATCAATGTGGTTTTTTTTACAACTGGTAAAAACAGTTATTCAGATCAGTTGTGAACCTTCACTCTGTTGAAATGCAAATGGTTAGTAGATGGATGCAAGACAAACGTTGTGACATTACACATTTGCTAATGAGTTTACCCTTCAGGCCTAGCATCTACTGTGTTACTGGACCAGGCCAAGCACCAAATTCTTCCTTTGTTCTGAGAGGTAGCCTGAGGCTGTGTGTGGATGAGAATTCTACTGAAGTAATTTCTGTGAAGGTGGTGTAATATAACAACATATAACATGCAAAATATATTGCAGCATATTTGTTGTTCAGTAGCACAGTTGATTCTGACCCTTTGTGACCCCATGGACCACTGTCCGCCAGGCACCCCTGTCTTCCACCATTATCCTCAGCCCACCCAGCTCTGTGCCCATTACATCTACAATATCATCTAGCCATCTCATTTTTGGCTGCCCCCTTCATCTTTTGCCCTCCACCTTTCCCAGCATCAAGGCTTTCTCAAGCGAATCATCTCTTCTCGTTTGATGTCCAAAGTACTTTAGCTTCATCTTTACTATTTGACCTTCTAATGAGCAGTCAGGGTTGTTTTCTTCTAGGATCTATTTGTTCTCCTCGCTGTCCAGGGTACTCTCAAAACTCTCCTCCAAAACCACATTTCAAAGCCATCTATTCTTCTGCACTTGGCTTTCCTAATGGTTCAGCTCTCACAACCATATATTACCACCTCTAATACCATTGTTTTGACTATGTGAATTTTTGTTTGCAAGATGATGTCTCTACTTTTAATATGTTCCCTGGGTTTCTCATAGCTTGTCTCCCAAGCATCAGTCGCCTTTTAATTTCATGGCTGCAATCACCATCTGCAGTGAGCTTTGATCCTAAGAAAGTAAAATCTGTCACTGCTTCTACTTCTTCCCCATCTATTTTCCAGGGACTGATAAGGCCTGTTGCTATTATCTTGGTTTTCTTGATGGTCTCAAGCCAGCTTTTGCACTCTCTTCTTTCAACCTAAGCAGAAACTTCTTTAGGTCTTCCTCACATTCTGCCATTAGGATGGTATCATCTCCATATCTCCAATTGTTGATGTTTCTCCCAGTAATTTTGATCCCAATTTGTGATTCGTCCAACCCTGCATTACGCGTTATGTGCTCTGTGTATAAATTGAATAAGCAGGGTGACAAAATGCAGCCTTGTCTTACTCCTTTTCCTATTCCAAACCACTCTGTCATTCCTTATTCTGCATATAGCAACCTGTTAGTTGCAGTGTATCAAATTTGACGTCCCAGAAACCCTTGACTAGATTTCTTGACTAGAAAGGTAAACTCCAATTGTGCAATAATAATAATAGGAATATTATTATGTCAGAAATTATTATGGGCTGAAAGGATTTTTGCTAGAGAAACTCCACTTAGGGGACACTCGAATGAGGCTCCTCTCATGTCCCCAAGATCTTTTCCCACCAAAGTGGTCCCTATTTATCACTTGCATTTTTTTTGTTTTTCAACTGCTAGTTTGTCAGGAGCTGGGACAGAGACAGGTGCTCATTCCATCATGCAGTACCTGGTCTCGAACTGCCGACTTGCCAACCGTCCAGCTAACAAGGTGAGCTTCTTAGCCTCTGAGCCACCGCAGCCCCTAATTGTCAATGCCATAATACTTATTTTTTATCTGTCTGCTACTAATCATTCGCCACTTTACAGAACAAAATTTGGCGCTCTCCAAAAGTTGGTCTTGTAGGGATTCCATCCCTTCATAGCTCTGTCTTATGAGCAAGACTGGGATGGCCAAACTTGGTGCTCCAGGTGTTCTTGAACTTCAATTCCCAGAAGCCCTGATCAGCAGGTGTGCTGACAATGATTTTACCAATTCTACATCCCCAATGAGTTTCCACAGGTGAACTGGAATTTCAGCTCAGGTCTCCTGTGTCCTAGGCTGTCACTCTGTCCCCTACACAACACTGGGTAGGATAATATAGTGCAAATTAACTTTGGTTTTTGGACTTCAATTTCCAGAAGCCTAGGTCAATTCCCCAAAGCACTGATCAGCCACTGTACTGGCTTAGGTTTCTGGAAATTGAAGTCTAAAAAGCAAAGGTCAAGAAGTGAATAGATTCATAGATGGGGTAGTGTGATATATTGAATACTGTACAATGATAGGCTAGGACCTTGGAGCCCTGGATTCAAATTCTCTCTCAGCCATGGAAATTTACTGGGGGAACTGGTAAAACCACTCCTTAAATATCTTACATACAATAGAACCCTGAATAACGTTATGACTTGGTTGCACAAGTCCCGTCGTTATCCGGTTTTTAACGTTGTGCGATACATTGATCACACAATGTTTAAAAAAGCCCTGTTTCCCTGGAGGCTGCAGGAACCCAGAACGTTGGGATTTGAATCCTGACATTTTGGCTTGCTGCTGCCTCCAGGGAGGTGGGGGAACTTTGGGAACAGCATGGAGCGGGTCTCCCCACCTCCCTGGACCCGGCGGGGGGGGGGGGGTCAGAGACTCCAAAATTGGTTAAAAAAACATCATTTTTTTTTACCAATTTTGGGGTTTCTGACCCCCCCGCTGGGTCCAGGGAGGTGTGGGGACCCGATCCAAGCTGTTTCTGGGCTTCCCCGACGTCCTGAGCCAGTGCAGCAAGCCAGAATGTCGGGATTCGGACTCTGACATTGTGGCTTGCTGCACTTGCTCAGGACGTCGGGGAAGCCCAGAAACAGTTTGGGTCGGGTCTGCCCACCTCCCTGGACCCGGCCGGGGGGGGTGTCAAAAACCCCAAAATTGGTAAAAAAAAAAAAGTCCGTTTTTTTTTTACCAATTTTGGGATTTCTGACCCCCCGCTGGGTCCAGGGAGGTGGGCAGACCCGATCCAAGCTGTTCCCAATGTTCCCCCACCTCCCTGGAGGCAGCAGCAAGCCAAAATGTCAGCGGGGGGGGGGTCAGAAACCCCAAAATTGGTTAAAAAAAGTCCGTTTTTTTTTTTACCAATTTTGGGGTTTCTGACCCCCCCCCCCCCCGCTGGGTCCAGGGAGGTGGGCAGACCCGATCCAAGCTGTTTCTGGGCTTCCCCGATGTCCTCAACCAGTGCAGCAAGCCAGAATGTCGGGATTCGAACCCTGACATTCTGGCTTGCTGCACTGGCTCAGAACGTCGGGGAAGCCCAGAAACAGCTTGGATCATGTCCCCTGCCTGCTCCAGAGAGATCAGAGGACCCGATCTACAGCTGCAGGGTGGCTGGGGAAGCTTACGGGGACTCCCTGTCGGCTTCCCTAGCCACCCGCCCTTGCCTCCGCAGCTCTGGGGTGGCTGGGTAAGCCGACGGGGGAGCCCCCCGTCAGCTTTCCAGCCTCCCCACCCCTGCCTCCATAGCTGCAGGGTGGCTGGGAAGCTGAACGGAGAACCCCGTTCAGCTTTCCACCCACCCTGCTGCTAAGAACGACTGTATCGTATAACGTTAGAAATTGCGTTATTTGAAACAAGATTTTTCCAAAAATCTTGTCACGTTATACGGTTTTAGCGCTATATGATACTCACGTTATACGGGGTATTACTGTATTTCGAATGCCCTATTAGGGTCACTATAAGTTGGTTCCAACCTGATGGCACATGGTAGCAACATACTTCCCTGTAGGTCCCTGCATGTGCTCTTGTGAGACCAACACAGAGGTCTCTTTTAAAGGTTTGTTTTGTTTTTGCTTTTCTTTGTAAGAATTTCAGTGTTACACTCAAGGTGAAGGAAGGATACAACCATATGAAAGAAATGCAACCCAGACTCAGTCCCCTGGAATTTCTGAATGCTCTTAGCAAAAGTAGATGAAACTAGAAAGAGTTTCTAGATCTGCCTCTCTTCTTTCATTGATTGCCTCAGTTCAGCTTACCTTTCATTACCATCTAATTTTCCCTGCTCCTCCTCTTTCAAAGCAATGGGAAAATTAGCTCTGGAAAGGAGCTAAATACTGTACTGATAACAAATGTAAACAAAGAGAATGAGAGCTGGGTAGCAGTTTACTCCATTCTTTATCTCCTTTCCTCTAGGGCAGCTTTCACAATCATCAGGAATAATGTTGTTTCTTAGCCAAGGCTACTTTTTACATGATGAGCATAACATATCCCCCAAACCTTTGTGCTTTCTTCTTCAGCCAGCACACAGGAACTAATATTTTCATTTTCACTGCTAGTTATTTAAAAACAACAACAACAAAGACTTGTTGCCTAGGTTACAGGCTGATCACCACCTATTGCCACACTCTGTACATTGCATCATTACATTCTAATATTTTTTCATGCAGCTATGAAACAAATAATACTTTTATTTGCAGTTAAGCTACAAAAAAAACCCTATTGACAAAAATAACAAAAGTTGAAGTGTCATGTTCTACCCACACATGACAAACAATTCTGCACTTGGAGGATTCTGCATTTAGATTAAGATAGGCTTCTCTTTTTCTTTTTCAAAAAGCCATCCTGGAAGAAAAACAAATTTTCTGTCCTGGGTTATAGGGAGTTATCTAATGCTCAAATACAAAATGGCAACAGATTTTAGTGGGATACCAATTTATGGATTTTTTGAAACAAACAATCAGCTAAACTAAGTTCCACAAACTCAGTCTTATTATGAGGCAGACAGAGAAAAGATATATAATCCATTATGGATTTCTTCAGTTTAACAGTTTATCACCAGCATCTCAAGCCAAGAAAGGGAAACAGGAGAGATGACATTATATAGAGGTAGTACTCATTATCATGGAGACTTGGAGATAGGTTTCACTTCAGAAAGTAAATGAGTTAGATGCCTAGCTCACCCACTACCAATTATGTTTGGCCAACTCCATCGAACAGCTCTTCCATGGCATCTTTGAAATGCTGAGGTGTGCTGTCATTATACTGTGTTTCCACATCCCTTGGAAGCAGCAGCAAATAAAGCAGAACAGAAATTCTGATGTGTTGTCACATGTGATCTCTAACAAAACTTGTTAGGCAGATGGAAGAGAAGACCTAAGATGGTGGCAGTTGAGCTGTCAACCCAGAGAAAGATGAAATCTGTAACAGATAGGATTTAGAAACATGTGCCTTTCATCTGAGCTTCCACACTATCCTTAGTAACACTGTGATAACAATCACTGTGATAATAAACAGTCACCTTGGCATATAGCATTACAAGAGCATCTTAGGTAATGGGAAATTGTCAGCACAATTATGACATGAACATCTGTATCTGTGCAATCAGCTGTTCATATGACTATATATAGCTGGCTTGTGCATCAACAAAACAAATGTACAATAGATAACGTGGGCACCTAGGATGGCTGTTTGCGCAGCTTACATCTTTGGCACACTCAGTAATTCATATCTGAAATAGCATTTCATTGGGAATAGGTTCAGACCATTCCAAAGTGATGTAGCTGCTGTGATAAAAAAAATCTTCAGGTCAGGTTTTATTTTATTTTATTAGCACTTCAAAGGGTGTCAAGATCAGTTTGTCTTCCTGAGATTTTCAGATTCCTGAAAACAAATAGTCTGGTTCATCTTTGCTGCATAATAACAAGTTTTTCATTGACAAAGCAGCAGAGGGGACAAGAGTGAAGGAGACTGGAATCCTATTGTATATTTCCGCAATCATTAAGGCCTACAATATAATTTTCAGTGCTCAATTGTCTCAAGTTTAGAAGCTAGTGTATGTATTTCTTCTCATTTGTGTGTGAGAGGAAATGCCTACATCCACTTCTTAACTTGCAGCAGTGCAGCACTTAAAATTAGTTACAACATTTATTTATTATTTATTATTAGTTCAAATTTATATTGCCGCCCACTCGCCGTGGCGACTCAGACACTACATTACATTACAATATGTTGGGGTGGGCACAGTGGGAGAGGCTGGTGTGCATAAACATAGGATTTGGATCTGTGCAAGTGCACAAATAAGTGTGGGTAATAATGAGGGCGTCTTCAGCTGCCTCCTGAAAATATTATATGTGCATGATATATACCAACTTTTGACGTGAATTCAATGAACGTCTTACGTTTCAGTTGGGTGGTTTGGCAGCTCTTGAGATGTAACAAAAAACATGTACTTTTCAAAAACTGCAACACCAAAACTAAGGCACCCACAAAAATAAGGTTTATGTCATTTGAAAGATCGTCTCAGCGCCTTTAAGAATTGGTAGAACCCATAAGCCCAAAATACAAAGTGATGACATCATCACTTTTGGAAGTAAGAGTCGGAAAAGTGACCATTTTGCTGGGAGGGTTGGTTGTCGGGGGTCCAGTGAAAAAACTACCCAACCAATTCAGATGATACAAAGTGTGTTTGAAAGAATAAAGATTACCCTTTGTGGGGACAATTTCAGATTTGGAATTGGACTTCGGAAACATAATCTATGAAGCATTTTACAAAAAAACACTAAAAAGAGGTCACACAAACCCCAAAAAAGGAGGGAAAAGCAATTGTAAAAATGAATATGACAACTTCCTGAGGTGTATACAGTTCACATACAACATGTGGAGAAAAATGACACCAAAGCAGGAATCCACAAACAAGATATTGAGGAAAAATGTGACCTGTTGAAATGACATTTCTGCAGGGGGATGTGTTTGGCACTGATTCAACAAAAAAAAAACCGATCGACCGATCAAAGTGATCTAAAGTGTGCTTGAAAGAGGACAGAATAAGCTTTCTTTTTATACTTATACAATTTGGATCAGACTTCAGAAACATTTTCTCTGAAGGTTTAAAACAAAAACAACACTTTCTTTCTAACCTTTCCTTCAGAAAAAAGTATCTTTCATTTTCAGAGTAGATACATTGGTGTGAGAATAGATACACTGCAGGAAGTTTCTCATTTGAAGTCATAACCAGTTTCCTTTTTGGTTTTCCCTCTTATGGAAGAACTGCTTTCAAGGAATCGTGAAGGAAAAACTCTTTTTCTTTGCAGTTTGGCTATTGAAATATTTATTAAAAATAGGTCCTTTGCAGTTATTTACCTATGGTGAATTGTTGTTTGTACAGTGGGGTGCTTATGGACACGTGTGCATAGTGGGGAGAGTTGGGGAGAATGGAAAATAAAGGTTTAAAGCATCTTTAATGAAAAATAAAATATACAAAATAATAAACACAAATGAAATTGGGATTTCTGGTTTTGGGTTAAAACAATGTAGCAGTTCAAAAACAAGAAATTGCAAGAAGATAAATAGGGAACACTTTGGTGGGAAAGTAAACAGCGTTCCATGCCTGCCACATGTCCCTGAAAATGTCTGCAGACACAGACAGCGCTAGCTCTTTGGCTATAAACAGAGATGAGCACTGAAACCTAGAGTCGGATACGACTGGCTTTCGATCAAGGATGACCTTTACTTTAGCTCAGAAAACCTTAGATTTAATGAACATTTTATGAAAACCTTAATTTTATGAACATAATGTCTTTATTTTCCCCCATTTGAAACATCACCCTTAACTAATGAATGAAATGAAAGAAATAAATGAACTAATGAGCATAATTCAACACATCGAATTCATGCACTAAATCTCTGATGGTAGTGTCCTTAGACTCTACCTGCCACTTTTATCATCTAAAGCCCTGGGAAAAAGAATGGAACCTTGGCATTAAAACTGCAGCACACAATAAAATCTCTCTACAGCATCTTTCACCTGAATCTGCCTGGAAAACCAAAGTAGCACAGCAATTTCCAAAGACTTCAGCTGACACCCTGAAGTTCTTCTTCTTCCAGGCCAGATATGAAACTGTCAAAATGAAGGCACCTTTTGGTGAATTCATTCTGCAGTTTATTTTCCCTGACCTAGTGTGAGAAGGATTAGCCAGCAATACAAGGTTGACGTTACCAGCATATGCCGGACTGTGGTTCAAAAATACAGTGGCCTTGAGTTACGAACTCCTTCTGTTACAAAATTTTTGCAACACAAATGAAAATCCATTCAAAATAATGCCTTGAGTTACACCCCCCCCCCTATGAAGTATGCATTTCCATGGTGCATTACCAGATCAGGTCATTGTCTGCAATGCAAAATACAGTATATATGAACCAGATATTATGTCTGGGGGGTGTTTGTGTTGTAGGTGTACTGTAGATACACAAAGACCCCCTGCCTAGCCTTCACTCAGCCAGACCCTTCCTGAGGGGGAAAAGTGGAACTAAAGAAAAAGGGGCAGTCTGGCTTCCCCATCTACCAGGGCACACATGCCTCTCACTAACACATGCATGTATGCAAACAAACATACACACATGCACACTTGCTTTCCTAAGTCCAGGACAGTTGATTTCTGAGCTGGGCTTCCCTAATGGAAGGGGATTGAAGAAAAATCTCCCCTTCAGACTGGCTCCTTCTGGCACAGCCCCCTCTCTGTTTCCCTGCTCGCTCCCTTGCCACCTCCACTGCCCTGGTCTTCTCCCGACACCAGCCTCACTGCTCCTTCCCTAGCATCACCTCCACATGCTTCCCATTAAGTGTGAGGCCCCAGCTGCTTCTCAGCCATCTTTCCCGACGCCACCACTACTCCTGCTGCTGCTCACCAGCTCTGGTCAACTTTTGACCAATGTTTCTAAGCCAGCCTCTCCTTCCCTCCTTCACCTGTCTCCCAACTTCCACAGCACAAACAACACAAACACTCCCAGACATAATATCTGGTTCTTGTATACTGTACTGGATTTTGCATGACAGTATCTTCTAGTGGCCTGATCTGGCAATGTACCATAGAAATACAATGGTACCTCAAATTATGATTATTTTGCAATACGAAATGCATTAATTTTGTAACTTGAAATACCACTGTACTTCAATCTTGGAAGAGGCTTTTTCTGTGTACTCCACCCTGAGGTAGCCATAGTGGAGAACTATGTCCATGCCATGAACGCATCTGCAACAAAACTCATGTACTTGGAGGCCACTTCCTTTAGTGACTGACCAGTTTGGAAATAACATGTTCTCCATTATTGTCAGAGGATCTGGTGCCTGATCATTACTCCAGAAATTCTACAGAATCCTATCTACCTCCAGGAGAAAAGTCAGAAGATTGAATCTGTCACAGTTGGCAATAAAAGGTTAAATCCAGGAGGGGAAAATTAGACGGTTGGTTGAAATTATATCAGACTTCATCTGGGCTTCAAGGTAGAGGTCTTTTCATTGTTACAATAATTGTAGACAATATAAGCTTGTCTATTCATACAAGCTTTATTTTTCTACATTACTTATATGACCACAGAATAGTAAAGGTAAAGGTCACCCTTGCTCGAAAGCCAGTTGTATCTGACTCTAGGGTCCAGTGCTCATCTCTATTTACAACCAAAGAGCCAGTGCTGTCTGAGTCTGCAGATATTTCTGTGGATATGTGACAGGCATGCCTAGACACAGAATGCCTAGACACGGATAGGCATGTCTAGACATGCCTAGTGCACAGAACACTGTTTACCTTCCCACCAAAGTGGTCTTTATTTATCTTTCTTGCTTTCAAACTGCTAGGTTGGCAGGAGCTGGGACAGAGACAGGAGCTCACTCCATCATGCAGAACAGTACTTGGGTATCAAACTCCGACTTTCCAGTCTTAAAGTTCAGCATCTTAATCACTTGAGCTACCACAGAATACTTCACATTTAATATCCAGAAGATTTACAGCCATGAAAAGATAAGCACAGATACTTCAAAATACACTTGTACCTCGCTTAAAGAGCATAATGCGTTCCACAAGATTGCTCTTTAAGCAAATTTGCTCTTTAAGTGAAACACCCTAGTAAGTGACCAATTGTGACTTCTGGCGGGGAGGATTGTGAATGCCGATTTATTTGTTAAGCGAGTTTTTGGTTGGTTTTATTTGTTTACCGAAGTGAGCATTCAGAGAAAATTCTGCTCTTTAAGCGAGTTACTTTCTAAGCGAGGTGCTCTTTATGCGAGGTTGGATTGTACTTTTTTTGTATAAGTTTACTGGTCACCATAAAATGTCAGGACCAGAAAGTTAAGTACATAAGGAACAAATTAAAATATTAAAAAGATTGTTTAGCCTGCATTCAAACAATGCAAGAACATGAAGATTGCATAAAATTCCAAAAAAGAGTGTTCTAAGTACATTCCAAAAATATAGGGGCTTTTAGTCCCAAAAGGCACAATCAAAAGCAGAGAATACAAGTCTCAAATATAGTTCTTAAGGCATTTTTCTTACATTCTTAAAAATAAAATGTATGAAAGAAAATGCTTTTCTCAGAGAGAAAAAAGTCTTATAATTTAAAAACATTACAGCTTTAATCAGTCTTAAGCCTTATGCAGGTTAAAATGAACTAACACACACTGGGGGAAAATATGTTTTCTATATGGTCACCCTGCCCAGCCAGTTTGAATCTATAGGGACATGATGGTGAACCTTGGCACCCCAGGTGTTTTTGGACTTCAATTACCAGAAGCCTAGATCAGCACTTCTGCTGATCAGGGCTTCTGGGAATTGAAGTCCAAGAACACATGGAGTGCCAAGGTTCACCATCACTGCTACAGGGGATATCAATGAAAATTTTCTGCCTTGTTGCTATATTCATCTGCTACATCCCATTTGAAGTATACTGTGGCATAGAAATGCGATATGATCTCAATTTGCTATCTTTTCAGCCATTGTTTGTATCATTTAATTGGCTTTCTCTAAACATAAACATCTTCTTGCTAGGTTGGAGTGGCTCTACAATAGCTGAGTGTTAACATTCTGTTTCAATGCATTCTCTCATTGACTTTGCCAGTGTTCTCACTCCCAGCTCAACAATGAGAAGAGCTGGCATGCATCCATGTAAATAAGAAGATGATTTATTTATTGTAATTCCCAACATCTCAACACTGCCGCCCTAGGTGTCCCACCTTTGTGTAGCTGCCAAAGTGGAAGGAACCTGAAGCTTGGGGACCAGGACACCATATAATTTGAAGATTTCTAGAAGTAATAGTATAGTGTTTTATTATTAATGTTTTCCCCTTCTTACACATTACACGTTTACATACCTCAAGGTACAACATATTTAGCTGGCATAAATATTTTGATTAAGTAACCTTGGTTGAAGAGCTAGATAATTGCTATAGTAAACTATAGTATATCAAGCTGCAACTTTAAAAGCAGTTTGACAGATTTTTTTTTCTTCACCCCCTGAATATTTTAAGCTTCCACACATTCACGAAATACAAAGGCGACAATTTACATAAAGCAAAATAAGACACATTCAGCTGGCATGAAATATTTATAGAAATAACAGTAGTAAACAATAGATAGTATTGTTAAGCTTCAATTTAAAAACCACTTTCAGAGCTACTAACTCTACCATCTGTAATTATTTTAAGACTCTGTACCTGAACCATAGCATACTTGACACACTAACAGAAAGTAAATGTAGATGTCATAAAAACCCAGCAAATTTACATTTTTATTATTGTTACATTGTAAATTTACTTTGTTATTATTGTGAGTGCTTGCTGGATTTCCTGACTCATGTACCAAAATAACAGTTCTGGCTTTTGGACATTATTCACCTAGACTTGGTTGACTAGAGACCATCATTTAATGTTCTGCCTCAAGCAGGAAAATATTTTGGCCCAGCTTTATTTTTCTATATAGTTATGGAGATGCTTTTCTGATGCAAATAGGCAATATATCCTTTATACAATGGCAATTGCTTTATCCTTGTTTGTGACAATAGTGATAATCTAGATACTTCCACTATGAGCACAATTTCTAGGTAGAATGCAATCTGGAGATCTATGCTAGCTGAGAAAATAAAACGTGTAAGGCCTGAAAAATTCCACATTCTGCAATTCTCACCTTTCAAGTTTCTAGTCCATATGTTTAAGAAGAACAAAAAGGTTGCCTTCAAACTGTTCAGCCAAACATGGCATTTCTAGGTATCTCTCTCTATCACTTTGACATTAGGAAGCTGGAAGAGGAAAACAACAATCAGTTGTGCTTCTACTGATTAGCTCTTTATTATTTTGTGTTTGTGTGACTGCACAAAGAATATGTCCAATTTTTTTTCAAGTTTTGATACAACTCTTTCCCTTGGATGCCTTAGTTTCCATTGGAATTTGTTCATTTCCACGATCTAAAAGTTTTGATATACAGTCAAACCTCACATAAAGAGTGTTTCGCTTAAAGAGTAACTCGCTTAAAGAGCAGAATTTTCTCTGAATGTTTGCTTCGCTTAACAAATAAAACCAACCAAAAACTTGTTTAACAAATAAATCGGGGTTCGCAATCCCCCCCACAACTGGTCACTTACAATGGTGTTTCGCTTAAAGAGCAAACTCGCTTAAAGAGCAATCTTGTGGAACACATTATGCTCTTTAAGCAAGGTACAACTGTAATTACATATGGAGTAAACCTCTTCCTCAAACAAACAGGTTAAGAAATGAAAGAGGAATTAGTATCTTTTGTTGATTACAGTAAAACACCGGATAACGATTGGATCGGATAACGCTAAAATTGCATAACGTTAAGTAATCTGGGGAGGAGAATTGGATCGAATAACGTTAAGTTCCTATGGGATGGATCGGATAACAACCGCTAAAGCCTGTGCGGTTACAATGTATCTCTATGGAACCAAGTTTTAGCATTATCTGGTGTTTTACTGTACTTTTATTATTTATTGCAAGCTATATGCTTGTACTATTTGCCACAGATTTGGAGTTTCTGGATGTTTCAGCCTTTGTGGCACTTACTAGAAGGCTCAGGAGGGAGAAAAATCATCCCAGTCTGTTGGCTGTCCAGCATTCACAGTTGAATTAATCAGTGCTGTGCTGGCCCACAGGGATACAGGGACTCATCCCGGTGTGCCCCAGCAACTGGTGCCCCCAGAGGCAGGTAGAGGTAATGGGAATGTATGGGATTTCTCCCCCAACCTCACAATAGGCACCCCCATCACTTCCTGTCCACCACCCTCTCAAGTTGCCCAGTATACCCCTGGAATTAATACAGTTTCAAATTTAACTCTTCATTATAATTACATATATTGGCTAAAATCCTGTTGGGTAGCTACACTCTTACAACTCAATGGTACTAAAGTATTAACTTTAATCACACCAAGGAGGAAAAGCTATCTATGAAGTGCTTCTGGAGGTGAATTGTGAAATCAGTCATGACATACATGGCTGAGTGCAGTGTAATAAACCCAGGGAGTCAATCCTCTGAATCCGACTCAAAGAGGTCCCTTCCACTCCACTTTTAATCCCACCACCTTTCTCCCAAAGCTAGCCTAAAATCCTTGCTGCTTCAAGGTGGGTGGAAATTTATGACTAGGGAAAATCCCGCTAGGTTTCTCCTGGTTGCTATTGTACAATAGCCAGACCAGGTAGACAAGTAGAATTTACAAGTATAATATAGTGTTGGCCCTTGTGGATCAGGACCCTTCTTTTTTAATTTTGCAAATTGTTAAAACGTAAAACATACATACGTATAAATCCTTAAATCCTACTACCAATTACAAAGTAAAAATAAGTACACCTGTACAATGTGCAACCTCCACCCTGGGACCCTTTTTAACCAACCAATCTGTTCCATTTTATATAGCAAAGCAATCACACTTATATATCACCCCATAACGTTTAGTGCATTCTCTGGGCTTTTCACAAGTAAATTAGCATTTTGCCCCAAACATGCTGGGTACTCATTTTACTGACTTCGGAAGGATGGAAGGCTGAGTCAACCTATCCCCTACTTTCAGAATACCAGTTCAGTTAGTCTTTCTTTGTTCTTCACTTATATAGCTGCTTAGAGTTCTGTTCTGAGGGACAGCACAATGCCTTCAGGTTAGCTACACATCATGATTACTTAGTAGTAGGGTTCGTTAGACTCTTTTTAATTTTTCCAGGGATGTAAAAATCTTTTGCTTTGGATGGCTGATCTTGTTTCTGTATTACTACCTTATTCTGACATGTTTTGTTACTTTTTGGGTTTTGACCTTTTAATTTTTTTAAAATAATTTAAAAATATGTATCTAAGTGTCATTATATTAAAAGGTGCTACAAATGAGTTTATGGAAATTTGGGGAAAGTTTATTAAATATGTGTTTGATAAATATAAAGGAGTTAAGCCCTGTAAAAAAATAAAGTGAAGAACAAAGAAAGACTAACTGAACTGTGTTTCTAACACTCCGACTACATCTCCCATCTGGCTGCAATCAGTCAATCTTCTTGCCTCTGCTAGAATGAGCCAATCAGTGAACATTATATGAGATCAATCATTTCCCCCCTCTCCAAAGTCCTTTCCCATGAAAAGATTATTTATGGTCCAATTAGTTTGGAATTCTTTGCTGTGTCTCCAAGAGCCATCTTCACTCCCTCCTTGACTGTGGCTTCAGTGTCAGCTTGGCTTATCAGGACCTGGGGAAGATAAAGTTAGAAAAACAAGTCATTTTCTTCTCCATTCTTTTCCCATTCCAATTAACCCTTTCTTGGTGAAATAAACAATGTAGCAGCCATTTTAAAATTAAGTCCTTCTTTATGGGCATTACATGCAAGAGCTTCAAGATCTTATATCAAACAGAACAGGAGAACAGCAGCTGCCTGAATCTGTAGAAGCAGAATGGGATGTCCTTTGCATGTTGACATTCTTTGCTTCCAACATTATGGGAATCTCTCTAGCCCCATCACTTTGGCTCTTCTACTGCTTGATGGGCCTTTTGTACCATATGTAGCCTGCTACCTAAAAATGAGTGATGTATATACGTCCACAAAATGGGAAAACACGCTCGGTTATGACGTGTTTCTGCAGGTGAATTGCAGGAAACGCCAAAAGGGAAACCTGCAGCAAGAAAGAGGAAATAGACTCCACCAGGTAAATGCTTGACAGGGTCCATCTGCCAGTCCCTCTCCCACTGCTTTTATCACTTAAGTACTCAGTAACAGAAGGACTCAGTCTTTGCTGAGTGGAGGGAATGCCTGCCAACTTTATACATGGCTTTTTGTTACACCAAAACAGCCAGGATTTCAGTCAATATATTTTCATTTCATAAAAATCTCAGCATTCCTGATGATGACAGAATAAACCAAGTCATAAAGCTCCATTCTGAAATAACTAAATGGCTGATCTTGTACACTTGGCAACCTTCTATAATCTCTCTAAAATTGTAAGGAGCTTCCCGTAATAGCAGTCCAGATCTATACTAATGCTCATGGCATTAATTGATCAATTTTTGAATCAAGCCAATGCCAATTAAGAGCTCTATTTGAAAGTGTGATGTTCATATTAATAAACACTTGCATGTCTACACAATGTCTACATTATATATAAATATATAAAATAAATAATGATTATTGTCATTAAGGGAATTACATAAACTTGGCATTCCTATTATTTCAAAATGACTGCTTGAGAGATTTATGAAGGTTAATTGATCACTGTTTGAAATAAAGTTTTAAAAGAGCATGGATTTATATGACAGGGAAAGGCTTCTATTTCTTTTTTTTCTCTAAAGAAAATTGGTTAGTCAGATTTTATGACACAACCACTTTTAATCCCATTTTACTAGTAAAACCCATGCCTTTTCCTTATCCTTTAAGCCTGCATTCCTAGTCAGTATTCACATAAAAGATTTTGGTTTCCTATAAGCCAAACCACATGGATATTTGGCTTATCTGAGGGACAACCACAGAATTATAATATTATTTTGAAACCCCCAATCAGGCATGGGCCTTCCTAGTCCCAAGGAATCCTCACGCTTGGAAATTTCATTCAGCACCTAACATTCACACTGATCCACGAGCCCCCTGGGACCAGGAGAGCAATTTGGGTTGCTTCTATTACATGAATTACCCTTTACATTCTTTGGAACTTTGTTCCAAAACATTCACCTTTTTAGCTCTGCCTACGTGGCTGAATTTGCTTTAGACAATGTTTGCAATTAGAGGTCTTGTGACAGGATCTTCATCACACTCCCACAAAGTTAATGTACCAGTGTTGTTATTTTGTACTGTGGCGTGCTTTGGAGAGAAACACCATCATTAACTTTATATGCAGTTCATAGCCCATTTGCTAGCGTGCTTTGCCCTTCACGTTGGTTTCTTTAATATTTTACCACCAGGATACACATAACATTGCATTCATTTGTGCAAGACACCATTTGCACTTTGTTCTGCTCTGATATTCATGGATAACAGCAACATTTTTATGTACTCCTCTCTTTTTTTTTGCCAGTGTAAGATGAAGTTCCCTCAGAAGCCTGAACATACATTTTGTACCCACAGAAGTCCCAGCTGTGATGTAAGACCTGTTGTTTTTCTCTTCTTACTTTCTGTGAACTGAAGTCAAAGTATAAAGGAGGGAGAATAGAGACAGCATAAGATGGTGTAAGCTTTATAAACTTTATTCATGGCATTGGATGACAAATAAGATTAGATCACACTGCACAGCCCCATTAAGAATAATTGCATAGTAAGTCTTAACTGCACATTCACACTAATGTGAAACCCACCCCACCTTCAGTTTTACTATTCCAACATTTTCTTCTTCCAAGTACTCTAAAATCTGTGTGATTATATGGGTTCACTGTTCCCTTAATGATTCTATGAAATCTGCTGCCAAAATTTAGAGCACTGCAGAGTACTTAGCCTGGTAATAAGTCCATTTGTGGGGAAAAGGAGCTCTGATTGCACTCAAGAGATCATATATTCATTGGGCAACTGATATATAAATGAGTGTAATTAATAAACAAATTGCAGGGACATATAGTCTTCGTGATACCATATGTCCTAAATATGTTGCATCTAGAAACTATTTGGATGTTTAAAGGAGGATTGCTGCTCTGTGCTTGCCAGGAGGCCACATATGCACAATTCAAATTTAAAATGTTATAAAATATTTGGCCAGAATTCTATTAGTTGGTTTAAGTCTGTTGGTGCAAATCTGAATCTTTATTTGTGTAAGAGGCACCACCAGCATATAATAGCATACAAAGCTAAAATTAATACATCTAAAAACAAAATAGGATTTAAAAGGGCTAGACAACATCTGCCCAGTATCAGGCCTCATCAACAGCATTTCTTCTTGCCAGCATAAGGTCCTCCTCAGTACATGTTGAGGGACATCATGTACATTGCATCATATGGGAGATAGTTTGAACTTCTCCACATTCACACAGGCTGTTATCTACAGGGAAGCCCCACTTTCTCAGATTAGCCTTTGATCTTCCTACCCCTGCATGCAGTCTATTTAAAGCTTTCCACACAGGCCATGGTTGTTCTTGGCCAGGCGGTAGAGAGTCATGCGGTTCTGCCCAGTTATCTGGTACTTCCTTGCTCGCCTTCCATACTTCTAAGGCAGTCTATGTGGGCTGGTTGTTCGGCGGGGCAGAAGTTGTGAGGAAGCTATGCCTTGATTTCAGTCTCTGTTTGGGAGGTTGTTGATCAAATAGCAGGTGTGTTTCCAAGGAACTTGCTTTGACCCGCTCTTTCTGAGCAGCGCTTTCTCGACGGAATTTTGGTGGAGGGATGCCAGCTAGGTAAAGCACTTTTTGTATTGGGGTTGGTTTTAAATACCATGTGACCAATCTTGATGTTTCATTCATCCACCTATTTTGCATGTTTTGATCTGTACCACACTGGACTAGGATACTCTCCTGCAGAGTAACATAAAGCTACCACAGAAGTTCTTAATGTGTGTGGTTGGGCACCCCAACTTGTGTCTGTTACTTTCCTAAAAATCTGAAAATCTGAATGGCATAGTGTCATTAATTAGCAAGTTGGCATTGGCAGTTGGTAATGACCCGGCAGCCAATGGATTCATTTTTATTTTTATTTCTTTTCAACTTGGTCTTTATTTTTAGAATTAGAACCCAAGGTAGGTTGAAAAACAGCTTAAAACAACAGAAGATTAAAATACAATAACATCACAAACATTAAAATGGAATTAATTTCCTTTATATAACTAAAATGCAATTAAAATGAAAGATTTTTAAATCACAGTTATTTAAAAATAGTAACAATAATTTATCTTAAAACAGTGAAAACCACCATATTAGTTGAGCTGCTTTGACTGGAGGCTCTTAATTGCCGAAGTTAAAGGTAATTGTTGCACTTGCTCAAAAGCTAGTCCTATCCGACTCTAGGATCTTCATTTACAGCCAAAGAGCCAGCGCTGTCTACATCTGCAGACGTTTCCTGGTGATGTGGCAGGGAATGCATGTAAATAGCATGGAATGCTGTTTACCTTCCCACCTAATTGGTACCTATTTATCTACTTGCAATTTCTTCCTTTCAAACTGCTAGGTTGGCAGGAGCTGGGACAGCTGACGGGAGTTGACTCCATTGTGCAGCACTCTGGTCTTAAACTGCCAACTTGTCCACCTTCCAGTTGCTAATTGCAGAAGGCCAACCTATATAAAAAGGTCTCTGCCTGTCACTAGAAGAACAGCAGTGAGGGGACACAATTACACTCTCTTCGCAAGAACTTCCAGAGCCTGATCATGGCCTCCTGGACAGGCCATCACCATAGTCCACTGGACAGGACTCTGAAGGTGGTGGGCTATGGTGATGACCTGTCTAGGAGCTCTTAATGGTGTGAGTGGATAGGGTCTTTCATATGACTTGAACCCAAACCATATAGGGCTTTATATGTCATAACCAACACTTTGAATTGTGCCCAGAAACAGTCTAATAGCAAGATGCTGACTTTTTAACTAGCAGCATCTAACATCTGTCAGTTTAAAATCTGAAAAGAAACAAGTCAGTTTGCCAGTTTCTATGCTAACTAGATAATTTTCACACCTAAATTTCCAAGGTCTAGTTTGGGTATGAACAGACAACCAGAAAGGACTGTGTGTGATTCTACCCAAAAGGGTCACTTTACTGGAAGTTATCTCTCTTATAACATTTCTCCCATCCATGGAGGAATCCCTCTAGCCCAGCAACCCCTGCTTCAGACCTAAAATATTCAGTTTGGTCACAGGTTAGGCCAGTGGTGGCAAACCTATGGGATGCTTGCCAGAGGTGGCACTCAGAGCCCTTTCTGTGGGCACCTGTGCAGTCATCCCATCACTGAGTTTGCCCCACCTTTCTGCCCAGCAGCCCAATGGGAGTACTTCATTCCTCTGCCGAGCAGCCCAATGGGAACATTTCCTTCCTTCCCTGTTGCTGTGTTAGCACTTTGCAACAAGTGGGGTTTGGATTGCAGTTTGGGCACTTGGTCTCTATCAATGTTCACCATCACTGAGTTAGGCTAAGGCTGATTCATGATCTTATGTTCATCATACAATTATCAAGAAATAGCTTGCACTGGACCCTGTCACAATTGGTTCAAAGTGAGAGTAAATAATTGTGATATAAATCTTAAAAAGCAGGATGGTTAGGCCTCCCTAATATAAAACAATATTATATAGCTAATCATTTGAAACATATACTGGTTATTTAATCCTCCCTGGATAATCTAAATATAGAGGCATTGGAGATTGTCAGAAATATGGAGAATGTAAATTTTAAAGGAAATGTCAGGGTGATATAATGAGGGCGATAGAAGATCTGTTTTCCAAGAATATGTTGCAAATTTAGAACAGAAATAGAAAAAAAATATTCAGTCCTTTGATTTTCCCCTTAGCTTTGATAGTGGAATTAGAAAATTTCCAGAAAATTTTTAAATGAGTATGCAGAAGATAGTAAAAAGAAAACAAGTGATTAGATGAAAAGATTGGCTGGAAAAAAATTGAACAGTAGTGAAAAAGTTAGAGTAGTGATAAAAGGAGAGAAGTTATCCTGGATGAATTCTATTAAGTTGAACCACTGGGCTAGAGTATGGGTAGAAAGAAATAGTGAATGTATGGAATTGATGAAGCTGGATGAAATTGTAGTTCAAGTGAGAAGGATGATAAAACAAGTTAGCGCAAGTTATGGCAAGTAAAATAAATGGGATGTTAATCCAGGGTGAAAATAATCAAGATAATCTCAAAGTAAAATGGAAAGCAGATCTGAGAAGGGAAATATGTTTTGAAGTGTAGAAGAATGCATGGAATAAAATAAATTTAAAAACTAGGTCTGTAAAAAATGAAGGAAAATGTTTATAAATTGGTATGGAAATGATATTTGACTCCATTAAAGCTAAATATGATACAGTAGTCTCTTAAATTTTCAAATATTTGTTGAAGATGTAGCCAGGCTAAAGGGGGTTATTTCCACTTTTGATGGGAATATGAATTGACTTTGAACTTTTGGAAGTTGGCTTTTGAACAAAAAAAAAAAGGAAATAGTAAAATCAAAGATAAGAGTTGTATAAGAATTGTACTTTTATCTGTTTTTCAGGATATTCATTGGGCAAAAAAAAAGACACTTGAAGACAAACAAATTTGGAAAATTAACTATGAGTTTTCATTGAGTGAATGGTACAAGAAAGTTTGGGATTTAGCAACAAATGATAAATTCACATGTGATATTAAAACAAACCAAGAAGGAGTGACAAACGAAAGTGTATTTTCTGAAAGAGGAAAGGCTGATTACCCTTGCAGCATGTGAGTTATTTCGCTGACAGATTGCACACTTTTTGTTTGTTTGTTTGTTTGCTTGCTTGCTTATGTTTCCAACCTGAGCCTTTCCATAATTTTCAGCTTGCAACTCTTGTCCTGGCCAGCAAAGACAGTTACTCATAATGATGAAAATTATGCTTACAATCTACCAAATTATAGTCCAGTACTATTTGAAAGGACTTTGGCTGGAAAAAACTGACCTAAATGAACTTAGTGCTCCACTGATGACCTGGGATTTTCTATCTTTAGTCCCCTCTAACTATAATGACCATAATTTGCCATAATTCTCCTGTTTTAGGAGTCATCACCATGGAAACATTATGATTTTCAGCTCTTCAGTCAAAAGGCTAAAGGCATGAGCAGTAAATTAATAAATAGGAAGCCATAGGTGATTACAGAATTCACACATTATCTGCATTTGCCTGACTTTAGGAAATCATATTCGCATTCTCCGCTTTCAAAAGTGCACATAATGTTTAATCCAGCTGTGGTATAGTTCTTTTACATTCAGTAAGGTCAAGTTGCAAAGCATTCTCAGGACGAAACCACTTCAGGCTTTTGGTGCAAGAGCTCTTGTTTAAATGGCAGCCTTATCTTAGAATGTGAGGAAGAAAAGAACGGCCCAGCTTTCTTTCAACATGCTTTTTTGGAGATAGAAAATGGCTTGGGAGGGCTCCCTCCACAAACAAGAACATTCACACGTGCAATTTTGGTGGTGCAGTGGTTAATCTGCTGTACTGCAGCTAAAATTCTGCTCATGATTTCTGTCCTGATGGGCCTCAAGGTGGACTGAGCCTTCCATTGCCCTCTCTTTCTCTCACTCACTCACTCACTCACTGATGGCAGTCTAAAAAGACATGTTGCAGTTTTTCTTTTCTTTCTTCTTCTCTGTAGACTGTGGATAATTATATGTGTGGATGTGGAGTTCCATTTACATATCTCTCTCTACGAGAGTCTAGTGGGGATTACTTCCGAGGAGACATGCACAGAACTGTTCTCAAATCTGCCAATCACTTAGAGCCACTTTTTGACAACTGCAGAACACAAAATGCTTCCTGTCATTGCATTGTTTGATTTCTCACATCTATTTACAGAATAACAGGGTTGGTATTTTAAATATAGTATGAGCTCACCTGTAATATTTAAGATTGCTGCTTGACATCCTTAAGACTCTTTCATACTTACTGTTATTTTCCAAACTATGCTATTTAAGCACCCAATGTGTGCGAAATAGAATTTTCTTTAATTTTTTTAAAAAAAGTTATTCTGAAAAGTGAATGCTTTCAGTAATAAACCTGGCAACAAGGTTTCATATAGAGCTGATATAGGTCAGTATTATTTTTATATTTATGTATTAAAAGGCTTAATGAATTAAAAACAGTCTCTAAACAAGAGCTGCAGTCTTATGCAAGACTCTGGAAACCAGATGAAGTCATGGCTTTGCAGCTGGCTAAGCTATTCATCTGGAGGTTGAGACCAGCTGCAGTCCGTGAGTTCCCCTCCTCCCCATTAGTTGTATATGAATGACCTTTGAAAACAACAAAATTGCATTCAGAGTGGGGGGCAAACTATTAAAAAGACATGGAATGTTCTGTATCATACATCTGAATTACTGTTTTCCCTTTCTGCAAATCATGCGCCTATATGTATAGGTCTAGATTCGCTCTGGGCAGACAAAGTGCCAACTGTCATTTTAAGTCAGAGAATGGAAAAAATATAACTTTCCAGCAATATTATTAAGTTGGCTCTGATTTGTACACTTTGCATTTGTGGCGCAGACATTAAGTCACAAAGAAAGGAATGGAAAGCCAATTAATGGATTTTTGAATGATGAAAAAGATGGGCAAAGATTCTTTTTTCCTATAAAACTGTAAATCCATTGAGAAAGCAGCTATTGTGCATGGGTAGGGAGAAGAAAGTTGTGTCTTTTGCTGTGTCCTACTAGGTGTTATTTAGTACTCGATCTGTGACAATTACAAATACAGTCAAACCTCGCATAAAGAGTAACTCACTTAAAGAGTAACTCGCTTAAAGAGCAGAATTTTCTCTGAATGTTCGCTTTGCTTAACAAATAAAACCAACCAAAAACTCACTTAACAAATAAATCAAGGTTCACAGTCCCCCCCACAATTGGTCATTTACAATGGTGTTTCGCTTAAAGAGCAAACTCGCTTAAAGAGCAATCCTGTGGAACGCATTATGCTCTTTAAGCGAGGTACAACTGTACATAATTTTAGAAACCAGATCATTGATGTATTTTCAACTACAGTATTTCCTCCCAAATTTGAAGTAGTGTTTCCAAGTTTTAAGGAAGAGGGCTTTTCTTCCTCCTGTTCCTCTAATACTCAGTAAAGGTAAAGGTTGTCCTTGCTCAAAAGCCAGTTGTATCCAACTCTAGGGTTCAGTGCTCAGCTCTGTTTACAGCCAAAGAGGCAGCGCTGTGTGCTGTGGACATGTGGCAGTAATGCCTAGACACCAGAGTGCATTGAATGCTGTTTACCTTCCTACTGAAATGGTCCCTATATCAACTTGCAATTTCTTGCTTTCAAACTGCTAGGTTGGCAGGAGCTGGGACAGATGACGAGATCTTACTCCATCGTGCAGTACTCAGGTATTGAACTCTGACCTTCCACTCTTCAAGTTCAGCATCTTAACCACTCAAACCATCACAGTCTCCTAATAATCAGTGCCTGCTAGCTAATGTGGGATCATGTGCATGCAAAAAACAAATTGTACATTTGAGGTTTTTTCCCTTGCCTTCATTTATCTTCTCTCCCCCACAAAAAAAGATACTCTTTCTCCTCCCTAATAATACTTTGGTTGGCTGAATAACTAAGTTCATTAAGTATCTGGCTGTGGAACCAAAGGATGAGAGATCAATTCCCAACTTCTCATCCCTGCCTGTGTGACCTTGAGCAAGCTGCACAGTTCCAGAATGCCCCTAGAAGAAGGGAATGATAAATGACTTCTTCATAGTTTCTGTCTAGAAAACCTCGGGAAGAGTCATCATAAGTCAGATTTGACTTGACAGCACACAAAGACTCCCTGTATATTGATAGTGCTTAGTATGCCTCTGTCAAAAGTAGTTCATTTGGGACTATATTTCTTCATTTGTGAATAGAATGCTGTAAAGAAGGAGAGTGGAAACCTCTGTAGGAGAACGTACAGAAACAATGCAAAGTAGGGCATAACTGGCTGGCTGAAACACTGAACCAAAGACCTTCGTATTACACCATTTTCTTGGCACTCCCACTTTTTACATATCTTATTGTTCTAAATCCCTAACTTGTTTTAACTTGCTACATCTTTTTTTAACATGATTAAGATTAAGTTACATAACCATTTAGGACCCCAGTATTTATCAGAACATCTCTCCCAGAAAACGGCCATGTGTTTTACTTGTGTCTCCCAATCTATTAAAAGGGATACCAGAAAGGTGTCAACAAGGAATTGTGTCTTCCTCTTGGTGACCCTCATTCTGTGGAACCTGATTGTGATCCACCAGGCAATTAATGAAGACAGACCTATACGAAGCTGCCTTTAATAATGCATATGTCATCACTGTGAACCATTAAGTTTTTAAAGCTTTTTAATTTCTCTATTACTTGTGATCTAGCTTGGTGCACTGACACATTGATGGTGTTCTTTTATGGGGCTGTGTGGGTCTTGTGTTTTAATTTGTAAACCTCCCAGAGCTGTGTGTGTTCACCAACAGGGTGGTTGGTAAGCAAGCAAGCAAAAAAGCAAGTAAGTAAGTAAGTAACACTGACATGCATTCCCAAGGCTTTTGCAGTCCCATTTGTCTTGACATGTAAAGTGAAAGAAAAGCTTGTGGGGAAGGTATGGGTCATCGTAACTACTGTCTCTTGTGTTTCCACAAGTATAGCTTTACCAGAAATTTAACATTTTAATCAGTTTTTTTGCAAAGGAAGATCAAAAATCTCAGCCAGTTTTCAGATGCCCATTAATCACCTCATCACTGTCACAGACTTCACAGCTTTGGTCTGTTACCTCTTTGGTCTGTTAACTCTCTGAAAATCAATGTGATTGAGATTGTACGTGCAAGAGAGCTCATCAACACAAATTTATTTGTTACCTGATTCCCACCCATTCTTCAAGAAGCCCAGGGTGCCAAACATGGTCAAGGTCACCTTCTCATCTCATCCTCACAATGAACTTGTGACTAGGGATGTGAATCTTCTTTTGACCCATCCTCACTTGGGAGGACAAAAAATTACGTACTTTTCTCATCACTGGCAAGGATGGTGAGAATTTTCCAATCTCTCCTAAGAGTATTCACATATTGCCAAGATCTATATTTGCACAAGTAGCTAATTTTTGCACACACACAAAGCCATTTTTGTGGGGAGAAATTACAATTTGCAGAATCCCAACTGTGTGCAATGGCTTAAATAGGATGATTCTTTGTGTTTTTTTTAATAGAAGCAATAAATGGGTTGTCTTCTTTTCTTCCTTAACAACCAGCCAGTTTGCAGAAATTACATCAGTTTTGAGAAGGAAGAAAAGAGTTTGTTCCCTGATTATTGGTTGGAGGTAAGAAATGGGAGGTAATTTTTTTCAGTGTTTTTAGGAATGTTAAGGGTCTCTATAGTTTTAAATGTTGGAGATTTTTATGTACGCCACCCAGAGTCTCATATCGATTGGGGTGGCTATACAAATTGAATGAATGAATGAATGAATGAATGAATGAATAAATAAATAATCTCAAATTTCTACTCAGGGTGTGTTGTCATGTTGAGGCAGCCTAGACTGATGAAAATGATGAATTTAGAAGTCAGTTAGGAAGTGACTTAAAGTAGAGGAGGAAGAGAATGTATGTTTGTTTTTGATACAAAACCAAAATTGATAAATTTGAATATTTCAGTCCATAGTGTTGATACTTAATTCTTAATTCTTCCAAGGTTGGTAAAATGAATACCCAGTATGATGGGGGAAAAATGCTAATTAACTTGTGAATCACCCAGAGAGTGCACTAAGTATTATGGGGTGGTATATAAGTTTAATTGCTATTGCTTTTAACTCTTAAATGTATGTATCCAATAATATCACTACTGAATTACAGTTGCCACTTCTTTCAGCTGGAGACATGTCATCTTTAATATCTAAGCAGCATTTGTGTACAAAATAGTCCTCTCAGTGTTAGAATAATTGTATATCTTGCATTTGGCCAGTGCGAGGAAAAGTAACTCCATTTTATTCCATTTTTTTCTGAATACTGAGTAATTTTTCACATTACTTAATATTCAGGAGGGAAAAATGAAATATCAAAAATGAGAAAGCAAAATTATGAAAAATTATCTTCACTAATCCATGGTTACTTATTGAGTATCCTGACTGAGTAGAATTTAGAGATGATGGTGATGGGGAAACATTATGTATTGTCTCAATTGTTGCCCCAGCAGACTATCTAGACCAGTGCTTCCCAACCTTTGGTTTTTGGACTTCAGTTCCCAGAAGCCTAAGTCAATTCCCCAAAGCACTGATCAGCCAATGTACTGATTTAAGCTACTAGGAATGAAAGTCCCCCTGTGGGGCATGGGCCCCACATTGGTAACCACAGATCTAAGACCCACTGAGACAAGTTTTCAGGGATCCTCCAAATACCAAATTAGTTCTCAACTCTAGCATAAAAGCAAGTCAAGTGCTTTTTTTTACATAAAAAGTAATAACAATATTTTCTGCATTTTGTGAAGAATGTCTCAGTGCATTCCCTTTGTGAAGTGAAACATATGTTCATGGACATTGCAAGCTCAAGAGGTTTATCCTATACCGCTCATAATCTCCAGGTCTTGAATAGGTGATCAACAGATTAAAGAAAGAAAACGGAGGTTACAAATTTATGTTACTTGGCTTTGCGATCTCTTACACTGGACTTCTGTCCCCTTAAAATGGAAGTCAGGATTATCAAATCATTGAAGTAGTGAAGCCCTCAAAATCCTGGGTAATTTTGTTAAGTGGCGATCAGCTCTCAACATGGCCCCCATCTCTGTATGCAAAATGTGAAAGCTGCTGACTTTTTGTTCCATCAATAATTTAAAAGTATTTTGAAGCCAAAAGAAGCGTTTCAATGTTCACTTTTAAATGTGAATGGGGACATTTTTATGCATCTACTGGAGGATACAAAGACTGGGAAATGTCAGAGCACACACAATTAACCCTTTTAGAATCAACTGAAAATAACAGTCCATAAAATTCACACCCCCAGGATGCTATTGTCTACCTGCTTTGTGGAGATGGGAGCCATCTTACTTCTTCCCTTTTCGCAATCTCTCCAGGTACCTTTGACTGTCACCTGACACTTTAGAAAACCCACTACCTATAGAACCAGCAGGAGATTTGGATTTAGAAAAAGATGTTTCAGATTCATTTTTATACGCATATGAATCATTTTATATTTTAGCTTTTAAATAGACTTTAACCATAAAAATCAATTGTACTATTGTAAGGCTCTTCTGAATACATCCTTGTTAAGAGACAGTAGAGGCACTTAATGGTGGAAGCTAGGTCATCAGTTGAGTCGTCACTTGATCTTCCTTTTCTTCCCAGCTCCCTACAATATAACAACAAAGAAACTTCTTTTTCCTTGATAGGAAAGAGAGAAACAGCAAAGTTACTGCAAGCAGCTCATAGTTTCTTTGTAGTGTGGTTGTAGATACTAGACTGACTGATCGATTGATTGATGGTTTAAGAATATTCACAAAGTGAAAGAACTAATAAGCAGAGTTGTCACATTGTTATGGGTGAAAGCAGACAGGAGATTTACTATGCTTTACTTGCAAAGTGTTAAAAGTGTTTTTGGGGAAACATGTGAAGTGATGTACACCTAAATCATAGTACAGTTGTACCTCGCTTAAAGAGCATAATGCGTTCCACAGGATTGCTCTTTAAGCGAGTTTGCTCTTTCAGCAAAACACCATTGTAAATGACCAATTGTGTGTGTGTGTGGGGGGGGGATTGCGAACCACGATTTATTTGTTAAGCGAGTTTTTGGTTGGTTTTATTTGTTAAGTGAAGCGAACATTCAGAGACAATTCTGCTCTTTAAGCGAGTTACTCTTTAAGCGAGGGCTCTTTATGCGAGGGTTGACTGTACTACAGTTTTTTCACTTTGTTTTTCAACCAGCAAGGAGTAGTGTCATGAACTCATTTGGGGAGTTGGGGTGCTGGTGGTGTTTGGTTTCCTATCTTGGTCTGCTTCACTTCTCTGGTGGGTGTGTTTTGTTTCATGCTGTGGCAACATGTTTCATGCATGTCATTAGAAGTGGTTGTCATTTGTGTGAGGGTACATTCTCCTTCTGCTGAAGGTTTCATTTATAGTTCCATTCTGCCCAACTGCTTTCCCTCCTCTATTATTGAAGGCTTATAATTATCAGATCACAACTACATCCTGCTTTTCAGCTGCTACAAACCCCAGTACTGTTATTTCCTCTTTTTAGCAGTGCCTATGTATGCCATTGAAGGGCCCTGGTGGCTTAGTGATTAAGACACTAAGCTTCATGACTGGAAGGTCAGCAGGTCAGCAGTTCAAGACCCAAGTGCTGTGCAACAGAGTGAGGTCCTGTTGCCTGGCCCAGCTCCTGTCAAGGAAGAAATTGCAAGTAGATAAATAGGTACCACTTTGGTGGGAAAGATAACAATTTTCCATGCACTCTGGCATCTAAGTCATGGCTGTCACATGGCCAAGGAAACATCTGAGAATGCAGACAGTGCTGACTCTCTGGCTGCGCATGGAGATCAGCACTGGTCCTTAGAGTCAGACATGACTGGCTTTCGAGTAAGGGAGACCTTTACCTTCATGCATGACATTATGACAACATGCCAGTAAAATAATGTGAAAATAACAGATGACCCTAGTCACATGTCATGTTCTGGCTTCATAATATGCTATGAACTTACAATGGACAATGTTTCTTATAGCAGCAGAAACCCGAACATCTAGTGGTGGCTTGTGGATCAGGACACCTGAGCACATTATAACAAAATTTCATGAGAGAGCCCTACCTGAACTCTTAGGGTAGACTGTGGTGGTTTTGTTAAGGCTTAATCACATGGTTGCATTTTCCAGTCAAGACATGATTCCCCAACAAGATACATTAAGACACTACAGAATTTATGTCTTTTAAGGGGTTTAGAATGGGGAAAGGAGGAAAGAAGAACCATGGAAATGAGCATCAGCACTTTGCATCCTTTTATAGGAGTGTCCTTGACTGAGTCCTCCATTTCCAAATAAAGCCATAGATACAGACTTAAATGAATCCAAACAACCAACAACATGGAAAAGACAATTCTAGGAAAATATTTAGTAAAAAAATGTTTGCACTTTAGATGACATTTGGAGGTATTTTCTTCCCTCAGTGGAGACATGCATAACATTGCACAACAATGCATTTGCTCCTGGGAATAACATATGTGATTTACATTATATCGAGTGTGCTGATTCCAATTCGGAACTCAGAATTTGCCTGTCACATACAGATTTTAAGGCATGCTATAGCTGTTCAAATGGTCAGTAATTGGGTAATGTATTTTTACACGGGAACATTATAACAGTTGCAGTTACCACTATGCCTGCTGAATCATGTCCCCTGGTGGCATGCATGTTCAAGCAGTGGCTGGGCTTGTCTGGGCAAGTCAGTGAGCTGACTTCAGGAATAGGTATATAAGGTGAGATGGACCAAGGGCTTGTCTCAAGTGTGAAGCCATCTTACTGGATAGTACAGCTAAGCCATAGTGAGTCTGTTTTGAGCTAAAGATGAGTAGGCACAGCTGTTTTAATAAACTGGACAATTTTTGCTACATTTGTGGCAATTATATCCTGTGAGATCAATGCAAGAACCTAACCAAAGGGGTGATATTTGCTAACTTAAGATCCTGATGTCCCAGGCAGAATCAGACTTCAGATTTGGATTCAGCACTCTTGATTTAGTATAGAACTTGTGGAGTAGACTAGGGGTTTCCAAACTACAGCCCATGGGCTGGCCCCGGCCCACAGTGCCATTTCATGTGGCTGGTACCAGCGCCCTCAGAAGTGGAAGTGAACACACTTACGTTGGCCATAAAACATGCACATGCATGCGTAAACATGCCCATGACTGTCATAAACACGGAAGTGGCCACATTTATGACAGCCATAAATGTGCCCACTTCTGCTTCCAGAGTGTGTGGTCTGGCCCACTCAGCTCTCTGGGGGGCATGGTCAGGCCCATGGCGTAAAAAGTTTGGGAACCCCTGGATTAGACAAAGTAGCAGACAATATTTATTTATTTATTTTTGTGATGCAGTGTAATGAACAGAATAAGGCTGCAGAGAAATTGTATTTTCTGAATGTTTCCTTTCCTGTTAAAAGAAAAGGTCTTAAATTACAATCTTATATTGTGATCAAAGTATTATCTATTATTAAGGCAATAAAAGTATGCAGTCTTGCTTATTGCATAGGTTGTCCTGCACTTCACATGAAGGTTTGATATATGGGAGGGAGAAAAAAACAACCAAATGTGACAATTTTTAGGCAAATTATATTTGGAAAGGTAATGATTAGCTAGATGTAGTTTTTTTATACCAACGAGTGATTTGTTGTTTCATTTATTTGAGGTGTTTGTGTGTGTATAGATCACAGAAGCTAAATTCCTCATACTTGTTTAGTTTTTTCCCTGCCCTCACATCTTGTAATAAGTATGCTATCTGGGATCGGTTTGATCCAGTTGTCCCTGAGGAAGTGGACAGGCTCCTGGGATCTGTGCATGTCACTGCATGTGCATTAGATCCATGCCCCGCCCGGCTAGTGAAATCTGCCAGGGCAGTAACAGGTGGTTGGGTTGAGACTATTATTAATTCTTTGCTTTGGGAGGGCTTTTTCCTGGGACCTTAAAACATGCTCTGGTGAGCCCCCTCCTAAAGAAGCCATCCCTCAACCCCCCGCGGTTATGACCAACTACCAGCCTGTCTCCAACTTTCCATTCCTGAGTAAGGTTTTGGAGAAGGCAGTGGCACGGCAGTTACAAGAGATCCTGGATGAAGTGGATTATCTGGACCATTTTCAGTCAGGATTCAGGCCCGGATATGGTACGGAAACTGCATTGGTCACATTTGTGGATGATCTCTGGAGAGAGTGGGATGGTGGACATCCATCCTGGCTCTTCTTGACCTCTCAGTGGCTTTTGATACCATCGACCACAGTATCCTTCTGGAAAGGCTCTGAGGATTGGGGATCCAGGGCATAGTGTGGTCCTGGTTTTCTTTATTTCTGAAGGGCTGGACCCAGTTGGTGTGGTTGGAGGGCAAGAGGTCCAACCCTAGGCCCCTCCAATACAGGGTGCCTCAGGGCTCAGTACTCTCGCCTCTCTTATTTAACATCTACGTGAAACCACTGGGTGAGATCTTCCGTTCCCACAGGGTGAGGTATCATCAATATGCTGATGATATCCAGCTGTATATCTTGGCCCATGGGTACCCAAGTGATGCAGTGGAAGTCCTTTCCAGGTGCCTGGAGGCTGTTAGGGTCTGGATGGGGGACAACGGGCTACAGCTGAATCCTGACAAGACTGAGTGGTTGTGGGATAGTAGTCCTTTGCTAACTTGGGAGCTACCATCTTTGGTTCTGAATGGGGCAGTCTTGCCCCAAACAGATCCAGTGCATAATCTTGGGGTCCTCTTTGACTCACGACTACTGTTCGAAGAGCAGGTGGCAGTCGTGGCCAGGATGGCTTTTGCACAACTTCGTGTTATACGCCAGTTATGCCCGCTCCTTGACTGGGACTCCTTGCTCATGATCACATACGCTTTGGTCACCTCTAGACTTGATTATTGTCTCTACATGAGGCTGCCCTTGGTGACCATTCAGAGGCTGCTACTGGTACAGAATGCAGCTACCTGAGTGGTGATGGGGTGCGGGCGTTATGCTTGTGCCTCACCATTGCTCTGGGAGCTGCACTGGTTGCCAGTATGCCTCCAGGTGCAATTCAAGGTGCTGGTTATTACCTTTAAAGCCCTATATGGAAGTGGGCCAGGATACCTAAGAGACTGCATCGCCCTAAGAACATCTGTCTGTCCCACCAGAGCAGACCGGAGAGGCTCTCTAGTTGTACCATCAGCTAGAGAGGCACACCTCTCTAGCACTAGGAGGAGGGCCTTCTCTGTGTCTGCTCTGGCCCTATGGAATCTCCTGCCAATTGAGCTACGTCTCCAGTCGGAGTTGCTGCCCTTTAGGAAGGGGGTTAAGACCTGGCTGGCGGGACAGGTATGGGGTTTGGGTCAGACAGTTGCATCGGCTTGTTGGCTCATCTGACCCCTCCCTCTCTCAATGTATGAATTTTTAATCTTTTAACTTTGCTTAGTTTTAATCTCTTTTAATAATAATTTTAGACAGGATTTTATATTGTGTTTTATGTCTCTTTTGGAAGCTTTTTTAGCCTCCCTGGGTCTCTTTGTGGAGGGTGGCGTATAAGTCTGATTAAATAAATAAATATGCTGAGCATGACAACTGGTTCACTGTGTATGTATTCTAGACATGCATTAATTCTAGTTAACAGTGAATATACTGATGACCTCAACAGTTGTGGCTTCCTTTAGGATGTCAATTACACAAAAACAACAAGACTTATCATGATCGGTTAAATCCACTTTTGCGTTAGCAGAAGTTTCCCTCTCTCCACTCCTATCCAGCCCTCTCTGCCACTGGAATAGATTTTGGAAGGGGATTTTCTCCTCCTTGCTCTAATGACAGAAACATTTCCATCAACAGAATGACACTACTGGATCAAATGGAATAAATCCCATTACCAAGCATTTGATAGCACACCCACACTGGCATACACAAATAGACACACAGCTTACTGAAGCCCATGCATTACTTTCATGAGCAAAAAAATTTCAGCATCATTGTCATAACCTATTACCTCATGTCTTTTGGAGAGAAGTTTGTTGGTTCAGTCTAGTTCAGTTTAGTTTAGTCATTCCCAGATTCACACACCAGACTTTAGCCATCCTCACACAAGTGAAGAAGGTGTATCTCATGGTAACTCACCAAAAACTCATATTGTCAAAGTAAAAAATAAAATAAAAAGCTCTGCCTTTACAAAGCAAAAGCTAAGGCTGTTGATTTTGATTCCATAGGAATATAATGTGAATGGAAGCCGGATCATGTCCTTTGGAAAAGGGAAGCATGTTCTCTGACAATATTTTTCAGCCAAATAATTTTTTTAGGTAAGAGGAAATGCTCTGAATTATTTCCCTGTGTTATCTCTGAACATTTACAGACTCAAAGGCAGACAGATTTGTACTCACATACCATATATGTATAGAGTGTATAACCTCTAAAATCTATTGTAGCATAATTGTATACACAAAAGGACTACTTTGAAGACTATTGAGATGGCCAATAAACAGAAACTGGTAGCTTGGCTTCCAGCCTAGACATAATATGAATACTGGTGGTGATGATAATAATCTCCAAAGAAGCAAAACAGTATTAATTTGCTTCAAAGTTCTGTGAGAAGTCAATTACCTTCAAACATTGCATACTTGGAAGTGACAGCTCTAATTTAAAATATCGGTCTGAAATATTGTGATTATTTAGGCCATATTTTATCTGGGAAAGTCATGCCACTTTCTCCAAGCTTAACTAACATTATACAGTACATACAATTTGGACTGGAGTCTGGAAAACAAATCCATGATAAGTACCCTTTGAATCAGTTCCTGAATATTCACCTAGATATATTCCACAATGTGACAAGTTCAGGGAAGTTTCCCAGACTCTTACTGATACTGAAATGCTTATATAACAGGAAGATGTGAGGGGAGCGGGGGGAACTAAACAAGTATGAGGAACTCAGCTTCTGTCATCCACACACACACAAACATCTCCATGCAGCCTGAAGCTTGAGCGGAAGAGGAGTGGCTTGCACATCTTCTGAAAGAAAGGTGTGTATCAACTAAAACGGGGACAAAAATCCAACTAATTTGCATAAAACTCCATGGCCCAATGAATACATTCTTCTTCTTCAGGTGGTGTATCCTTTCTGAACATTGGCTATCATCATGGCGAAAGTCTTCTTATTCCACACCAGTCTCTCAGGTTCTTCAGCCACGACGTCCATCTACGTCCAGGGCCTCCCTTCCCAAGGATCTTACCTTGATATTCCAATAATAAATATATATGGCTGACCCAGAGATTCTTAGTGTCTTTTGCCCACTGAAGGGCTGCCAGGGACTGAGGGCCATGTTTATTTGACTTTCAGGCTTGAAGATTGTCCCGGGAACAATATAACACAGTAGTGTTCCATTTGCCTTATGCATCGCAGTGTGACACCCCGTACCACTGATCCAGTTCCTTGAGTCACTTTCTATTCCTGAGCCCTTTGGCACACAAAATCCTCCTCAGTTCCAGGCCAATATTGATGAAGCTGCTGCCTTCCATCAAGATGGATTCAAATAGGATTTAATACATTTGGGAACAACCACCTGTCACTGTGGACTTTGCCACCCAAGGCAATTGATCCTCAGGGTTACCAGGTTAGGTAATCACCACCTGATGGTTGTGTCGCTGACAGTATGGCTGACTCTATTACCATTGCAGGATAACCTGGTCAGGTATAATGTATACATACAGATTTAAAAAAATTAGAAATTCATTTTAAAATTGAAACATAATTTCAGTGGATCTTGTTTCTCTGGGAAAGGCTGTAAAAGGCTGAGTCTGCAGAGGGAAACTTCAAGGACTCTGACATTCTTCTTTTCTTACTGCATTGCTTTTTAAGTGACAGAGGCCTTCCAATGGAGAATTATCCTCCCTAAGAATATGAGTCTGTTCTATCTGGATTCTGCAAGCACCCCAGGTTGTGAGGAAACCTGCATATGAACAGCTATACAGTATGTACAATTGGTCCCTGCATGTACAGACAACAAGGGATAGGGTTTTGGTAGGAATAGCACAATGGCATGGCTATTTGGTTATGTCCTTTCTTCTTGTTTTGTGTCTAGATCAGACTTTAAACTGCCAAAATGAAGTCACTTTCTTGGCTAAACTTAAGTCCTCAATGGTACATGTTTCTGGTAGGAATCAGCAGACCTGTAAATGAGCCGGATTTTGTATCTCTCCACATTTACACAGCATGTTGTTGTCTGCCAGCAACCCCCACTTGAGCATATTGATCTTGCATTTAGAGACTCTGACCTTCAGCCTATTCAGGGTCCTCAAAGTGACATAGGGGGGGTTGAGTTCCTCAGCCATACCCTCCTTTAATGTTATTCTTTGTCTAGAGAGCTCCTTCCTCCATCTTCTAATTTGGTTTTGCCCTTGTGTACCCTCAAGATTATTTGTTCTTGCCATAAAGCTCTTCCTGAATCTGAGTTGGAGGGCTTGAAGCTCATATCCATTCAGAGGATATTGAGGGTCATTTTTTTGCTTAGTTCTCTCACTGACCATTGCTACTTCTCTCCATATCTTAGGTGGAGCAATACCAAAAAATGGATATAATGTCAACATATTTTGCATATGCAAATGTACTCGATACTGGAGCAGCATACTCTGCTACAGAGACGCTCAGGGCCAAAGCTGATTATTGGTTCTGTTACACTAATTATTCAGTACAAACAGAGCTTGAACAAGTTCCTTTTTTGAACTTTAACTTCCAGACTTTGGTGGCTATAATGGTCAAAGACTACATGTGTTTTTAAAGCAAGTTCTTTAAACTCTGAACAACCCCACTAAATAAGAGTTCACTCATCAGTATCTAGGTTGAGGTAATAATTATCTGGATTGGTCAACAATATCTGAACATTTGGCATAACATTATCTAATTTGAAGTGTATTTTTCCCTCCAGCAACTCTGTACTGAGGGAGTTAATCAATGCCTTCACATCAACCAGGGAGACCAGAGATTTCAGTGAGATGGAGGAAGTTGGAAGCTTTATTTTCACAAACTTCTTTAAATTGTTCTATATTAAGAATCAAGCCAATTTATCAATTTATCCACAGAAGAAAAATGTTGTCCTCACTTCTGATCCACTTAGTCTAAATTGCCCTGTTCATTTTTCTCCTGCTTCTGATGGCTTGATAAGTCAAATAGCATTTTGTTGTGAAAAATAAACTTAGAATGTTTGCCTTTAAAACATTTGACTTAATCAGATGCAGGTATATAAAAGGTGTTGTTCCAAAGATCTTCGGTGTAGTCCTAATCCATTAAAGAAACATTTAGTGCATTCCTTGCTGTTATTTGATAAAGCCAAACACACTTTTCATACTGCTGTTCCCATGGGGGGGGGGGGGGAATCTTTCCAGTGTGCAAATACTCTATGCTGCCAGAATCAGGAAATGCTAGGGATGCATTTTATAAGTGACACTCTTTCAGAGCCTGCCAATCACTGAGAAAAATGAGCTCTGAAGGACAATTAAGTTGGACATCAGATGGAAACTATCTTCAGAAATTCAAGCTTATGGGGGGAAACTGAAGAGTTTCAGATTTGTTAGAGTAATAGCACATAGTTCCACTTTTGTTAGGATTCTTAATGGGATGTGAAAATGCAATCTAATCTGATTTGTATCCAAGTATTTACTTACAAACTGGGAATGATCCCCAAGTTGATTTGGAGGTGGTCAATTTGTTCTTGGGTTTCTGCCAATATTTGTATTTCTGTGTTTGCAGATGCAGGGAGAAGGCAAATGGGGAATGAAAGAGCAGTGAACTGGAATGAGGGGGAAGCTCCTCCTGTTTTTAGCACCTCTTTTATTCACTAGAACAGCTAGTGCCAAATCGCCCCCTTCTCATATCTCAGCATTTTACATTCCCCAAACACTTCTTCTTCTGTGTTTAGGCCAGATGTAAAACTGCCAAAATGAAGGCACCTTTTGGTGAGTTCATTCTGCAGTTCCTTTTGCCTTCAGTGATTAGTAGGGGCATGTGGACTCATTGAGTGTAACTGGGAGCTTCTTGAACTGCTCAGTACCTGATCAAAAAATGCTCAGACATCCCTATTCCACCTTGTTTGGACATTTTTCTCCAAAGACACCACACATTTCTAATTAGTAACCAGCATACACAGCCTTGCAAAGTTTGGAGCCCATTAGGCGTGGATCAGCTCAGCATTCTCCTCCTTTCCTGTCACTACACCAAGTCCTTTCTATTCATAGGTAAAGGTCACCCTTGCTAGAAAGCCAGTTGTATCTGACTCTAGGGTATGGTGCTCATGTCCATTTACAGCCAAAGAGACAGTACTGTCTACACCTGGAGATGTTTCCATGGTCATGTGTCAGGTATGACTAGATACTAGAGCACATGGAAAGCTGTTACATTCCCACCAAAGCAGTAACTATTTATCTACTTGCAATTTCTTGCTTTTGAACTACAAGTTTGGAAAGAGCTGGGACAGCCCATGGTAGCTCACTTTGTCGTGCAGCATTTGGGTCTCAAACTACTGACCTGCTGACCTTCCAGTAGTCAAGTTCAGCATCTTAACCACTAAGCCACCACAGTTCTGTTCCTGCTAATCTTTTTATTCTCTCCATCTCTATGTTCCTTCAGGCTGTAGCAGCTTCATGTAGCCAGCTCTATTTCTTTCTCTCTTTTTAAAATTCCTTTGTCTTGGCTGTTTCCTTTCTGCCTGCTCCACTGAAATTCAATTTCTCCCAACTCTACTCCCCTATCCCTTGGACACTTTTCAAGCACCAACAATCTCTTCCTCTTTCCCCTCTTTTTCTGTCTGTAGATTTCCATATATTATCTGCTCAAATCCAGGCAATCAAATCTGCCTATTTGTGTACGGAACAAAAATAGGCAATCACATCTGCCTAAATATTTGTTTATTATGTGAATCATTGGGTGGATCATTTGAAATGGGGCTCAATTTGTGATTCTTTTATTGCTATCAAATTTGTGTAATTTCTCTGAAAAAGTAAATTTTGAAATCTTCTGCCCAGGAAGTCTTAGTTTGTAATTATATTTACAACACACTTTAATTTTACTGTACCTGTAAATCATCTGTTTGTGTTGACGGTGATCTAGGTGCTGTTATTTCTACCTGCTGTGTCACTGGTGATACTTCTACTGGTATTAGATTACTTTCTTGTCTGTTGTTATTTTAATGCTCTTTGTTAGCTGCCTCAAAATGTAAGTTGAAAGAAAGGATTTTAAAAATTGCTTAAATGAAGCAAAACATTAAATGATTAACTTTTTTTAATTTTAAACACTGTGCAGCTTATGTTCTAAGCAAAGTATACAAGGCCTTCCAGTTGGACTTGAATCTGTGAACCACATCTATGAAACCTGAAATCATTGATTCATATAATTTTCAGTAAGAGCCTGCTATTAAACTGAAGTATGTGCCCATTACAAAATTAATTCCTTAGTGCTGAAAATACGGAAGCCTTTCTCAGTAATAAAAAAATGCAAATGAGCCTTCCTCCGTTCATTCATTCATTCATTCATTCATTCATTCATACATTCATTCACTCGATTTCTGTACTACACATCTAGCATACAATCTACTTTGAGCAGTTTACACAACGTTTTTCTGCCACAGGCCAGACACATTCCCAACACGCAGCTGTGGGGGGCAGAGGTGGGTTGATCCCAGTGCTTATGTTTTCTTCATCATCTTCGTGTCAGTTTTATGGCTTTTTGTACACCCTCTGCCACTTCTCCCAGCAGTGGGAGGCTTTGGGAAACATAATTGCTCCATTTAGGGATCTTTCCAATCAGGGGCGTAGCTACCGCCGTATCTGCCGTATCAATTATACGGGGCCCCCGGGCCACGGGGGCCCCCTACAGCAAAAATTAATAAAAACTTCCCAATTTTTTTTATTTCACAAGGGCCCCCCAAACAAATTTTTATACGGGGCCCCGTTAAGGCATGCTACGCTTCTGTTTCCAATGCTCTTCCATGGTGCTTCAGCAGGGAAACTGCACCATTCTGGGATTTCCTGGTTCCACGCTGGGAACACTGGCGCTGACGTAAGTTCTGCCAGGCACTGGAAGTTCCAGAACAGTGAACTTACCATGTTGAAGCACCATGGAGGAGCGGAGCATTAAAAAGACCCCAAAATGGAGCAATTATGCTTCCCAATGCCCCCCGTTGCTGGGAGAAGCAACGGAGACTGAAAAAAGCTGTAAAACTGAGTTGATTGCTGTTGCTGCAGTAAGTGACATATTGTGACTTCTGGTGGTGGTAGGGCAGGTGAGGGCAGTCCTAGAGGTGGCCGGGTGGCCACCATGGGTCAGATTAATGAGATGCATGGGCTGGATTAGCCCTGCAGGCTGATGGTTGTGAATGCCTGTTATAGTCAAAGTAAAACAGACAACATTAAAGGTATAAAATTGCTTCAATGACATGTTGTAAATGAACAAGGCAGTCATACTTTATTAAATCTGAAAGTCAGCATGGAATGAATTCTATCACCTCATAGCCTCTAAACTCATTGCTTACAGGGACTGTTTGCAGAATTAATGCCAACCAATCAGGTGATGAGTGCTCCATTCTGAGTACATTGTAACAGGATGAGATATCTGACTTGTAAGTGAGTATATCAGTGATGGGCATGAGTCAGATTGGACCACTACATGCATACCGGTAGTAAAAATGGCTGGCCCCACCCACCTCCTCCTCTTAGAACAGGCTTCAGAGGGGGCTGGCTCCATTTCTCCCTTCGTCCAAGACTTTTCCTGGGAGTGGCTGTGGATGTGCTTCGGGGTGAAACAGAGCCCTGGAAAAGCTTTGGACAAAGGGAAAATGTCTTGAGAAGTTTGTTATAGAGTGATGAAAATAGAAGAGGCTTCTATTTTCATAGCTCTATAGCGAAGAGCAGTCACATGGCCAACAGGCCACCCCCTGCCCAGTCACATGGCCATGCCCACAGTGTGGTAAGGAATTTTTTATGCCCATCACTGGAGTATATTTGTGGAAGGAAGCCTGAACAGATTATTATAGAACTGACTGAAACATTGAGAAACAGAGGGAGATAATAAGTGAACTGTGAGAAGGGGTGAAAAATCAATGTCATTACAGTGCATTTGTTCAGTTTATCACTCACACTGGAAAAAAGAAGCTGTTATGAAGTTATTTAATTTGTCAGAGTTGCACAGTGAGGCTTGTACAGATGTCACTTAGATCACATGCTCAGCTTCTTCATTGCAGCATCTAGGTAGGAAAGGATATTCACAGATGCATTCTTTATCGGTGTTGTTAGATGCCTTTCAAGAACTGCCTTTCTCTCTGATTGTTCCTTCACTTGAGATTAGGAAGAGCTGACTCTCCATAGGCAATCTGTCGTGCTATGAGACAGAACTTGCTAAACTCCCCTTCACTGGTCCAAAAAGCAGTACAAATCATTTTGGATGAAAACCACCAAGCATCTTTCCTGCATTACATCACAGTGAAACCGAAACCTCAGTCTCTTCTGCCTACATTACAGAAAAGGAATGTTTAAAGAACAGACGTACCCGGCACATTGTGTTATATTAAACCTGCCTAATCTGACAGTGTTGTATATATTAGAAAATATGTAATATGTATGAACTCCCTACCAAAAGAGACTAGGCTGGCCCTTTGTGAGATCATGTTTATTCTGGTGGGCTTCTAGATAGGTTTCTTTTTGTTGTTTTCTTTTTTAAAATACAGCAACCACAGAAAAGAGGTGATATCATTCTTACTCATCTCTGGAGCTATTGTGCTTAACCTTAACCCTATGCCTTAGAGGGAGAATATGATCACATCAGTTCTTCCAAGTGTATTAAGGGGGAAGCAAAACAACTAGCACCTTTTACAGGTAGAGCATGTCCAAATTTTTCTGATCAAACAGAGACTGCTTTTCTATTTAGACTGCCCTCCCCTCAAACAAGACTAAGGAACCAGGTGGGGCTAGCCTGCTTCCTTCTTTGAGGCCTGATGGCATAGTGATTAAACTGCTGCATCACAGCCAAAATTGCTGACATTGTGAGTTCGAACCTGACAGGGATCAAAGTAGACTCATCCATCCTTTCATGGTCAGTAAAATGAGTACCTAGCATGTTGGGGATAAAAATGATAATTACCTTTTGAACCTCCCAAAGCGTGCACTAAGTGTTATGGAGTGGTATATGAGTGTAATTAATTGCTCTGCTTATGACTTATGATAAACCTTTCATTGAACACTGTTTTCAAAATGTAGTCCAAATATTCATTGAGGAGGAGAGAGGAGGAGGAGACGCATGCTATTCTGACTTCTGGGTACGGAATGCTAAGAAGTGGCTTATTTTTATATTCTACTCTACAGTGGAGAACCAAATACCTAACCTCTGGCTCTACAGCCTGTTTTCTCAACCACTGAGCTATCCAGCCAGAGTTATGGATATGAAAAATATTTTGGACTTAATTTTATAGGGTTTTTGCAAATCTTACCTGTATTTTCTTCTCATTCTTTTTCATATCAGATTGTGGAAGTTGGTTTTTGCTTTCCACATTGTCACTCATACGTGTTTTCTTAATCTGTGCATTTATTTATTCATTTCTTCTGATTTGAACATTTTCCCATTTGATTAAATTGTATTTGTGTATACAGACAAAAGTGTTTTTGTGAATATGTAGTTTTAGATTCTCTTCAGCATAATTGTTTTCTGCTTAATTTATTTCTTTAAAAAATCCCATAAACCTTGTATGTTTGCATACTGTGTATTTCTCCTTGCACTCCATTTCAGCAGGTGTGAAAAGGCTACTTTTGTTGAGATTGCCAGATTCAACACAATCTGCCAGTAACAGTCAATTTTAGACTTTCACTGTTACCTGCCTGTACATTGCTACCTCATTATTATGGCTTTTGCATTACTAGGTTAAATAAATGAATTCATACACCAGTTGGTGAAATGGAGAGCACAGCACATAAAACATTAGGGCAAAGCTAGGGGTGTAGGAAGCTGCTACAAGGGCAGACCACAGGTCTGTTTCATATTGTTGACTTACAGGGTTTCAGGGCCAGAGGATGAAGGTTTGATTACTGATGGTGCCCTTTAGGAGAAGAACCACCCTGAATACCCTTGGCAACCTACACAGTCCCAGGAAAGGAAATGAAAAACCACCTGACTCTACCTAGAAAACCATGGAAAGGGTTGATTTGATGACACACAATCATCATCAACAGAAAACACCAGGGATTCAACTTGCAGTTTTCTGTTGGCAAATTGGATAATTTACCACTGATCTACAGTTCATCATGCAGTTGAGACAGGTTATAACAGACACAAGTCTACCAAGAAAAGTAATATGGGGATCTACTGGGAGGAAGCAATCAACCAACTCTAATTCAGCATGTGATCACTTTGCTTCCTTCAAGTTATACTCAGCCCTTAATACAGTCCACAGTATAATCAAACAATCTTTTCATATTATTTCCTTCTCCCTTGTGTCTTCAAATGTGTGTATTTCCCCCTTTCCTTCTTCTGTGGATATATCACACAAACAATGGATGAACCTAGTTTCACTACAGTCTTGCAAAAATGCACCACACCATGAGTGCCACGAGATTTCATGGGACAGAGAAACTATGGCTCTAAACTGCCCAAGCCAGCATGCCTCATGATCAAGGAAGATGGGAACTGTAGTCTAGCAACATCTAGAAGGCTACATATTTCTAAGTTTTTCTCTGTAGCTTTCCATCCTTTCTGATATCTCTAGTAATGTGGAGATGTGTGTTTTTCTGTTTTCTGTTTTCAGTTTTTTTCTTATTTGAAGCTATTTGAGGAACATTGTGGCTTGGAATTTTTTCAAACTGACCAGGAGAGGGTGATGATGTTTGAAAACTGGCCTCTGTAAAATGACCCATTAAGCCCTTTCAAATAACAAGTTTAAGTGTATCTGAAGCCTACATTCCACTCTAAATAGCAAACTGCCAGCAGAAAAGTTACAGATACAAGAGAGATGTGATAATTAATTTCATTCTGCTTCCATCTATACTATGCTACATGCATAGATAATATCAATTCCAAATCAGTTGTTTACTGTATAAGCCCTCTTAAAGTTTGGACTGTGTGTCCAGGAACTGAAATATCACCATCTGCCTGTAATAGAATTATTTCATATCCATCACAATAGAAAGCACATTCATGTAGTGGAGCAGCCAATTATTATGAGCATTCTATGGGTAGTTCAAAGACTGATCTTTATAAATTTGAAGCAACATGTTCAGGTTAGACAGATTAATTAAAACAGCCAGGTACATGCTGTTATGATACCAAATTTACATCTAATATTAAGACTGCATTAAGTACAATAAAATGTGGTATTAATCCTGAGTGGCAGTAATTAAATGTGAATAAAGGCCACAATGAAAATTTCAATGGGAATTCAGAAAGAATGAATCTGCCAAACTAAAGCTGTCCATCAACAACAATGTAGCTTGACTTTTTACTGATGTATGCTACTAATAAAGCAAAGGAAGGAAACACCTAGAAAAAGGTTGAAAGCACAAATTAATTGACTTATTTTAAGCGACACACATGAATCTTTTAAAAGAAAATTAATGAATGTATACACTGTTCCCAAATACTGTAATTTTGATTAAATTGAATGCAGAGTTGTGCTTCTGTGAGCCCCCTTGGGATGCTGTTGGTGGTACATGCTTTAGCAAGATGTGAGATATTGTTATATGCCATTTCTCATTATTCTCATGCACTTTCTGCTAACAACCAGTTATGTAGCAAAAACACACAACTGGTATAGTGTGCTCTAGGAATATATTCTGGAGCTACCAGTTATTGGAAAAATCACTTTTGGGGGGACTGTAACTTCCCATGGCAATGTTGCCTTGGTGATTTTTGGAAGATGGAACCCAAATAAAAAAAGATATTTGAGTTTTGTAAGCCCCTCCCATCCTAGTCACAAATAACCTGAGAGCATGAGAGACAAGGGCATGTAATACAGCTTTTTTGCTGTCAGTAAGTAAGCATGAATCTGATCAGTATTTGGACCCCCTGAGAACCCTATGAAAGTCAGAGGTGTATGGTAGCAGTCAATTTACAAAAGACACGCCTCTCGAAGGCACCATCTGCCCTAAGAGGGGGGGATTTTGTCCTCTCCTTTTTGAACATGGAGTGATGGTCTGGCTCCAATGGGAGCCAGCCATCTGTCTTGGGGGTCTTCTTCTTGTTGTTGTTGTGCCGTATCCAATTTTGAATATTTTGAATATTGGCAATCATAGACTGTCCTGTGAATATAATGCAGATGTCATCGCAGCATCACACCTGTAGCACTGATCCAGCTCTGTGAGTCACTTTCTGGTCCTGAGTCATTTTGGCACTCAAAGTCCTCCTCAGCTCCAGGACAGTATTGATGAAACTGCTGTCTTCCATCAAGATGGATTCAAGTGGGATTTCATCCACTTTGGGACCATCACCCTTCTCTGTGGTCTTATGCACCCAAGGCCATTAGTTCTCAGGGTCGTCAGGTTAGTTAACCACCACCTGACACTCGATGTTGAGTCGCTGATAGTATGGTCTACTCTATTACCATATCAGAATAACTTGGCCAGACTTAACCTGGTTTAGGCATGGAGGGAGCAATAGGGCCTTATAGGCATTCTGTCTGCCCTTAACAGCCTCTTCCATGCTAGGGCAAACATATCTCCCACCCTCCCTAAGCTTACAGTATAAAAGTAGCTGGTCACTTCAGGGCTGGGGAGGAATTTTTGCATCTGCCCTGGATTGGCCATATGGGCAGGTCATTTTTGCCTATTCCAAACTGCCACTGATTGCGGACTTGATGGACCCTGGAGGGCCATCTTAAATAAGTCACAACTGGTGGATAGTGCAGGTGCTTAATAGCTTTAGGCGAGGTCCCATGACACTTCAAGAGTGTGCCCCAGGGTCAAGAGTCAATTCTGGGCTGGGTGTGGGGCACTGGCAGCCCACTGATGGTGCCACCCACATAAGATTCAAAAATTTGGGTACTGGTGAACTATCAGTTAGAGCTAATGGAGCTGGATTGGAGTGAGCTGTTGTTGGACAGCACACTCTCAGGGCTTGGGGAACTTGGCCTGTCAGGGATATGGAGCAGAGATAAGGTGGAATCCTTGGCTCTATCTGAGGAACCCGCACTACACAAAGCCCCTCTGCAAAAGATATCATTGCTCCCAGTTGAAGTTATTCATAAGTAAAGTTGTAGCTCTAGTTTACCCCAAAATAAGGTGTCTGTGTCTTTTGTTCTGTGAATGGGGGGCAAATAATACATAGACGTCCTTCCAGCTGATGTCCAATAAAGAAAGTCACTGCTGTTAGTTTGCAAGATTTCAGTGGAGCAGTTAATGATAGGTCTTTTTTTGGGAGACTTTTGATTCATAGGGTCACCATAACTCAGAAGCTACTTGATGTGACATAGGAACAATACAAAAGCAGCCAAAGTGCTTGACTGATATTCAGATCTCAAACGTTCCAAGGCAATGAAAATGTGTTCCTACTAAAAAGAGATGCAAATAGCACCTTGCCCAATCGATCTTCCTCTGGTACAGATTTCTGCTCGATACAAGAAAGCAAGACAAAGTTCTATTGTAACCCTTTTAGAGTGGAATCAGCAAAGCATCACATTACTCAGCCTTGCAACTGAGTGAAACACGAATCCCTGAGCCTGTAGTTTACACTCCAGACCAGCCTGGATATAATGATGGACTATGCATGGCAGGGCAAAATGTCACAGAGATAGGCAGCGTGTGTCCATGTGCAGGATTCTCTGCATGTTGCCAATGAATCACAGCCTTGACCTGCTACTCCTTCTGCTGTTCTGGTTCTTGGCCTCAATTTAGCAGATGCTGCCAAGCAGGTTGAACAGTGCCAAACTCGAACAGGAAGAAAAATCCATTGGGCTTAAGGTGGAGTTTGAATGTTAAATATTATTGATGCCTTAGTAATAATTGCAAGTGAGGAGAGCATATGAAAATGCTATTTGGCTGGAATGCAGGTACTCTCTTTTGCAAAGTGTAAGTAGGTAAAATTAGTAAAAAGCTGTTGAAACAAGTGTAGATTGTTTATGAATGTGTGTTTCTGCTCCTTTATCTGATTCCAGCTGATGCCCCCATTTCTATCATTCCCACGAGAGGCTTCCATGTTAACTGAGAACAGATTTTTGGACAATATTATTGGAAAAGGATGGCTGTCATGCAAGCGTCTGAAAATACATATTTTGTTGAGACTGCAGAGCTTCTGCTTAGAGCTGTCATTTCCAAATGTGTCTGCCTGGTTTCTTCCACTTTGATGGTTCTTGTGGAGCCTCTCTTTCCAAAACTGGCTCAGAATAGTGTAAACAAGAAAATGTTTGAAGTGATAATTCTAAAATATTCTCATGCTATGAATAAATTAAATAAATTTGTAGGCAGAAATTCATGGACATTCTTATTCTCTGAATTGGAGCTTGAAAATCAACTATTTAGAAACAATTAGTTACTTTCAATTAATTCTATCCCTCACTAGTAATAAAACTTCACAATTATAATTTAGCAGTGGATAACATAACTCCTTTTTAAAATGTATTGGTAACATTTTAGCTACTTCTATAGTTAGGGCAGTGAGGAGCTCAAAAAGTTACTTTTTAGATTCTGGCTCAAAGAATCCCACAGGGAACATGGTTCTAAAACAGAGGTTTGCAAAATATGTCTCAAGGGCCAGACCAGACCGGTGGCACCATTTCATGTGGCCTGCCACCCTTGCTCCCACCACTGCCACCACCAGAAGTGGTCGAAGCAGGAAAAACAGACAAAACTGTCCTGCGCTTACTCCCTCCACCACCGCTGCCACCAGAAGCAGTGGAAGCAGCAAAACCAGTTGAAAATGTGCCATAAATACACCTGTGACTGTCATAAACATGTTCATTACAGTCACGGATGCATTTTATGGCAGTGTTTACAGTGGGGGGGGGGACACCATGTGTCCAGCCCACTCAGCTGTCTGAGGAGGTGTGGTCCAGCCCATGGCGGGAAAACGTTGAGAACCCCTGTTCTAAAATGTTCAAAGCCCTCATTCAATGAAATTTAAAAAATCTCTCGTGGTTCAAGAGTAAGCTTATTTTGTGCCTTGTGTGCTGTTATGGGCCTTAAGATGACATTATAGGTGGGGTTGGTGTGTTTTACACCCAGCATCAACAGCCTGTGCTTTCCATGAGACTCAAACTTGCCAGTTATCAAATGAATGAGGGCAGGGAGTTTTGGTGAAAGTATTCTTTATAATCTTGTGGACTTCTAGGGTGGGGTTAGGGAATGAAAACATGGAGAAAATGAAAATGGGCATCAAGCTTTGGGGTTTCAAAAATGGAAAAACAGAACTGGATGAGACCAATTGAGAGGAAAAAACCACATATAATCTCAATATTATGTAAATTTATAATACAATGAGATGTGGAACAAGAAGTGGTAAAAGATAACATCATTGAATGGATGCAGGATATAGTAAGGAATATTCAATTAGAGTATTGGATAGCGCTTGAAACCAGAACCAAAAAATTATTAGAAGTAATGAAATAAGAGAAAATTATTTAAAGGCTAACCTAGCCGTTCGAAAGCAAGAAATTGCATGTAGATAAATAGGGACCACTTCAGTGGGAAGGTAAACAGTGTTTCATGGACTCCAGTGTTGAGGCATGCCTGCCACATGTCCACAGAAATGTCTGCAGACGCAGACAGCGCTGGCTCTTTGGCTACAAACAGAGATGAGCACTGAAGCCTAGAATCGGACACAACTGGCTTTTCAGCAAGGGCAACCTTTACATCATCTTACAGATGGTATATAACTCCAGAGAAATTATCAAAATAGAATTTTTTTTTAAAGAGGATAGATGTTGGAGTTGTCAAAAAGAGAAAAGAACAATGTTTCATATGTGGTAGAATTGTAAAGTAGTAAAGAAACTTTGGAAATACATTAATAAAGTTATTGTACAAAACTTTGAAATAAGCCTGGCAATGAAAGCAGAAATATTTCTTTTGAACTTGATAAAGCATAAAACAAAACAGGAAATTAAAATTATATTATTCTTGGTAAAAGCAGCAAGGATTCCAACAGCAAAATACTGGAAAGGGAAAGAGGAACTGCTGTTGAACAAATGTCTGATTAAACTACAAGAATTTATTTTTATAGATAAATTGACACTATTATTATGTGATTATAGAAAACAGTGGTGTATTGTAAAGAGATACACAGAAGACAGGTGAAAATAAAAAATAAGGTCATAAATTAGTAATGGGATAGGACATTGTTCAAAAGGAGACTAGTTAAAGAGTTTCTTGTAATAATGGTCCAACAATAAAAGATTATTAATGGGAAAACAGATGGGGGGAAACCTGATAAAAGTGAGGCGTGTTGAAAAGAGTCTGATGAATTTGACAAGAGAATGGAAGTGAATGTCTTTCAAGAGTAAGATAAAAACTATATTTCAAAGGGCAATTTTTCCATTTCTTATTATTGTTAATAAAAAATGCAGATGATTTTTTTAAAAAAAGAACACACTAATCCCTTTCTGTTTTAGTGGATCATTTTTAATGAAAATGGTAAAATCTAGAGATGGCCTTTATTAAGAAATCTGCAGTTTTAGATGGGTAAGTCTTGTTTGTTTGTTGAAATAGCCCAGCGCATGTGTATTTCACCATGAATTTGGGAGAAATTTGGATGAATTTGGATAAAAAGGGCATATGACAACAAGGTATCCCAAGCAAGAATTTTTTTAAAAAATAATAATAATATCAAAACCAGATCTGAAGTAGCAAGATGCATTTTCTAAGCACACACTCAAAGCTATTTTCCCCCATTTGTTGTCTAAACAGCTGCAATATTCTTATCTTTGGGAATGAGGACTTTATTGTTCATGTGCATGTCTTTCAAAAGTACTGGGATGCAAAACCCTATTAAAACTATTGACTGTTATCAGAAGTAGTAGCTGCTAAACACAATAAAACTGCCGTTTTCCTCTCCTTCTTTATCCTCCTGTTTTCCTCATATGAAAAGCTTTGAAGACACATTGTGGTCAGAAGCAAGTGATAGAGATATTCATATTTAAACTGAAAATGTTTTAATGGTTTAGAGGAGAGATTGGAGAAGTATTTTCTATTTGTGGAATTAGATTTGAAAGGAATCTTATTCTTATATCCTAAAGGCCACTCACCAAACAAGGCTTATTTGTGTACTCTCAGAAAAAAAGAAAAACACCTGAAAAACTTTTTAAAAAAATTAATTAAGGGATTTCCTTCTCACAAACTATCTCTAACATCTGTTTTTTGGCCTGTGTCACTGAATAAATATCTGGGTTGTGCTTTACTGTCACTAAGAAATCATGACATCCAAATCTACCATAGCTTTGGAATTTGAAACTTGTTTGCATATTTCTTCCTGTCTTGGTACATAAGGACATACATTGAACAGGTAAAGTTCTGTGGTAGCTGGCATTCAGTGGCTCACCTTGGCTTTCTTTACAAAGGGTTATTTGGTGAATATGACATTTGAATAATGTTTGCCTTCCCCAGTTTGTACAAGCAGTAAAAATAAAAGTAAAGGTTACGTATCTTAGTATTGTCAAAATTTATAACAATTGCACAACTCAACTGTGTTTTATAGGTTGCTTGAGCCATTCAGATTAAAGAATGACCTACACAAAAGATGTGATCTTAGAAAACGAGACAGTGTTTGCAAAACATTGAAAAGCCATATGGCATTTGGAAAACCTGTAAAGTCTTGTAAAAGGTAAATATTGTCTTAGGTTCTGATCAGTATAACAGTTTGGGCTAATATTCGCCTTCTAAACTACAGGATTAGAAACAACTGGGGCATCTGTAACTGGAGTTCCAGTTGACATTTGCCTAGTGTTTACACAATGCCATTAAAGATAATATGGTGTCTATAACCCAAGAAACCCGTAAAAACTGTATCTTACAAATAGCTATTCTCAGTATGTTGAAACATGCTCCATGCCTGCTGAGACTACATACTTTCTGCAACCACTGTCATCTTAGCTAACACAAACAATTCTCCCCCCCCCCAAGTTCCCTGGTGCTGGAGCTCCAAAGTCTATGGAAGCAAAAAGGGGAAATATTTTATAGCTTTGTTGATGAAGATTGTGAAGATATCTCATTGAATAACTCATCCTTATTAAGATGAAAGCAAAATATCTTGTTCCAGGAAAGAAAAAAGGTTTTTTTTTCATGGTTTCTGCAACTCGTGCATAGTATTTCTACACAAAATGAAATACAGTAATACCCCAGATAACGCGAGTACCGTATAGCGTGAAAACCGCATAACGTTACAAGATTTTCGGAAAAATCTTGTATTGAATAACGCGATTTTTAGCGTTATCCGATACAGTCGTTCTTAGCAGCAGGGTGGCTGGAAAGCTGAACGGGGTTCTCAGTTCAGCTTCCCAGCCACCCTGCAGCTACGGAGGCAGGGTTGGGGAGGCTGGAAAGCTGACAGGGGGCTCCCCCGTCAGCTTCCCCAGCCACCCCACAGCTGCGGAGGCAAGGGTGGGTGGCTAGGGAAGCCGACAGGGAGTCCCCGTCAGCTTCCCCAGCCACCCTGCAGCTGTAGATCGGGTCCTCTGATCTCTCTGGAGCAGGCAGGGGACACGATCCAAGCTGTTTCTGGGCTCCCCACCTCCCTGGACCCTGCGGGGGGGGGGTCAGAGACCCCAAAATTGGTAAAAAAACCATCCATTTTTTTTTACCAATTTGGGGGTCTCTGACCCCCCCCCGCCGGGTCCAGGGAGGTGGGGGGACCTGATCCAAGCTGTTTCTGGGCTTCCCCGACGTCCTCAGCCAGTGCAGCAAGCCAGAATGTCGGGATTCGAACCCTGACATTTTGGCTTGCTGCACTGGCTGAGGACATCGGGGTAGCCCAGAAACAGCTTGGATCGGGTCTCCCCACCTCCCTGGACCCAGCAGGGGGGTCAGAGACCCCAAAATTGGTAAAAAAAACAGATTTTGTTTTACCAATTTTGGGGTCTCTAACCCCCCCCCCCCGGCCAGGTCCAGGAAGGTGGGGAGACCCGATCCAAGCTGTTTCCAAAGTTCCCCCACCTCCCTGGAGGCTGCAGCAAGCCAAAATGTCAGGATTCAAATCCCGACGTTCTGGCTTGCTGCAGCCTCCAGGGAAACAGGGCTTTTTTTAACATTGTGTGATCAATGTATCACACAACGTTAAAAACTGGATAGCGACAAGTCTTGTGGAACCAAGTCATAACGTTATCCGGGGTACTAGTGTACAGTAATACTTCGGATAACATTTACCTTGGATAACGCTAAAATCGCATAACGTTAAGCAATCTGGGGAGGAGAATTGGATCGAATAACGTTAAGGTCCTATGGGATGGATTAGATAAAAACCGCTAAAGCCTGTGCGGTTACAATGTATCTCTATGGAGCTTTAACGTTATCCGATCCATCCCATAGAATTTTAACATGTATCGGATAACACTAAAAATCGGACAACACCAAGACTTGTGGAACCAAGTCTTAGCGTTATCCGAGGTATTACTGTATGTGAAGGAGAGCATACACACAGATACAACAAGCACAGAAGGACTTGCTGGTTGAGCAAAAAGATACAACCAACATATCTATTGGTAGCATCTCTCTAGCAGTTTAGAGATTGCCAAGCTTGTCTATTCAATATACAGTGGTACCTCCCTTAAAGAGCATAATGCCTTCCACAGGATTGCTCTTTAAGTGAGTTTGCTCTTTAAGCGAAACACCATTGTAAATGACCAATTGTGGGGGGGATTGCAAACCCCGTTTTATTTGTTAAGCGAGTTTTGGGTTGGTTTTATTTGTTAAGCGAAGCAAACATTCAGAGAAAATGCTGCTCTTTAAGCGAGTTACTCTTTAAGCGAAATGCTCTTTATGCGAGGTTTGACTGTACCCGTATATAACCGAGTATAAGCCGAGTTTTTTAGTTCCAAAAATGAGCCCCAAAAAGGGGACTCATCTTATACTCTGGCCAATGACCACAAAGGTCCCAAGACTGTGTCAGATTAAGATGTGCTAACAATCTAATTAAATTCACCATATTTTCATATATTTTGATTATTGAAACTCACTAGCAGCTGCTGCATTTCCCACCCTTGGCTTATACTTGAGTCAATCTAATTTCCTTGGTTTTCATGACAAAATTAGGTACCTCAGCTTATATTCAGGTCTGCTTATACTCAAGTATATACTGTAAATACTATGTTAAGTTTCCCCTCTTGCTCCCTCTCTATCTTCTCAGTTAGGTGTGATTTACTTCAACCTTCCTCATCCTAGTATCCTCTAGATAAGTTCTTCCCAATATTTGGTTTTTGGACCTCAATTCCCCAAAGCTCTGATCAGCCAATGTACTGACTTAGGTTTTTGGGAATAGAAGTCCAACAGTGTTCAACAGAACATAGTTTGGGAAACGCTGATGTAATCCCTGGTTCCCATCATGGGGCACATGCCCAGTGGTGGGTATCACCAGGTTTGCACCAGTTCGCCAGAACCGGTAGCAGAAATTCTGGCTGGCCATGCCCATCCAAGTTTTGAAATAAAGTAGTCCTAATTCGGGTGCAACGCAGGGCTTCCCCCCTGGCCATTATCATCATCATACCACACCCACAGTGTGGTAGTAATTTTTTTTTGGAGCCACCACTGCACATGCCCCACAGGGGGGCAACTTGATTTTTAAGTTGGGCAATTTGGAAGCTTGTTTAGACCAAGTTAATGGCCTTTTAGGCTTCCTCCACTTTAATAGGAGTTCACTTTTTGAATAATAAGAATTATATGTCACGTGGGGGGCATCGGGATTTTACAAATGCTTAGGTGAGGTAAGGCCAAAAAAAGATTGGGAACCACTGTTCTAGATGTTCAAGAGTAGAAATCTCACTGATTCTGGCAATTGGTAATCCTGACTGAGGCTGGTGAGAACTGATGTCTGAAATATCTGCAGGAAAGCTGACATTCCATAGCTAAAATAAATTAAAATTAATTTTAATGAAACATAAAATTGCCTGCTTATTTATCATCTGCTTGAATGTCTATATATGAGTCATCTATCTGTCACATAGCAGGAATTTTTCCAGGATTTAAGGCCAAAAATTTTCATTTTACCTTACATGGTCCCTTTTAAAAATGGAGATCTTGTTCTGTGCAAGTCATGTCCATCTTATGGCAACTATGAATTAATAATGCTCCCTTCCAAAGTTTTAACAGCAACAGCTTAGCTCAGGTCCTGCAAATTAAAGGCCGTGGCTTCATATATTGAATCAACCCATCACATTGATTTGAATTAAGACCTGTTTATTTATATTTATGAATGTTCACGGTATTTATAAAGTTTCCCTCCAACACCACATTTCAAATGAATCTCTTCGCCGCCGCCCCTCCCGTGTCAGCTCTGTACTGTCCAGTTTGTATTTAGTAATTTGGAATAACATCATATAGATAATGATGACCTTAGTCTCCAGTAACACTTTATCACACTTCAGGATATTTTCTGGCTATTTCATTTTCCACATTTGTTACTGATTCTTGTCAGGCTGTGTACCAATTCTATCTCTGGAGGTGTATTTCCTGTAATAGTTCTGAGAGAAGCTTTCACAGTACTTTCTAAAATTCTAAAACTATACTGTATAAAGGAATCTGGCATCCTTACATCTCTTGTGAGTAATGCTCCAGTATGTTTTCTCCATTTTCTCTTAATTTTATCCTGATTAGACAATGAACAATAAAACATCTGAAAGTTGACCACCCAGGAGACTGAAGGAAAGTGGTCAACATATGGAGGTGATCAACTGCAATGATATGCACACGTGCCTCATTTTATTGCACAGCTTTTATTAGTGAATGCCATACAGAAACACACATAGTGAAAACAGAGGAAACTCATTCATACAGTACTGTATCATACAAAAATCAATAAATCTACACATATATTGTTTTCTCATGGTTTGATCATTCTTTCTGGGGAGAGAAAGAGTTGATTTTAGTCTGTTTCTTATTCTTTTCATGAAGGTAAGTGGAGAAAGCACTCTTATCGTTGGCTATACTACTCAGCGTATTGCTGACTGTCATCTTGCTGACACCAAAATGTTCCGCCGTGCTACTTTGGCTACTGTTTTCTAGAAAAATTAAAAAGTCAACCTTCTCCTTCAATGTCAGCTCTTTCAATTCTTTCCTTTTTACCATCATGACTTAATTAATAGCAAAAAAAGTTTGGTCAACTTTTGTAAAGAAAGACAAAAAAAGAAAACCTGGTTCTTTTTCATATAACTGTTTCATAATTGTGCCTAACCATTGCCCCTCCACCCCCAATTGTAAACTGAAGAGGCAAGACACAAACTGCTATGGTTGAAATCTGGACCACGTTTATTGAAATTTACAAACCCCAGACCAATGGAGGGGCTGGTAGAGCATAACCTGGCACCAGAGCAAGGGAAGCTACTCTTCTCCACTCACTAGTCCAGATGGTGAATCCCTAGCCATAGCTCTGTAAAGTTCTTGCTAGCCACAGGCAGGCTGGCTTTTCCAGGAGGCATCCATGTGGCAGTTTCCAGTTCTATTCACATGGAAGTATATTGGTTGTACCTCATGTTAGCCTCATGACGTTCTCTGCATTCTGACCAATTCACATGAATCTGGCAAAGAATACGGTCTACACCATTACCGCAGCAGGATCTCCAGCCAGACAATAATGTTCTAATTATATGTGATAAGCAAGATTAGACTTTGCTTTCATAACTATTCACCTCAACAACTAGACTTCCTAAAAACTTTTAGTAAAGGTAAAGATCTCCCTTGCTCAAAAGCCAGTGATGTCCAACTCTAGGGGACAATGCTCATCTCTGTTTACAGCCAAAGATCAAGTGCTGTCTGCATCCGCAGACATTTCCATGGTCATGTGGCAGAATGACTAGATGCTGGACCACACAGAATGCTGTTACCTTTCTCACCAAAGTGGTACCTATTTATCTACATACAATTTCTTGCTTTAGGACTGCTAGGTTAGCAGGAACTGGGACAGGTGATGGGAGTTCACTCCATCATGCGGCATTTGGGTCTTGAACTGCAGACCTGCCAACCTTCCACTCATCAAGCTCAGCATCTTAAGCACTAAGCCACTGCTAATAATAGTGCTTAATCTTTGCTTTTCCACAGTAAGTGACTGAGTGCTCCTTGACTTGAGATTCTAATCTCTCTCCATTATTTCCTATTTCATTTTGGATTGTCACATCATAGAGTTTTTGAGGTTTAAAGATTTCAGTACTGTTCACCATTGCTTTCTTCTGCAGAATACTAACAAGAATTAGCTTCAACATCACTGTGATTATCCTTTGAAAAAAATAATTAGAGTGTCAACTTGTATTATTGTTGCTGCAGAGTAGCTGCCCATTGAGAACTCCTCTGTCCTCATCAACACTTGAACTATCAGTTCTCTTCTGTTGATGCAGCTGTTAATTCCTGATGGCTGCACCATTGTCTTGGGTGTCAATTTTGACCAACTTTGATAAATCCTAGTGAAGTAAAGGTAAAGGTTTCCCTTGCTCGAAAGCCAGTCATATCTGACTCTAGGGTTCCGTGCTCATTTCTGTTTCAAAGCCAAAGAGCCAGCGTTGTCTGCTTCTGTAGACATTTCCATGGTCATATGGCAGGCATGACTAGACACCGGAGTGCACGGAATGGTGTTACCTTCCCACCGAAGTGGTCACTATTTATCTACTTGCAATTTCTTGCTTTCAAATTGCTAGGTTGGCAGGACCTGGGACAACGACGGGAGCTCATTCCGTCCTGCAGGACTCAGGAATCAAACTGCTGACCTTCTGCCTCCCAGTCAGCATCTTAGCCACTTGAGCCACTGCTACTCCTACTACTGATACTACTGATAACTTCTACTAACTAGCTATCTCTAGAGGCCAGAAATTTAATATGGTACCTTTTTGCATGCACAGCCATGAGCTGAATCAATGCAAGAGGGAGAGGGAGAGTTATGCAGGAAGTCCATAACATTTCAGCTCTGAATTATTACTCTTGACTGGTTACTTTCTTTAAAAGCCCCAATGTACATATTTTATATTGCCTCCTAAAAATGAAAGACATTTCCAGTATAGTTATTCATTGGTCTCTCAAGTTTAACGGGGCAATTTCTATTCAAGACCTAAACTGGCTGCTTCTCTTACAAGAGATAAGTCACTGGACAGGCAAATTCTCCCCTTCTTTTTCCTCTTTTCAATGTCTCATTGTTTTAAAATGTATTCGCAAACTTTGCAAAACAGTCCTCCTTCTCTTTTGCATGTATTGACCCAGATACACTGTAGGTTCCACTTTTTGGATGGAGAGGAATTTGCAATACCACAGGTAACCTAATATCTTGACAAGCAAACAGGCTACCACAAAATGAAAAATAAACAAACATTAAAAGAGTCAGAAGGTAAGATTCAGAAAGATAAGAAATAAGGATAAATGCTAGCATTGTTCATCTTTCAAAATAGGCACCGTTCTTCAAAAATGATATTTTAAACTGCACATTTGCAAAATGGCTTTGAAAGCGATTTTCCCAGGCCTCGCCATCTTTGGCTGACCATCTGAACCTGAGCAGAATACTACTTTGCTGAGCTAAGCTGTGTCTGTTCTGTAGCATTTAGAAACAGTTGGGGGTGGATGGGGGAGGGGGATAAAAATGTAAGCCTGGCATTAGAGAATGGAAATAGAAATAGATTTAATTTTTAATCCAGTGCCAAAATCCGTTTGACAATCGCTTGGCCTTTAGCCATTCCCAGTGGAGGCTGACCTGAAGATTTGTTAAACTGGGTTAACACGAAGGTTATTCTAAACTGTGTACGAACTGGAATTTTTATTTTTGGAGAGCAACAAAAGAAAGAGACTGGGATTTTCCCCACTGAAATGCTAACATTTGAACAGAGAAGGAGTGGGATACCAATTTTCTATCAACAGACAGAAAAAAGAAGGCACTGCTTACATGAATGTATTATAATCTCCAGTTCGATACCTGAGTACCGCAGGATGGAATGGGCTCCGGTCTTTGTCCCAGGTCCTGCCAATCTAGCAGTTTGAAAGCAAGAAATTGCAAGTAGATAAATAGTGACCACTTCGGTGGAAAGGTAACAGCGTTCCGTGCACTCCGGTGTCTAGTCATGCCTGCCATATGACAATGGAAATGTCTGAAGATGCAGACAGTGCTGGCTCTTTGGCTTTGAAACAGAAATGAGCACTGGACCCTAATGTCAGATTAAAATTAGAATTTTCTTCAACAATTTCCCCCTCAATGCACTAAGAGGAAACAATCATTCCAAACCATTTTTGAACTTATTTGGTATTTGCATATAAGATGCTGGTGAATTTGGAAAACAGTGAATGAAACTTTTTATGTGGTGTTTTATTGAGCTCTGTTTCCTGGAAAGTAATGCTAGAACTTATTTTGCAGATTTTGAAAATCATGTTGGACTATCCCAAAACCCCATGTCTCTTTCATGAAACCCTTAATTTTGCCATTGGAGCTAACTAGCTCTCCTTGTTGTATGGAACATAATCCATCACCGCCAAGTTTGCTGTCAGTGCATGGACTTCATTCAGTAAATGTAAGCCATTTCTGGCATACTGGAGTGACCAGGAACTTGCAGTTCCCTAGACTATTTCACTACTGGAAGCAGTATCCACATTCTCAGTACAACGTCTGGGTCATCCTGTATTTTGGATTCCACCATATTTGCCTGAGATTTAGCAGGACAAGAAGTGCTGCTGGCCATCATGAAATACTCCACAAATTCCCATCCAGAGAGATTTCAAAAATTCTAATAGTTTTCACCTTTATTGTTAGCAAGGCATTTGTGGATCACAATGTCTGCAAAAGCAGACAGTGTTGGCTCTTTTGCAGTAAATGGAGATGAGCACTGCACCTTAGAATCAGATACGACTGGCTTTTGAGCAAGGGAGACCTTTACCTTTACCTTTTATTTCTCATTTCATCCATTCCAAACAGCATTGCAAAAAGGATCACCCACCACACACTGGGAATATCTGCTTCTCCCCAGCCGTTGTGAGTGTTGCAGCTTTGGCCTCAAGGGGAACCCAGAAGCTTGGGTGGGCTAATTAAAAAGTCTTGGGGCTTTTACTCTGTGAAGCTTAGCAAAACACCAATGTACTACAGGTAAATCTATATGTTTCAGGCTGAATGTGTGGACAATCAGGACTTCACCATATCTAGAGGCATAGAGGGACACGTATATCACATGCATTGGTGGCACCTTTGTAGAATATGTGCAAATACTGCTTGTATCACACAGGAAAGCAAGTGCTCCAGGGGGAAGAAGATAAAACTTTATGGCTATGTAATGTTCATTACGAGAAACATTCAAGTATGCTTGTTTTTAGTGGAATTTTTTTGGGGCCGGGGGGGGGGGTGTCTCAGAGAAGGAACACATATTTGGCAGACTTTCATTATTTTGTTACCAGACTAGACCACCTGAGATGGCAAGTGGACGGCCACAAATCTGAAGGCTTCCTCATCAATAAATAAAAACTCCCAGAACTGCCACTTGCATTCAGATGAACTTGTCAAGAAGAAAGCTCAGTCACAAATCTCTGTGACATCCCCGAGCAGCGGGGTTTGCTTTCTAAATACATCACAGCATTTCATCGCTTGGTTCCTCCACCTCCTGACAGGTTGAAGTGGTGAAATCTAGCAACAAATACGTCACCTGTGGCTGCTAATCATGCGAGTTGTCTCCCTGAGGGGGTATACCACATGTATTTTTTTAAAGCATGGAGATTGACCCTAAAACTGAAGGGAGTGAAACAAAGGGATTTGAGGAGAAACACACACTATGCCAAATGTCAGAGGACTTTTAAAATACTATTTTTATTTGGTACTCTCTTGTTGCTCCTGTATTTTCATCACCCTGCTGATTCTGATATTTTGTTTGTTTTGATATTCTGCTTTAACGTTTTTGATGTTAAGCATGCAGGGAGCAGAAATACTGTGGTGAGGTTATACATTTTGAGAGAAATGATTAAATTAATGTAAAATTTGTGTTAAGGCAGTGCTATTTTATTCAGGTAAGGTCTGCACAATCATGTTGTAAATGATTCTGAGCCTACTTTTCTTTTTAATCTCTGCCCCAGGACTGGCCCTATCATAAGGCAGAATGGGACACCTGCTTTAGGCAACTTTTGATGTCATGAGAGGTACTAAGCAAACTGCTTCCATTTAATTTACTATTCTTCATTTTTTTTTTACTCCCATGAAGAAACATTTATGGCACTTTTGGACAGCCTTGATAAAATACACCTTAACTTGGAAGGGGAGGAGACATAATTTCTTGCATCAGTCCATTTCTTTGACCAGCCCCACTATGTGGTGAAATATTTTGTTTTATTGTAGGTTCAGAAAATAAATCAGAAGAATGTGCAGAGGTTTGTACAAATGTATCTGTGTTTGTCTTTCAGGCTGGTACAGTATCTAGAAATTGCTGGAGTACATTTCACATACCAGCTACTTAACAGAATCTATATGTTAGACAATAGTTGTTTTTGACTTTTATTTTCTGGAGCAATTGATTAGGAGAAAAATCCCAGGTAACATATCCATCATGAGTTGTGCTGAAGATTGCATTTGACAGATTTCAGTTTGAATTATGGTCAGTTGGCTGCTATACAGAGGGTAAACTGGCAGCAACGCAGAACTGCTTACTGTGTTGTGATATTTCATATAGGAAAATAGAAAATTATCAGAGCAAGGGACTGTCTATTTCAGAGATGGGTAAAGGACGGCTCCAGATAAAAGAATGTGCCGGTAATCCCATGCCCATCCTCTTCCTAACCAAAGACTAAAACCAGAAGTGAATTTCCGGAAATATTTGGTTTTAATTCTCTCTCTCACACACACATACACACCTGTTTGCCCATTGACAAGTCTGTTTCACCCCTCTGGCAGAAAATGAGCTTGCAGATCTATTGGAATTGTCTACCCTTTATCTGCTCCAACATCTTGTCAGTGGTGGTGGACCTATGGCACATGTGCCAGAGGAGGCACTCAGAGACCTCTCTGTGGGCATGCGCACCATTGCCCTAACACAGAGTTTGTCAGAATTCCCAGAAAGGAGAATTATGGTATTTGTGACCTAAAAACCCTTTAAAAAATCCCTAGATACTGAATTAGGATTAAATGAAGTGCTCTTCAGGCTGACTTCCAATTCTAAAATTCCATAACAACAGTTTGTACATTTCTCCTACCAGCTCCCTGTAAAGTAACGACTTACGGCTGGTGGGCCTTAGGAAGGATAATGTAAATCAGAGTTCAAATGTACTGAAGGTCATACATTTTTATTTTTAAACTTGCCTAAAAAACAATATGAAGAAATCTATTTGTTCAGATCTATTAGAACAAAAACTAACATTGTACAGAGCCCCAAAGCTCTGAAGGCCTTTTGCTTCAGAATGACTGCTAACCTGGAATGGCAATATATGACATGGCATATTGGTACTTACATTGCTCATAGGTATAAGAAGAAAAAGATGAAACAGCAAAATGTAATAAATTTGATGTGAGTTTCTTGCTCACACTGTTCTTCTCCTTGACAACCAGGCTCTGAGACAAGTAAAAAGATTCATAGCACAAAATCCTGGCGTGAAGTTCTACAGTGGGATCACATCTGTCTGCTCCTTGTTTTAGTCCTGTGAGAGAATGCACAGTCGGTGCCAGATGGCCAATTACCAGACAAGAAGATAGATGTCAACTGTTCCTAGAATCTTGCTTAACCTAGACTGCAGCTGTTCTTGGTTGACTTCCTGTTTAATTTTGAAGAATTTCAATTTTTCCTTAACAACCATCCCAAAGAAGTCATTCCATTCCAATGCAATGCAAGACATTGTTAACATGTGGGAAGAATTTTAGCCTTAACTCTGCTAAAGGGGGATCATGGTTACTTTTTCTTGAGAATGATCTCAGCTTATGAAAAAGCGTGGCAAGTCTTGGTTCAGTAGGTTAGGACCAGGGGTGGTAACACATAAGAGTCAGTGAAACCACAGCTTCAGGCCTTGATAATACTTGGAGAGCTCTAATGCTTTCTAAACTAAACCACAGTTTCCTGGATGATACTGTGAGAAGTGAGATTATGAGGTGATGGTGCAGTGTCTCCCACAAGAATATTGAATCTCTTGACTTTGTGAAAAGGTAAAGATTTTCCCAGGCAATCTAAGCGTTTTGATTGCCAAGCAGGCTGCACTTTTTAACTGCTTCTTCTGAAGCCAGAGCAGGAAAACTCTGTAAACCAAAGCATTTCAGATCAAATCTGGCTTTTCTTGATGACCAGCACTTCAGCTGCTAATTTCATTCTCATCATATGAGATACACAGTAAACACAGTGGTGTCATACTACTGTTAAGGTTTACCAGCCTTAAGTCAAACAAAATTGCAGTAGGAGAAAAAAATCCAGGTTGCATTTCTTTGTTGTACACTAGTCTAATGACTTGGTGAACAATGGGGAAAACGAGCATCAAAATCTTAGCCAACATCTATTCACTGCTGTAATTTATGCCATTTGACTTATACTGTACTAGCAGATGAAATTAATAGGATTCTTGCCGAAAACAACCTTTTGCAAAAAATGTAAGTTAAGAAATACATTAGGAAAAACAGTACTACCTTTTAGGTAGTCCTGTTTTGTAGATTCTGCCTCTACTTCATAGCCATATGGCAACCGTTGATAACTATGTGGGAACTGTTGCAGACGTATGACTGATGAAATACACTGTTTATTTACTAGTTTATTAATTCTCTGCCTCTTCACAGCAATAACACTAATATTGGCTTAGAGTAATACAATAAAATGTCTAATTCAATTTCACACACCTAGAAACTGACTTTGAAAAGTACCCAGACCTGTGCAACAGATATTAGGATGTTTGGGAGATTGCAGTGGATGAAAAGAAGATCACCTAGTTTATGATTCTGCTGATGGAACAAATTCCATTATTGCCCAGTGTTAGACATAATTTGCTTATTTATTTATAAAGATTTTTTAATATCTTGTAAGCCACCCAAAGTGGGAAAATACCTCATTTGGACAGAATATAAATGTAATAAATACAAATTAATAAATAATAAAATAAATATCTGTTTCCTTGTGGATTAGAATGCACATTAAATATTTATTGTCTTTGGACCATCCTTTTGTTTCCCATATTTGTTGGCATTATTCCATTGAGGATTTTGATAGATTCAATTTCTGTAGCACATTTTGTCCCTGTAGTCTGGAACAGCTCTATTAATAATAATTTTGTGTCAGAAATTATTCTAGGTTGAAAGGATTTTTGTGGGAGAAACTCCACTCAAGGAACATCCAAATGAGGCTCCTTTCCTGTCCCCAAGAGGTGGGACAGGCAATCAATTTGTCATTCAGTATCTGGGTTTCGAACTGCCAACTTGCCGGCCTTCCAGCTAACAAGGCGAGCTTCTTAAACACTGAGCCATCGCAGCCCCTGGTGGTTTTTTCCTTTCAAGTATTTGTGAGAATCCTTTAAATCACTTTCCAAAGTTGGAGGGTTTTTTTTTCCATCATAAGAGTCTTCTTCAAAGGAACCTGTATAATTTTCTTCTATATGTCCATCCTCTCTTTAATATATTCTGCCAGTAATGGTTAGAATTCTGTTGGCAGAATCTGTTGTGTGTCTCAGCCTTAAATACACCATATTCCACGAACAGAATTCCATTATCTAAGGAGAAAAAATAAAGAGAAGATGGACACAATGCAGTGAAGTGCTATATGGGAGCACACTATGTAAATTCCTTTGACAGCTGGCTAGATAAGTCAGTGGTTGAAGTATCTGGCTGCAGAGCCAGCGGTTGGGAATTTGATTTCCAAATGTAGCTTCTAGAAGAGCCAGTCTGTGTAGCCATGAGCAAGCTGCACAATCCCAGGGTGCCCCCAGAAGAAAGAAATGGCCAGCCACTCCTAAGTATTCATTATGTAGAAAACCTTGGAAAGAACTTACTTGATGGCATGCTACTATATTATTATTTTTAAGGCTGGGATTATGATAACCAGTAGTGATTTTTAGACATTAAAGGCTTTCCCACCCTCTCCCATCCTAAGACCCGCAGTCTTAGGTCAAAAGGGATCTCTGTGAAGCCTCGGAACTCGAGATAGGAACAGGACACTTTTAATAACTGTGAGATAATTTGTAACTGTCTGTTTGGAAAAGTTTTATTCCTGACCACTTTAGCTAGCTCACCCCCAAATTCTGCAATTTTTAAACATTAATTGACTTGCTTGTGATAGTGACACTGAAGATACTACAGACTTAGGTAGCACCTATTCAGCAATCTTCTTCTTGTTGTTGTTCAGTCGCACAGTCGATTCCGACCCTCTGCGACCCCATGGACCACTGTCCGCCAGGCACTCCTGTCCTCCACCATCCGCCTCAACTCACTCAGCTCTGTGCCCATTGTCTCCACAATACCATCTAGCCATCTCATTTTTGGCCGCCCCCTTCTTCTTTTGCCCTCGACCTTTCCAAGCATCAAGGCTTTCTCAAGTGAATCCTCTCTTCTCATTTGATGTCCAAAGTACTTTAGCTTCATCTTTATTATTTGACCTTCTAAGGAGCAGTCAGGGTTGATTTCTTCTAAGATTGACCTATTTGTTCTCCTCGCTGTCCAGGGGACTCTCAAAACTCTCCTCCAACACCACATCTCAAATCATCAACAATCTTATATATATAAAAAAATCTTATCTGTTGCTTAGGGAATACATATATTCTTCCAACCAAAACCTTTGGTGTCCACATCAAGAATAATGTGTGTTAAAAACTGCTTTGTATTGCTGGCCTTGTTGTAGGAAATTTGGATACAGTACAAGAAACTTTGTGTTTGAAGGATGATGGGAGTAATTTACAAACACGGTGGGAGGGTTTCTTTTGGTGCAAAGCATTCCTACAGTCAAATTATTCAGACAAACCTCAAATTGCTTCTGCTGTGATATTTGCTGAAGGCATTTCATGGTTTCAAAAGTGTTTGTTCACATCTTCCATGTGGAATGGAATGAGTGATAGCACTATACGTTCTTGTACTCTCTCCCCTCCTACACATTCTTTTAAGATGGTTATTAACTGTTGTAGCAAGAGACATATCTTTTAACTTTTCTTTTCTTCACTTTACATGTGTGGAAACAGCTGGATGGTGTCACCTCATGCTCTGTTGACATTCCAAGTCTCTATAACATAGATATTTTCTTTGTTCATATTGCCTTATTGTCGCTATATGTTTCCTACCAACACTCTGTCTTCTTTATTGTACTCAGTCAGTCTCTGATCACTGAGAACTACTTGTCTGTTACATTTCTTGTGTTGTTCTTGATTTCATAACAGTATGGTGTTAAATAATATTGGCTCCTGGATTTGCCCCAAAGTGCTACATCATATTTTTATGGCCTGATAGAATTGGAAAAATTAATGGTTTCACTTCAGGTTGCCATTTAGACCAGAATTTGGACCTGCCAACCTAGCAGTTTGAAAGCTAGAAATTGCAAGTAGATCAATAGGGACCACTCCAGTGGGAAGGTAAACAGCATTCCATGTACTCCGGTGTCTAATCATGCCTGCCACTTGACCATGGAAATGTCTGCAGAAGCAGACAGCACTGGCTCTTCGGCTTTGAAACAGAGATGAGCACTGAACCCTAGAGTCAGATATGACTGGCTTTCAAGCAAGGAAAACCTTTACCTTTACCTAGGGGGAAGTGCAACCTTTCACATAGAGTTGGGACTACATATCCCAGCATTCCTTTCTAATGGTGGCAAGGCATGATGGGAACTGCAGCCCAACAATACCTGGAGAGCCACATCTTACTAACCCAAAAGTCTATGGCCTTTGGAGTTATAAATATAATGGGAAGAAAAAATTGCTTCTAAAATGCCCAAAGATCCCAAATTAATGTATCCAAACTAATAGTTGCAACTATGCATAAGATGCTGAGCTTGGCATCAGGAAAGTCAGCAGGTTAGCAGTTTGAGATCTGATTGAGTGAGCTCCCATCATCTCCCCCAGGTCCTGCCAACCCAGCAGTTCAAATGAAAGAAATTGCAAGTAGATAACTAGGTAGTGCTTCATAGGAAAAGGAAACAGTATTCCATGTGCTCCAGCATTTAGTCATGCCTGCCACATGACCATGAAAACATCTGCAGATGCAGACAGTGCTGGCTCTTTGGCTGTAAACAGAGATGAGCACCACGCTCTAGAGTCAGATACAACTGGCTTTTGAGCAAGGGAGACCTTTACCTTTATTCACATTTATGACAGGCCCAGTTGCATGGTTTGTTATTCACTTTGCTCACCAACAGTATTTAATGTCCTAACATTTTTGCCAGAGTGTATGAAGGACTACAACCAGTGCCCTTGCAGTCCATGTCAGTTTTTGAGTGTGTCCCTTCATGAGCCCACTCTCATCCATTTTTACACCAACCTTCAACAGAAATCCATATTAAAATGTGTGTTCTTTCTGAACATTATTTCTTCCAAAATAGCATCATTCTACATATTTTAATCCAAATTTAGCATGTTAATGGATATTGGTATGTTTTCTCTCCCCCCCCAACCCGGTTGAGCCAAAAAAATCCACCTCAACCTTCAGGACTAGATGATGGAGCACACAGAACATTGTTACCTTTCCAACCAAAACAGTGCCTATTTATGTACTTGCAATGTCTTGCTTTTGAACTGCTAGGTTGGCAAGGACTTAAATAGATGACAGGAGCTCACTCTGTCATTCAGCACATGGGTCTTGACCTGCTGACCTGCTGACCTTCTGGTTGTCAAGCTCAGCATCTTAACCAGCAGGCTGAAAAAGTTAGTCTCTGGCTGTGGAGTCAGAGGTTAGGAGTTCAGCTCCTCACTGTGCCTCCTAAACAGCCAGCCTTTGTATCCTTGAGCAAGCGAAACAGTCCTAGAATGTTCCCAAAAGAAAGGAATGGTAAACCACTTCTTGTATAATTTTCCTAGAAAATGCTGGGAAAGGTGACCATAAGTTTGAAATGACTTGACAGCACCGTTACATAAGCTATAATATTCCAGTTCTAAGGAAGATTTCCTTGTGATGGTAATCTCATTTCTCCAATAATTTATATGGTCACTCAGTCATATCCCCACTTTTTGTTGTTTCAACCCTTTATTTCACATCCCTGCAGTGGTGGGATGTCAAAAAATTTACTACCCCACCATGATGTCATCACAGTGTGGACGGAGCTAACATCATGATGTCATGACATTGTGGGCGGAGCCAAAGAAAATAAATAAATAATAATAATAAAATAAAATAAAAATAAGCACACACACACACACACACACACACACACACCTCAATCCACCCACCCACCCACCCACAACACAAGGACAGCAAGGAGGCCATGCATATACACCAAGCACTGTAGGCATGCATGCACACCAAGTGCTTGGCGGATGCGCAGTGGGGGAACCAGTGAAAAGGTAAGCCCTGAAGGTAGTTCCCCCCAAAAGCTGCTACCTGTTCTCTGGGACACTGGGAAAAGTTACTACCGGTTCTGGCAAACTGGTGAGAACCTGTTACATCCCATCACTGGACATGGTCCTTTTATAAGGTTTAAGCAACTTTGGGCTAGAAAAGTAGGTTGAAGGTTGACCTGGAAAAATGTGGTTAGAGGTAACGTTCATAGTTTTTTATGATAAAGTATAAGAGGCAGTAGCACATTCCGCTTTGCTTTTAATCCAACAATGTAAAAAGCCTCAAGTGTATTACACAGTATCACAGATACCTTTGAACTTCAGTTGGAGAAATGAGGCTTCTAGCTCTAGCTATATTGATCCTTTCTGTAGGAAATCAGTCATTCTCAGTATCATCGTTTGCAGCTTTCGATAATTTCAACAGCTGAAAGTGACTAGTATGTCTTTAGTGGCCATGAAAGTTTTACTGTTTCTTCAAAAGAAAGAAAAAAAGAAAGATTTCTGAGCAACCTTGATCATACAATAGTCTCAATAGTGAAGTGTAACAGAGACACAGATAGGAGATCTCGTAATTCATATTAACTTCTGAATATTATTTTTCTCAAGTGTACAATACAGTATTTTGCCCTCTTCCTCCTTTTTCTTCCAACTAGATTGTAACTAAACTGTGAACTAGTACATCTGGCCTTGTAGTTTAAAGTTTTGCTTGTTTTTCCGGCTGCCCAGTTACTGGAAAATGAACAGTAACTGACATAGTAACATAAGCAGTAAAGCTTGTCACCAGAGATAGTTCAAGTCACCTTTTAAGAAAAAGATAATCTTCTTGTGAGATTTTTCAGGATTTTATAATATTCCTTCCTCTTGATTTGGCGTGTTATTTTTATCTGCAGATTTCACAAAGCAATAAGATGAGTGGGGGGGGAGGGTATACCCTAATCATATTAATCTGGAATTGTTGTCACTTGTTGGGAGGCTGAACTGCACATCCAGATAAATATAAGATCTGAAGTAGTTCACAAAAGTCTGAGAGGAAAACAGACAGGCTTCCAGATTCACGACTTTTAAGAGAGGATGTGTAATCACTATATGCATACTGCACCTTTAAGATAATGTCCTCACTAGGAAACAAATTAAAATAGAAATTAAAAATCAACATGAGGCAATATTAAAATTATTCAGTAAATAAACTGGGAGTAGCTAAGCAAAACAAATGCTACCCTGAACAAACTTTCCACAGAGTTGAGGGAGTTAAGAGAGGTTATGGTATCAAACTAAGGCAACTACAGCCTCAGGGCTGAATAGGACCGTAATGGCCAACCTCGGCACTCCAGCTGTTCCTGAACTTCAATTCCCAGAATAGATGATCAGCAGGAGTACAAGAACACCTAGAGTGCCAAGGTTCACCATCATTGGACTAGGGTGTGCACCCATACCTTCGTACATTTCAGGGCTGAAATCTCTTGGGGATTCTAGATCTTACATGATCCCTCACTATTGCTGGTTTTATAACACTATGGGCCAGCTATTCCTTCCTTCACATCTTTTCACAATAGCCCGCAGGAGCATCTGTATGGAGAGTTTTATGGTTTGAGCCCATGACTCTGCCTTTGATAGCTAGCAACCTTATCTTCCCTGACAGAGAAGGTCCTAAGACCCACAATATGTGTGTAGGTGGTTCTTCAAGTTCTCTGATACCAAATCATCTTCTAGAAAGCAGTTAAAGAGTAGTTCAACATGATCACGATTGGTCAGCAGCCAAATGAACATGTTCAGCAGTTTACATACCTCAATAGCATCTTATCACATAGATGCAGATGTTAAGTACAAAATTAGTAAAGCCTCAGCTGTATCCCAGCATTTATGACCTATCTGGTTAGCTTTAAAAGTCAATAAAAAGACCAGATTACAGTTTTATCAGACAATTCTTCAACTAATGGTGATCAACACCAGCAAAACATGGGCAATAATGGCACACACAGTACAAAAGCTCAGTGTGATTCATGAATGTTGCTTATGGAAAATTCTGGATGTCTCCTGGTGCAATTGTATCACCAATGAGGAAATTTTATCCTGACATTTTCTCCTCTTCTGTCACCTCCTTTGGGATTATGGTAAGGTTGATGGCTTTGCACATGGTGGTGTGTCCACCTTCTTGCAATAGGGTGACTCAGGAGAAATCACTTGGAGGACTGTTGAGGTGGAGGGGAGCATCAGGAAAGGTCCAACATTGGAATCCTCTGGTAATTCCTCCCAGAATGTGTGTGTGTGCGTGCATGCATGCTTACATTGATTCTCAGACAGGGAAACTAGGAGCTGCAGTACATGCCCAACCTTATGGCAGAAGAATAACCCATATTTTCTAGTTTTGTTCCAATTGCTGTACATTTGAATGTGACCCTTTGTTAAACCTAGGAGGCTGGGTACTGGGTTCCAGATATCCAAGTATGTTTTTCCCCCCCATGCTAGTTATCCTTTAAAAGGCAACCAAATATATCATAGTAATGGGAAATGTCCCTTGCTCGAAAGCCAGTTGTGTTTTAACTCTAGTGGGTGCTGTTCATCTCCATTTACTGCCATCAGCAGACATTTTTGTGGTCACATGACAGGCATGACTAGATGCTTGAGTGCACAAAATGCTGTTATGTTTCCTGATGAAGCAGTACCTATTTATCTACAAGATGTTGTTCTGGAATGACATCTTGGTTGTTGCAGATTTCTAACTAGCATTTTACCGATTCTGACCGCCTATTCCATTTTGGCCCTTTATTCTTTTTTCTTTCCACAATAAGGTTGGATTCTGCAACAATATCATGTCTACTTTCCTTTTTTAGCATCTGACTCCCAGTCTAAAAGCATTTCCAGAGTAATAATATGAGCTGATCATTCAAAGAATGAATTCCAATCAGATTCCTTGATATATGAAAGATGTTATGTGCCTTAGGTCATATATTTTAGCTTACCTATTTTGTTTCTTAACATCTGCTTTAAAAACTCATGCAGCAATGTATGGTTGGAAGAGAATATGGTTTTAATGGCAAGTATGATGCGGATGACAACGTTGACAGCAGCCTAGATGTCATATGAAGATGAAAATGGTGCTGCTGATGCATGCATCTTAATGAAGACTGGGTGATGATAATAAGCCTGTAATAAATTGGAGAAGGGGAAATACATCTTAAGGAAGAAGTACATTACTAATTAATATATAATAAACTGGTTGTGTGTATGTGGAATGCAAAAGACATTAATGAGCTGAATACTTAAGGAAAGTCCCAAAACTGCATCTCAGCCAAACTAGCAGTTCAAAAGCAAGAAACTTTGGTGGGAAAGTAAACAGTGTTCTGTGCACTCCTGTGTTTAGTCATGCCTGCTACATGGCCACAGAAATGTCTGCAGATGCAGACAGCACTGGATCTTTAGCTATAAACAGAGATGAGCACTGAACCCTAAGTTGGATATGACTGGCTTTCAAGCAAGGGTGACATCTACCTATTCCACATCTTAGGAGCCAACACCAAGAATGCTCATGCTCTACTCATCACCTTTTGTTTGTTTGTTTCTTTAGGCATAGCTACCAGCAATTTCAACATTTCATTGCTCCAAGTATAATTTCTCAGGAAGAGGAGCTACTGTGTATAGCATGGTCCTAAACCATTTAGGGCTTTGTATGTCATCACCAGAACCTTGAATTTGTTTAGTTTACTTTAAAAAAAAAACCCCACCTAGCACCTTTATTTCCAGCTTTCATTATTTTCTACTATGCATAAGCAAATGCTAAGATTAAATAGCAGGCAGCAGTGTGCAGTTCTTTATCTCCAGTATAGATAGGTACACATTCTAATTCAAGTTCTGAATAGCTGGGATTCTGTTGTTGTTGTTGTTGTTGTTGTTGTTTAAGGATCAAAGGGCTAGACTGCTTTGGAGATTATTCATTTGTAGGTTACCATAAATCAGAGATGACTTGACAGCAAATTACAACAACAGCATGATCAAAGACACAGTGATATTTATTGTTCAATCAAACGCTTGAGTTCAGTTCCTCTAGAACAGTGGTTCCCAACAAGGGGTACACAGCCCACTAGTGGACTTCAGTTCCCAGAAGCCTCAGTCAGTACACTGGCTGACCAGTGCTTTGGGGAAATGACTTAGGCTTCTGGGAATTGAAGTCCAAAAACCAGCATTTGGGAAACACTGCTCTAGAAAGTCCTTCTTCTTCTTCTGGCAATCCTCATGGTGATCAGCCATGAAAATATAATGCAGTGGCCTTTCATCTGCCTTCCACATCACAGCATGATACCCATACCACTGATCCAGCTCCATGAGTAACTTATTGGTCCTGAGCCCTTTTGGCACAAAAAGACCTCATCAGACCCAGGCCCATATTGATGAAGCTGCTGCCCTCCATCAAGATCAATTCAAGTGGGATTTAATCCACTTGGGAACCATCACCCTTCCCTGTGGACTTTGCCACCTATGATCATGTATTAGCAGCTTCTAATAGAAGGTTGTAGTCCCCACTGAACGCAGCAAATTTACAACAGTGCAGTAATAATACTACAGTGAAAACCAGGAGTTCCTCAGGGTGATGAAATTCAGTGAAGTTGTCTCCCAAATTTTCTTGTTCCAAAAAGATTGAAGAATATTGACAGGCTTTTATGCACAGCGGGGTGGGTGGGGTGCAGAGATGTTATCACAGGCTTAGTAAAAGTATGTAGAATCATAAGAATTTAGTAAATCAGCACATATGTAAATCCCAATGATTCTGTGACTTTAATCTCTAGTCTAGATGAAATTAACAGATTTAGCCCATAATCATCACTGTCACCATAACATAAAAACTGAATTTTTAATCTTGAATAGAGTGTGGAAGGTTAAAGTAGCAGGTTCTTTCCTAGGCTTTTCAATATCTCCATAGTTCTCCATAGGAATGGTTATATGTTCTCATGCTTTTCAATATCTCCATAGTTCTCCATAGGAACGGTTACATGTCCTCATGCTTTATAGGTTGTGGTTAATAAGAGCTATGTCAGATTTCAAGAAAAGGGTGAACAAAACACATTTAGTCATCTGATTAGAAAGAATGAATTAACACCCATGCAAATTTGCTCAGAATGCAATTATCACAATCCAAACCTTTACCGAACACTCCCAACTAACAGAAACAGACAAGTCACCTGTTAACTATTGTCCAAGGAAAGCAGTTTTTTTTTAATTGTCATCACTTTAGCTCAACATCAATCTCACGTTTTACTGAAGGAACAAGGCTGGAGTGAAGAATCCATGAACATAAGCCAAGGGATGCTGAAATATTTCAGTTTCATATACGAAAGGTCCTGTATAAGGTCATAAAATCATGCTTGTGTAAAGTTATGCTGTGCAAACTGGATCCGGCAACAGAAATATTTAATTTAAATTAATTGAAAGCTTCTCATTCCTGCACCCTTTCAGGTTCCAAGAAAGGAGCAGGATACTTTCAATTAATCTTTCCACAGATATGAAGATCGGTGGTAGATATAAGCAAGTGGCTCTCTCTCAAATTCAGGTATCTCCCTAATTGGATCAGTTTCCTTTATAATAAGATTGTTGTAAAGATAACAGAGGTTTTGAACACCTACAAATGAAATTATGGGCATTGTTAGTTGTCATTGTATTAGTATCCTTTCCTAAAATGAGATCGAGAATATTATTTATCAATAAAATAAATCAACAAGAAAATTACAGTGGAACCTCATACAACAATCGCCCCGTATAGCAATGAAATCACATAACAATTAGGTTGGGGGGGGGGGATGGTGTCCTGCATAACAATTTTCCCTATGGAAAAAAACATACAACAATTTTTCAATGGAAAAAACCACTTAGCAAAAAAAAATTAATGCGATCATGTCTTTTTTCCTCCCTGTATTTAAACTACAGGAAGAGAGAGGCTTATGTTTTAAATACAGGGAGGGAAGAAAAAAACACAACCCTCTCTCTTCCTGTAGTTTAAATACAGGAAGGAAAAAAAGAATTGCCTCCATCTTTCTCTCCCTCCCTTTCCCCCTTCCCTGTAGTTTAAATACAGGGAGGGAAAGAGACAAGGAGGCTTTGCGACTGCAGTAGGGTCAGGGAAAGGCGGGTGCTTTTCCCTGACCCTACTGCAGTGGCAGAGACTGCTGCGGGTGGGGGTGGATTGGGTAGTTCTACCCAAACCACCCCACACCCGCAGACCATTGTATCTGACAACGCTAAAAGAATCATTATTCGATGCAAGTTTTTTCCAAAAAACTTGCATCGTTATCCGATTCTAGCGTTATCCGATGCAATCGTTATCCGGGGTATTACTGTAACCTATGTTCTGTCACTACTAGAATTTTGTTTGGACTTTCCAAACAGTTTTTATGACAATGTTTATCCAAAAGTCCTCGTCCAGAATCCTGAAAAACTCAGATAAAAGGGACAAATCTGTCTGAAATTGACCCAAACCACTTTCCGTGGTTAATAGAGGTTGCTTTTGAGGACGCTGGATGGGTTTGCTCAGTTTCCAACATATTTGTCCCTTTCATTTGAGCACTTTTGTTATGTCGTTTGAGGATTTTTTTTGTAAATGTTGTCATAAAAACTGTTTCTGAAGTCTGTCCAAAATTCTAATAGTGTCATAACAAAGGTTATTTTATCTTCTCTCTAACACACTTTGGATCACCTCGATAAGTTGCATTGTTTTGTCACTGGTTCACCGACAACGGGACACCCCCAGCGAAAATGTCATTTTTTTGAGGCAACTTTCAGGTTTAATCACGTCATCATTTTGCATTCCTGGTCTTTGGGTCCTAGCATTCCTGAAAGTCGCCAAGATGATCTTTCATACAGCATAATCCTTATTTTCATCAGTGCTGTAGTTTCGTTGTGGCAACTCGTCAAAAGTACATAATTTTCATTACATGCCAAATGCAATCAGACCACCCTACCGAAACATAAGATGTTCATCGAATTCACATTAAAAAAATCATTGTACGAAACATCCCACAGGGAAAATCTCTATATGATGCATGTATCGTATTGCAATTGTTTCGTACAACAAGCCCCATGGCTACAAGCCCCATGGAACAGATTAAAATCATTGTATCACTGTATAACTATATTACATAATGATTATAAACAACACCTAACTTCACACTTCCTGTTGTATAACGGTACGTTTTAGCTATTTTTCCTTATAAGAATGTAAATTTGCTACATAATGGAGGAGGAACACCACTTTGTTTAAAAGTTGGCTCATGCTATATCTTCTACTTTGCTTAAGGCAGGGGTTCACAACCTGCAGCCTGTGGGCGAGATTCGGCCTAATGTTCCATTCCTTGACCTCGCTCCCGCTGCTATCACCCTCACCCTTGCTGGAATCGGCCACTGACTAATTTATGGCCATGTAAATGCATTTATGTAAATAAATGTCATCGCAAACACATTTACAACATCCACAGACATGGTTTACAGTGGAGGAAACCACTAATCTGGCCCACTCAGCTGTCTGAGAGGGCATGGTCTGGCCTATAGCTGAAAAATGTTGAGAACCCCTGGTTTAAGGTGACAACAAAAGAGTCTATTTTTTAACACAAGCTAGAAGCTTGTGGCATTCAGATGCTGTGTTTATGTAACCAAGAAGTAACTATTTCAGTTACTTTTGAAAATTGAGAGAATGGTGAGTTACTCAAAACATTACAATGACAGAAGCCTTCAGGTTATATGGATTATATGCATAACTAAATTATTTTCAATATCTTTTGAAAGTCAATTATTTACATTCTAAATTTAATATAACCTTGCAAAATCCTTAAAAAATATAGGATTCTGGGATGGATGTTTTGGGTGAAAAGACAAGGAAGAATCTAAAATTTTCCTTTTTGCCCATCATTCCTTCCTTTATGCCCCTCTTCTCAGGTAACATTCTAGCAGGAACCTAAATCGGCTGCATGTATGAGAAATTCTAGAAGACAATTTTAGAAGGTTCAGCTGAAGACTACTTTTATCTCATCTTAATGTACCTTACAAGGCTCTTTGAAGAGAGAAGCCAGACGGAAAAACATGTATTCCCTTTGAGAAAGGGATTATTTGAGGAAGAAAAATACACACAAGTCAATATATCTTCCACCACCTGCTGCAGACTTCATATGTAAATTTGCCTAAGACCTAAACATTAATTGCTTATGCCTTATGACTATACAGTTGGCCTGTCTGTGGAGTGGTCGCTTCACCTTCCTAAGTGTATAATCCCAAAAATTTGTTTTTTGGGTCATATATGGAATGGCACAGGTGAAAAAGTGTTTCTCTGTGTGTAACTCTGAGAATTGACATTAAAAAACGCAAGTGTGTGTGTATGTGTTTATTTTCACTGTTCCACGCTAGGTTCCTTTAAAATGTCTGATTCTATTGGACCCATATCAGACATGAGGTCACTCACTTGGAGCACTGATTATGTTTGCATTGGGTACTTCAGAGCCTGCTCCTGTTCTGTATAACATGCCCCAATGCAATAGTCACCTCTTTCTCTTCAAAGGGTCATGTTAGCATTTTGAAAACATTCTTCTAGCTTTCTTCACACAGTTTGCTTTTTCATGGATCTTTTGCTTTCAAATGCTGTTCTCTTTTCCTGTTCCTTTGTTGCTTAAAAACTCTGCTCCATAGAAAGCTTCATTGACAAAGCCAGCTGAATGGATTGTTTGTGTCCCACTCCTACAATTCATCTCTGTTGTTTACACATCAGGCCAGAGACCTTCTGAAACTTTGATTTCCATGCATGACGTTGCATTTTGATCATTCTAGAGCCAGCCAACTGAGAACAACAGATCTGGAGCCAAGCAGAGGTTGGAGCTAGGTAATTATGATCTACATGTCCATATGGATGCTCCTGGCCATGGCGTGGGTGGTATCAGGTCTCCTGATTATTATTATTTTTAAAAATTGCTTCACAGTGATAGGCAACAGTGAGAGATAGAGAATGACGCAGCCATAAAGAAAACAAAATTGAAAAGTTGAGATGGGCAAGAATTTAATTTAATTTTAATCTTTGAGAAGAATTCACTAGAATTTAACCATCTCTGGAATAGAAAGAATGTGCAATTTTACAACTTTAAAAAGTAAGACATGAATATTGACAGATTCATTGAGTCCAGGATTTTAAGAGCTTAACTTTTAAAAGTCTAAGTTTTAATCCTTGTACATTCAACTACAGTCCTTTGCAGCACTGAAGATAAATGTCATCTATGGCAGGGGTCAGTAACTGTGAGGAATTCAGTGTGTGAGGATGGGCAATTTAAGCATGGCTTTCAAATCAAGAAAGCAATGGAAATTCCCCTTAGCGTGGCAATTATTATCGCAGGTAGCGTTAGAAAAAATAGCCTTGTTAGTGTCAGTTATATCATTATGACACATTCTTAGATCCTCTATTTAACTTATCTAACTTGTTAACTTGTTGTGAGGATAACAGCAGAGAGGGAGGGAGAGAGAGATAAAAATATAATAACACCTTCATAAGCTAATTAAGTAATTAGTACATCTTGTATATTAGAAGATGAAAATGGAATATGTGAGACCATTTCTGGATTGGAGGAGTACTGCATGTCTCTTTCCCATCTATCACTGTACAGAAGAAAAACCATACTTTTAGAGACTCTCCACCTGCATTCCAAATACTGAGAGTTATGTCTTAGTAATGCCAATGAGGAGAGACAAGTCTTCTCTAAAATATGAAAATGAAATGTGGATTATCCATCATCGTGAAGGGCATCGTACTTGAGAGTTATGGCTATGTGAGTTTCCAGGAAGCATGGATTGTAACTCATCGCTTACTTTAGTCACAGGGATCATTTCTAAGAATGATGGCTCCAGGTACTAACCATAGGGCATACAAATTTTAGATGGTGCAACCGATGGCTGAAAACTCTGCAGTCACTTACAATTCACTCCACTGACAAGCATGGAGCCATCATTGCTTTCCACTCAGTTGATTCAATCCGCCCACCCCAGATGGCACTGAGTCTTCTTCTGAAAAGTAAAACATTTGGAGAGCATTTGGTTTTATGCATTCTGGGCAGCCTCATGTCAAGTAAGACTGTGGATGGACCATGTTCCTTTTACAGAATGCAGATGCACAGCTCAGCAGTCCATCCAATAACTACGATAATGATTTCTCCAAAACAAATTTGGAAGTCAAAGCATTTGGATTTTAGTTCACAATATCTAAAGGGTTCTCCAGGATCCTGAAAACCTGCCTCCCTGAAATCTAAGCATCATTAGGCATTACCCAAATTATTCCTTTTAGATTTATGCCTCAGTTACCATCTGGCCATTTCTAACAACTAGAACAAGAGCCTGCTGAAGCATTTGTGAGGGCTCTCTCCATCAAAGCAATCACTAACCATTGTGCTTGGCATGAAATATAGTTGGGTTTTCTAAATGTTGCCAGATCTCAGGGTGCTAGCTGGCTTATCAATGAATTGCTACTGTCGGGGAAATTTTATTTCTATTTTCCCCAGCTGCTACACACAAAAGGTCTCTAAGCACAATATCTTAAAATATTATTAATTAATTTATTGCATACATAAGCCAAATAAAATAAGAACACATTCTGTAAAGTACAATACCTTAATAATAAAGAGATGCAAGTAATACTAATATTGGCCAATAATATAGAAATTTGGAACAAAGCAAAGACAGGTTTCCCTAGGATCCTGTGTTTGCAATGGTCAAATGACTGTCTTTCCTCCTCCCTTTTATACCTTCTAAACTACATTTTTTCCTACTACATTAGGTCATCTTACGTTTTGTGGTTAGCAAGATACACGTGAGCACGTGGTCAGCATGAGGCATGAGTAACTCTGTCTTGAGCCACCTGCAGAGGTTATTATAGGTCACAGTGACATGATGACTCCCTTTATATCATTGTGAGTCTACTTTCAATTAAAATGGCTGCACTTGCTTGTAAATAATATGAATCAAAATTTCTCTCACACACTACATTCCTTTGAATCTCCAGGCAAAAAGAGTAATCTAACAGGGAGTATCACTGGATTGGGGTGGGGTAGATTTTTGTGTATGATGTGGCTTTAGAGCACATACATCCCTATCTACCTATTCCCAAGTGGATGTGGTGGTCATTGTCCTAACCCAATATTGGCATATTTAAAGTCAGGAGAACAGGGGGGAAGTTAAACTTAGATCCAGTGGAACAAGACTCCTGAGATTTCTCATTGCACAAACCATAGCAGCAACAATACAAAGTCAAGGAAGACATTCACTGAATGAGTTTGCCACAAACTGCTGCAGCAGTACAGCCAAGAAAACCCCACCACATGTCACATGTGGCAAAGGTAAGGGCATGTGGGATGCAAGTCTGTGTAGGAATATTCGCAACTGCTGCAGGTTCTGGTTTTCTTTTGTTACCTGCCAAGCTTCTGGAAGATAAAATTAGTTCCCCTGGCTCTGAGCTGCCATAATACCCAGATAGCAAAGGTAAAAGTCTCCCATGCTCAAAAGTCAATCATGTCCAACTCTAGAGGGCGATGCTCATTTCTGTTTACAGCCAAAGAGGCAGTGCTGTCAGTGTCTGCAGACATTTCCATGGCCATGTTGCAGGCATGACTCAATACCAGAGTGCACAGAACACTGTTACCTTTCCTGCCAAAACAGTACCTTTTTATCTACTTGCAATTTCTTGCTTTTGAACTGCTAGGTTGGCAGGAGCTGGTGCAGATAATGGGAGCTCACTCCATCGCAGAGTGCTGAGGTCATCAAGCTCAGCTTCTTAACTACTAAGCCACCATGGCCCTTTAGCAGGTTATTATTCTGTGTGTGATGCAGAAGGAGCCTCCGTGAAGAACTTGAGTATTATGCCCTGGACATCATCTGGTCCTTCTATTCCAGAAGCACCAGTGGATTGCTTCTGACATGAAGAAAGATTCAGACTCAGGTCCCCTTTACCTTGGTTCTCTTGTGCCCATTTCCTCATTCTCCTCGCCCAGAAACCCATTCTAAAACATAGCCTGCTCCATCATGGCACCACCAAGACTTCTTCCTTAGTCTGAGCATTTGGTCCTAAATCTTCATGAACAAGATGCTGCTAACCTGTGAGCCCTAACTTCCATGTGGCTCTTCTTTTAGTCACATTTTGTCCTGAGGACATTAAAGTAGAAGTAGAAAATTGACTCCTATACAAGTGAGCTGTGTGTGGAAATAGGGTTTGTATACTGGAAAGATAAGAAGGCAAGATGAACATGATTAATGAACAGGGCTCAGTCACTCTTTTTCAGCCTAATGACAGTCATATTTTCCCTCAGGTACAGCCAAAGTACAAAGCACCTTTTTTCCTAATAAGATAAAATAGCAAAAATTCTGTTTACAATGTAATAGTTTCCTAAAGAGTAACAGCAAAATAATAATGATAAAAAGTCTTATTGGATCTTAAATGCTAACACCATTCATTTGGCCCAAATTTTGGTCCATATCCTATGAAGTAGGACAAGATCTATGGAGTTATGCCCGAAAAAGTGAACAATATGAGTCAGAACCCTTCTTCATTCCATTCATATTCTTTTATTTGCCTTTGAAGTTTCTATAGCAGCATTTCCCAAACTTTGGTTTTTTGGACTTCAATTCCCAGAAGCCTAAGTCAATTCCCCAAAGAATTGAGCAGCCTATGTACTGACTTAGACTTCTGGGAATTGAAGTTCACCAGTGTACCATGGAACATAGTTTGGGAAATGCTGCTCTATAGAATGCCCCAAAACTCATCCTAAAGTTCGTCTGCAGAGGAATTGTGAGGCAACTTTGCAAGTTCCAACCCATATGCAGTATTTCAAGTATCTTATATCACTTTTTTTATTTCATCCTTATTTCCTATGGGCATCCTGCTAGGGAGGAAGTCTTCCAAACTGGCATCAGTTCTAGGTGAAATTCTAAAGCACATGTAATATAGACCATAGTTTTTCTAATCAAAGAAAAACTAGCAAACAGTACAAGAGGGAAATCTTAGGAATGGCTTTACTAAATATCACAGGGAGAAACTAGTAAATTAGGAAGGTACTATATGTCTACTGAGAACATAAATCTAGTCAGGTTCTATGATTTTCATTTTCAGGTTAGAACAGTCTGGATGCTTTAGGTCTGGCACAGCCTCAAGGTGAAACTTCTCCATAGTGATCATCATTCTTTTGTAAAGCTGTCCTTTCTAGAGCTTAAGAGACAAGAAATGTAGACACCTGTGAAAGAGTCACTTTTTCACCAGGCCTTTTTTAGTTGACTGTTCAATGCAATTTGAGCATTGTTTGTATCATCTTATATGTTTTGGGTGATTGTTCCAACTGGATCATCTTATATTGTGTACTTTAACATGTTCTGAACTTGAGTTTTAGTTTTGTAATTCTAATATTCAGTTGATGTGGAGCACATTGAGATATTGGAAATGAGAAGTGATTGGGGAACAAATTAAATAAATCATGATTACAGTTATCTAAGCAAAGACAGCTAGAGTTATCTTAAATAGTGTGAGGTTCTGCTCTTTTAAAATACTGATAAGCTAGCTTTTTGAGGCTAGAAGTATATATAGCATATACCTTCTGTTTTTGCGTATCACTAGGTGGTGGCTTAGTTATACTTATTTAAATGGATTTCTTGTTCCACAGAGAAGAATTATTTAGTCACCAACAGGCATCATTTCTAGAAGGCAAGACACCATCAGGATTAGTAAACCAATCTATATGTCAAGCTAAAAAGCTTCTGTTCATTATCTCCTCTAAAATCATTTCTCCAAATTACAAGATTAAGTGAAAAAATAAAATTTCTAGGTGCCAGGGGGCATTATTAATACATTGACTAAATGGTCTATTGACCCTATTGGTTTGACTTATAAAACATATAAAATTCGAAGGAGGTGGGATGCAGTGAGTTATGTTCAGAATAGTTTGAGAATTAGATTCTTCTATCCTTTTGTGTATGATTTTTTTTTTGAAAAAGCAACAAGTATGGCAAAAGAAAATTGAATGGGTTTAAAATGTTTTTGCTGATTTATTTTTCTAGGACCCTTTTTGTGTTCAAATATAACTTTAAAAAATATGTATGCAAATACAATTATTATTTTAAAAAGTGGTCTTATTTTTCGTACTTAAAACACCGGATAACGATTCGATCGGATAACGGTAAAATCGCATAATGTTAAGTAATGGGGGGGAGAGATAATTGGATTGAATAATGTTAAGGTCCTATGGGATGTATCGGATAACAACCGCTAAAGCCTGTGCGGTTACAATGTCTCTCTATGGAGCTTTAACGTTATCCGATCCATCCCATAGGATTTTAACATGCATCAGATAACACTAAAAATCAGATAACACCAAGACGTGTGGAACCAAGTTTTAGCGTTATCCGAGGTTTTACTGTATTTACTAGTCCTTGGTTTCCACAGCATTGTGAGCACTCTTTTGACATTTCTGAAAAGGTAGCCAGGGCAATCTGTTACAGAATAAGCAACCAAGAGTCTTATTATTATTATCTGGGTTATAGATTATTATCTGGGCTATAGTCTGTGAGTTATCCTTAGCTTGAGGATACACAAGTGCACACATATGTACACAGTGGTGGGCTCAAAATTTTTTTGCTACCACACTGTGGGTATGGTATGGTGGGCATGGCCAGGGGAAAAGCCCTGCATTGCACCTGAATTAGGACTACTTTATTTCAAAACTTGGATGGGCAGGGCCAGTCAGAATTTCTGCAAAACTTGGATGGGTGGGGCCAGCCAGAATTTCTGCTGATGCTCAGCACTGTATGTATGCACATGCATGCATGCCTGCCTGCATGCACACACTCACGCATGCACACACATGCACACATACACACACAGTTCAAATTGTTGATCTTAATATTTAAAGCCATAAGCAGCCTGAACCCTTGTTGTCTTAGGGAGTACATGCCTTGTCCAGAACATGTCCAGATGTTAAGATCTTCAGAAGGGGACCTCTTGAAAATCCCAGCACCTGAAGCCCACATGGCAGGCATATGAGAGAGGTCATTCTCTTATGTTGTTCTCAAAGTGTGAAAGGGAGAGAAGTGAGAAATATATTTTAAAAAAATTCTTGTTTTTGGGAGCTTTCCAAGTCTTGTCATGCTGATACTTCCACCTGTAACAGCAACATTTCTCAGCTTTCTACATAAAAGAAAACACAGTCTTTTCCCATTTCTTTTCTTTCCCTCCATTCTTACTTCTTCTTTTCTGTGAACCTCTGCCAAGTTTTTTGCAGCTCAGTTCCCTTTGGTGAGAAGAATCTTGGCCAAGAAAGATGTCACTTTGCATGGTAATCGAAAGCCAGTCATATCTGACTCTAGTATTTGGTGCTCATTTCTGTTTACTGCCAAAGAGCCAGTACTTTTTGGATCTGCAGATGTTTCAGCAGTCATGCGGAAGGCATGACTAGATGCCAGAATGCACAGAATGCTGTTTACCTTCCCATTGAAGAGGTACCTATTTATCTACTTGTAATTCCTTACTTTTGAACTGCTAGGTTGGCAGGAGCTAGGACAGAGACGGAAGCTCACTCCATCATGCAGTACTCAGGTCTTGAACTACTGACCTGCTGACCTTCCAGTTGTCAATTCAAGTGTCTTAACCACTAAGCCACCTCCCTCCTCAACACCATCACAGGGATACGAAGATTATTTATTGAAAACTTTGTCAAAAGTTTGGATTTGAATTCAGTAAAAATCATTGGGAACATCAGGTAGAGAAAGTTTTAGAAAATGATATTCATGATCCTGTGCGACTTTAAAATTCAAACAGATAGACACCTGACTCGCAGTACACTTGATATAACTGTTGTGAAGAAGAAGACCTAGTTTATTGCTATACCAGGAGATGCACAAATTGAGGACAAAAACTGGAAAAAATCACAAAACATCATGATTTGCAAATTGAGGTGTTGAGTGTTTATGGAGGAAGAAATCTGTTGTGGCACCCATATTGATCAAAGCCCTTAGAGCAATATCTAAAGGACTCCATAGATATTTTGAAATTTTGGATTTATTGGACTTGAATATCCTAATTTTACAAAAAAAAAACAACCCAACAATTTTATTAGGAACTGCCTATATACTTAGCTGTTACCCTTAACAGTTCTTAGGTCCTTGGTTAGGTCTAGAACTGTTAATTTTATACCAGTCTTTGACTGTGATTTAATGGTAGATTGTTATTATAATAATGATGATGATTTTATCATGGACAGTAGGAGAAATAACTCTAGAGACAAATCTTTGAAAATATATCTGTACAGACCTATTGTAAAGGTCACCCTTGTTTGAAAGCCAGTTGTATCTAACTCTAGAGTTCAGTGGGACTCTAGATTCTGTTTACAGCCAAAGAGCCACTACTGTCTGCATCTGCAGATGTTTCCATAGACATGTGGCAGACATGCCTCTACACCAGAGTGCACGGAACACTGTTTACCTTCCCACCGCAGTGGTCCCTATTTATCTACTTATAATTTCTAGTTTTCAAACTGCTAGGTTGGCAGGAGTTGGGACAGAGACGGGAGTGTGTGTCATCATTCAGTACCCAGGAATTGAACTCTGACCTTACAGTCAGCAAGTTCAGTGTCTTAACCACTTGAGCCACTGCAGTCCCTCACAGAGCTATAGACAGCCCATTTATTTATTTTAACACGGAGGATTTTCATGAAAACAACAGCAACAGCAATTAAAACTTTAAGATTCATTTTAAGATGATAAATTCATCAACATTTGGAAAGTTGAGACCCCATTTATCCTCAAGAATAAAGATGACTCTAGCATTTGTACGCAAAAAAGCCAACGCCTCGACTTTTAGAACAACATGCTATGCAACCTTATCTAATGGGTTCACATTTTAAGGGCCTGGCAGTAGCTGCTCTTCACATACTAATTCTTATTTGTCATTCTGGCACTGTTAGGAACGACCAAGGTTTGGCACACCATTATCTCCAAGGGTTACTAAAATGCTGTGTGTGCTTAAAGCAGGCGCCCTGCTCATTTTTATTCCTCCCCCCTCACAGCAAGGAAGTAAAAATCCTCCATATATCTCATCATTATAATTTCCATTTCAGCAGATTAAATACTTCAGGTGGGAGACTTCGGGAGTATCCAAAAGGCTTTAGGAATAAAAGGAAGATAATGTATGGGATTTTGGAATCTCTCAGTTCGCTGCAGTGGAACTCTATTAGACACACATTGCCAGTTCACACTTTAATGCCTTTGTCAATGTTTAGAATAGAAATGACTGCATTAAACAAGAATATTAGATTGGCTTTGTGATCCTGGTAGTGACACTAAACCAGCACTTTCTAATCATGGTACATAGTATATATGCTTTCACAGAATAGAGGGGTAGCATGAAATCAAACATCTACTTGTCTGGTCCTGGAACTAACTATACAAACACCTTTGAGAAAGATCTGTAGGCCTATACAATACAATGAGCAATATCTAATGCTGGGTTTCTACTTATTTCTGTGAAGCTGTGAAGGAGTTGACCCCTCTGTTTTCTATTGCAGCTCCCCAAATGGCCACAAAACCAACTCTGGAGATCTGAAGAACCCTCCAGAATGTTTTTTTTAAAGGAGAACACACATAGATGATGGGACTTTAAAAACCCTGTCATGGGAACTGTGAACACAATCCATAATATATTGTATACACAAATGAAAAATTTGGACATATGTTAAGAATTTTCAAAGGTTTATCATGGGACTTCATTTTTCCCTGTTGGTTTCAGTTAGGGCAGTGATAGCGAACCTTTTAGAGATTGAGGGCCCAAAACCCACTTATTTATTGCAAAGTGCCAACACAGCAACACGGAAGGAATGAAACACTCCCTTTGGGCTGCTGGACAGAGGGAGATGGCAAACTATGTGCTGAGGTGACTGCACAGGTGCCCACAGAAAGGGCTCCGAGTGCCACCTCTGGCACTGCTGTCCTGAGCAGGAAGGAGGAGGAGGAAGCACTCTGCCACCTGCTCCTTCTCAGTAAGTTACACTCTCACCTTTGTGTGGGTGGTGTGGGTGTGGAGAGGGATGGAGTGTGTGTGTGTGGGGAGGGGTGGAAGGGGAGAGAAAGGGTCTGGATCAGGCTAAGGGGCGTTTCTTTTTGTTTTGTTTACTCTAATATGCTTGAAACACAGACTAACATATCTACCTTTTAAAAAGTTTTATTCTGTGCAACCATATCAGTGAGTAAACAAAAGAAAAAGACAAAAATGTTGTGGCACCTTAAAGACTAACTGCTGTATTTTAATGTGTGCTTTTTGTGGATCAAGTCCACTGGCTCTTTGGCTGTAAACAGGGACAAGCACTAAACCCCAGACTTGGATATGACTGGCTCTCAAGCAAGGGCAACCTCCACCTCTACCTAGTAACAGAAGATCCCTGATTGGTTAGTTTAGTTGAAAGTGGTTAGTAAAGGTAAAGGTTTCCCCCGCTCAAAAGCCAGTCACATTCAACTCTAGGGTGCAGTGCCCATCTCCATTTACAGCAGTGCAATATTTAGACCAGGGATTCTCAACCTGCAGCCCACGACACCAGTTCATGTGGCCCACCAGCACCTCCACCACATCAGAAAGTCCCATGTGGTGGAGGCAGGGCAAAATGGCCATGTAACCCTCAAAGCTGTCTGAGGGAGTGTGACCTGGCCCCCAGCTTTAAAAGGTTGAGAACTCCTGATTTAGACCCAATTCACTATCCTCTCTCTGCACCTTATTTTGTGGCACCTTTTTTCACCTCATAACTACACCTCTTGTCCTATTTACTTTTCTGCTTGAAAAACCAATAGATGAGTCTGAACAGATTGTTCAGAAAAGTAACCAGTTTAAATACAGGAACAGTAGCAGGAACAACAGCAACTGGAAGGGGAGAGGTTTCCTGCTGTTATTTTGGTTACAGAGAGACAAGGGATGGCTCCAGTTGTAAGGGATGTAAACATCCTAATAGTGCTTCACCCTCTAATTATGTATGCAACATAGTGAAATGGGACTAGCTTGTTGGAGGAGAGGGCATGAAATGGAAATTAGTTCACAAAATAGCTGGGATCATGCCAGTCGTAAGACCCAATGTTAAGGTTATGACCTCACACTGCAATGACTAGTAGGCATAATGTATAGCTTTTAAATGCCACAGTTTAAATCCTTGTGTATTTAACCTTGCTTGAAGTGCAGATGACTTGCCTTCTTTTTTTGCTGACAGGCACCTTACATTTAAGAGATCTATAGCAGGGACATACAATAGTCCCATGACCATGGGGAGAGTAGCTGTACTCATTGAAACTGGCCCACACAGATAATTGGATTGTTTTTGACGAGGACTTACCAAATTCAGAAATTTCATGATATTTTGGGTAGAAAAGGGTTAAGAAAAAGTTATAGAAATTGATAGATTTCTCTTTCCAGTCATGACTAAGGGTTAGCAATAGCATTAGCAATTACACTTGTATACTGCCCCATAGCACTTAATGCACTCTTTGGGTGGTTCACAAAGTAATGAGTATTTTGCCCCCAACATGCTGGGTACTGACATCAGAAGAATGGAAGCCTGAGTCAACCTTAAGTCCTATCAGGATTGAATTTACAATGACAGCAGTTTGGGCTATAGTATAGCAACTTAACCACTGTGCCACAAGGGCTCTTCTGTATTGAAAATCCCACTGTTGTCATAATTGATAATATTCCCCCAACCTAATATGTATGCCGAAAGCCTATTCATTGGAGGTAACACTTGATTCCTTTGGAAGAGTAGACATTGTGCATTAAACCTTATGTCATGATAAACTTGTTAGTCTTCTGAATTCCACAGGACTTTGCATCATTCATTCATTCATTCATTCATTCATTCATTCATTCATTCATTCATTCCTGAGAATCCCTTTATCTAAAAATTCTTCAGTAGTAAGTTGTCCAAGGGGAGGTCAGTTGAAACTGCTTCTGTACAGTTATGGTTCCATGTAGTGGCCATACCACATTAGCCAGCGTGCCTCCGCCTCATCCCTATAGCATGAGATATTTCCATAATGCCAGAAGATGTTCTTTGTGGCATAGGAGAATGAGAACTTTCGGTTTGATTGATTTGGAAGACATGTTGCTTCACACTTTACAGCTGCTGTTGAAACAATCACTGCTCAGGGGATGCTACCAGCAGTCTTCACAGATGAGTCTGATGCGTACATTGTCTCTGAGGCTTAATGGCTGTGAGGATTTGAAACAAATCGGCCATTCTACTTTATCAGTAAAATCTGAAGCACATTGATTGTTCTTTGGGGACATATTGAGCTCCCTAAGAACTTTACTTGATGATTACTTCTATGTTGCGTTCACTGATTTATTTCTCAGCAACCCGTGGCAGTAGATTGCAGGACAAGACTTTGAGCTAAAATAACTGAAACCAGATTTTTCCCCACTCCATTTTCTTGAAAATGTCAGCTGTCTATGGGCTTAACTTGACAATACAGGGTGTTTGTGAAAGTACTGAGTGCTATGGTACCATATCATATATTCCTTTTACTCAGTGTCTTGGTTGTCATACATTCCCAATATAAGTGAGCTAGGCCTTTATGTTTAATAATAATGACTCCAAACTCAATGAGTTAACTTTTAGTCACATCTTTCCTCTTTGCAAATGTTTTTGCTACAATTCTGTGTGGATTGCAAATTATTTCTGTAATAAGAAGTCTAATGTTGATATGCAAGAGAACTCCTCCTCCCTTTTTTAGTCTTTTTGTGAAGAAGTTATTAAATGTTTGTCTTGTCAATGCCTTCATAACTATTGTGTACCAGGAAACAGATGGTATTTGACTCCATTCCATCATAAAAAAGAAGGAAATTACTTCAAATCCCAATCAACATCCTCATCTGAATAGAGTAATCTAGTCTAATTCATACAGAATCCGGTCCAATCTGTATCCAGTATGTGAGAATACAAAACATTTGATTCAGTATACTTATGTATTGTATATAAAATGCAACTGATAGGCTAGAATAAATATATCAAAACTATAGGATGATGTAACAAAAACAAAGAAATGTCCACAAGAAATTGGTAGTCTCCTCTAATGAATTTTGTATGGAGTCAGCTGTTACTGGCATTAAAGAAGAACAATGGAAATAAAGGAAGGAGCATCTCTAGGAAGTCTCACTGACTTGTACTTTCCCCCATTTAAATTATAGCTTCCTGGGATCATTCACAAGACCAAGATGTCAAGTACACAGACTGATTCACTTGTAGTAGGGGAATATGATGTTAGTTTTCTAAAGGAAGTAAGGATCATGAGCCTTTGATCTTTGTACAGTGAATTTTGAAAGTAATCGGAGAACTCAAGAACATTACATCAAGTGGTCTGTCAAATGCTAGGTGCAGGAGTTCTCAACCTTTTAAAGCTGGGGGCTGGGTCATGCTCCCTCAGACAGCTTCAGGGGCCGGATGTCCATTTTGCCCTTCCTCCATCACATGGCACTTCCTGGTGTGGTGGAGTTGTTGGGGGGGGGGGGCACATCAAATGGTGCCATGGGCCGCAGGTTGAGAATCCCTGTTATGTACCTAGGTAATCCAGGGAAGATTCAACTTTACGGCTTACAATTATTTTTGTTGTTGTGGACTTCTACCACTTCTACCATCAGGTGGACTTCTACCACTTCATCAGCCAGCATCTCTCAAACAGTGAGTTGATATTACATCCTGTTATCACTGTGTTTGTTAGCTACTATATTTAAACAGCTTGTCCTTAAAATACAAAACAATACTTTTTAAAAGACAGGCTCATAAACAAAGGGAAGTTTATATTATTCTGTGAGGAAGGCTAAGAAAAAGACATTGTTTTTCATTGTGATTCATAGCAGGAATTCAAACCTAATTCCTGTTAGAAGGAACATTTGAGTCATGTCCTTTCTCATAGCAGAGTGAGGAAAAATCTATTCTTCTAAGTAAGAATTCTTCACAAACTTCAATTTAAATGTTCCATATATTTTAAAGAGATATTTCAATATTTTTATTATAATTAAATAACTGTGTATCTTCAGGTTGATTCCAACTCACGGCGATCTTTTCTAGGCTTTTTTTAGGTAGAGAATACACAGAAGTAGTTTTCCACTCCCTTCTTCTGTGACCACCTTAGGACTGTGATACCTAAACCACTGAACCAGGTATTTTTAATCATACCTACTTCAAATGGGAGAGGCTGTCAATCAGTAGTAGAAAATATGTTCTGTATGCAGAAGTTCAGTCATGACAACTTGTAGTTGCAAGGATCAGACAAGCAGGTGATAGGAAAGATCTTTTCCTAAGGTGTTGGCAAACAGTTAAGAGTAGCTAATACTGGTAAAATAAACAATGTACTTTATCTGGTATGTCCTATGTTCTTGAATACTCTAAAAGATTGGGATGTGGCTCTAATCCAGGCATTGATTCTTCTTTAGTGTCCATGCTGTAGAAGAGGTGGTACTAAATTATGGATGGGCAAACTACAACCTGTAGATATCATATGACTGTGAGCCCAGATTTCTACTGACTATGCTGGCTAGGATTGCTGTAAGTGGCTGTCCAGTCCATCCTAAAGCTAGGCTCCACTGCACAGCCTAATTGGATTTAAAGCATATCCCAAGGAGATCAGGAGTGGGCAACATGTGGCCTGGATCAAATGTAGCAATTTAACCTGTTTTTGTGGCCCACCAGCTTCCCCCAGTCATCAACACCACATGGCCATTACTATCACTGCATTAGATCCTAAAAATACATCCCAGATACCTCAAGGGACTAAAAATCCCATGAGGTGCTCTGTGCTACATTTCCACAAAGCTCTGTGTGACTAGAAGATGCTGTGACACTCTCCCTAACCAAAAGTAGATCACAGTTACCAGTGAATTTCAGGAGCAATTTAATAGGAAATCGAACTGCTGACCAGTGGAGACAGCAATGATCACCAACTAGATGGTAACATGCTTAAGGACATGAGGATCCCAGGAATTTGAGCCTCAAGAAATTCCTCACCTGTGGAGTACATTCTGAGAAAGAGATACATTGTTGAAGCTGGTAGGAAGTGATACTATGGCATGGTACAGAATGTAGCACCTTGACACTCCAGGTATTCTTGGATTTCAATTCCTAGAAACCCTATTCAGCACACCAGTTTATCAGGGCTCCTGGGAATTGAAGTTCAAGAACACCTGGAATGCCATGGTTGGCCACTACTGGTATATAAGAATCTGCCACATACTGAGCTACACTATGGACCCAAAACTGCAAACACTGATTGGCAGCAACTCTTCAGGGTTTCAGGAAGGAGTTTTTGGCACCTTCCAAATACAAAGCCTGTGGTTTGCTATGCTGTGAACTGTGATCAAATCTCACAGATCTTTGCAGGAAAATATTCAATCAAAGTAAGGAGCCTCCAATTTGATCAGTGTGACCTTCAACATGAACTGATACCTGAATTTCAGGCTACTATGTGGATTAGAACTATCTGCTGGATGTAAAGAGACCACTAGAGATATTTTAAGCAAATTATACAGACCTTGAGACTAGGGAGGAGGGCCTCTTTGTATTTCAGCTAGAGACAAGAAATCTCATGAGGTTTTAAACTTCCTCATCCAGTCCTATCAAGACATCCTGGATCATTGAGAATAATGAGTTTAACAAGTGTTCTTTCCATCTTTAGTTGTAACAGATTTTCCAGAGGTTTACATTTAGAAATTCATGTGTTGAGAAAAAGTGCATTGAAAAATACATGTTTGAATAATTCTCGAATGTTTATGTAAGTTTTAAACAATTACAGTATAATGCAGAACAAAACTTTACAAGTTTATGAATCTTGCAGTCTTTTGCTCTCAGGTGGGGAAGAAGAAGTGATCACTCTTTTTTTCCACTCCAGGGATCACTCCCCCGACCCCCACCGCCAGCAATCTCAGAGTAAGTATCAGACATTTCACAGCCAAGCTGTGCAGGATTGTTTTAATTCCTATGTAGAATGATGTCTTTTCTCTATAGGATTCATCTCAAAAGGACAGACAAAATATCAAGCTGAGTAGCATTTGGTATAATTCAGATAGAGAAATTAGCTATCTCCTATGTGGAACAACAAGATGAAACTGGTTTAAAAAAAAACCAGGAAATCTCACTGGAACAGAGGGACCTCCCTTGCAAACAGCCTCAACATGACAAAACTGAGCAAATCTATTTCTGTACTGAAGGCCAAAGCATTTTAACTCTTCTTTGTGATGTGCCACAATATTCATTGAACACTCTTCATGAGTGTGTCTTGAGAAACAAGAACTGCCATGTCAATAGGGAAAATTGTCCCTATGGGGAATGATAAGACTGGTTTTAATGATGTGCAGGCTGGGGCTGATGGAAGTTGCAGTGTAACAAAGCCCTATAGACCTTAACCTAATCAAACCTTAACCCAGCATTAACATTGTGCTATCTGTGACTCTGTTGACTGCTGAAATAAATTATGTACCTGCAGAAGGCCCCTGTGCAATTTCTGGCATTACAAAGGTAGCAATAAGAAAGATCACTTTCTGAAACCAGTGAGCAATATTGCCAACTAGTGTCGATTCTACAGAACTATATGGCATATAATGCAATATAAGCCATCTTCCTATGTTCCTATCTTTAAAGATACACAGATGAGGAAAAATAATATATGCAAAGTGTCATGCATGGATAAAATACATTATGCTCCACAATAATCAAAGGTACTCTATGCACTTGGTTATCTTTAAAAAGCACTAACTAGATAAGTGGTGGTGAACCTATGGTATGTATGCCAGAATTGGCATGCAGAAGCCTTTCTCCTGACATGCACACCATCAAGGAGAAGCACCGCCCGATGCAGCCCAGCCAGCTGGCACCACTTCCCCAACACCCATCTCTCTTTCTACCAAAAGAGAGGTGAGAGGAAAGGTTGAATTCTCAGCTGGGAGGCTGCAGCTGGGAGAGGTAAGGTGGAGAGCAGGCATGTTGGAGGAGTAGGAAGGTGGAGGGGTAGGAAGGCCAGGTGGTGGTGGTGGGGTAGGAAGGACCAATAGGGGTTGGGATGGCCCAACAGGGCAGGGTGGGAAGGCCATGTGGGAAGGTCTTTCTGGCAGCCACTCACAGCTTTTTCAGAGCTCAAGAGGCCTTTCTGGCAGCCATGTGGGGCTTTTCCAGAGCCCAGTATGGTGGCAGTGGGGCCTGGTGCGGAGGTGGGGACTTGTCAGGGGCGGGGGGGTTGCAAAGCTAGGTGGTGTAGGGTTGGTGAGCATGTGCACATGTGTGTGCAGCTTAAAGCATGTCAGTGATGTCACATGGGTACACACACACCCATGTGACATCACTGACACACATGATGCCTGCTACCCATCTCCCCCGCCTCCTTGGGCACTTGGTCTCTAAAAGTTTCGCCGCCACTGGACTAGGTGATTATATAATAAATATTTCTGCTGTTTCTGATTAATTATCTGGTCAATGTAATGGTGCGTGTTTACTGTTAATATAGCTTGAAGAAAACAGTTCTGAAGCAGTTCCCATTGCAGGCTTGTGCTAAGGGACCAAAATAAGCCAACTAATTCCTGCTCTTGAGATAGTGTGTTTTCTTTAACAGAAACCAGACAACAAAAGATTCAATTTACCTCATGGGGCTAAATTGATAAGAGAAGTTATATTTTCTGAATTTCTCCAGTTTTGCAGGTATTCAATAACTTGCTTCTAATGTTATGTGTTTGTCAATCTTACGTGTCAAAATAACTAGTCTCCAGAGAACACCCTGAGGCAAACTCTTTAGAATTTCATTGCTAACAACTGCATGCACAGAGGTTAAAGTCCATGTTTCAAGCTGTGGCTGCTGCACAGGTCAAGAATCTTAACTTAATGTGTTTCATTTAATTTTCTGTGTCACATGTACTAATGCCAGTCAATAGTCTGATATTTTGCACTTGCTTAGAGAAAAGCACACATGCCTGAGGTTGTGACCTAAGGTAGGCCAGGTGTCAAGGGCCTAGACCAGGAGTTCTCAACTTTTTAAAGCCAGGGGCCAGGTCATGCTCCCTCAGACAGCTTCAGGGGCTGGATGGCCATTTTGCCTTTCCTCCACCACATGACACTTCCTGGTGTGGTGGAGGTGACGAGGGACCACATGAAATCGTGCTGCAGGCCGCATCCAGTCCATGGGCCACAGGTTGAGAATCCTTGGCCTACACAGCACTGAAATATGTCAAAGCCAGAACTGAGGAGGTGCTGAAGAAATCTGAAACAGGAAACATCCAGTACACATGGCAACCTCTCTCTCTTAATGAGTAATATTTGTATGTATCACTTCATGATTACTAATATATTCTAAAAGATGGTGCATTTGACTAGTGTCAGGTTCACACATCTAGCAGGAAGCCACCAAGTATGTGTGTTTTTAAGCATGCAATGATATGCAAGCATGACTATTTGAACCAAGCATGAACAACCCAAAATTTGAAAACCCACATGGTCACTGTAATGGAATGAATCAGAATTGAATTTCCATTTGTCTCACAGGTCAGTGTTGCCAGGCTGCTATGTATGGCTGTCCTGTTCCAATAATCTCCTCCTATCACCTTTTATTCTTTCTTCAGAAGCCTTGGGGATGTTCACTATGTTGCCCAATCCATGCAATGCTTGACTACTCTCAGAAATGGTTGTACATCCTCAGGCATTAAATGAACAGTCAGAAATTGTCTGTTGTGTTTGAGGAGCCCTTGGTAATTTTTTGTGCTTTCTTCACAACTTTCCATTGTGCCAAGCATACACTACTCTGTTCCCTTAGACCAGGTGGTGGCCAACCTTGGTATCCCAAGTATTCTTGGACTTAAATTCCCAGAAACCCTGATCAGCAGGTGTGCTTACTTGGGCTTCTGGTAACTGAAGTTCAAGAACACCTGGGGCATCAAGGTTGGCCACTCCTGACTTAGACATTTGTTCATATCTTAAACTAATTTCAGAATTGACTTTTGGGGACATGGGAGGTTGGTTAACCAGAATAAAGGGGCCAATAGAGTGGTGGAATTATCTCGTCTGCCATGTCCTACAGAACCTACTCACACTCTTCATGGGTAGTTGATGTATAGGGCCATCTTTTATAATACATAGGATCCTTTTCATTCCCCTGTATTTCAATTTCTGTTGCAGCAAAACAAATCTCAAATGTCATTGGACAGGCTAGCGAGCATGAGAGAAATCTGTTTAATTTCAGAAATTTCACTGGAGTATGTGCTAGAATCCCATTAGCAAATGGTAATCTAATATTATACTGTTCTTTATAGTTCTTTCTGGTGAAATGTAACCCCCTTTCTCTCCTCAACACATAGACATACACAGACAGAATGCAGTAATATTAGGATAGAATAACCACTCAAAAAGTATACATTTTAGATACTGCCTTTGTGCTTGGAAAATAACCGAATGTTTTAAAGCCACTGAAGAAGATTTCCCGCTTACAAAAAAATTCTATAAAATGTTTAATCCAATAGCTAATGTCTTTTATTTCACTTTGATGAGGTAAATAAGTAATTTGGCTTTGAACTCCCTTCCTCACCATGAGGTAGCTATGTTAATCTGATTCAGCAGATATTAACAAAAATGAAAACAAAGTTTAAAACAAAAACAACTGCACAAGAAAAGGTGGCAAAGCTGAGTTATTAGACAAACTGAAATTGAGTAAGTGTAACTTCCTTCTTTGAGCAATAGTGGCATTGTAGGGCTTTGCATCTGCCAAATCACAGAGTTGTGTTCTTTAAAGACTACTAGGTTTACTTCAGTGTGAAGTTTCAAAGGGGTTACAATCAACTTCCTCAGATATAACTTCCTCATAGTTTTTGTTGCTGCTGCTGTTAGAAGTTAGGAAAGGTCAAACCAATTGATTAAAACATCTTCTAACAGAGTTCATATGACGTGGTAACAAGGTTGCCCCAATAGTTCCCATATGCACCTCATTAGATCTAATTGCATTGAAGTGAGGTGTAATTCTCTGTTAATCTGAACCACCTGAATGAAATACTTGTTCCTCACAGTGCATCGGGTACTTAATGTTAAAGATTTGTTATCACTAAGTGCACACTCATCAATATGCATATACCCTGGGTTTCAGATAATAAAACACTTCTACAACTAACACACATTTCTTTTGTTCACACATTATGGTTTGAGAGTTGGTTCCAGGCACAGGTTAAAAAGAAAATTTACAATATCTGAATTGAACTATGGTTGTTGGTTTTCCCCTATCTATAGAGGGTAATGATGTTAATTAGTGGATGCACACAACCACATAATTAAAATGAGTACAGTAGTACAGAAGTTTAAAGACTAACTGTAGCTTTCGTGGATCAAATCCACTTCTTCAGACAAGGAGTGAAACTTATAGGCATGGTTTTTATACACCAAATCCAGGGGTCAAGGGGAGCAGGTTGTATTCAAGCAAAATAACAGACAAGAAGCAAGCACAACTATACAGGTTCCAACAAAAACACTGTACCTGGTTACTTCCTGTTTTGCTAAAGAGAATTGGCAGGAAGGTTGTAATATAATATATAAAATATATAGAAGCATATAGCAATCAGTCAGAAAACAAAACAAAACAAAACAAAATAAAAAACACTGTAGCACTTTAAAGACTAACTGCTATATTTTTATTGTTAGCTTTCGTGGATCAAGTCTTTATGCAAAAGGATTAATGGACACATATCAGATATCCGGAATGGCAACACGGAATGGCAACCTGTCTCAAACCACTTCAATCTAACTTGTTGACCACATTGATTGTATTATACTTGTTATATTGTATGTATATTATGTTTTCTCTTGCAACATTGTTAGCCGCTCTGGGTTGCTTCGGCAAGAAGAGCGGCATATAAATTTGAATTTAATAATAATAATAATTAATATCCAAGACCTGAAAGTTGCAGTTCTGGAACAGAGAAATTACAAAACTAGGATTGAAAGGGAGACAGCAGAAATCAAATATATCCATCTGTTAGATACCCATCACAGGGGGCTAAATATTAGTGAAGGGTTTCTGGGACATTATCAAATTTGATACACAGATTGCTATATGATTTTATATTACAACTTTCCTGTCAATTCTCTTTAGTAAAACAGAAAGAAACCAGGTACAGGTGTCCCCCCCCCCCGACATGCAGGTCACAAGTTGATCAGAGACCGTAGTGGGCTTTCTCAGCAACCTTGAGATTGAAAGGGAGTCATTTAGAGTTTATCTGAATAATCTATTGTTGCTAATGGCTGTGTGAAGCTGCAATCTTGTGCTTGCTTGTCTGTTGTTTTGCCCACACCCCTTCTGTCGTCTTGCCCACACCCCTTCTCTTGTTGAGCCCCTGAATTTGGTATATAAAGAACATGCCTGTAAGTTTCACTCTTTGTCTGATGAAGTGGACTTGATCCACGAAAGCTAACAATAAAAATATAGCAGTTAGTCTTTAAAGTGCAACAGTGTTTTTTATTTTATTTTATTTTGTTTGTTTTGTTTTGTTTTCTGATATGCCTGAACCACAGACTAACACAGCTACTATTCCAAAAAAATAGCAGTCTGTGTATCAAATAATGCCCCAGTTAGTCTTTAAAGTGCTGCAGTGTTTTTTATTTTGTTTTGTTTATTTTGTTTTATTTTCTGATATGCCTGAACCACAGACTAACATGGCTACTATTCTAAAAAAGTACAGAAGTTGTGTCTTCTGGTACATTTAATTACTTTCCCCCATGACATTAAGATGAGGTGACTTCAAAAATTAACAACAAAAGCTAGCTGCCTGTTCAATTGTTTAGTGTCCTAATAAAGATATCACCTGCTCTTGCATTCAAAAATAAGGACTCATTCTGTTATTTTTAGATATTTCCATTGTGATTTGGATGGCAGAAGGGTTTGCTACTAAAGAGGAGAAGCTTTCAGATAAAAACACTTATATAACAAATGCTATCCAAACACATTAAATAAATACTTGAAAGTCTATACACCATGTGAGTTTCACTAGCTCTTCATAACTTTGCCTTTTAGAATAAGGGTGATTTTTCCCCCCTTTTCAATTGAGACTAGCCTAAGTCATCAACAGCCCAGACTGAAGCATGTTTATTCAGATATAAATGCCTATGTGCTCAGTTGGATTAAATCCTTAGTAAGTGAAATTAGTAAACAAATAAAGAATGGGTTGTCTGTAAGGCTGCAGTTCCCAGACTTTCTGGAGGACAAGATTTGGTAGACAGAGAACAGAATTCATACTTAAATCCTCTGTACACTTTAATCAAAAACTTATTTGAACATCCTTTCCACACAACTGTATTTGCATGGGAGAAGAGAATTGGCTGTGTACCCATCACTGCTAGAGGGAATGCCACAAAAACCTACTGTGGCATCCCACGCATCCATCCCATGCTCCAAGGTAACGTATGTCCTCCAAAGCTTTGAAGCATAGAAGCATACAGTATAATGACTGAGTTGCAAGGGGCTTATGAGACCTTTGAGTCCAAACCCCTGCTTTATGCAGGATTCTAAATCAAAGCAGAACTGATAGATAGCTGTCCAATTTTCTCTTGAATGCCTCCAGCATGGGACGAAACCTCCCACAGTCTCTTATGACAGCTATGCTAGGTGGAGCTAATGGGAGTTATAGGTAGAAACATCTGGAAGGTCAAAGGTTCTCTACCCTTGATTTAGAGAAAACAATGTATCAGAGAAACCATTTTTCTTCTTGAAATTTCCTCTGTTTAAATGTTTGAGTTCTATTTATCTCCAAGGCAATCGCAGAACAAGGGTCCATTGTCCTGAAAATAAAAGTCCACCATCATTTCAAAAAAGATTTGAAAAATTGCAGTTCCATCCCACCCCCGCCCCAGAAATGGGTGTGTGAGAACTGAAGGCCATCATTATTATTCTCTGAATGTAACACTCATAAAAATTCTATTTAAGTGATTTTCAATTACATTTCAACAGCCACTTGTGGGGAAAAGGGACTTGGTAACCTTTAGAAAAAGTTACAAACGGGCTATAATTGCCATCACTTTTATATGTATGTGCCCATTTCTCCCAGCCCCTACATAAGGGATCTGACATAAATTTCCCATGCTGTACCTTTTTAGCTTCAGACGCTATACTCATTAAATCTCCCCTAAGATATTAGTAATAAAGCAGCTAAATATATAAATAGACACATAAGTACTCCCTAGGAAGAAGGTGATAGTCACACAGAACCATCATTATCTCTCTGCCATTAGCAATCAGTTTAGTCAGTAAGAGAAGTCTTTGGTACCAGTTCTAACAGGAACCATGGCAACAAAGCAACTAGCTCATGAGGAAAGGATTGATCCTCTTTAGATGGCCTTACCTCTCCTTGTTCTAACTCTATGGGTTTACTGCTATGTGCTAGCTAGCAAGCAGATGGTCCCGCCTAAAACCTGTCTGAGAAAACAATGGTTTAGGAAGGTTGTATGGCTGACACAACTTGCACATTCCCCTGACTGAAACAATCCAGCAAGAATATTTATCTCACTTTCATCATATTGTTACACACTGATACAGTTACTGTTGTACACCGACATAATTATGCCCCCTTTAAACACATTTTGTGAGATGTCAGTGCTTTTTCTTTCTTACTTTTCTTTATTTCCATGTTCACAAGACTCATTTTGCAAACACCAGTCCCCTTTTTGACACGCCTTTTAGAGCAAGATAGGATATTTTTGCGCAGCAATGTTTTGGCAGTGCATTTTTGGACTACAAATCCCACATTTATCCCTGCTGGAAGTTCCAGACATAAATGTGGCTCACCTGGAGAAAAGGCTTAACTGGGAAGGCTTCATGGTTCAGCATAAAGCTAGCTTCCTAGGCAAAAAGGAACCTGCCCCTCTGGGATCCAGTTGGGAGCTTCTTTTCTACAAGCTGAAGTGGAGCTAAAGGTAAGGGTTTCCTTTGCTCAAAAGCCAGTTGTATCTGACTCTAGTGTTCAGTCAGTAATCATCTCTGTTTCAAAGCCAAAGAGCCAGCGCTGTGGAGCTAGGCCTATGCTAAACGACAAAGCCTTCCCAGCCATGACTTTTCTCCATATGAACTATATTTAGTTGTCTAAAAATAGGGCCTGTCAAGGGAAACAACCAGAATGTGGAATGATGGAGTTTGCAATAAATAGATTTTGTGTCAGAAATTACTCTGGGTTGAAAGGATTTTTTCTGGAGAACCTCTGCTCAGGGAATGCCCGAATGAGGCTCCTTTCATGTCTCCAAAATCCATCAACAGTGCAACACTTGGATATCGAACCCCACCCTTCCAGTCTCAGCATCTTAACCACTTAGCCACCACAGTGCTGCAATCAAAATATCCCATGCCTAGCAATGCTCCTTATTGCTAGCTAGTATTGCCAATGATGAGCGATTATGGATGCTGTAGCCCAACAATGTATAGAAGGCCACAGGTTGACTACTGCTGTGTGGGAAGATCCTTTTGACATGATTTTCTTTTCCATGGTGAAGGCTTGCAGAATGAACAGCACCAAAGATGCTCAAGAGACCCCCAACCCATAATCTGTCGCTGGCATTCTGGTAAAGACAGTCGTACTCCATTAATGACAGTATCTGAATCATGTTCCATTTCAATGCCAAGGAGAGTTTACCAAAGGATATTTCAGATTAATATTGAGGGCTGAAAACATAATTCCTAGTCTGCCCTGTCTTTAAAATGGAAAACTTTGTAGGTGGCAAAGATTGTTGGATGGTCATTGACAATGCTGCATCAACCAATTGTATGGTGACCATTTAATTTGGAAGATTACCAGGAGCTGATCAGTCCAAGTTTTATTTAAAGATATAAATGATGAGATGGGTGAGCAGGAGCCTCCAATAGTTAGCAGCAGTCTCCTCATTGTCCATGTTTGTTTTTCTTTGGACAATGGTCATCCTACTCACCACCTATGAATCTTATCATTTAAAGCAGGGCTGGATAACTTGCATTGGTCTAAGAACAATGTGACAAACACCTCCAACTTGTAACAGACTGTACCCCTATTAAAATGTGGTAGTTTCTGTGGCATGTATCCTCTGATCCAGCTTCACTGTTGGCACAAGATAACCAATTCCACAAGTACTTCATTTTGACGTGAATTCTATGAACATCTTACGTTTCAGTTGGGTGGCCTGGTATCTCTTGCAGTGTAATGAAAATCACGTACTTTTGCCAAGCTGCAACACCAAAACTAAGGCACCCACGAAAGTAAGAGCTATGTCATTTGAAAGATCATCTTGGCAACTTTAAGAATTGGTAGAACCCAAAAGCCAAAAATGCAAAGCGATGTCATTGCTTTCGAAAGTAGCATCAGAAAAGTGACAGTTTTACTGGGGGAGGATCAGTTATTAGGGGGGCAGAGAAAAAATACTCAATCAATTCAGATGATCCAAAGTGAGTTTAAAAGAGGAAAGATTTGCCTTTGTGTGGACACTTTAAGATTTGTAATTGGACTTTTGGAACATAATTTATGAAGCATTTTACAAAAAAACCACTAAAACAAGGTGACAAAAAAGGAGGGAAAAACAATTTTAAAAAATGATTATGACAACTGCCTGAGGTGGATACAGTTCACATACAACATGTGGAGGAAAAGGACACCAAAGCAGAAATCCACAAAAAAGATATTGAGGGAAAATGTGACTCTTTGAAATGACATGGGGGGGGTATTTGGTGGTTATCCAACAAAACAACTGACTGACCAATTGAAGTGATCTCAAGTGCACTTGAAAGAGGACAAAATAACCTTTCTTTTGACACCTATACAATTTGGATCGGACTTCAGAAACATTTTCTAAGAAGGTTTTTTTTTTAAAAAAACCACTTTCTTTTTAACCTTTCCTTTAAAAAACCCAACTCCCCACACCAGAATAGATACATTGGTGTGAGAATGGAAAGAAAGGCTATGTCATTTGAAAGATCTTCTCGGCGGCATTAAGAATTGGTATAAATCAAAAACCAAAAATGCAAAGCAATGATGTCATCGCTTTTAGAAGTAGCATCGGAAAAGTGACAGTTTTGCTGGAGGGGTTAGTTGGTAGGGGAAGCAGCAAAAAACTACCCAACCAATTCAGATGATCCAAAGTGCGTTTGAAACAGGAAATATTAATCTTTGTGGGAACACTTTAAGATTTGGAATTGGACTTTGGAAACATAATCTATGAAGCATTTTACAAAAAACCACTAAAATGAGGTAACAGAAACCCCAAAAAAGGAGGGAAAAGGAATTTAAAAAAATAAGTATGATAACTTCCCGAGGTGGATACAGTTTACATACAACATGTGGAGAAAAATGATGCTGAAGCAGGAATCCACAAAAAAGATATTGAGGAAAAACGTGACTCTTTGAAATGACATTTCTGGGGTGTGTGTGTTTGGCGGTGATCCAACAAAAAAACGATTGAGCAATTGAAGTGATCTACAATGCACTTGAAAGAGGACAGAATAACTTTTGTTTTGACTCTGATACAATTTGGATCGGACTTCAGAAACATTTTCTATGAAGGTTTTTAAAAAATACACTTTCTAACTTTCCTAAAAAAAAAACAAAACCCTCTTCACACCAGAATAGATACATTGGTGTGAGAATGGATACACTGTAGCAAGTTTCTCATTTGAAGTCATTACCACTTTTCCTTTTGGCTTTACCTCTTATTGAAGAACTGCTTTCAAGGAATCATGAAGGAAAAACTCTTTCTTTGCGGTTTGACTATTGAAATATTTATTAAAAATAGGTCGTTTACAGTTATTCACCTGTGGTGAATTGTTGTGTGTACAGTGGGCTGCTTATGAGCATGTGTGCATAGTGGATAGAGTTGGGGAGATTGGAAAAATAAAGGTTAAAAACATCTTTATTGAAGAATAAAATATAAAATATAAGAAACAGAAATGAAATTGGGATTTCTGGTTTTGGGTTAAAACAACGTAGCAGTTCAAAAACAAGAAATTGCAAGAAGACTGGGTTATTGGCTTTTAGAAAGGGCCTGAAAACCTGGCTGGCAGGAATGGTGTGGGGTAATGAGGGTTTACTGACACACACACACCCTTGCTGGCTTATTTAACATCCTGTATCTTCCCCTCCTATTCCTACCCTCATTCCTATATTCGGTGGGTTAGTGTAGGGAATGAGAAGTTTTTAAAGTCTTTAAAGGGATTTTAATTTTACTTTGTTCTTTTTGTGTTTTTATGGGTTTTTTATGTCTGTTGTGCTCCGCCCTGAGTCGCTTGTGTGAGTAGGGCGGAGTATAAATTTGACAAAATAAATAAATAAATAAATAAAATAGGAACCACTTTGGCAAGAAGGTAAACAGTGTTCCATGCCTGTCACGTGTCCATGAACATGTCTGCAGACACAGACAACGTTGACTCTTTGGCTATAAACAGAGATGAGCACTGAAATCTAGAGACGGATATGACTGGCTTTCGATCAAGGATGACCTTCACCTTAGCTCAGAAAACCTTAGATTTTATGAACATTTTATGAAAACCCTTAATTTTATGAACATAATGTCTTTATTTGCCCCATTTGAAACATCATCCTTAACTAAAGAATAAAATAAAAGAACTAATGAGCATAATTCAACACATTGAATTCACACACTAAATCCCTGACAGTAGTGTTCTTAGGCTCTACCTGCCACTTTTTTCTCTGAAGAGAGGGAGGAAAAATGTAAAATTGAAGAAAGAAAATTAGAATTAGTCACACTTTTAGAGAAGGGCAGTAGGAAGGGAAGGATATGAAAATTAAAGAAAAAAAGTTAAAAAAGAGAATCCTCTTTTTTTAAAAAATAAAAGGCTAATTATAGAGACTCCTTGAATAACTGAAGAGCTGAGAATCTGCTTTCCTATTAACAACTGTGAGTTCTGCCCAGTATATTAGGGACAATAAGTTCTAAAAGTGTCATAGAATAGGAACTCCTCATAAGACGGGAGATTTAACTTTATTGGCATATCTACTGCATAGTTCAGCAGAGGCTGGGTAGCTATCTCTTGGATAGTTTTTTTTCACTGTAGACCCCCTACACTGACAGCTAGGTTGGGCTAGAAGATCTTGGCGATCAGTCTTCCAAATTTGTGATTCTACATATGCATCAGGGACAGCAGTCAGGCTTTAAAATGAAAAATCTATTTTCCATTTAACATGATAAAACATTTGGGAGTAAGTCCATCAGGAACAGGTGGATAACATTTAAGGAACCAGGCTTTTTGCCATAAGGGAAGGAGACTCTAAATTAGGAGACAAGGGAATTCAGATAATTAAACTTATTACTTACTGGCAATGCTCAAAATGTACATTGCACAAATATACTTAGATCTGTATAGCTCACTGTTTGTTATGTTCCCAATTTTCTCTTTGGCTGACCTCAGTTTGAAAGGAGTGCTAGATTAGGCTGAGAGTTTCAAGAAATGCTTAATGCAGCTCATGTGCTTTGGGTTTTTAAAAAGATTTTACAAATTTTAAAGGTGTGAAACAAAGCCAGTACAGTTGTACCTCACTTAAAGAGCACAATGTGTTCCACAGGATTGCTCTTTAAGCGAGTTTGCTCTTTAAGTGAAACACCATTGAAAGTGACCAATTGTGACTTCTGGTGGGGGGGGGGGGGAGGATTGCAAACTCTGATTTATTTCTTAAGCGAGTTTTTGGTTGGTTTTATTTGTTAAGTGAAGCAAAACATTCAGAGAAAATTCTGCTTTTTAAGCGAGTTACTCTTTAAGTGAGGTGTTCTTTATGCAAGGTTTGACTGTACTAATAAGTGGGAATAATAGAGACCCAAAGGAGTCTAGGACTTGTAGCATAATACAATAGAGATGTGCTTGTCCTTTCCTCACTGCTGTGCTTAAGATGGAGAAGACAAAGTGAGAGTCAATGAGAATGACACAAAGAGTTGGAAATGCCAAGGTAGGCTTGTTCTGCATCAAGAATGACTAGAATTAGAACATATTGGCCTACCTAGAGTATATTCTGCTAAGGAACTTTGAATGAAGAAATCAGTTGAATTGTAGATCATGGAGGCTTTAGTGGTCTCATAGGTTATTAGTGTGAAACCTAGTGTCTCCATTAAACAGCACTCCCTTTAGAAAGAGTTATATATCATGTCTTGATGTTTGATAGCCACATGTCTCCTTGATATATCATGCCTTGATAGCAACATGTCTCCTTGATAAATCAAGCCCAGACTACACAATTCTCTCAGACTCAGGATAAGCATTGCAAGGACAATGAGAAAACTATCTACCTGAAACAAATCCTTTTTAAAAAATTTTTTTAACATTTTTATTAATAAAATTTAGAATGACAACAATAACACATTACAATGAACAATAGAACAACAACAAACTTACTACAACATACACTAATATGGTGTTGCTCCCTTCACCCAGCTGGACAATATATATGCTTCTTTGCTTTATTTAATATACAGACTCTTTAATTTATAATTTATCCTTCTTTCCAGAATGATATAATTTCTTGGTCTGGTTTCTTTCCTTTCCCTTTTACCAGTGTGTAGTCCAAAAATTCTCACCATATTTCTTTAAAATCTGATTTCTTTATAATTCCTTTTTTGACTCTTATTTCTGATGTTAATTTGTTGTTTGTTGCTGTCATGGGAAGACCTCTTTCACCAATGTGTGCAAGATGAAGTAAGCCTGGTATGTTAGAACTCTCAGGGATCTTGGTTGTGAGGAGAACAGTGAGGGTGTCTGATTGGTTGTATGGAAATTGGCTAGTGAGGAGAGACCCCCTCTTGGTATAGAAAGGAACATCGCTGGGATATTGAGGAGTTCTGTGGGAAGAATGAGGGAACAAAGTTCAGAGAGGGTTCTGTGGTAAAAGGAGGACTGAGGAAAAGAGGTCTGAGAGAGTTCTGTGATAAAAAGAAAAGTCTAAGAGAGTTCAGAGTTTTTTTCTGAGGGGGAGTTCGGAGGGTTCTGAGGTAAAGGGAGCTGGGTGAAAAAAGTGAGTTCTGAGGGAACAGTTCTGAGGTAAAAGATTAGAGAATCTTCAAGAAGAAGAAGGGAATCTTGACAGAACCAAAGGACTACTTAAATATGTTTTCTCTGTTGGAATTACTCTATGTTTTTTTTCCCATGTTATGAAACAATAAATCAATATTGTTGTTTTTTTAAAGTCTCTTTATTGGGTATACAATAAGTGCATACAAGCCTCTGAATATGCTACCTATTAAACCTCCTGACAGAAGAAAAGCAGCTAAGGGCTGTATAGCTGCATTGCCGGCCAGCTCGCCCTCTGGGAGCTTTGGTTAAAGGAGGTCCAGAGCAGAGGGGGTCAGCTGGTTTCGTGACATGGTGGCTGCTGATGTGGGATATTCTTTGATCCCTGAAGCTGTTTTTTTAGTGTGCCATGCTGACATGGATGACATGAGGCTGTGGGATGTTTTAAAAAAAGATCCCAGATGCAGCTTTTGTTAGCGTATGCATACTCTACCCGAAGAAACAGGGAGTTTTCCTGCTGCCATTTCTAAGTGATGCTAGCAGAGAAACTGGGTTTTTTTTCCTTTTGCCTCTCCATGAGAAGGAAGGGGAGCTGATTCAGCCGGGAGAAGCTGAAAAGCGGAAGACCCAGAGCAGATTGCAGGAGCAGATCCAGCCGAAATCGCAGAGACGAGCAAGGGTCCTAAAGTTTGCTATCCTTCGTCAGTCCAGACGGAAGTATTGGTGCCAGGTTTTTGGTGGGAGCCAATAGCTGTGGGCAGGATGTTCTACGGAAAGCTGCCAACCAGCAGGAAGCCAGACGGGAAGCAGTGAGGTCTTCATCCATACTGTCGCCATGGTCGGGGAAGTAGGCAGGAAGAAGCTGTGTGTTCTGGAGCTGGGTGAGAGCTATCGGAACCCAATTGCCAAATCTGGTTCTCTCAAGCATCCCTTAACAATTTTCAATTGTTTTGTGTTTATTGTTTCTCTAATATATTGTAAATCTTGTTAACTGCCCATTTTGATATAATTTATTTCTTCTCCAGCTGTGTAATTATTTCCTCAAAGGCTGTTAATTTCCTACATTTTCCACGGCATTTTACTTTTACCCAATATTTTGTCCATTTTTTCCAATTGCAGTCTTTCATACCAGGGAAACTTTATTTCTTATAGTAGGTGTTAATGGGGAAATTTATACCAGATTTCTAATGTATTTCTACAAAGGAATTTGAACCTCTTTTAGTACTTTTCTTTGGGATTTCTAGATCCATTCTTCATACTTCCCACCTATATCCTGGGCCTCTATGTTTCTCCAAATCAACCCTTTTCTGTGAGTATATTGAAAATTCTTTTAATCTGGTTTGCCATATAATAAGTTTCTAAATTAGGAATCCCCATACCTCCTTGCTTTTGAGTAAGATACCATAATCTTTTGTTAATTCTTGTTTTTTTTTTGTCCCCATTGCAAAAATTATTGATCACATGATCATATTTCATCCTTTAGTTTATCATAGTTCATTGATTTCAAGTCCTGTGTATTCTTTGTCATACTTAGTCCCAAATAATTTATGGATGCTTTTATTTTAATTCCTATTCTATTTTTACTTCCTCTATATCCTGTATTTTATTATTAAATAACACCAACTCTGTTTTATTCCAATCTAACTGTAACCCTGATATCTGCTCAAGTTTTTCCAAATGTGCTTGTATTATGCTTGTCCCCACTTTAGGTTTTTCCATAGTTAATGATGTATCATCCACAAATAAGCTAACTTTCATTTCTTCCTTTCCTAACCCTTCTATTGATTTATCTAGTCTTACCCCATTTGGAATTAATCCCATCATTAATATAAATAAACAAGTCCTTTTTGACAGTGGTCCATCACTATGCAATGCTCTACCACTCTGCACTCATTGGGTGCCATCTTTGTCTGTCTTTCATAGGCAGACAAAATCCAAACTTTTTAAACAAATATTTAGAGATCTGCTACCCCTAAATTGAATTGAAATAATATATTTTCCTTTCCTTTTTCCACTTAAATATCATTCCTGCTAAAACTGTATTTCTATTTGAAACTGTATTAATCAGTTGTGTTGCTGTGTAGTTATCTTATTTTATATATACTATCTCTGTTGGATAGACACACACACACACACACACACACACACACACACACACACACACACACACACACACACACACACACACACACACACGGCGCGCGCGTGTGCGCATGCGCATCAGTCACATGGCCTATTGAGGATGGCAGATGATGGAGGAGCCTGGCATGCGGTGGTCCATGGTTTCACAAAGGGTTGGCCTCAAACAACAACAACAACAACAACAACAACAACAACAACAACAACAACAACAACAACAACAACAACAACAACTCAGTCGCTCTGGCTTCAAATCAAAAGTGTGTGTGTGTGTGAGAGAGAGAGAGAGAGAGAGCAAGAGTCACTCTGGGTATGTATATATAATACAAACCCATGAGAAAGAAATGCTAAATCACTTCTAGATACTCTGTACCTACAAAGCCCTGGAAAAGTTATCCATAAACCAGAATTGACTTGTTGACACATTAGTGATCCTTAATATCATTATTCTTTATTAATTATTTTGTTTCTGTAAAGGCATTTGCATCTTCATACCTAATTTTCTCTTTTACTTCAACTTTTGCAGTAATTTATATTAGAATGAAGAGAAATCAATCAATGACTGCTAGTACGTAAGCTTTCTGAAACTCTGGTTATACCATTCAAGAATGCATCACCACCTACAACACTTTGCTATCTCATACACCCCCACTAACATTCATGGTTAAATTCTCATCTGGCCCTGCTGATGAATCTCCAGTGTTATACAAACAATGGTCTCAGATTCCATTCCATCTGCAAACATTTGAGAGGAAATTGGGGACACTCTAGTGTTGTGGAAGCTGAAAAAGTTACATTTAATCCAGCTGCATCTGGTTGATTGTCATGTCAGACATGTATTATGAAACCAGCTTCCAAATTAGACAACATTTTCAGTAAAATGGCTTGTTTGTTCATCCAGAAGTTATTGCAGAGTTGAAGGAGCCTATCCATTATATCCCCCCCCCTGTAAAAAAAAAAAAAAACACACCAAACAGAAAGTTTGAAATAGTATACTTAGGAAACGGACTGGTTCAGAGTGGGGTGCACACCCACAAACAATAAGAACAACACTGTCCCTATGATACTCCACAAAACAATATGCAAACAGTATATTTGCATATGCCAAACAAGTGGATGTGGTTCTTAATGAATCATTCAAGATTATTACTAGCTGCCCGAAACCTAACCCCCACTGAAAAAGTCTATTATTTGGCTCTAATTGCCCCTCCAGAAGTACATTTAGAGAAGCTAGCAAATAAGATAAAAATAGCACCAAACCCACCTGCTCCATAGACACCAAGCCCTGGTGATGGCTAAAACCAAGGAAAAGTTTTCCATATGTCTCTCAAGCTCTAAATATTGCACCAGAAGAGCCTAGGATAAACCAATGGGAGTAAAAATAATATACCTTGCTGAAAGGATGGATGCCAAAGAACGTTTCACACCAGAACAAAATTCCATCTAGACCAATTTTTCCCAACCTTTGGTTTTTGGACTTCAATTCCCAGAAGCCTAAGTCAAATCCCCAAAGCATTGATCAGCCAATGTACTGACTTAGGCTTCTGGGAATTGAAGTCCCCGTGTGTGCGTGCGTGTGTGCGTGCGTGCATGTGTGCATGCATGTGTGTGTGCATGCGTGCGCCCCATGTTGGGAACAACTGGTCTAGACCAAGGTTTTTTTGTTGTTGTTCAGTGACACAGTCGATTCCGACCCTTTGCGACCCTATGGACCATTGTCCTCCAGGCACCCCTGTCCTCCACCATCCTCCTCAGCCTGCCCAGATCTGTGCCCATTGCATCCACAATACCATCTAGCCCCTTTTTCAGGGGCGTAGCTACCGCCGTATCTGCCGTATCAATTATACGGGGCCCCCGGGCGACGGGGGCCCCCTACAGCAAAAATTAATAAAAACTTCCCAATTTTTTTTATTTCACAAGGGCCCCCCAAACAAATTTTTATACGGGGCCCCGTTAAGGCATGCTACGCTTCTGCCCTTTTTCTTTTGCCCTCCACCTTTCCCAGAATCAAGGCTTTCTCAAGTGAATCCTCTCTTCTCATTTGTTGTCCAAAGTACTGCAGCTTCATCTTTACTATTTGACCTTCTAGGGAGCAGTCAGGGTTGATTTCTTCTAAGATTGACCTATTTGTTCTCCTCACTGTCCAGGGAACTCTCAAAACTCTCTTCCAACACCACATCTCAAAGGCATCTATTCTTCTGCCAACCTTTTAACGTTTTTAAAGTTTTTTTTTTAAGTTTTGGGCCGAGTCATAGTCCCTCAACAGCAGCAGCAGTGGGAGCGAAGGTGTGGCCTGGATGATTTAGCACCATAGATTGCTGATCCCTGGTCTAGACCATCTATAACAGGAATTCTCAACTTTTAAAGTTGGAGGCTGGCTCAGACAACTTTGGGGGCTGGATGGCCATTTTGCCTTTCCTCCGCCACATGGCACTTCCTGGTGTGGTGGAGGCAGTGGACTGCCACATGAAATGGTGCTGTGAGCTGCAGGTTGAGAATCCCTGATCTAGAAGGGAATAGAATTTTAGATAAAGTCAGAAGATCAAATATTAATCAAGTAAAATGGGGCTACTAGGACACAGGACAAATTTTCTGTGAATGTGTAGATATTCAATCAATAGAACATTTATATGCATGCTATTTCTGGTCCAGCATGTGTACAAAAGAAGATCTAGTACTAATCAATAAGTTTATTGTGCTAGTCAATTGACCATGCCAAAGTACAAAAAGCCAAGTAAAAATAAGGACATTACATGCACACAACTATTAAAATTGATACAATAAAATTGGCACATACAGTATTAAGATTAGATATATCAGGGGTTCCAAACATTTTTCTGCCAGGGGCCGTTCCCACCCCCCGCCCCAACACTCAGCTGTGGGGGCTGGAGGCGTGGTTACTCCCAGTGCTTACATTTTTGGCTGTGTGGCAATCACACTGTTTTTTTCCAGCATCTTGCACAGCCTCCACTGCTTCCCATGGCAACAGCAACCTTTTTGGAACATTTCCGCTCTGTTTTGGGAATTTTTTGCCATGTATCTGCTGTGTTTTGGCAGCTAGAACATGATGTTTGGGCACTTCCTGGTTCTGCACTGAGAATCCAGGCACTGCTGGAAGCTCTGCCCAGCACCAGAAGTGCCCAAATGTCACATTCTAGTTGCCAAAATGCAGCAGATGCACAGTGAAAAAAATCCCAAAACAGAGCAAAAATGATCCAAAAAGCCTCCCACCACTGTTGGAAGCAATGGAGACTGTGAAAGAAGCCGAAAAAACAACACAATTGCCACTGCCACTATGTTAGGTGACTGTTTCAGACTTCAAGTGGTGGGGAAGCTTCTGGCTGTGCCTAGGTGGCCACTATGGGCCATATTAATGAGCTCCATGGGCCAGATTAGGCTCGGGGCTGTAGGTTGGGAACCCCTGGGAGATATAATAGGTAAAACTTTGCATATAAAGTTATTTAAAATTGACACAATAAATTTGGTAAACGTTAAGATTGGATACATAATAGGTAAAATTTGACGTATAAAACAATTAAAATGTAGTAGGACTGTTAGGGATGTCATTGGTGGAGTTTATCATCCTTCAATCATACTGTTGCCATTCCAAATCTTGATGCTAATTTATAAGGATAGAGTCCAAATAATCTAAAAGACCAAAGACAAAAGAAGATCTAGTAAATGGCTGAGATAACAGCATTGAAGTAGCCCAATTCTGGTTAAAAATGGTATAATTACTTTAACATTTTAATTTGTTTTCAGTCTTACCTATATTTCATATAAGTCCATAACTGTAAACTATGCAACTCAGTATGTTAGGTATAGAACACATTTTAAGTTCCCTTTTCATTGATTTCTCAATTACTGCCCCATCAGCAATATATGCAGAAGAGGGAACTGTTTACAAACTGAGACAATTCAAAAGTGTATGGAACAATCATAGCATAGAGAGAGCACTAAAACGCTAACTCTGTCAGCTTGGACAAGGATATTAATTAAATTGGGTAGCCTAATGACTGAAAAGAAAGGCAGAACCATCTCATCTACATAAGTTATTTTCCATTTTATACTGAGGGAATGTTTTTCACACCTTCAAGGAAGACAGGGTGAGCTGCTGTATCTAGACTATAATTTATTTTTTTTAAAAACCCTCTGATTTATGAAGGTGGGGTATTGTGTTTCTTTGTCCATTATTCAAAATGCTTGATATTGTCTTTTCCAGCAGGAAAAAGAATCCCAAATAATACATAGCAATCAGCAGCCTGAATGTTGATGGCACTAATGTCAGCAGTCGAGATGATCTACAGCAGGGGTTCCCAACATCTGGCCCATGGGTCTAATCCAGCCTGTGCATAGCATTAATCTGGCCTGCAGTGGCCACTTGGGAACCTCTACACCCTCCCCTGTCCCCCCACCACCGGAAGTCATGCTACATCACTTACTGTGGCGGCGGCAGGAATCACGACTTTCCCCCAGGTTTTTTGACAGGCTCCACCACTTCCCAGGGTGGTGGGTGGCTTTTCAGAGCAATTTTGCTCCAGTTTGGGATTTTTTCCACTCCTTTCCTGCTGCACTTCAGCAGATGGAGCATGACCGTGGGCAACTTCTGGTGTCGGGGGGAGCTTATGTCAGGGCCTGGGATCCAAATGTGGAACCAGGAAGTCAGCCACAGTCACTGCCAAAGGGTGGGATGGAAAATTTCCAAACCAGAGCGATCATGCTCCAAAAAGGCTCCTGCCATCTTAGGAAGTGGTGGAGGATGGGAATCAACCAAGAAAAAACATGCAATTCCCACCACCACTGAGGATGATGACAAAAATGTAATGTGGATGCAGCAACACATCCGGCCCCTGGCAGGAAGTGTCAGGGCGGGTCTGGCCCCTGGCGGGAAAATGTTGGGAGCCCTGGTCTACAGGATAGCTTTTTGTGCTTGCTACCACTCACAAAGAAACATCAAGCAGGGTGAAATCCTACTCTGTGGGCATAGTATGATGGACGTGGCCAGGTAGAAAGCCCTATGCTGTACCTGAATTAGGATTACTTTATTTCAAACCTTGGATGGGCAGGGTCACCGAACTGGGGCAAACCTGCTGAACTGGGGCAAACCTGATAAATCCCACCCCTGGTGAAATCCCAGAACCTGACTTGTCACCTAAACACAAAGCAATATGCACAGCCAATGAAAAATGAAAAACGAAGTTGATGGCCTCCTCATCAACATGAAATAAAGATAACTGCCTGAGTTGTTTCATCTAAAGCAGTGGTTCCCAACTTATTTTTGGCCATGCTCCACCTAAGCATCTCTAAAATCCTGATGCCCTCCCTCATGACATATAATTCATATTATTCAAAAAGTGAACTCCATTTGTCCCCTCCCCCCGGTGGGGCATGTGTCCCACACTGGGAACCATGGCTTTAAAGGTAGCTGTATTCTCCTCTCCCCACCCCCGTAACACTGCAAACTGAGATGGACCTTCAATACTCAACTCCACATGAAGTATAAAAAGTGACAAGAATTACCTCGATCAGACACTGATTGACAATACATTGACACTGCAAATCAAACCAGAACTGACCAATTTGACAAATGATGAAAATCAATATAAAATCTGGTAAACTAAAGTAATATTTTTTAGGTGTCAGCAAACCATTCAGCTACGGGGGAAAGGGGGTGCCGAATGTAGTTGAGGGGTGCTGGATAGATTACTTAAAGCAATACAGTTGAATCTAAATCAGCTAGATATATTTTCATATGTGTTCTCCATCTTGGTTTCACACAGGGTGTTTGTTGCTATATGTAAGAAGTATGGCATAATCATGTAATCTTTTCTATGGTGTTTCTACTATATAACTCTTATACATCTGCATAAATATTTGTAGAGTTCCATCATAGTTGGACCCAATAATAATCATTATAAGGTTATGAATTTCTCTCTCTATGTTTTACTTATCCATTTACTTGAAAGAATTATTCTTGCATACTTGCTCTGGATAAAAGCCCATATTTTCAACTGCATGAAAGCCCTATTTTCTACTGCACATTTTATTTTCTTGTTGCATAAAATGAGTTCAGCTGTATTTTTAAATACTACAGTACCCACTTTTAAAGACTAGGGACCTGTCTGGAACATATCTATTAAAACAGGAGTGGGAGTTTTACACAACCTATTGTCTGTATTTTTTGGAATAGTAGCCGTGTTAGTCTGTGGTTCAGGCATATCAGAAAACAAAATAAAATAAACAATATAAGATAAAAAGGAAATAAAAAACACTGTAGCACTTTAAAGACTAACTGCTATATTTTTATTGTCAGCTTTCATAGATCAAGTCCACTTCTTCAGACAAAGAATGAAACTTACAGGCATGGTTTTTATACACCAAATTCAGGGGGACAAAGGGAGAAGGGTGTGGTCAAGCAAGATGACAAACAAGCAAGTGCAACAATACAGCTTCACACAGCCATTAGCAACAATAGATTATTCAGATTAGCTCTAAATGATGCCCCTTCAATCTCAAGGTTGCTGAGAAAGCCCATTCTGGTCTCTGATCAACTTTTGACCTGCATGTCAGAAAACAAACAAAAACACTGTGCCTGGTTACTTTCTTTATGTTCTGTATGTCTGTATGTTCTTCACCACTGATTAAAGGACAAGATAATCCACAAAGATCAGATGAACTTTACTTTTACCAGCACTTGTTCAATTTTTATCTATCAGAACCAATAAAGCCAAAAGCCAGTGGTGTCAAATTTTCTATCTACCTATCCTACCCAGCTCCCCTAAAATCACTTTTCTGTTGCACAGTTTTCTTAGCACAGGGATGGGCAACTTCCAGAAGTCCTAGGATCTCTGGAGGTTGTTGGGCCATACCCAACTCTCTGTACCTTCCTACTCTATTTTTTAAAACTGTAAATCCCCTTAATACTGTTTAGAAGAGATGGGAGGAGGGCCTCTTCCTTCTGAACTGTTTTAGGTTTGACAGTGAACATTTAATAAAAGTGGCAGTGACCCAAGTCACTTTAGGGTCCATGCTTTATGAGGGACCTAAAATGTGAGGAATTTGCTCCTGCTACTAGAAGGCTTTTTTAATTAATTATTTAAATACACTTATATACCACCCTTCTGGAGTACAAAGGTTCTCCACTCTGGGCAGTTTACAACATTTCAATACAATACATATATGTACAATACAAAAATTATTCCAGAGTGGAGGTGCCACCACTGAGAAGCCTCTTTTGCTAGTAATGGTCTTTCTTCCTCGCCATTTGTGGTGTCAGCATCTAGACAGTGGTGGGCATCAGCAGGTTCGCATCAGTTCACCAGAACAGGTAGCAGAAATTCTGGCTGGCCCTGCCCATCCAAGTTTTGAAATAAAGTAGTCCTAATTCGGATGCAACTCAAGGCTTTTCCTCTGGCCACGCCCACTATACTACACCCACAGTGTGGTAGTATTTTTTTTTGAGCCCACCACTGCATCTAGAGCTGCATATTTTGTGGGGACTGGATAAAGCATGTGGTAGATTTATGGGAGAGATGCTCCACCAAGTAACAAGGTATAAACTGTTTAGGCAGATAGTGCTTTTTTTATTTTAGAAAAAAAATATACAAAATTGGAGCATGTATGCATGAGAACCTGAGGGATTCTACAGGTTGGAGCTGATCCCTTGGAAGGAACGCAGTACAGCCTGTAGGACAGACATTGCACACCACTGCTTTAGCAATAGGATTACAAATATTCTCCACATTCTCCACTCCCATCCATATTCCTCAGCAGTAGAAACCTGTGAACCAAGATGACCTTGGATCCGAATAGGGTCGCCATAATTCTGTCACACCAAACCGGGACAGTCATGTGACATCATTGCATTCTTCAAACTGTGCATCTGTCATGGAGACCGCAGCTCTAAGACCCCATATAATCTCCGTCCAGGACGGGCAGCCACCATCAGTTTAAAAAAAAGCTGTAGTCAAGAGGTTGTTTCCCATATGATTCTTCTTGCAAAAGATTGTTCTTGGTGGTTCTATTTTTATTTCTTTTCCCATCTTTGCCCCAGCTCCTGCCAACCTAGCAGTTTGAAAGCAAGAAATTGCAAGTGCAGTACTGTAGATAAATAGGGACCACTTTGGTGGGAAGGTAAACAGACATTTCTGCAGACATTTCTGCAGACATTTCCATGGTCATGTGGCAGGCATGACTAGACCCTGGAGTGCATGGAAAATCGGGATGTACAGCAACTCTACATGAGTACCCAGCATGTTGGGGACAAAATGTGATCCACACCGAAAGTGCACTAAGCACTATGGGGCAGTGTATAAGTGTGATTGCTTTGCTTTTTGATTGCTACCACAGAATACTTGCTGACTCCCATGGCTTACCCAGATGTGTAGCTGTGTGCTTAACTCACACAGCTACAGAGCCTTAGGGACAAAATGGGGGAAGTAAGACCTTAATTCATGGCACTTTGCTATGAAACTTTTATGGGGCCATAAGTGTGGTGGCAGAATGAAGGATTAAACCAATATATTAAGATTTTGCAGGATTAAACACCAAATTGTCCATCACTTCTCACCTTCATAGATCTTTTTTAAATGCACAGTTTTTTTCCAAGAGGAAATAAAATAAATATGAGAAAGGGGAGAAAGGCCACCCCTAGCTTAACCCTCATCTGCTAAATTTTATCCCCGAGGAATTTTTACAGCTGAGCTGTAAATCCTTGAAATAAGGGATTTGCAGTATCAACACTAACACAAGCTGCAGAAGCTAAAATGTAACGGATGTTGTAGGCCAGGCTGTTCTATGATTCTTACAAACACAGTATAATTGGCCTTTACAAACTTCCATATAATTAATTTATGCTTTTAATACACACAAAGTAGGCCAGTGACAAGGGGTCAGATTAGCTTCTTCTTGATCACAGCTCTAAGAATCATGAAGGACAAAATGACAGAATAGAACACTGGCTTTGAACATTTCACCCTCGACGATGCCAGGTTGCTTTTTTAAAAAAGATAGATTGCCATGTCTTAAATCAGGGATTCTTAACCTGTGGCTCTTGGGCCGGATGCAGCCCGCACCACCATTTCATGTGGCCCTCCACTGCCTCCACCACACCAGGAGGTGCCATGTGGAGGAGGAAAGGCAAAATGGCCATCCGGCCCCTGAAGTTGTCTGAGGGAGTGTGACCTGGCCCCTGGCTTAAAAAGATTGAGAACTCCTCTCTTAAATGGCTCTTAATAACCAGGTGTAAAAAGTAAGCAGACAAAAATTTGAGATTCTCATAGGAGACTCTACAACATGCCCTACCATATCATAAGGCATAAGTCAAGACTGGTGACCAATACAAGATGGCTCTTTGTCTGAAATATCACCTTAGATGTGGGACACTTTCCAAAGAGAAGGTTCAGTCACTGATGGCCTAGCCCTAGACTGAATTTTTCTGTACAACCTTTGATTATAAAAACTACACAGTTATAAAAATTAGTTCTTGGAGTTCTTTTTAATCTGTTTTCAACCAATATTTGTTTTTTAAAATCACTTTTAAAAGTGTTCCAGTTTTTTATTGTACTGAACATTGTGCTGGTAACTATTGTTGGAAAAGGACTGTGTCATTAGAGACTCCTACAGCTTGAATGAAAATATTAGGCCCCATTAAAACAAACCAGTTGAATCAATAGTATTTAGATGATTGTTGCTTCACTATTCATCAATAGATTACATGTGTCTGTTTATCAGGAGCTATTGATTCAATTTAGGCCATTATTGTTTTTAAAAAATCATCACTATATCATGCGAGTAAGGTCAAAATTGTTGGTTGCTTTTGTATGTGTTCTGTTTTAGATATGTTTTCATTTGTGTATCCTGAGGATATTTATTTATTTGTGTTAAATGAGTTTTTGTTGGCTAGATCTTTCAACCCATAGGATATTTCATCAACCAGATGAGGAGAGTGGTAAATGCCTCCTTGAAGGGAAATATAATATACCATCCAGACGTAAAATGGCCACCATTAGAAATATTGAAGAAACATGCCTGGATTCAACCATACTACATGACTTCTGGATAGTCTCTAATTTGACTTACTTTATGATTAGGACAGGTCTTAGAGATGGGCAAAACAGGTGCTTGCCCTGTTGAAGGTATTATCATCTGGCAGAACATCTTAAATGAACATGTCTTCAATAACCAGGTCTTCCCAAAAGCACAGAATGCTCACCCTACGGTACTCATTACTGTACTCCCTGTCACTGCCTAGCTGGTAGGCCCCATCCCTCTCTACATTCTGTAAACTGACTAAGGTGGAACTTTTAAAAAACAACAATCATTTGCTGATATCTTGCCCCACTTGAAGTTTTAAACTTACCACTGCCATTATTTTAAAAATACAAGAGGTTTTCATTTATGGGAATTTTATTTTATGGATCAAATGACATTTTGTATTTTTATTGTGTTTATATAACAATTTGTCAGATGGGTTGATCGATCAATCAATCAAACAAACAAACAACATTTTAAGTAATCTATCTGCAGACAGGCAGAGGAAAAACATAGTTCGCAGAGTTTTTCACATTATCTGGGTATTAGTGACAAAAATTATAGCAATAGCAATTACACTTATATTCTGCCCCATAGTGGTTGTGTACTTTCTGGGTGGTTCACCAATTAGTTTTATACCAAGTTTCATTTTTCAATTTAATATTTCTCATTCTAGATAAAAATCCAAAGTAAATGGTTTCAGTTTCAGGCAATATTACAAACTTTTTAGAGGCACTTTTTTAAACAGTTGATTGAGGGAGAGGGTATTGAAGGCACTCCTTGCATAGGATACTCATCATCCAGGGTGTACTCTTTCCAACATTCTTGATGTAAATGGATTATCTAAATGTATCTAAGCACTGCTTCAGACCTGGTTTTGGAACGGAGAAAGCTTTGGTCATCTTGCCAATTCTGGATTTTAAATTATCCAGGAAAGTTTCCTAGTTAGAGCAAACCCCACTTGACAGACCACCCACCTAAAAGGGAAGTGAAGGAGTTTGGCTGATTGTACAGCTAGAAAGCATGCCCACCCATCTCACAATTGTGGTTGTTTAAGGTGAAAAGTCTTGAGAAAGGTTTCTCTAACTTCACTGCTATTTTTTTTCTTTGTTGTTAGGGCTTGTTGAAAACTTGTACTAAAGTATTTTATTCCCCTCCAGCAAATTTTTTTTAAAGGAAAAGTATCTGTACTGAGTGACTTATGATTCACTTTCTGATGGTGGAGGGAGACATGACTAGGTGTTCCCTTTTAACCATATTAAGTAATCTTGGTAATGTAATGTAATGACTAATGTAATGGAGCTGTAGATAAAAATGGTAGGCAGAACCATCTAGTCTACATAGGTTATTGCCAGTTTTATACTGAGGAAATATTTAACGCCCTCGGGGAAGACAGGATAAGCTGCTCATAGCTAAACTCCGATTCTAAAAAAAATACCTCAGATTTATGAAAATGGGGTATTGTGCTTCTCTACCCACAATGTGCTCCCTTGATTTTCACACATGCTACTTTAATTGTTTGTAAATGCCATCTTGGAAACCTGTTCTGGTATAGTGGATAGAGTGGCAGACTAGGACAAATTGTGAGCCAACAAGAGTGGGAATGTATCCCAGATGCGTGTGGTACAACCACCACCACCACCACCACCACCACCACCACCACCAAACCTATGCATGGTAATACAGTACTTGAAAAACATAGAAGACAACGCTGACCGAAAGCTGACATGGGGATGGTTAAGAGAAGGAGTTTTGAAGTAGAAAATGGAAGGATTTAATTTGGCAGCTCAGGAACAAGTTTTCCCAACAAACTGCATGAAAACAAAAATACAGCACATATCCAACAACAACAAATGCCTGCTTTGTAATGAGAAGGCTGAAACTGTAGATTATCTGATCAGCAAATGCAGCAAAATTTCACAGACTAATTATTTGCAACATCATAACAGGGTTTCAAAATTTATCCATTGGAAACTTTGTCAGAAGTTTGGATTTGAATGCAGTAAAAATTATTAGGAACATCAAGTACAGAAAGTTTTAGAGAATGAGAGTCAAGATCCTGTGGGACTTTAAAATTCAAACAGATAAACATTTGCCTCACAACATACCTGATATAACTGTCGTAGAAATTAAGAAGGTCTAGTTTACTGATATTGCTATACCAGGAGAAGCACAAATTGAAGACAAAAAACTGGGGGGGGGGTTGTCACAAAATATCATGATTTGCAAATTGAAATTGAGTGTCTACAGAGGAAGAAATCTGCTTTTGTACCCATAGTGATCAGAGCTGTTAGAGCAATAACCAAAGGACTCCCCAGATATTTGGAAATTTTGGACTTATCTGATTTGAACATCCTAACTCTCCAAAAGACAACTCTACTAGGAACTTCATATATACTCAGATGTTACCTTAACAGTTATTAGGTCCTTGGTTAGGGCTTGAACTGTTAATTTTATTCGAGTCCTTGACTGTGAATCAAATGGTTGATTTGTATATAATAATAATAATAATAATAATAATAATAATAATAATAATAATAATAATAATAATAATAATAATAATAATAATAATAATAATAATAATAGAAGAAGAAGAAGAAGAACCACTTACTTGGAGAGAGGAACTAGTAGAACCACTGAAATGTTTCATTTACCATGATGCCCTATTAGGATAGCTTGATCACACATAAAACAATAAATGCCAGCCTGCATTCCAGTCTCTGGCCCAAATAGAAGTTATGTCTACTTCCATAAAACTTTCAAACCTTTGTGCATCCATAAAATTTTTATATTATCATACCACACGGTTATGTCCTTAGAGCTCCACGATCACATTGTTTTTAATAATATTTAATAAAAATATCCTTGGTTTTCTCCTACCCAATAAGAGAAAAAGGCCATTGTTTGTCTTTTTATCTTTTCTTGTTACTTTGTTGATACAGTTTTATTCTTTCTCATGTCTCTTCAACTGCAAACTGATGTACTGTACTAATTGTTTGCAATCCCTCTTCCTTCAGTACCCATTTCCTGCTCATCCTACTTCAACTGTATTGGATGTACCAAAAAATCAATGCCCAGCTCCACAAAATCCCTGAGGTAGGGCCATTTAGTAGTTCACCGATTCAAAGGTGGGTGCTGTGTTTTTCTTTTTAAATCTTTGACTTTAAAATGCTACTGTAGCATTTGTTACGTGGAAGATGAAAATGTTAATGCAGAGATAAACTTCACTGTGAAAAATGCAAGTGGAGAAACCTCAAGCTTCCCCTGAGTAATTGAAATACTCCTCTCAAAACTGATTTAATTTTGACCTCCCTGCTTAGACCACCAACTGTGGTGGCAGTTTTGCAGGTCTCTAACACTTGCTTAGATCATCATGAGACTTATATCATCAACATATTTCACAAGGCCAGCTGACATGTCTCAAGCTAAACAATTACAACCCTGATCAGCGTGGGTAGAATTTGAACTGGTGACCCACAGGTGGAATCACTTTTGTTTCCTATTATGAGTCTCTTGATCTCCTTTGCATAACCATCTGTAACCTTTTAACCTACTTAGTGTAAATCTGAAAGTTTTCTCTAAGTCCGTCTTTCCACCTCTTCAGCGTGTTGCTGTTTTCCCCAAATGTTTTTTTGTTCGGAGTCTGTTGTAAAATATGGGTCATGACAACCTGAAATGGTACTTCACACTCACTGGCCACCAGCACACTGTTTTCTCCACAGGCGATAGTCATTTTCTTCATAATTAGTTAATTCCCACACTGTCAGCCAAGAAGGCCTGAGGATGAGTAGAATGTGTGGAAATAAACCAAATACATGATGAATGGCTGAAAAGCAGAGAGAGCAGCCGAAAAATTCCTGTGGAGCCAAAACAATCCAGCCAAAGCCAAATAAACAACTGTCAACACATGGCAGCAGCTGCAAAAAAGAAGAAGGCTAGCAAAAACCCAACTGTGAACAAGCGTTAGCCAGCTCACAGCATTAATCTTGCTGCAACTGAATCTGTGACAAGGAGAACTAGCTAATTTGGCCATCAGCCTCTTTCTGTTCTTCCTACGCAAGCAGATTTCTTCATCTTGGATCACATCCTCCATATTTTGTCAGCTTCTAAAGAAAAACAGGAAGAAAGACAAGAAAATATCAGCCATTCCTCAAAGGCTGAAGAACAAGGAATACTTGCAGACTCCTTATGTTGTTGGTATTTTTAAAAGGGGGGGAGAACAAGGGGTACCTTAACACATTAAGGCACACCCATCAAAATAACTATCAAATGCTGTGAGATTTTTCAGTCCTGCATATTGAAGATTCCCCCCTCAAAATTTTTTTTATTACGGGGCAATATTCTATTAAATTTATTGCACGCATAAGCGTACTCATGGCAGTGGTTGCTGCAATGCCGAGAGCTCCCACTTCAAGCCTGCTTGTATGTTTGCTTGGGCAAGTGGTTGTGTGAGCAGGTGCACAACCAGAGCTCACTACGTTGTAGCAACTGCTTCAGTGACTGCATTTACATATTGAATATGATTCTGTTCAGGTTTTTTTCCTTTTGTCAGTTGCAACATTAGCCAATAAACATATTGTTTATTTATTTATTTATTTAAATTTGTTTATCACCCTCCTCCCCGAAGGGACCCAGGGCGATTCTCAACACAACAGCATAGACAACAATTTAAAACCAAATCAGAAATTAAAAGTTTTAAAAGAAGCTTAAAAACTTAGCATTAAAAACTAGGCATTATAGCTAGGCATTGTAGCTAGGAGGCACTGGGTGTCAAACCATCCAGCCAGCTGGGGAAATTGATCGATCCATTCCCCAGACCTGACCTGCCAGCCAGGTTTCCAATCCTTTCCTGAAGGACAGCAGCTCAGTTTGCAGGCGTAGTTCTATTGGGAGGAGGTTCCACAGGACCAGAGCGGACACAGAGAAGGCCCTCCTTCTAGTGCCAGAGAGGTGCATCTCTCTGGCCAATGGCACAACCAGAGAGCCTCTCCAGTCCGCTCTGGTGGGACGGACAGATGTCCTTGGGACGATGCAGTCTCTTAAGTATCCTGGTCCACTACCATGTAGGGCTTTAAAGGTAATAACCAGCACCTTGAATTGCACCTGAGGGCAAACTGGAAGCCAGTGCAGCTCCCTCAGCAGTGGTGAGGCACGGGCATAACACCCGTACCCCAACACCACTCGTCCAGCCGCGTTCTGGATCAACTGTAGCCTCTGAATGGTCACCAAGGGCAGCCCCATGTAGAGCGCATTACAATAATCAAGTCTGGAGGTGACTAAGGCATGTGTGACCATGAGCAAGGAGTCCCGGTCTAGGAACGGCCGTAACTGGCGAATCTCACGAAGTTGTGCAAAGGCCCTCCTGGCTTTGAGCAGTAGTCGCGATAATCCACTTCATCCAGGATCTCCTGTAGCCACCATGCCACTGCCTTTTCCAATACTTTACCCAAAAAGGGTAAGTTGCACAATAGTCTCATATTTTATGCAAAAAGCTTATATTTAGTTCAAAACACAAGGTTTCTTGTACTAAATATGATATGTGTGTTTTTCTAGAAATGTAAATATTACTACTGGAAACTTTCTCACATAAAAATCCCAATATGTGAATAATGCACATTTTCATTTTATTCTGTTTCCAATTTATCCATGGTACATGCATTGCCAAGGATGATGAGCTATTGTGCAATGAGTAAGTGACATTCCTATCCTCCCCCTACAAGCTCTGAAATTATTAAAAATCATACAAACCTGAGTTAAGAAGTGGCATTTGCTTGCTTACCAATTAATACATTTAAAGGGCTTGCTGACCAGGAAGAAATGTCCCCTTAAAATAGAATTGTGAGAGTAGATAGAAAGTTTTTGGCAGAAGAAGAAGGTGACTCTGAACTCCTCTGTGTACTTGGCTGTTAGATGGACCAGCACCTGGGATGTCATGAGCAGAAAGTCCCTGACTAAATAAGAAAGGGATGAGGTAGGTCACAGTGACCCTTTTCTGTGTTCTTAGTGATTAGAAATGAGTCCCACCTGCAATGATGTTACATCAATTAGCCCAGGCCAAATGGACATTTTTTTGGTTTGGACAACCTCTGAGTGAGGGGCATAGAGCCAAAGTAGATGAGACAGCACTTTAGTTGGAGGTATAAATAAAGGAGACCTAGTCTCCAGACTTTGGAGCTCTCCATACATCAGAAGTGCCAGAAGAGCTACTGGCACCTACCAGGCTCCCAAGTGGCTAGAGAAGGGACAGAAGGAACCAATGTTTGGTATGCATTCCTTGCTTATGTTTTTGCTCTTGTTTCATGTTAAATTTATGTTTTGCTTAGAGAACAGTCTAATAAGTTTTTTTCTTCTTCACCCACTAAGTGCTTATTGTTTCTGAGACCCTAAAAGAATCTGAGCCCCAGCAGTCTTGGTCAGTCTGTGTGGCAAGACAGTACAGAATTCACTTTTATCACAGCTGTTGCCCATTGCTCAACACTGTTACTGAGATATCTACCATAGCTATGAGATTCATTTCCTGGGCAACTCATTGCTGGTTCAACCAACTTCCATCACAGTAGTGTATATTTCTGAAGCTCCAACGTAGCTACAATGAAGCTATAACAATACAACTGAATGTGCTCTTGATTCAACATTTCTCTTCCTGTTCTCTAAAGTCCTACATGGAATAATGTTACACGTGCACAAGCATAAGCTCGGCTGCATTCAGTGGAACTTAAGCTCAACAGTGCATGTAGAATTGTAGCCTGTAAGAGTTTAAGCTGTTTCTGTAACACAGGAGAGCTGAATCCACACTACAACATATTAAAACTATTTTTTAAAAAGTTTCAATAGGTTTCAAAATCTATATATATTTCAGTCCCACTATGTTTACATTATGCAAATATATTGTAAAATTAAGGGATTCATTGTAGCATTTACTTAATACAATTTATACTACATGTTAACACATATGCTGTGCCAGGATATTAGAGTAACTATTAATCTCCTCAACCAATTAACTCAGCCCAGAACAGTCAATCTCCAGTAAATGGGTCCCTGTGCAGCTCTTACATGCTGTATCTAAAGAAACAGCATTAACACAAGATCAGTTTTAGATTTTCCAGCAATGAATGAGAGGGAAAAGGCATGGACATGAAGATTCAGTTCTTCCTATTAGCAGGAGAATGTCTTAAGAAGAGGGAAATAAAGCTGGCAGCTGATTATCTTGTAATAAATTGATTTGTCTCATATTGATTCATATTGTATTAAATATTAAAATACAGCCATCCAATATTTTTATTCCATATAGTTCTGTGGCTTCAGCCAGACTGCTGATTGGGACTGGTTCCCATGATCATGTGAGCCCTGTCCAGTTACATCATTGGCTTCCAGTTTGTTTCTGGCCCTTATTCAAAGTGCTGGTCATGACCTTCAAAGTCGTTTATGACTTAGGTCCAATTTATCTGAAGAATTGTTTCTTCCTGCATGAACCCCCATGAGTACTAAGATCCTCAAGGGAGTGCTTACCCACCCTATTCAAAAGCACATCAGGAAAGTGTTTCTTCTGTAGCTGTTTCCACAGTACGAAACTTGCTCCTTCAAGAGATGCAGTTCTATTCTGGCTTTGTTTCCTTCCGCCAGCAGGTGAAAACATACCTTTTTTGAAAGGCTTCTATGGAGCCAGGAAGCAACCAAGATGAAAAAGGGTTTTTGTTTTTTGTTTTTTGAAATGTTCAGTTTTAAAATAATGTTTCCAAAATGGGTATATTATAGGAATATTTTTTGGAATAGTAGCCGTGTTAGTCTGTGGTTCAGGCATATCAGAAAACAAAACAAAATAAATAGTTATATAGCAGTTAGTCTTTAAAGTGCTACAGTGTTTTTTATTTTGTTTTATTTTGTTTTGTTTTCTGATATTATAGGAGTATGTTATAGTTTTTAATCTGAATTAATTTGCTTTTAATTGTTGAGATTTTCTTACTCTGAGTTGAGTGTTAGATCTTTTGCACTCAAACTTGGTGTTTGGGAATACAATAATGTGAATGATCTTGGTCTCCAGTGACATATCCCTGATCTTTTATAATTCTTTCATTGCTCTCCTTCTGAGACTGTCCTTCTGAGTCTTCTGATTTTTTGGCTGCATCCCCCATTTGGATGAATGATTGAACCAAGGTATAACATTCCCCACCACCATCACCATTTTAGTTTCTTTCTTGTCAGCATCAAAGTTGAGCGGTTCTTCTGTATTCATGTTTTTTATCATTTTAATGTTCAACTGTAGTTCTAGATGTTATTTAACTAAAATTCCCATGAATCTACACAGCAGATTAACCTGACTGGAGGTGAGAAAAATTGGAATCTGACAACATCTGTAAAATCCACAATTTCTCAAGTCTATGTTGCTTTGGGAAGGGCAGCAGAATTGTTTCAGCTCAAAAATTTATTTTCCATTCTAAAATTTTAACTTGCTACTTCACTCTGTGTTCTACCAATGCCAATAATTTAGAAGGGCTATAGGAAATGCAATCCTGAAAATTATGCTAAACTTTAAAATGTAGCTTGGGAAATTGTTTACTACTTTATAGCTATTTGCAAAACAGTTGGCCACTTTCCAGCTAATCTTAGAAGCAAGTTCACTATAAAGTGAAGATTGCCTTTCACAAGAATCTCTACCATTGTTGATAGTTCATCAGGAAAGTAAGCAAAGGATAAAAGGGAAACTGAAATGAAACTCGATGTGTTGACATCACAATGTGTAAATGTGAAGATGGAATTAGCCTGTAGAGTATTGTTCTGGTACTTACTATATGCTACAGTATTCTAGTATACTAATGTCTTGGTGTTACAAAGAGTTATAATTACCAACTCTCATTGCTATGAGCCAGAGTAATAGAACAACAAATGACATTATTACCATAGTGGTGACCTACCAGTTTCCACATTCCAGAAAATATTCCTATTGAAATTAGTGATCCAGGCTGGTAGAACGTACAGTTCCTGGAGAAAAGATTGTTTACCATTTGAACAGAAATGTAAAAGAAGGAAGGAACTACAAATACAGTCATACCTCGCATAACGAGCGTTTCTCTTAGCGAAAAACTCGCATAATGAATCTTTCGCTATGCGAGTCGGACTTTTCCCTATGGAAAAACCCACATAATGAGCATTTATAGGGGGAAAACTCGCATAGCAAAAATGTTTCGCTATGTGAGTTTTCCCCCTTGAAATTCTTGTTATGCGAGTTTTTCCATAGGGAAAAGTCCGACTCGCATAGCGAAAAATTTGTTATACGAGTCTGACTCGGATAGCGAAGAACTCGCATAGTGAGCAGCCTCGCAGAATGAATTAAATTCGTTATGCGAGGTATGACTGTATAAAGAGTTAGGAGACACACAAAGATTAGGGCATCACAATTTCACATGAAGTTCTGCCACACACATGTTGTAATGCTTTCAATGGAGCAGAATGTTTAAAATAGAATGGGATCTACCTCAGTGTTGTTTAAGTAACTGCCATTGATTATCTTTCAGAAGAGCTCTATCATCCATAAATTATGACTGGTTTGTTTTCAAGCATTTAACAACAATTTAGCCTACATCATCCTCCCCCCCCTCCTCTGCCAGCACTTTTCTATGTCTAAATGAATGTAAGTCATTCAAAGAATAGACTTCTAGTCACCAACTGAAACTTTATAATATATTATGACAGCAAATTAGAAAGTAGGATGACAATAGCTTGAGTCTTTACTAACACTCAGAAACTTTTAAGGTCCTTACTCAGATAAAAATCCATGTATCACAAAAGTTGGGTTTGTGGGAAATTTGGAAGTGTTCAAAAATTCCTCCTATATCCTTATATATTCCCTGAAACTGAAATAAAAGATGCAAACAGTCTCTTTTGCATGGACAGAAACATATGGTTTCCCGCATAACTTTCAAGTTAATCCTAGTGGGCTGGTAAATAACTTGCTACTTCACTTGTATTTTATTTATTTCTTGTTTGTATTTGGTGCAAACACCACTCAAGGCAACTTAGGTAAGGTCACCCTTGCTCAAAAGCCAGTCGTATCAGGCTCTAGGGTTCGCTGCTCATCTCTATTTATAGCCAAAGAGCCAGTGCTGTCTGCATTTGCAGACATTTCCATGGACATGTGGCAGGCATGCCTAGACACAGGAATGCATGGAACACGGAAATTGTTTACCTTCCCACCAAAGTGGTACCTATTTATCTACTTGCAATTTCTTGCTTTAGAACTGCTAGGTTATCAGGAGCTGGGACAGAAATGAGAGCTCACTCCATCATGTGCTACTTACAATCATGTAAAACATCCAATACATGAACAATAAATTACAACAAAAAAGCAATATCATAAAAATAACTGCTTAGTGCAATTTGTGCATTACACCGCTCCCTTTAAATAGTATCACCATGATGGTTGACATTATTAAAATGAAATGAGAAGAAATTGTATGAAGTGGTCCTAAATTATTTGTTGTTGTACTGCCACTATTATTGTTTCGTTTTTCTTTTGCTGTTACTTTACTTAATGGATGTACATTCTGGAAAATCACATGGGTACCCAGCGTCAACTCAATGGAGGAAGAGCATCTGGAAACTAGAAAGGGATTTTAAAAATCTCATCAAAACCAATACCTCCTTGTTATTTTCTAAAGGTCACATGTTAAACTTCTAACCTAAATATGGTGGTAAATCTCTTTTTAAAATCCCTTCTCAAGGAATAAATTTGTAGCAATTTGTACCCATATAGTTTTTATTTCCATTACAATGTGAGGGGGGAAGCAAAGGTCATGATCCCCTGCTCTATGAAATTAACATTCACCATTTTCTTTTTCTCAGTAGGTTCAATTAGCCCATTAATATTTGTTTTCATGCTAAACAATATACTTTGAACATCTGTTGAGCTGAGTTTCAGGGAATGACAATTGGCTACTAATCGCTGCAACAACGAAAATTATGAGAAGATTGTTTCCAAGGCTCAAATGTTTGTTGCTGCTATTTTCCAGCCGTGAATATGATGGAGGGGGGCGGGGAGAGAGAAAAAGAAATAAACATTAAGCTATAGTGCAGTGAGGTCTCCCTGCTGTCTGCTTCACGTATTCCATGAATGGGAACATCAGTTTGTTACTGGATAGCAAAACAACTGCTTAAGTGATCGATAAGGCCCATTATCTTAAATCATAGCATGAATTCCCAATATCATACATAAAATCAATATAACACACAAAGAACACGATGGAAATTTCCCACTAAAATAAGGCCTGCTGCTTTGGAAATAATATTTAGTAGCTGGGTGTGTGTGTGTGTGTTTTTTTTTTTACTAATTATGAGCCCAGTGGCAGTTTATTCCGCAGTAAATCTGCTGGTGTGAGATTAAACCTGTTATTGAACAGAGTTTTGAATCTACTGCAAGGCACTCATCACGGCTGGAGAGTGAACATTGCTGTTATCTCATTTAAAAGTTGGCCAGCAAAGCAACCCATTTGTTTAAAATGCAATTAAGCTAGTGTCTTGAAGAGAAATTACCAAGGAGTAGTTCATTCAAAAGGCATAACAGGTTTGCCCCTAGTCACATTTGCCCTACAATTGGGGACATCATGGCAATCTAGAGGTTGCATCTTGGGATTTTCAAAAGGTAGCCATATCTGTTTCCTATAACAGGAACTTTAAAGATAAATGAAATCTTGGCATACTCATATTCTTCAAGCTTCTACAAGTCTCTGGTGTTGTCCTTTGTTGAAAGAATGTCTATGATAACAGAAGAAACAAAAAGGGGAGTGTTGTAAAAATGGGCCAAGAAATGTATTTGTATTGATTGTAATTGTTCCCCACATCTCAGGAGTGCTAACAATACTAGTTACAAAAAGAATATAGGAGTAAAGGAAAAACAAAGGGTCAGGTTGTCTAGTGGCAGAAATATTTTTGTGGGATCTGAATTCAATTTCTCCTAAAATTTTTAATGAAAACTGATATTTTCTCCACATTTCTGTCACCCACTTTAAAATTAAAATAATTATGACCTCTCCTGTTGAATTATGAGGGCAACAAGAAAATAGACCTATCTTTATTTGTTTGTTTGTTTGTTTGTTTGTTTGTTTTATAAACTGCCTTTCTTCCAGAGCTACAGGACAATTTAAAACAATATTAGGTTAAGATGCAATGTAATGTCAAACATAAAAATGGAATTAAATTCAAGTATATGATCAAAATTCAATTTAAATTCAAACTTTTTAAACTCAGTTAAAAGTAGTAGCAATAATTTAACTTAGAAGTGAGAACTGCTGCAATATTATGAACTGCCCAAAGCCTATTTAAATAAAAAGTTATCTGATTACTGCTAGAAAGAGAGTAGGGAGAAGGCAAATCTAGGCTTTCTTGGGTACAACCACCAAGAAGATCCTCCTTAAAATCCCCACCAAAAGGTGGCAGAGCTATAGAAGGATATTGCATTTCAGATAACCCAGATCCAAGTGATGCCTAAATTGTAATGATGGTTTGACATATATTCTTGCTTTTCTGAGTCACATTCATTCATGTAGGAAACTACTACCATCATCATCTCCAATTCAGAAACAGAGCAACAGAAGGATCCTTCACAGTACTCCTAAGTCATGATGGATAGTGAAGCAAATTATTTTGGCACATGAGGGGGTGAGGAATATCCCACAAGCTCTTTCTGACATATTTGGCAGTGCAAAAACTGGTTGCTGCCCCTTCCTAATACCCAAATAGGAAGTAGATACAGGTAAAGGTCTCCCTTGCTTGAAAGTCATTTGTGTCCAACTTTAGGGGGTGGTGCTCATATCCATTTCTAGCCAAAGAGCCACCACTGTCTGCCTCTGCAGATGTTTCCATGGCCATGTGGCAGACATAACTAGACACTGGACCACAGGGAATGCTGCTTCCTTTCCTGCTGAGGTGGTGCCCATTTTTCTACTTGCAATTTCTTGCTTTTGGATTGCTAGTTTGGCAGGAGCTGGGACAGATAATGGGCACTCACTCTGGAATGCAGTACTCGGGTCCTGAACTGCTGACCTTCATCAAGCTCAGCTTCTTAATCACATAAGACACCATGGCCCATCCCTATTAATCCTGATAATGATGTAAGTATTTCCAAATGATCTATGAATTCATAGAATATGGGAGCATGGAAAGCAGAACTGATCCTGTTTTCCTTTCATCTGCTCATGATTTCTGACTGTGGATAATTTCACTGTGCCACGTTTCTCCCAATCTGGATATAGATAGACTTCCAGTTCCCCACCTGTAAGAGCTGCCTCTTTGAACATCTCATTCCATGTTTTGAAGTCAAATTCCCGCACACCTTACTTATGACCCATTTCAAGCCCAGTATATGAAATCACATGGCAGTCCTTCAACTTGTAATTTGTTTCCATTAAAGAAGGAAAGCAGGGCTATAGGTTAATTGAGAGGCTAGTTGTGAAACCCAAGTTTTTTCCCCCTAAGTTAAAGTGATCTCCCACTGGTACACTTCAAAGATTTCAAAAGCTACCAGAAATAGCGGAGACTTTTGGAGTGCTCCTTTTCCTAAGAAGGATCGAAAGAATCCATTTTCAACACAGATAATCCTGCAGATTTAAACACTACACTTTAATTTACTTGCTGCCAGAACTCAATTTGTACTGGCAGCGTGGTAGTTTGGTAGAATTAAAATCTTTCAACAGTTTATTTTTCCCCTCCACCAAAAGCATTTCAGCACCAGCTGTATTTAGTTCAAAGAGAAAGGAAGCTGCAGCTGGTGCTGCAATGGAGAAGACTTTGGTCTGATAATGCCAGAGACTTCAAATGCTCCCAGGTATTTTATTCATGTATATGAGTAAATAACACACTAGCACTCTTTTTCTGTTAAATAATACTTTTGTTGATTTGATTCCTTTCAGCATACTCAGTCAGATCTCTTTAAGGGATGGCTTCTGTGTTAGAGAAGCACAGGCTCTGCCCTGCCCATTTATCATAACATTGGTCTTGTTCTTCTCATCCACAGAACAACACATGAACCAGCAGAAGAGGGGTCCACAGCTATAAAGGATCAATGCTTCCATTAAATTTATCTGTTGGCTCATTGTTTAAGAAGCTCATCTTGTTAGCTGGAAGGCTAGCAGGTCAGCAGTTTGAGACCTGGGTACTGCATGACAGAATGAGTGCCTGTCTTTGTCCCAGCTCCTGCCAACCTAGAGGTTCGAAAGCAAGAAATTGCATGTAGATAGATAGGGATCACTTCAGTGGGAAAAGATCTTGGGGACATGAAATGAGCCTCATTCAGGCGTCCCCTGAACAGAGTTTCGCCAGCAAAAAAAATACTTTCAACACAGAATAATTTCTGGCAAATTTATCATCGCCGCCGCTGCCGCTGCCGCTGCCGCTGTTGTTGTTGTTGTTGTTGTTGTTGTTGTTGTTGTTGTTGTTGTTGTTGTTGTTGTTGTTGTTGTTGTTGTTGTTGTTGTTGTTGTTAACCTGAAACCTTATTTGGAGGACTAGATATTAGGTGAAAGCTATTCTGAAGTCTTCTTTCCTGATGTACAGGACAGATGGAATGTCATTTTTTCCAACCACCAGCACTACATGAGAAATTTCTAAATCTGTGTTTGCAGAGAAAAAGTAAGAGGCAGGAGACCTCCATTGGATCCCTACCCTACCTTGGAATCTCTCAAACACTTTTTCATCTATACCTCCTACCTTCAAAACATTCCCGCTTTGGAGAAATGGGTAGAGAGAGAAAAGCTCAGAAGAGGTAGCATTGGTGCATTGGAGAATATTCCACACAGATGCTCATGACAACAGTCCCTATTATTAATTTTCATCCTTACTAGGAATATGTCTATTGAAACATTACATGAGTAATAAGAGCACTCCAAAACATATTGCAATTCAACAGGTATAGCTCATGATGATATGTTGTCACTGCTGAGGAAGGATATATTGTTGCAATTTTTCTAATCAAAAGGGTTTCTTGACATATGGACTCACTCCTCTGGGGAAAAAAACTGTGGGGTGTTGTTGTTGTTTGCTCCTGTAGGAAAGTAAGAACAATAATTTTCAAATCACCAACTTTTCCCTGCAGGACTCAAGATTTCTTTGCACATAAATACAAGGGCACTTTTTTCCCCTTCAAAAATGTGGAAAATGCACAAAAACTCATCTTACTCAGCTGGGTGGGCATTTTTGTTCTCACTTGCAAGAATGAAATAAGTATTGAAGCTCTAGTTTCTGAGAAATCCATTTGCTCTCTCTTTGTGTCTACCATGATGATCACATCTGTATTCAGAACAAGGAAGCCTGTGTGGAATGACAGATGAGACCACCTTCCCTACTCATCAAAAAGTCCTGGTGTCTTGAACCTGTGAGAGCTAGCTGCGCTACACCACTGAAGAGCAGGATTATATATGTGCATATTTATCAATTTATTCAATTATTTCAAGCATTTGTATCTCATGAAAGCATTTGCCAATTAAAACCTGTTAGTCTATAAAGATGCCACCAAATGTTGTTTTTGCTGTAACATAGCTTGTTGTTGTTCAGTCGCATAGTTGAGTCTGACGCTTTGCAACCCCATGAACCACTGCACGCCAGGCACGCCTATCCTCTACAATTCTCCTTAACCCACCCAATTTTGTGCCCACTGTGTCAAATACCACCTAGCCATCTCATTCTCTGCCATTCTCTTCTTCTTTTGCCCTCAACCTTTCTCAACATCAAGGATTTTTCAAGTGAATCCTCTTTTCTCATTTGATGACCAGAGTACTTTTGCTTCATCTTCAATATCTGACCTTCTAAGGAGCAGTCAGGGTTAATTTCCTTTAAGATCAACCTATTTGTTCTCCTTGTGATCCAGGGTACTATCAAAATTCTCCTCCAGCACCACATTTCAAAGGTGTCTATTCTTCTGCACTCAGTTTTCCTAATGGTCCAGCTCTCACAACCATACATTACTACCAGAAATACCATTGCTTTGACTATATAGACTTTTGTTTGCAAGGTGATGTCTCTACTTTTGACTGTGTTCCCTTGGTTTCTCATAGCTTGTCTCCCAAGAATCAGTCCCCTTTTTATTTCATAGCTGCAATCTCCATCTGCAGTGATCCTGGATCTTAAGAATGTAAAGTCTGTCACTGTTTCTACTTCTTCTCCATCTGTTTTCCAGGAAGCAATAGTCCCTGTTGCCATTATCTTGGGTTTCTTGATGCTGAGTCTCATAGGTTATTTTCTTGGAAATAAAATAAAAGAAATACCATCTTGGGTCCCTGGAAACAAGTTTGCTCCATCCTCTGCATGGAAGTCCTTCAAATACTTGAAGATGGCTACCTCTTGACCTTCTCTTTTCCAGACCTAATCCATCAACAATTCAAGGTAAATCATTCTTTCCAGACCCTTTGTCCTCTTGGTCACCCACCATTTCAGGTTGTTGATATTCTTAAGAAATAAATGAAACTAATGGATGGAAATTACAAAACAGAAGATTTTGTCAAAATGTTAGGAAGAACATTGTGATGGTAAAAGCTGCTCAAAAGGAAAAATGGCTATCTTGGAAAATGGTAGACTTTTCTTGTTTCAGGGCATTTACATTGGAGGCAAGATTACTCTTGCTGTGACATCCAACCCTACAGTTTTGTTACTTTATATTTTTATAAGCCAATCGTATTGCTCTTTTTTTCCTTATCCCACAAATCGGTTGTTCACAAATCACTTGCCTTTTTGGTTTAGAGAACAAATATCATAATGGTTGTAACAGTTTAAGGGAGATTTTTTTTAATGTACTAGGAAGATCTTCTTAGATACTTCTGGAAGCCTCTCACACAGGCAACAGAAATGGGAGTTAGAAGTAAAGCAGAGTTAATTTCTTTTTAATTATCTTTTCTTTCTTTTTAATTATCTTTTGATCACAGATAAGAGGAACAAATTACAAGTGTTCCTTCATTATCCACAGAGCTTGATGATGTCTGGTATAACACATTGATAATGTTTCCTTTTTTTTTTTTTTTTACAATCCACTGGCCAAATTAGCTATACTGTATAGGAACAGTAGAAGGTGATATAGATTTTGTGGTTTGTTAGGGCAGGCATGGCTTCAGAAATTTCAAAGCTAATTATATCTGTAAAATGCCAGGTGCCTTTAAAACAAAAACCAGAAACAGGTTAATGGACATTTAATAAACATTGTTAATGAAGAGGCACCACTGCCATTAATGGCTTTCTGCAAAGAGGAGATAGCTGTGCACAAGAAGTTATAATTGTCTTTAAATTATGAGAACCTGAAGTGTAGCAAGTCCCTCACAGCCAGATGGAAGAACAAGCAAAATAGTAGATATTTTGTGGTTTGTCCTGTTCTTTCTCCCTCCCTCCCTCCCTCTCTTTCTCTCTCTCTCTCTCTCACACACACACATCATTGCAGGCACTGTAATGTGTGGGGCACAGAATGGAGTAGTAGAGAGACCAATAGGAGGGGTGCAACACTCCTGGACTTTGTGGCCTCTTTAGAAGGAGTCCTCCTTAATAATGATCAAACTCCGACGTTTATACAGGACAGCAATACCTCCATTATAGATATGACTTTTGCCAGTGAGAGTTTACTTTCATGAGTTAAGATGTGGCAAGTGAGTGACTACTACACCTACAGTGATCAATAGGCCATCAGGGAGGAGGAAGGGTGAGTGAGTTGACAAGTGGAACGTCAGGTTCTTTGACCCTGAAACTTTCAACATTATGATGCAAGGACAACAGAGCATATGTCCTCACAGCTCATGTCACAGGTTACTAGTGCCTGCAATGCAGCCATGAAGAAAGGTTCTGGGAGAAATCGCCATGCACTGGTCTATTGGTGGAATGAGGAGATCGCTGAATTCCGGAGACTATGCCACTGCACTCAGTGAAAGGCACAGAGTGCCCGAGGTAGTGAGGACTATGAGGCTCTGAGGCTTTGACATCAGGAGGCATGAGGGGGCCTAAAAAGAACTACCAGAGACAGCAAGAACTGCATGTAGAAGAAGTTGTGTGACATGGTCAACAGTGATCCATGGGGTAGGCCATATAAGATGGTAATGGCCAGGTTAAAAAGCTTTACAATGGTCCCACCATCTTGTCCAGTGCTGCTTGAAAAGATAGTGGCTCCTCTCTTCCCAGGTCAACTGGGACTTGCATATACCAAGGATGTGTCGACTGATCACTGCTTCGACATGCCAACTATTTCGGAGGAGGAGTTGATCAGGGCCTATAGTAAGATTGGGGATGTGAAGGCCCCAGGCCCAGATGGTGTCCCCAATGTTCCTCTTAAAACCACCAACAGGTCTCGACCAGAAATCTTCCTAGAGATATATAACATGTGTCTCGCTCAGGGAATCTTCCCAAGCCAGTGGAAACTGCAGAAATTGGTCCTTCTCCCGGAAGGGAAAAAGCCACTGGATGATCTATCATCTTATCGACCAATATGTCTGCTGGATACAACAGGTAAGGTACTTGAGTGGATCTTCTGTAACTGGATGGAGGACTTCAGTGAAGGAGCTTGTGGATTGCCAATACGGATTCTGGAAGGCGAGATCTACCGTGGATGCCATCAAGTCGTAGATATTGCCCATAAGGCCATAGATGGCAAATGCTGGAAGAGAGGTGCCAAGAAGTACTGCGCTATCATCACCTTGGACATGAGGAATGCATTCAATTAAGCAAACTGAGATTGTATCCTGGATATACTTAGATTGATGGAGGTTCCGTAGTATATCAGATGCATAATCAGATGCTATTTCTCAGATCGAACCTTGATGTATAACACCAATGCTGGACTTCAAACCTATAACATCATTGGAGGTGTTCCACAAGGTTCAGTGCTCGATCCCTTATTGTGGAATATTATGTATGATGGGGTGGTTCGGTTGCCTATGCCAGTAGGAACAAGGACAATTGGGTTTGCAGATGATGTGGTTGTCATCAAACATCTGGAGGAAGTTGTCCAAACTGCAAATGAGAGGTTGCCAAAATTCGTCAGTGGCTTTCATTAGCTGGCTTGGCTCTATCAAATCATAAGACTGAGGCAGTTCTCATGACCAGTAGGAAAGTTAGGGAGACCATCACCCTTACTATTGGAGGCTGCAGTATACTCTCGCAGCTGTCACTATGACATCTGTGTGTCCAGATAGATGCCAGGCTATGCTTCAATGAGCATTTGCAAATTGCAAGCGCAAGGGCTGGAGCAGTATGTAATGAATTGACATGGATCATGACAAAGACTCCTCTCGAGCATTGTTAGTTCTGTTTTGTTGTATGCAGCCCTGATTTGGTCGGAAGCCACAGCAGGGAGATCGTACGTATGACAACCTTGATATACCGTAGGGAGGCTGAGGCATTTTGAACGGTCTCATACGATGCCGTGTGTGTCATTGCCGATATGATGCTGATCCATCTGATGGCAGAGGAACGGGCAGAAATTTACTGGCAAAGGTGAGAAAATCAGGTGACGGAACGACATACAATTGCTATGGAAGCCAGGATTGAAAGGATAGCATGATGGCAGCAGATCTGGGATACATTGACCAATGGACGGTGGACTCATTGTCTCATCCCGGACATTAATGAGGTGAATTATTATCTCATGCAGCTGTTGACGGGGCATGGCTGCTTCAGAGCCTACCAACACCACTTTACGCTGGATGATAATGCTTCATGCCCTGTCTGGCAGCCCATGGAGGAAGACATGGAGCACATGTTTTTTCACTGTCCAGGCTTTGATGCAGAATGGGAAATTCTACAGAAGCATCTTCAATGACCGTTGTCTCCAGAAGACATTATCGGTGAGATGTTGAGCAGGGAGACCACTGGGTCGCGTTGTCCAAATATGCGGCTGGGATCATCTTGGAACTTAAGACATGTGGAGAAACCAAGAAGAGGGAAACCAGAGGCATAGAGGAGGAGGGCAAGTAGCCAAAATGGAGGAGGATTTTTAATAGCCAGTCTGCCCCCCCCCCTCAAAGTAATGCCTGATGGTGGTTCCGTGGGGTGGCGGGGCATAATG